>CM076578.1:1741221525-1741821525 GCA_034641835.2 Pinus albicaulis | reverse complement strand
AGTGTCAAACTTTAATTAGTTTTTACATATGAATAATATATCTGTTGTTACTGGAATTTGGAAAAATGAAACTGCAAAGAATGTTAAAAGAAAATCAACTTTCATGTAACCTATCTAAATGGAACTTCGCTTTTTTTATGAATCAGTTTTATATTTTTATTTTTATGAATTAAAGATGTGTTTAATTAAAGATGATGGGTGAAATTTATAGAATCAGAATGGGTTACAGTAGGTATTAGAGTGAATCATATTGATATCAACCCTCAAAGTAGCCTTTAATTATATTTGAAATTGTGATTCTTATGGTTTTTTTTCCATTTTTCTATTTCTTCTTTAGAATTCTTCCTTTGTGCTGGGTATCTAAACTGTTTAAAATAAATTGCTTGTGTATTCATTTGGATTATGACAATAAGATTTCTATACAAGTAAGGTTTATGTATGAAGTAGGATATGAATTTAGGGAAATTAGGATTATGACAATGAGATTTCTATACAATTAAGGCTTATGTATGAAGTAGGATATGAACTTAGGAAACTTGGATATAACATGGATTTTGCAGAGGCCAAAGGCAAGCCTTCATAAAGAATAAAAAAGTTATTTGAACTAATATCTACGCATATGTTTCTTCTGTTATTGATCTTAAAAGATAAAACTCATGAGAAGGTTCACAATCTTATTGATCTTAAAAGATAAAACTCATGAGAAGGTTCACAATCTTGGAGAGAATTTGTTACAATTTCACACACAGAAACTGTTGACACCTAATCCTATGGGATGGGTGTGAATATTCAATATTGTATATTATTTAATATTAGGAAATAAGGAAGGCCAAGAGTCATTGGGAGATGAATCCCAATAGCCTCACCTCCATGTATAAATGCATGTTCATTCTTCATTCAATAGCATTCGATTTGAGAGGTTACCTCTTTTTTGACATGGTATCAGAGCCAGTCCCACTATTGGCATTTCTGCCTGTGGTGTAACTCCCTCTCCTTTGCTCAGTCAGTTTTTAATAATAATTTTTGCTGCTCCTATTAAATTGCTATACTGAAATTTTGCATTTTTTTCTATTTCTGCAAATTCTACAGTCTCTGACTTCTACAGATTCAGCTCCTACAATATCTGAGTATTTTGTAGCCTCTGCAATTTCTGCAGTTCCTGCAACTCAGCACAGCTGCAACTGCCATTCCAATTAAAAAAAAAAAAAAAACCGGCCTCTCGGCCTCCCTCTTTCCAATTCCTGGCCTTACGGCCCCCCCTCTTCCCCAACTCCTCACGCTATTCCCTATCCCCCTGCATACAATCACACATATTCTCCCGCCCGCCCCTGCAACCTCCCCCCTCCCTGCTATCTACCCGAATCCCCCTCGCAAACTACCTTACAACAGCCTCCCTTGCACTCTGCGTATTGTCTCAACAGCTCTCGTCCCTCTCTACAGCACCAACATCTACGGATCTAATGCTGCTACACCCTACCTACGCCCTCGCTTTGCATCAACCTGCTCTACCCATCTCACACCTTCACCCTCACGTCTCACGAGCTCTCTCCCACGCCTATGATCTACACTCCATACCCCTCACACCTTACGCTCCACTCAAACACTTATTCCCCACGGCCTTTGGCCCACGATTCCCACGCGTCCATCCTCTCCACGCCTGCAATCTTCAACGACGCCCCCATTCCATAGTCGGCCCTCCCTAACATCTGCTCATTGCAATACGCCTTTCCTTTCCATACAGCGCTGCCAGTCAAATACGTTATATAAAACCACCCTTTCAAATACGCTGGTTTGACATATTCAATACGCTGGTTTGACATATTCAATACTGCCTTCTATCTATACGCTGTCTCCCATTAACACATAATACCACTCCCATTTGTATACATCGCCCTCTCCCATACTGATACATCGCCCTCCTCCCATTTGTATACATCGCCCTCTCCCATTTCTTAATACAATTCATTCATAATTCCACCTTTTCGCCCTTCTTAATATTACCATTCCGCCCATCTTTTAATACCACCCCTTCCACCATTTTTTCATATAATTTTTTTTTCCAAACAAAAAAAAATATACATATATTTTTTTGGGTGCAGAATTCAGTTTTTAGCAAAGAGTTTGTGTCCTTTTAAATTCATTCTTCGTATTTTTAGCAGTGTTTCTGTCCTCTTAAACTGAGTATATTTTCCAGCAAAGAGTGTTTTTGTTTTCTCTCCTTCAAAAGAGATTCTCCAACAAAGTTTTTTTTTCTCTCCTCCTTCAAAAGAAGATGACAGTCCCTTCATCTTCTAAAGAGGCTGCATACTTGGCACAGAGAGAAAAGAGACATGCTTCAGGTTCATCCAGAGGAAGAGATGGCAGAAGACAAAGAAGAAACTTCAGAGAAAAGGGGGGCAGACAATCTAAAACTCAGCAGCAAAGAAATCAAGACAAAGGTAAAACTAATGACAAAGACAAAGGTAAAGCACCTGAATCAGCTCATTCTGTTCTAGCACATTGTAACAATGGAGTAAATGAAAACCTATTTGATGTTTCATTTACTTCATGGAGAGATGATTGGTTGCTAGATTCAGGAGCAACATGTCACATGACATTTAGAAAAGATTTTTTGAAGAATTCACTGACAAAGTTGATGGAGCAGTATATTTCGCAGATAAATCCAAACTCAAGCCATCAGGGCTTGGCACAGTCAGGCTTAAACTGCCTGGTCTTCCGGATCATATCCTACATGAGGTTCTATACCTCCCGGAGTTGAAGAGAAACTTGCTGTCCCTGGTCGAAATCCGGCAGCAAGGACACTCAATTCACTTGTTTGATGGCAAGGCAGAGGTCAGAAAAGCATCAGATCACTCACTTGTCATGGAGGGAATAGAAGAAGGGAGACTCTTGAAGCTGAAAGGTTCATTTGCTCATGCTCAAAACTTTGCATTCAGTTCACATCATGATGAAGGTACATTCCCATCAAGTCTTTTATGGCATGCTAGATTTGGACACTTAAACTATGAAAGCCTTCGTTTGTTGAAGAAAAATGGTGTTAATGGACTGCCTACAATTCCTAAAAAACCTAAGGAATGTGATGCTTGTATTCTAGGAAAGCATAGCAAACAGCCATTTCATGATTCACACTCCAGAGCACATAGAAAACTTGAGCTTGTTCATTCAGATTTATGTGGCCCTATGCCTATTGCTTCTGCAAATGGAAACAAATACATGATGACATTTATTGATGACTACACGAGAATGTGTTGGATTTACTTACTGAAGAATAAGTCTGATGCTTTTCAAACTTTCAAGAATTTTCATGCATGGATTGAAAATGATGCACAAACACATATTGGCTCTCTACGTACTGATAATGGAAAAGAATACACTTCAAACGAATTTGAAAATTATCTTTGTCAACATGGAATCAAACATCAAACCACTGTGCCATATAATCCACAACAGAACGGTGTAGCTGAAAGAATGAACAGAACCATTTTGAATATGGTCCACTCCATGTTATTTTTCAAGAATGTAAAATTGATGTTTTGGGCTGATGCAGTTCTATGTGCTGTTTACATAAAGAATAGGTGTCCTTCAAGTTCAATTAGAAACAAAACTCCTTTTGAAATGTGGCATGGCCACATTCCTTCGGTAAAGCATTTCGGGGTCTTTGGGTCCACCTGTTATGCCTTGATACCCAAGGGTCAAAGGAACAAACTTGGTGCTAGAAGTCGCAAATGTATCTTCTTGGGGTACTCCAATACCTCCAAAGGATATCGTCTCTATGATGAAGCAAATAAGAAGTTTGTAATAGCAAGAGATGTCATATTTCTTGAATCTTCCAAGAGTGACAAGGTTGTTGAGCGGCAACTTGATCGCCTGGATAGATTCACACATGCAAAGTCCTTCCAAGAATTTGATAATGTGATTCCACATCTTGAAGGGGGATTCCGATATTGAATCAAACTGTGGAATCATGTCCTGAAGCACTCTCTCCCCCACATGAAGAAACAACCACGGATGACACATTGGATGATGTGATTGACAGAATTGGGAGATTGAATCTTGAATCAATCCCAACTCGGTCAAATGACCAGCCTGGGCCATCTCAGAAAGGTCCTCCCAAATGGCTGACAAAGACACTGGAGAATGTTCATCCTGATGAGGTTGGAAAAACAGGAACAAGAAGTTCCACTCAACAAATCGAAGGTGATGTAGATAATTCTGATTCTCTTGTTGATATGGATATTGCTTATAACTGTGAATTGAGTTTGTCTACAGATCATGAACCAACTTCCTTCAAAGAAACCGCTTCTCATGATGAATGGAAAGAAGCGATGCAGAAGGAGTATGATGCCTTGATAAAGAATGACACTTGGAAGCTGGTTGATCCGCCTTTGGGAACGAAACCAATTGGCTGTAAGTGGGTCTACAAGAACAAGTATAAAGCAGATGGTTCACTTGACAAGCACAAGGCCAGGCTTGTGGCAAAAGGTTTTGCACAAAAAGAAGGAGTTACCTCCTGGTTTGACAGAAACATTGGATGTTTATAATTAATTTCTTAACTTCTAATGTTGTTTTTCTCTCTCCTCATTTCTTATATGCGAAACTTCCAAACTCCATTTCTCGTACCGTTCTCATTTCTAGTTTCCCGTTTCTCGTTTCTGGTAACATAGGTGTTAACAACTTGCCAGACTTCTTGTTAAATTCCATGCATTGTTAATGTTTCATGGGCATGATGGATGGATATGAGACCTACACTGGAAACAGGGGAACTCAGTTGTCTGGAGGGCAGAAACAAAGAATAGTAATAGCAAGGGCAATTATAAAGAATCTAAGCATCTTGCTGTTGGATGAGGCAACGAGTGCTTTGGATAATCATTCGAAGAAAGTAGTTCAAGAAGCACTGGATGGAGTCATTGTAGGAAGAATGAGCTTGATTGTAGCTCATTGTTTGAGCACAATTCAGAATGCTGACATTATAGCATTGATTGAGAATGGAAGAGTTGTTGAACAAGGAAATCACGCTTCTCTACTGAGCATAGGTGAAGGAGGTGCATATTTTGGTTTGATTAAACTGCGGCAACCACATGAGCCAATTATTCAACCTGTAAGCAAAGCTGCAATAACTCTTATACCCCTCATCACAAATGTGGCCAGTTATAAGGAGTGCAGGGCAGTCAGGCTTGATAACCAAAATTGATATTTGAGTTGTTTCGCTAAATGGTCATGATTAGAAGGAGAAAGAATAATAATCAGGCCATCTGTTGTAAAAAAGTTTATTAAATATCTCGGGTGATTATAAAGAATGATTATAAACCTTATTATTACTGCTTTTAGAAGTAGAAAGGATAATAATTAGGTTGTATGCTGTAGAAAAGTTAATTAAATATCTGGGATGATTATAAAGAATAATCATAAACCTTAGTATTATTGCTTTTAACGGGAAAAATATCTTATTTGGAGTAAAATACCTTGTTACATGGCTGCTGTAAGAATTGAAGGGCATTTCCAATTTTCTTCTGTTCTACTTGAGGATGGGCTACAGTGGAAATATGTACTTGTAACAAACTTACATTTTCATGAACATCCCAATAAAGTAAGTAATTTAAATTTTCATTTTTATACAGTAACATTGTTTATGAAATTTAACGTCTGACGCCGCATTCGTGATTTACAAAATTCATTAAATTTAACATCCCACGTAGCATTCGTGATTTTCAAACTTGTATATGAAATTTAACATCCGACGTAGCTTTCGTGATTTACAGAACCTAGATATAAAAAATGAAAAAAACTGACCTAGGGATTACATAGAAATATATTAATTCTTTAAAGCTTTTGCTCTTATTTTTATAAGATTTCACAAGATTAGAAAAGATGCTGGAGGAATTTTCACATTCATTTTATTGGGAATTGATTATGTAGATTACTGGTAGTCGTTTTGGAATTTATTGTGAAATTTGGGATTAAATGCTCACTTACTTAATGTAATGGAAAAAGTTTGGAAGTTTACTGAGTCTTGTTTATTTTGATGTAATGGAAAATTTCAACATGGTATCAAAGCCTTGGTTAGGTTTGATTCTGATTTGCTTTTGACTAGAGGTGTTGGAGTAAGTCTCACACTTGTCTCAATTGATTAGATGAACTAATAGGCATCTTGAGAACTTGAAATTAACTACCCACTCACTCAAAAGGAAATAGTAAGAATTTGAAAATTTACTAACCCAAAATAATGGAAAAAAATTCTCATCATCAATCCATCTTAATCTGGATAAATCTGTAATAAAATCAATTTGTGTAAAAATTTAGTCTTTATTTCTAAAATTTTGATTGGAATGAGATATGTAATCAATTTAATAGTAAAATATAAAACTTTTAAAAAAAATCTGAAATCAATTTATCTAAAACAATTTAGTTCTTATTTTTAAAAATTTGAGGTATTTTTTTTTAAAATTGGAATGAGATATTTAATCAATTTAATAGTAAAATATAAAACCTTTGGGCAGTGTTTTCACTGCTGTGAGAATCTAGGAAATGTTATGTGATTGTTGCACATTTCTATTTCACGTGCCTTGTTTGTTATATAGTTTTAAGTGGTCCAAAATATGAGAGTTCAAGGTGCAAGACATAGGTATTGTATTTTTAGAGGTATTTTTTATTATTAAGATTTAAATTTTCTATGAAATAGTTTTGTAGCTGTTATAGGGATTAATATGGGTTATAATTTATAGCCGTAATGTTTATTAAGATTTAAATCTTTTATGAAATAGTTTTTATTTAAAAAATAAAAGTTTTAGTGATAATGAGAACCATTTTCTAAATCTATTAAAACCCTACTCTAATTTCAACTTACCTTTACATAAAAAGCACATATTTTTTAATTATTTAAATTAAAATTTCTATACACTAAATTTAGCACAAAGTTAAGAGATATTTGAAAATCATAGAGCAAAGCACAAAGTTAAGAGATATTTGAAAATCATAGAGCAAAGTGAAAGATTATTCAAGGATTGAATTTTTCTTGTACTTTTTAGATACAAAGAATGCATAATGGAGATATCTTCAAGGGCTTATGTTTAGGGTTAACCTAATTACAAACTCATATCCCATCTTTCATGGTGAGAGGAACTAGACCATGAACACTATGTTGATACAAAATAGATTGTTTAATAGATTAAAGGTCTACCACTAATTCATTTCCAGGATAAAACTATGAAACCATGCTTGATATGACAAGGAAACCAGCCACCTAAAATTCGAAAAAAAAAACTTAAAAAATTGATGGTATCTGCCACCTTAAATAAATTACAAGCTTCCATAAATTGGGCACGGAAAAAAGAAACTGATGTGATTTGTAATTATGGGAATTTTAATGAAATCTTCAAATAATTTAGATTTTTTTTTTTTTTTTACTAACTCAAAATACTTAATAAAAATAAAAATGGTGAATAATAATAATACAAATTTTAGAGTTGTAGTTAAATAATTATAAATGTTTTTATGTTTTTAAAATTATGATGAATTTATAATTAGTTGGAGTAATTTAAGCAAGATTTAAGATTAAACGTTTCCCCACACCAAGAATATATCCAATAGTCCCTAAGTTAGATATATCAATAACTTATGACTTTGTTTTTTTTAAATCATGGTGAATCTGTAATTAGTTGAAGTAATTTAGGCAAGACTCACAAAAATTTTTCCTACCACTATAACACCAAGAATATATCCAATAGTACTTAAGTTAGATATACCAATAACTAATGACTTACCAAGGGTCTAGAGGTCTCAACCCCATAGCAATGGAATCTATTGCAGGTGTCTTCTACACTTGGAGCCTTATCACAACTGGCCTAACACGTCTCTTAGAACTACTAACATGAGTTAGTAAATCATTTTGTTTGTAGGATAAGGATCTCTTTCCTTGAAAAAAAATTAGGGAGATGTAGATATCTTATTCCTATTTCCTTTTAAAAATTGAATCTATTATTTCCCAAACATATATTTTGTACAATTAAAATATAGATATAAAATTAATAAGTTTAGTTAAAAGGGTAAAAAATACATAACTACATTGGAGATAAATCTTACTTTTCATCTGTAACTATTATTAAAAATTATTTAAAATATTTTGTGGGATTAAATCTCACCACCACCTAATATTTATTGATAATTAAATTAAAATTCCAACAAACAACCAAAATGAAACATATAAAGATAAAAATCGCCGAATCATGGAGAAATCAGAGCTGATCGAGGTATGAATTTCGAAACTCGACACAGAACCTGAGAAATTCTGGTGGAATTTGGGGCTTCGAAAGCCTAGTAAAGTCACCAGGTTCGAGGTCCAAAGGTAATATTAAAATATACCGGCGGGATCTGGAAGAATTCGAGACTTAGCTGATGAAGGAAACAAAAACTTTAAGGATCTGGCAAGCCAGGCAGTAAAGTCTTTGTAGAAAGAAGAAACATCAAGTTTGGCACACTTTCAGTGTAGGTTAGGGCATTATTTCTTTGATAAATTTTTTCTGGTGAATTTATTTTATTTTATTTTTTATTTTTAATTATATTTTAAATCAGATGTTTATATTCATGATTTTTGGTTTCATTACACCACTAACTATATTAAGGTAGAATGGAAGGGTTATCATATTTATATGCACTTTCACGTTTGATTCTAGTAAATCAGTTTGGTTGAGGGTAATTTGGGTTGAATTCTGGATCTTTGTTCATTTTTTTATCACCTAATCTCCTCTTCTTAAGAATCTAGCCTACAACATACTACGATATATGGAAGGCATTTAACTCAACTTTTAAAAAGCTAAAAGGTTTCGTAGATCAGGGACCAGCGAAATTGGAGCGGAACAAAGAGCAACCTTCAATTGATAAAAACCAGGACACAATGTGATTCCATGTGAAAGTATTATGACAAATTAAGAAATTTAGGGATCGATACAAAACAATACAAAAACAATATATACATAAATGAAACTGATGCAAATCAACATATACATAAAAACTGTTATGGAAGAATTGTGATTTTAGATGAGAATGAATTGTGTATTGTTATTTAGATGAGATAAGTGTAAGTGTTATTGGAAGTGTTGAAATTGTAACTAGGTTTGATATGCATAATTATGATATTGTAAAAAGTAAAAAAGAATGTATTCGAGCCAAAAGAATAATAAGTTATAAGATTCATAGTTATGATATTGTAAAAAGTAAAAAAGAATGTATTTGAGCCAAAAGAAAAAGTTATTTCTCAAAAGAAAAGAATGAACTTCCAAGCTCTTTATCTCTTTGAGTTTGAAAAGAAAATAATGAACTTCCAAGCTCTTTAGCTCTTTGAGGAAGAGATATCAAGGACTCTATCGGCTTTATCTCATACAATTTTTCCAATTTAAAAAACCTATCGGCTTTTCTTTGCACCTTTTGGGGCAACTACTAGTAGTATCCTTATTATTATTTGACGGTCATCACAATACTGACGAAAATCCTTTTTCTCTATACATTGCACTATTAATGGAAATTTCTGTCATTTTTTAACTATTAAAATTTAACTTTCTCAACTACTGTGAGAATTTTGATGGTAAATAAAATTTTAAATATGTTTCTTTTAAGAGATGTTGTGGCATTTTCATTATAACTATAATGGTTTTAAAAGGTTATAAGGTTTTTTTATCGAGCGAAAACATATACATATATATATATATATATATATATATATATATATATATATATATATATATATATATATATAGTACGCTACTCAATTTTATATCATAATCATCACATAACTCTTTTTGTGGGGAATAATGTCAACAAACATTAGTAGGGGAAAAAATAAAGGGGATGATGGGATATGTTATTTCCCTTGCACTAAATGAGGAGGCTTACATCCTATAACAATTTTAAGAGAACCATCTAAAATATATTGTAGGAAACATGGGCACATTGAAGGGGGACCAGAGGAATATCATCCGGTGGTAAGATATATATTCATTATCTATTACGTTTATATTAATTGTATTTGTAAAATTCTATATTGTTATAATATTTGTTATGCGAACTAATTTTAATTTGCATGATTATTTCTAATTATAAATTCAATATTCCCTCCTAGCTAGTGTTCAAATTCCCCAAGTAATAATAGAAATGTTGTACAAGCTGAGGGACACAGAGAAAATATAAAAGATCAAGTTAATGATCCTATGGAAGAAGAATCCAATAATAACATAGTTCAAGATGATGGGACAAGTGAATTGATCCAAGTCATGTTTGCTCGACCAATAAATTATGAGAACAAGGAAAATGATGATAATATTCTTGATGAGCCTTTGCTAGAAAAGGAAATGATACCACTTTATGAAGGATAAAAAAAAAATATTCTCTCTGCTACATTATTGTTTGTGAACTTAAATGTTTTGAATGATTTGTCAAACACTTGTATGACAAAAATCGTATGGTATGTAAAATGTTTCATCACATATTATACATAAAGTTTGATTTTTTTTTTTTTTTTGTATTAATTAATATGTAAAATAAGAATAAAATATTTATGATTAATATTATTTACCCTAACTAGTTATTTTTTATGTTGTAGATTGTTAGGTGAAATTATGTTACCATAAGTAAATATTTTACCTCACACATACCCAGATTATATGCCATTATGAAAGAAATTGGATTAGAGTATCAAGCTATAGTGTTTTTTTTTTTTTTTTTTTTTTTTCTGAATATGGCTACTTCTATATTGATACAAAATAAGATTACAGAGAGGCCGAGGCCGAAGGAGTTCCAGCCCATTGCTGCGGCATTCTTACATAACAAGCTGATAATTGACCATCAAAACAAGTAGGAAGCTGACCATTAGAGCTTTGAAGAACTATGATCCTGTCTGTTCCTAAGAGATGATTGACTTCTATGACTGGAAATTGAACATACCTTGAAAGAATGACCCCTATAGAGTAAGCCAGAGTGGCAAGAATCTTACAATTTCGATCCATAACAAAAACAAAAATGACAGTTCGAAAACCTGTGACCAGCGCTAGAACAAGGACATGAACCGGATTATGACTCCCGCGTAGGGGAGACCAGCCATATAAAAAAAGAGTGACCATAAGAACAGAAGAACAATTAAGTAGAGGCACCATACTGAAATTGAACAACTTTAGGCTGACGGAGACCAAAAAACCGGAAGTGCAAACCTGATTACACTTAATGAGCAGAGGGAGGATCTTCCTCAACAATGAGGCAACCAAATTTGTAGGGATCATCATCTTCAGGAGGAGGGCCATCCTGGTGCTCAGGTCCGCCATCAATTGGAGCAGTGGAGCTTTCCTGAAGTCCCATATTGGCCTCAATGCCAGGAGTTACATTTTGCTGGTTTTCTGCCTGAGGATTGCTGTGCTTGGCTTCCGCTTTGGGCTCCAGAGAAGCCTCCGGAAAGACCAGGACTTGACCTAAGGAGACCTGTTCTGAGGAGGCTGCCCAGAGGTCGATGGTAACCATGGCAAGGAGAGAGATATTGCTAATATTGCAGGGGAAATGAAAACGTGCATGGTGAGAATGCGCCCTGGATGACAAACGAAAGTGCCCAGCTGAATTAAATCGATTACGACCCCTTCCACGACCTCTTCTCGAAGCAGGAAAGTGGACTGGTCCAAATTCAGAAGAGTATGAAGAAGAATCAGAAGTGGAGGGGGAGGACCTGCGAATTACACGCCCACTGGAGCCACCTCGCCTACAACGCATTCTCGGGCGAAGGCGAGGCATGGTGTTATGAGCAGGGGGAAAAAAAAGGGCAGTTTGAACCTGCGTATGGCTGGTTGGTGAAAATGGCGGGCGAGAAAGATTACAGGAGGAGCAGTTGGTGAAATGGAAGCCCGGCAGAATGGTAATGCAACAGCTTAAAGCGCATCGAGACCCTGTGCTGGTGCGTGAGCTATGCTCAGCAGCAGCAAGGGAGCAACAGACGCGGAGAGGTTTAACACAAATGAGCTCGTTTGAGAGCGCCATGACAGAAGAAGGAACGAGAAGATTTTAGGGAGTGAGCTTCCATAAATTGGCAATTAAGAACAGGACGGTAGCAGTTAAGAATTGGAGCATGCGAGTATGGGTGGCGGTGGTGATGAGCCACACGCCAACCCACTTGACCAGTTGCGTGCCATTAAACATGAGGCACACCCGCATCCGGGAAATATCAAGCTATAGTTGAATGTCCTAATGATCATATTATATATTATGGACAACATGCATCGAAATTTTTTTTCACATAATGTCAGAGCAGTAGATATCAAACCGATCAAATAAAAAAAAAAGGTGCCTTAAAAGGTTCTTCATCATATTCCCACAATTCCACATTTGCAATGGTTGTTCAAGGGAAAAAGCATAACACAGTTTATGGATTACCATGCAAGTAAGATAAGTGGATATGGTGTTCTTCTAATTCTTGCGAATGGTTTTACATTTAGGGAAATTTGGGAAGAATGTCCGCATTTTAAATATTAACCTTGTAATGTTAGGATTTCATTGGTAGTTGACAATGTTAATGTGTTTGGAGAGCTCATGTCTATTTACTTAGTGTGGAAAATTTTTGTTATCAACAATAAACTTCCTCCTTGGATGTCAATAAAGAGGGACCACATAATGTTGAAAATGATTGTTCTAGGTATTTTTTTACATTAATATTTCGAATGTAACATTTTCATTTGTCTTGTTTGTTGCATAATATTTTATATTTATTTATTTACTTATATACATATATATCATGGTAGTAATTATGTGTAATTTTAAAAAATTACTCAGTAAGTACCAAGTTAAAGATATGAATGTATATATCAAGCCTCTTATCGACGAGTTACTAAAATTATGGGTCGACATCACTATGTATGACATCTGTAAACCAATAAGGCAATGAAAATTTCAATTCCATAGAATACTTATATGGACAATTCATGATGCCCCAGGAATAACACATTTTTGTGGTCTAGAACATTCCAATATTTCACTTTAATAGTATATAATTACTTGAATATATCATGCATTTGTTTTTAAATAATTCCTTCGTATAATTGACATTAATCCATCTATTAATACAAGTCTTCAAACAAAGGGTAAATTTCCATGTCCTATTTGTGGTCCTAAGATGAAATCTCATTGTTCAAAAAGTTTAGGAAAGGAGCTATTTGATGAGTATAGGCATTCCTCTCTAAGAACCATAGGTATCACACTATTGAAAAAAATATTTTCAATGGGAAAGAAGACGCTGGATTAAAACCATGAATAATGGCACCTCACCTATGGAAGTTGGAATATAACATAAATCGTAAAGGTATGCAATTTGTTTATGTATCATATATGTAATGTTTTGAATTTTTATTTTCTATATAATTTATTTTATCATATTTGATAATTATTGTTGTGATTTCTTCTATGCTTCATCATGAAGGCCATGAAGGTGTTAATAATGAGCTTCCATGAGGAATGAAAAGTTATCCCACTCAATTCACGAGGTTTCCTTACTATGAGTACCTAAGAATAGTTCATTTGTTTGATACAATCCATATCGGGAATAATGCAATAGAAACATTATGAAAAATAATAGATGGTAAGAGGGATAAAGAAAGAATTGTCAAAATTTTTAGTGACATTCAGGAAGCGAATCAAGCAATGCAAAGTGCAATCCAATCAAATAGCAATGGAGACTGAAATAAACTTCTATGGTTATTAATAGAGAAGTAAAGCAATGATCTAAAAGAGATCATTCAAAGAATTACATTTCCTAGTAGCTTTTTCTTCAAACATAAAAATACCTTAACAAAGAAAGGTGAATTTGGTGGGTTAAAAACACATGCTTGGCATACCTTCATTACGGTAATTATTTTGTTATATATATTTATATATTGGTATACATATTCATAGTTTTTTTATGTATACTTTGGATTAAAAAAATAACGATTCATTTTTATTGTTATAATATATTCTACCTCTATCTCTCTTAGATGACTTCGATAACAACATAAAACAAATTATATATGATCTTGGGAAATACATGATTTAAGTAGAAATTTATATGCAAAGTGTTTTTTCAATTTATAATTGTTTGACTTAATGACATGTGTTTTAATTGTAATGTAATGTATTATGTTTTGTTGAAACATGTTATTTTCTTTTATCATCTGTAGATGGTATTCAGTAAAAGAAATCCATAAAGAGGCTATAACGTACTGTAAGAGAGAAATTCCTCAACTAATGTGTGAAATGTAAAAGTATCTACCTTCATAATTTTTCAATGCACAAGAACACTATCTCATACCCCAAGTTGAGGAAATTGAATTGTGTGGACCTATACACACAAGGTCAATGTGGATGGTGGAGAATCACTTGAAATAATTGAAGGCTTTGGTTAGACATATAGCACGTACTGAGAATTCTTTGGTGGATGGATATATGGTATATAAATCCATGTTGTTATTAGTCAAAATCATCCTAAATTAGTAGGAAATATGCATGTGGATCACATTTGGGATGTGAAATCCATCAAAAAATTTGAAGGGTAACACCTATTAGGGAAAGGTAGAATATGCAAAGTGAGAGGTAACTAAATATTTAATGTGGAGATTATTTATAATACATATAAATTTTGTTTTTTGTTTATATCATACTTCTCTAATTTTTATTCTTTCATCAATTATTAATATTTACCATGGTAATTAATATTTACTGATGAATTATGATTTTATGATGAATTTGGTCGAGAGTGGGATGCACTACATATGCACATTGAAAACAATCTTGACTAGATAAAGGTATGGATTGAAATATGTATAAAACATGATAGTAGGTTATCATGGGAAGGGTTATCTTCATTGGTTATAGAAACTCATCATAAAGGAGATACCAATTGTTGAACCTAAAAACTGTTCATATTTGACACCCTTTTCCATCATTTCTTCTTCATTTTTCACAAAATCATGAGTTCAATCAATGATAATTCACATCTTCCACATTAGAGAAGGAATTTACATGATCTCTACTTTTTATTATGATGTTTCTTATTATTTAGATGAATTTCTGTAATTAGCCACAGAATGAGTGCAATTATGTAGCTAACTGTTGTTTCTGCAACCACCATTATGGTTTGATAGGTTTTGAGAAGTAAATGAGGAAGTGGGTCATATGGGCATCTCTGGAATGATCCACTCATGGATTGTATCCCATTCACCTGTTCAAATTCAAAGAGGAATCGTGCCTATGCTCGCAGTCAATATTGGTCAAAGAATGAGATCAACAGATGAAATACTCTTGATTTTCTCTGACGTAGCAAATCTAGAGATAGATATGAAGAATTTGATTCTATATAGACTTATAATTTCAGTTTTATTTGCTATATATAGGCGGAAATGCCTCAATCAGTTAAATCCAAAGACCTGTATAAACGTCGGTCTTTTGAAACCAGGAAACAATATAATTTTTGTGATAATTCAGTGTATGATTTCAAACTCTGTTTTGTTAATAAGAAGACCAGTTCCAGATCTTTTGATGCACACATAATTGAAGTAGAATTTCAACTCATTCTATTGCAGAGGGACCCTTCATGGAAAGGAGGTTTTTCTTAATTATTTTGTAGTTTAATTTCTATCATTTAAATTCATGATTCATAGTTTTTACTCTTATAAATTCATAGTTAAATTCACATTATTTTTATAGTCATAGTCCTATCAATTCATAGTTTAAACTGCTTACTGTTTTATATATTAGTTTCATGAATGCTTTTTGAAATTAGTTATTTTCATTTCTAGTTGACTGTGTAATTTTGTGCTCGCTAAGTCATCTCAAGAAAGTGACTCTGTCGTTTTCCAATTGGATCAGATTTGGGCATTCGGTCATACAAAAATATTAGTTTTCCTTTAAACATGCTTTGTACTTGCCTTTTATTTCAATCAACACTGTCATTTAAATTCTTAGCAATAGAATTTATTATTTTAGTCCATGGAATAGAATTATATTAATTTATCTTTCAAACATTCTTAGACTTAAAACTAGGACATAGTTAGATTAGAATTGTATTTTAAAGTAGAACAAATGCTCTGTTTTCATAGAACTAAATCTTTCAATAGACACTACAAGAAAAAAGGACCTTGGTGACGGGCGAAAAATGTCACCATAAGCTCATTGGTGACGGTCAAAAGAGCCTTCGTCACTAAAAACTGAATGTCACCAAAGGTGGCATCGTCGAAAGTATAGGTGTTATGGTGACATTCAAGGTCCGTCACCAATAATGATTTATATTGAAGGATAGTAACTGTCACCATTTTATATAAGAAATGGTGACAGACAATAGCCTTCGTCACCAAAAAATTGAATGTCACCAAAGGTGGTGTCGCCAAAAGTATGTTTTGTGGTGACATTCAAGGTCTGTAACGAATATTGATTATAATGACGGATAGTGATCGTTACCATTTCATATGAACAACAACGATTTTTTGTGATGGAGCCTTCATGGCCGTCACTATTGATGCATATATATGGTGACGGTCATTGATCCTCACCATTTCATATTTGGTGAGGGTCAAAAAATTTCACCATAATATCATTGGTGAGGGTCGAAAAATGTCACCATAAGCTCATTGGTGAGGGTCGAAAAATGTCACCATAAGCTCATTGGTGATGGTCAAAAGAGCCTTTGTCACCATTCCATATGAATATCAGGGCACGATGGAATCAAACCACCAACCTCCTGCTTGTAAAGCAGGTGCTCTTCCATTGAGCTAGCACCCCTTAAAGAACTAGACTTTAAAAAATTAAACCTTTATAAATTCTAAATTATTCAACTTTCAAGAAATTATAAATTTTTTTAAAGTCTTGGTAAATCTTTCACTGGACAAGAAAAATAACATTGAAGTTGCAAGTGTCTACTTAATGGTTATGGAATTTATGAAAATTGGGTAGAGGTGTAAATGAAGTGTTGGGAAGTACCAAACATACAAGTAGAATACATTTATTCCATTCTATAGAAGTCTTAGAACAAGTTTGAGATTGTAATATATATAAACTAAGTTAACTATTATGTGTAAAATATGCATATGCTCCAGTGAATAAATCAAGACTGCTAAATGTATATTTTTGCTATGAAGATTTGTATCCTGCACCAATATGGAATAGGTAGTGTTAGCCAACTGTAAAGTAATGTACTTGTCAAAGACAAAATCAACAAGAGGAAGTTATTTCTATGACTTTTGGGGCACAATTGCTACACTATCTATCTTTGAATGTCCCTTGTGTAAATATATTACTATCTTTAAGGTTCTAGCATATTATAGGACCAAAAGAATACTTCCCTATTTAATTCAGAGCTTCTCTTCCATAGGTAGAGAAAATTCCCTATCATCTGTATAGATTTTGAGTGATAGATCTACAGTTTACAATTATGCTGACCACTAAAAGAACCCATTTATCCTAAGATAATTTATAATTTTATGAAGATTCTTAGGTTTGACTAAAAAAATGATTGGCGAGGGAAAATGGGAGTATACCTTAAAAATTCTTTGAGGGGCTTGCAAAATGATTATTTATTTCCCATTGATAATGCTGCCTCTATTTTTTAGTAGTTTATAAAAACTTTGGGAACATATTCTGCAAGAATATGGATTGCATTTAGAATAATGATATTATAAAGTGGCACAACTTTTAACCCTTTCATAAATTTAATGACCATTGCCATGGTGATTTAAAACAAAAAAATGATAGCAGACTATTTCCATAATGCAAAAAACCATCATGCATTCTGTAGGAGATTAAAAAAGCTTAGCATCTTAGTGAATTAAGTTGTCTAGGTGATCAACCATTTTATTCCCATACTCAGCCCTGTCTTTAGGGGGTTTTGTATAGCCTTGAAATGCAACGATGCCACTCATTTTTGTCTTGATCCTTGTAGGCATTGAAAATAGTCTAGGAAACCAAAAAAGAACAATAAGTTGATTTTCTTAGGTGATAAATGATCTAGTTTCCATAGCCAGACTCTTTCAACATTTGACTTTATATTGTAGTAGTGAATGCGATAACCAACAAAAAATTGAATCGATTACCATTGCTCATGCATATTGAAATTCCCATAGCACTAATTTGCCTCTTTTTCAGCGATCCTACTGCACTTTTTACATGTATGCTTATTGTGGAAGTATGAAGGGCACACACTAGGTGTTTGAGAAAATTCCCAAGTGCAATGTGTCTGAATGGAATGTTATTATTAGAGGTTGTGTCAGGGATGGAAACTGCCAGGAAGCCCTCTAGTTGTATTACCAAATGCAAGAGGGAGGACTAAGTGGAGACACACCTTTCCAATTTTCCTCAAGGCGTGCACTAAGATTGCAGCCCTGGAGCAGGGCGGGGAAATCCACAGTTACATGGAACACCATGACCACAGGATATTTCAAAATTATAAATTGTGTAAGAGGTAGGAAAGCTACTTGATGAAATGCAGATGGAAAGGTTGAAACCCTATGTAATGCATGATGATATCCAAGTTTGAGTAAAATGGTCACATAAATGGTGTAGTGAGATATTTTCTAAAATGAAACTGGATGGAGTGAAAACCAATTTAGTCACAATTTCCAGTGCTTTCGATTCTTCTGCAGAATTAGAAATGCTGCCAAAAAAAAATGGATGATGCATATGAAGTGTTTGTCAATATGTCAAAGAGGGATATGATCTCATGAAATCTAATAATTTTTTGTTATGCATTAAATTCATATTGTGATGAGGTGCTAGGACACTTTTATCAACTTCAAAATGACAGGAATGAACCCAAATGTAATTACATGGAGTGCGGTCATTGTGAGATATACTCAATTTCGTCATAGTGTTTAATCCTTAAACTCTTCAGTTGAATGCAAGTTTCAAAGGTGAAGCCTAACTCTGTTACCATAATAATTATTTTCATTCATGTGTTGACTTAGTGGCTTTGCAGCGTGGGTATCAAATTCATGGGCATGATGCCTTGACACTCTTTTATGAAATATAAGAAGCATGCATTAAGGTAGGCCATATCATCTTCATTACTATTTTATTTTCCCAAAGCCATGCAGAACTATAGTAGATGAAGGCTAGCATCATTTTGATTGAATTAGTAGAAAATTTAGCGTGAAGCCTAGAGTGGAGCATTATGCGTGTATGGTTGACCTCCTCGGCCACTTGAGACACTTGAATGGAGCATATGTGATGTTGTTGAACATCTATGCTACTTCTATGGGATGATGTAGTCAACATGAGAAAGCTAATGTCAGATAAGGGAATTTAAAAAAAGGAACCAACATCTCATTTTCACAGACAGTTTCAGCTTCTGCTAACTTAGGATGTTTTGAAATATATCATGTAAACTCTTTGAAAATGTTCTCGAGTTTCAATGATAATACACCCTTTTTATTTGAATTTTGTCTCTCCAAAACCATGGAAAGGAGAGACATGGATGAGTTACAACCATGCATCCTTCCTCAAAAACCCTCAAGGTGGATGGAAATAGATAATCATGACAAGAACCAAGAATTGGACAAGTCTTGCTTGAAGCCTTATGTTGTAAAAAATGAATCGATCAGGCAAGTCCTCGACCAAGTTTGGGACTTCATTGAGGAGTTTTCGCAAATTTCAAAATTAGCTCAAGTTTTCTACAATGTTTGGTTATAAAAAATTAGTGGAGCAAAAAAAAGACATTTTCCCAGAAACAGGCCTGCCTAACAGAGGCCAAAAGTTGGGTTACTGTTTTGAAAAAAAGAATTTCAATGTCAAGAAAATTGGATGAAGGAGGGGCCAACAAGGGAACATGACAAGTTGCCTCAAGTTTTCATTTTTTTGTGGGCTTGTTTGTTTGTATTCAAGACTCCGCTGAGAAGACAATGAATTGCATGGATGTTATAGGGACTAGATTAGTGGTTGGTAAGGTCTGGGAGACTGTGGATGTGAAAATAAGATTTTTATTGATACTTAAAATGTGACCAAGCTTAAAAATCAAGATGGTTTCTGGTGCAGAAGGGAAAAAAAATAAAAACAACAAAAAAAATGGAGACCTCATGCAACTCTAGAAAGAAGTTCTACGCTGCCTCACATATATTGTAGATATTGAAAAACTCTCATATATGCTTGAACATTGGAGGAACATAATCACAACATTATTTTTTTTCCCCTTTATTCTCTTCCTCTATGAATTTCATGTCAAGTAAAATCATCACTTTATTCTATTATTTGAGCATTATATGGAAGGCTTCATGTAGCTATTTGACAAGATGCCAGAATTTATTTTCAAGAGACAACTATTCAACAAACCCTGATTAATGAGTCCTACTAGATCATGTTACAACTAATACTTGAATATGTTATTCCAAAAATTCTCCTCTTTCTAGGTTGTAAATCATCATATCATTTCCCAGGACAATGAGTGATTTTGTAAGAAAGGTATTTGAGATGCTAGTTGGATCATCTAGAAAGCTTCAGGTCTTGGAAATACGCTTCCACGATTGAAACAAGTGGACATGGATGATTAATATACTGGAATACTTCCTGAATTTCTTAGAATTTGTATATTGTCAAATGGATGGGAGCACTCCAACATTAGAAAAGCATTATTGAATAAAGAAATTTAGTAGCCCAGGTAATGAAAATTTTTCTTTATTTCAACTCAGGCAGGAAGGGGGTTGGAAGGCAGGGTGGGGGTTGGAATAAATTTTCCAAGTGCAGATACAATTAATATTTATGATCTATATTTCAGTCCCTTTTTTTTATTTATGAGCTCAATCATGATCTCACAGGATAGGCCAAGACAAACTAGTTTGCAGCAGTCAGGAAAAAATATGGATTTGGAGAATCTAGTGATGAATCTTTGTAAAAATGAAAGTTTAAAGAATTATCTAGATCAAAAAGAACCTTTGTGTTTGTGCAGACTACCACAATACCACCAAGTTCATCTCCAAAATTTTCAAGTGAAAAATTACTGATTGATTATGTTCTCGTGCAATTTCCAATTACTAATAACGACAAACCATGTAGAAATGTTGTTTATGTTGTGAGTAGAGTTCATTGTACAAAGATAAATGTTTCAATATTTTTGGTAATACAAGACCCCAACCAAGTTTCATTAGTTTAATCTGTTAACCAAACTAAGTTTCATTAGTTTATGAAGTACATATGACATTCTAATAGCTCACTGTGTGTGTTTCTACTACCTATTTCTTCTACTTAAGGAAAAAGGTCTAGAAAATATAAATCTGATAAGATATCAATGAAGTAGGTGGTGGGCCCTCTTAGAAGTGAGGAGTCTTTGGGAATAGACACTCATTTAAAATAGACAAGCTCCAAGAGTCCATTTCCAAAAATGGGAAATAATGCTCCAACAGGTGCATTGGCCAAAATGTTTGTAAGTATTGCTACGTCATTTATTTGGTTGATTGAAGCATGGGGATCATACGTAAACTTGGAGGAAAAGCTATACAAATACACTTAGACTAGAGGTTTATAAACGAATAACTAATTGGGAGATGTTATTGAATCTAGATGGCTAGATTTGGGGACTAGCTAACATTTAAGCTTCAAAAAATGTAAAAGAAAGGGTTCCCTTTTTTAATTGGATAGATGATAGCGAACTTAAGGCTCATGTTTGCAGAGACTTTGAGATAGTTGAAGCTCCAACTGATGAGGAATATATCCTCCTAGTAATATTAATTCATGGGGATAAAATGAATTAGAATTTCCTCAAAGCTAAACTGGGCCTATATGACCCCAATATAATAAAAAATGGCAATTCATCTACACTCTAGTGCACCTAGTCAACTTTCTGCAAGCTATAATGAAGGTTCTAAACAAGCTTCATAGAGACATACACTCAAAACATAATGCTTTTTAATTTGATTGCCAAGAGGGTCAGTGTTAAAATTTGCAACTAGGGCCAAATTCCACTTTGGACTGCTCCTATGAGGAAGACGATTGCAACATTGGATTCCTCTTTTCGATAAGATCAAAATCAACCTAAATATCACTAAATTTGGATAAGGAAAAGTATTCATTCACTAAAATGAAATTTCATAAGGCATGACCTTATTTAGGCAGGAAAAATTGAAAATTGAAAATTTGAATTTCCCTCCTCAAGTAATCAAGTCGCCTACCCAAGAAGGATATAAATAACCTATCCTAGGCACTTTGATATTCATTATTGTCTCTGAAGTAGTCGCAAAAGAAGGTGATTTCCAGCGAAGACGATGAAGGCAAGGTTGGGTTCAATTTTGTCATCTTCAAGGGAAGAGTTCCACAAGATGGAGGATGAGATTGGTTTGGGAACATTTATGATTTGTCTTGGGCATTTTATCTTCATCACAGGTCTGAGTTCAAGTAGATAGAAGCCACACCTATTAAGGGTGATTTTGATAAATGTTTGGTACTGTT
Organism: Pinus albicaulis; assembly: GCA_034641835.2. Lineage (NCBI taxonomy): Eukaryota > Viridiplantae > Streptophyta > Pinopsida > Pinales > Pinaceae > Pinus > Pinus albicaulis. The sequence continues at coordinate 1,741,799,109 of CM076578.1, read as the reverse complement.
GTGAAGGTGTCATTCTCCTTAAAGCCATCTGCACTAGTTTGGGTCACCTACAGCTAGGCCACAGGGCCTAAGAACCCTGTATTGGATGCCGAGAACCTATAGCAAGAAAGCTATAGTCAGGGTTGCTTTATCATGAGGCTGTGTAGTGGGTTTTGAAGCCTAGAAGAAGGCTTATGGGCTACTAAAATTTGAAGGGACTGGTTAAAGGTAATCCATAGTCTAGTAAATGTATTTAAGGTTGTGAATGGGGTAGTTGCTGACTGTGTTTATTCCCTAGTCAATCCTACTAGAATTGTAGAGAAGAAAAAAGTCCTTGGAGCCTACACCAAACATCAGATTTGTAGCCTTGTTGGAACCATCCTCTTTTCTAAGTCAAGTGGTATTAAAACTTCTCATTTGCAAGTCATTTTGACTTTGAAGTATTGTATTATCTCTCTCTACTGAGCATTTGAAATTAATGATAAGAAGAATTGATAAGGGTTTTCCTCATCTTGGGTTTTTTCCCTCGCTTGAGCCATATTCGTGTGTTATTTTGTCTTGTCTTGTCTTGTCTTCAGCTTTTATTACTCATTTTATTTCATTAGTTACACTTATGATTAATGAGATTGATAATGGATTAATGGGTAAATGATGTAACTAACCTAACCTAAGAACATGTTAACTCAAAATTAACATCGTTTCAGAGCCAGGTGAGGAAAAGCCTAAGCTTAAGATATTGTGATCTCCAAGAAGCACCTAAGGAATTTCAGCAAAATTCACCTTCAGACCTCTATGGGAGGACAAGTCTGAGTTCAAAAAGGAAAATTTGTGACATTGTCTTAAAGCCTTCTACAAGCCCTAATCAGTGAACTTGGGCACAAATTCAAAGAGTAGCTCAATCATCACAAACAAAAGCTGGAAGTCATCAAGGTATGTTTCAGAATTTATGAGGTGTGCTTTTAAGTGGTTTCAAGAAATTTTCAGAGGTATATTTAGCAGTAAAACTTCAGAAGGAGATGTTTCCCTTCAATATCCTTGCTTGGATTATGAGGTATCATAGTATCATAAAATAATTTATATGTCAAGAACTTCTAATCCCTTGGCCTGGTGGAATTAAGAAAAATCAGAGTTTACTATGATCTGAATTCATCAGTATTGTGGAAGATTGAGTAACTTGATTCCTATTCTCTGAAAAATCAGTAAGATGTATTTCTGGAATTATTGTAGTATCACTGTAAGAATAAAATGCTAATCTCGACCTCTGTTCTAAAACAAAACTCTGAGAATTATTTTGATGTGTGGAGCTCTAGATATAGTGACCTTATCCTATAATTAGGACATCAAAGCACAAGACTAATATCTAGTGACTCCATCTCCATTTGGATGTCATAAGGAAGTTGATCTCTACAAGACCGAGCTCCAAGTTTCACCGTCTTCTGTGATCTTCATCACAAAACAGTGAAATATTTTGATAAAATTTCCCTTGTTTCAAGACACTACATGTCAATGAAAGGTCTAGCTCAGATATTATTTTTAATACCTTCATTCTTGTGGCCCTCCTAGGGCACCACTCCAAACAAATCACTGCACTATTCTATGATTAAAGTGGCACAAGAAGATCGAAAGATTTAGGCAGTAAGAGGAAAAAAAAGTTGAATAGAACCTAGGTTCCTCCTTTACAATGAAGACCTACTCTTACTATGTAGACTTGTGCAACTAAATTTGAAGGGAAACATGATCTCAGTTCTAGACAAAGTGTAAAGCAGCTACCGAAGTCAACAAATTATTATTTTTTTCTTTAGGCCTTGTTCTTAATAAGAAGTGTCAACTTTGAAGCTTGCAGACCTAATGCAATCAACCTGAAGTGTGGAAGTCCAATACATATGTTACAGTGATATTTGAAGTATGGAAGTCCTGTAGAATGCATCCATGTACTAAGGATTGTTTCTGTGGATATTTTCTCTCTAGGAAAGACTTGGGATTGTTCATTATATTGTTATGTATGAACATCTTTACAACTAGTGAACAAAATAATAACATTGCATGACTAACCAAGATTATATATATCAATGCTGGAGTATATTGGGGATGAAACAGTTTAAATCAGAGTCTTGGTATCTATGTCATGATAATTTAATGCTTTTGTATTAATTCCTAGAAGGACAAAACCTTATCATCTTAAGGCAGGTCTATTGGCATCATCAAGAAAATATCTCAATTAAGATATATGGATACAGAAAGTTGAATACTCCAAGTTCTAAAGGGAATTTATAGATTTTCACTACAAATTGTTAAGAGCTAAATCATAGATTATAATTCTGAAATGCAGAGCAGTTCCAGATATAATAGAATCCATGACTTGAAGTATTTGGTTCTCAAAGACCTTAGTATGTTCTTTAGTAATCTAATTGGAAAATTGAAAAACATCAGTATGAATATTTTGTAGAATACATGATTTTTTCTACATATGTTGCAAATCTAACTTTAGCATGAGATATTTACAAATGGTCTATTGAGAAAAAGTGGAGGAAGTTGATATTGATGCTGACAACCTTGTATTGCGGACTGACAGGGTTAGCAAATCATTTTGATGATTATTTAGGTATTGATTATGAGCACAAAAGGATCCATAACAAAATATAGAACATGATTCTGGTGGCTCGATGATTATGTTCTGGAAAGGTCAATCTCCCTACATTTAGAGGGACCCATGGACAATCCATGATAATTGGATTACTCAGACGCAACTAATGATGAAGTCTGCATATCTATCTGAAGCAAGGCTTCAGAGGGAGCCTTAGAGATGTCTATGACCCAAGCAGTATGATAGGAAAAGTAGCTAAGACTTGGGGAGAAATGATTGAAAATGCAGTTTTAATAGTGTCTGTTATAAGTCTTTCACAACCTGATGAAATGGAGAAACTGTTGATCCCTGGTTTTCCTGTGCCTCATTTATTGATAGCTGCTCAGATATTACGATATTGTATTGGTTAGTAGAATGATGATACATTAATTGATTTTGCTGCTTTAAGAGCTCCGTTAAAGCTGAATGCATGACTTACTATGAAGCCACTCTATTGAAAAAGCTCTTCAGTGAGCCATTTGTGCACTTCGTCATTGCAGAAGAATATTCTGAGAATCCAGTATTTCACATACCTCTCCATATGGTACAACAAAGGACGTTCCTGTTGTAAGACATGTTTGAGCAAACATATCTCATGATAAGCAGGTTGTCTAATAGACACTGTTATGAAACCAACTCCAAAAATAGAAGAAAAGAGATATCAACACCTTAGAAATAAGCCACTTCGAGGGGGAAACCTCCAATACATTACATGAATGAAAAATTCTCGGATGATACAAATGAAAAAACCTTCTTTCTATATATAGGAGTCCATGGGGCCACAATGTAATCCTAGTGGGGCCACAATGTAACCCTGGCCGACCTAACAATAATAATGTAAGGGCACAATAATAACAATATGGGGGTTACATGGGTACAACAATAAAAATAAGTTGGACTAAACTAACATAATAAGGGACTACACTATTAATATAGGGGCTTAACATGCCCCTCTCCTTCAAAAAAGTGTTGTCCTCGACGCTTGATTATTTCTTGATGCTTCTGTATAAAATTCTCATCCTCCCATGTGGAATCTTATACAGGAAGGTTCTTACACTTGTTCAGATACTCTGAAATTTATCGTACGTGTCGAGTTCTTGTTTCCGTGACTGCTTCAGAACTTCTTTCGATGTGATGTTGATCTTCACGTTGTTTCATTAGATTCTACACCAAAGTTAGGTTATCCTTTGAGAGTTGGAGAACTTGTTGTTGATGCTCGATGTGATCATCCACTAATTTATCATCCATATTAGCTATTATTTGATCCTTCAAACCATACAACTTATCCTTGATTTCTACTTTAAACCATCTATGTCATCTTTGGTTGCTCTTCATAAGATCGAAATTTGTTGCACTTGGTATTGTAATTTTGATATCTCATACTGCAATTCTTCCTCTTCACGCGTCATAGCATAGATTTTTGAGGGCTTAATGGGTATGGAATTATTTTTTGGAGGCATTATAGAACCCAATACTGATAAAAATTCTAAAATATGCCCTTGGAATCACTTCAAACTGCTTTTCCAAACAAACATTATGCAATTTTAAAAACCAAATACACACCCTTTTCTTGCTTTTTAGAAGCTCGATATTGAAACTGAATTATATATGTGATTTCCAATCCTCAATAAATAAAATTTGGCCTTGAAGTAGCCCTATGAATATTTTTTTGAATGCCACATGTTTGACCTGATTTGAATTCTTCAAGGAAACGTTATGTCCAATCTCCCACAATGACCTAATTATGGACTAGTTCAGTGGAGAGAACTTGTATGACTTTCCACATTTCACTGTTTGCTCCTTCGGATCTGAAATTGATAGAAAGGAAACTACAGTCTGTGTAATTCCATCCAATTTTTACAGAATTCCAATCCGATTATGAGAGAGAGAGTTATGAATATTTTCCCACGATCACCTCTTTGAGATGAAATTCAGGAGCCTGAAAAAGACCTAACTTCCATAGATCATATCTCTGAAAATATTACGAACCAAGCTCTGAAATTTTGCGACGATGTTCCTCAGGATTTTGGCTTCGCGATCTAAAAATTTCAGCTTTTGAAACTTCGTATAACAAAATTTATAGCGAAAATTCCATGATGACCGGTTTGGTGTAGCGAAACCCTAGAATCCAAAGCTCTGATACCAAATGTTATGAAACTAGCTCCAAAAAGAGAAGAAAAGAGATATCAACGCCTTAGAAATAAGCCACTTCGAGGAGGAAACCTCCAGTACATTACATGAATGAAAAATTCTCGGATGATACAAATGAAAAAACCTCCTTTCTATATATAGGAGTCCATGGGGCCACAATGTAATCCTAGTGGGGCAAGAATGTAATCCTAGCCGACCTAACAATAATAATGTAAGGGCACAATAATAAAAATATGGGGGTTAGAGGGGTACAACAATAACAATAAGGGGGGCTACACTAACATAATAAGGGACTACACTATTAATATAGGGACTTAACAGACACTGTGCGCCTTGAAAAGACTAGTTTAGGCTGTGGTCTTCCCGAGTACGAAGGAGTAAGAAAAATTGCACAGGATTAATAAGTACTAACAAAGTCTCTTTTATAAATACATATGTTTTTTGTACATTTTTGCGTTGTTTAATGGAGCAATGAGGCTTCCATTTATCCAGTTTTGATTTCCAGGAAGCAACTTGGCACTATTCCCTATATGAAGGGATTCTTGGTTGAAGAATTGAGCTCTGGGAGCTCCTGGGGGCTTGGGGTACTTATTGAGCTATAAGAGACCATAGGGTGAGTGGTTCACCTTCCCTTAGTGGTGCAATATGTACAGGGTGAGTGGTTCACCTTCCCTGTGATGGTTGACATGTGTGTAGAGTAAGTGGTTCACCTTCCCCTATGTCTGTGGACACATGTGTGTAGGGTGAGTGATTCACCTTCCCCTACAGTTAATGACATGCATAGGATGAGTGGTTCACATTCTCCTATGGCATATGAGCAAGATGAGTGGTTCACCTTCTCTTGCGGGTACCCCAGTGAGATATGCATATAGGCATATGTTGACATGTCAGTGGGACGTGATTCATCCTTTCCCCACATGTAGGATGCTCATTCCTACGATTTATTGATGACATGTTGGTAGGATGTGGTTTGTCCTTTCCTCATGTGTAGGATTCTTCCTACTATTGTTGGTTTGCATGCGTGTAGGACATGGTTCTTACTTTCCCTACTCTCGGTGTTTTGCATGCCCGTAGGAGGTGGTTCATCCTTTCCCTACGATGATTGTGATGTATGACTGTAGGAAGTGGTTCATCCTTTTCCTACGTGTGATTATGATGTGTGTTTGTAGGATGTGGTTTCACTGTTCCCTATGAGTGGTTGTGAGAAGGATGTGATATTTTCTTTCCCTGCTGATGTACTTGCATCATCCTACCCATGAAGTCTAGGACACATGGGAAGTACTTCTCATCTGGCCGATGAGTTGGGAAATGAGGATAGGGACCATAGCACTATCGATGGACGCATCATGTACTATTGTACTCCCTATGCTAGGATGTATGGTGTTAAAAAAACTGATCTGGGACCAATTGAGGTTCTATCTCCAAACTAAATTTTGTCAGTAGAGAGTGGCAAGGTCTTGTGAATCACTTTCAATCAATTCTTCTTTATTATTCATATCAGCGTTCAACAAAGCAGAACAGAGCATAGATGAGATTCAGATATGGTTCATGATGGATGGATTGGCAGGTGTAATTCTCCCCAGTTAAGAGGGAGTGTTAAAATTGGAAACTAGAGTCAAATTCCACTTTGGACTACTCCTATGAAGAAGACGATTGCAACATTGGATTCCTCTTTTCGATAAGATCAAAATCGACCTAAATATCACTAAATTTGGATAAGGAAAAGTATTCATTCACTCAAATGAAATTTCATAAGGCATGACCTTATTTATGCGAGAAAAATTTAAAATTTAAAATTTGAATTTCCCTCCTCGAGTAATCAAGACGGCCTACCCGAGAAGGATATAAATAACCTATCCTAGGCACTATGATATTCATTCTTCTCTCTGAAATAGCCGCAGAAGAAGATTATTTCTAGCGAAGGAGATCAAGGCAAGGTTGGGTTCAATTTAGTTATCTTCGAGGGCAGAGTTCCACAGGATGGAGGACGAGATTGGTTTGGGCACATTTATAATTTTTCTTGGGAAATTGATCTTCATCACAAGTCCAAGTTCAAGTAGATAGAAGTTGCATCTGTTAAGGGTGATTTTTATGACAATTTGGGACTATTGTGAAGGTGTCATTCTCCTTGAAGCCATCCACACTAGTTTGGGTCACCTAAAGCTAGGCCACAGGGCTTAAGAACCATGTCATGGAGGCCAAGAACCTATAACAAGAAAGCCACAGTCAAGGTTGCTTTATCATGAGGCTGTGTAGTTGTTTTTGAAGCCTAGAAGAAGGCTTATGGGCTACCAGGATTTGAAGGAACTAGTTGAAGGTAATCCACAGTCTAGTAAAGGTATTTAAGGTTGTAAATGGGGTAGTTGTTGACTGTGTTTATGCCCTAGTCAGTCCTACCAGAATTGCAGAGAAGACACAAGTCCTTGGAGCCTACACCAAACATCAAATTTGCAACCTTGTTTGAACCATCCTCTTGTCTAAGGGTAGTGGTATTAAACCTTCTCATTTGTAAGTCATTTTGACTTTGAAGTATTGTATTCTCTCTCTCTATGGAACATTTGACATTAATGATAAGAAGAATTCATAAGGGTTTTCCCCATCTTGGGGTTTTTCCCTAGCTTGAGCCATATTCATGCGTTCTTCTATCTTGGCTTGTCTTCAGCTTTTATTACTTATGTTCTTTCATTATTTACACTTATGATTAATGATATTGCTAATGGATTAACAGAAAAATGATGAAACCAACCTAAGCTAAGAACATGTTAACTCAAAATTAATAGTCAGCAAGTACAAGTACTTGAGAGATGACTCTTTGAACATCAACTTATTTTTTTCTCTATATCCTAGGGATCTAAGAAGATGCACATTAAAAATAGAGAGAGAAAGAAATTCTTACTGAATGTATCCCATATTCAACACCCAAGTTGTGTTAATTCAATCAAACAAATATGGAACCAATCCCAAGACCTGGAGGATCTAAGAGGTGGAATCCCTATTGGGGTGAGACTATCAACCAAGGCACTACATTTTGTAGGCTATAGGTGATGGCACACAACTACGAAATGAAGGTGCCATAAAAATGTAAAAGAAGAGCTAGACAAACTCAATCAATTCAATCACTGTGTTAAGCAATTTCATGCCTGAGAAACCAAACTCAAATACTTTCTTAAGTTGATGAAATTAGGTATGCAAAAAGAGCTCACCGAGGCATCCAACTGTACAAAAATTAAATTCATATGCAAACCAACCAAAGCCTTTTTCAAATCAATGACCTCCATGTGGGTTTCTAAACATATGGTAACCATCAAATATGCAAGCAATTGAATCACTAAATTTAAAGATAGTAAATTTTTTTTTTCACCCAATATAGGACCATGCTCAATCTCAAGGATTAAAAAGGGAGCATTAGATGGACATGCAAATGTGCCCGAATTTTGTATTCCACTAGTTAAAGCCAGAGCACGAAAAAATGGATACTATCCACTTTATACCCTATATTAAGAGACTTTGAATGCACTGTTAGAAAAGTGATCCCTCATTCACTCAACTTATAAACAACACTATGAATGATAAGAACTTCTGTGGGTTAAAACATTTTTCATATCTATATTTATTCATGGAGAATTCACTCAACTTATAAACAACACTGTGAATGATACAAAACTTCTGTGGGTTAAAAATTTTTCATGACTATATTTTTTCATGGAGCATTTAATTTTGAAAATAAGCAACCCATTTTATTGATAACATCATACAAAAGACAACAGCCATTGGTGTGGAAATGCCTTGTTTGTCCAGAAATCTTACTAATTCACTCCATGAGAAAGGCATGTAGGACTACAATTTGGTCCCAGGGATGGAAGAGTCAAGGTTTACTGGGACTAGAAGGGGATGTTTGTATCTCACTTGGATGACTATATCTAAGCTAAAGAAATAAGCATGGCCCTGACAGGTGTGGGTAGCGCAAAGTTGTCTTTGGAAGCTCAAGTATCAGCTTAATTCAACCGTGTAGACAAATTTCCCCTAATCTTATTGAAAAATCCAGTGCATGGGATTTCTTTTATGGGGTTAGCTTTAACGTTACTAGTAATGTTTTCTTGTTGAAAAATGAGCTTCACATATTCATATTTATTGCAATTCTATGAAGAATCAAATGGATAAAAGGGGAAAGTAGGATGCTGAATCTATTCTTGAGGCCCATTTCTTTCTCACATTTGTACAAAGAAAATAGCAAAGATGAAAACTCCCTCTACCAAAGCTAGGCTATCTCTCAATGCTAGTTCATAGAATGTGCTCAAATCAAGAGCGATGGGCACACTTAGTATCTGTCCAGAAGTTTATTAGGTAAGTATTATCTAATAGTATTTTATTTTTTATTTTTTTGAGGAAGATGTTCCTATATACCAGCATAGATCCATCTTAAATCCATAAATATCAAGTGCTGAGAGGTATCAAATATTGTTAAGTGTAAATTATTTTGATCATTTAATATGGCTAAGAGGAATACAAGATGACAATATTTCTATGTAAAAATCATATTCATGGTATTTCTATTTTAGTAAAATTTTTTCTCTCATTTTTATCTCCTATATAGAAGTTATTATATTACGGGTGTCTGTGTATGTAACATATAGTATTATTATTCATTTGGGTCTAGCTTAGGTGGTTGAGAGGAGGAATGATTGTTATCCTCTCCACCCCGGTTCAATTCCCACAGGTGACATGTTGAGCTCTTAATGAGTATATTTTCGTGATGGATTCAAAAAAAGTTATTAACCAACCTTGTTCCCTGAAGATTCTATAGTTTACCTTGGGTAACATCCTCAAAATAATGAGGGAGAGTACTCCAAGGTTTTCCTTAGGCAGTGTAAGCTGGAAAAAATAATATAATATTATTATTATTTGTTAGAAGTTAAATTTTTTTTAAGTCAACATGTAAATGTTACCCACATATGTAACAACATCTCCATAATACTAGGTTGTAGAGCACCTTGTTACTCTTGAAGTAATGATGTCAATGTGCAGGTCACTGCTCACTTTAAATTTTTAGATAATGATGATAACTTATGGTGGTGTAGGCTGTGGCTCACCTCATTTAACTGTTGTTTACCCTGTCATGATGTATAATGGTGGCCCATTTGGACATTATGGTTTTTAGATGATGCTTTCAACATTGTATACAGTACTCTAAGATTTTATTTTTGAGAGACTTAACTGATTTTGAGCTATTTTTTTGTAAAACAGTTGTATTTGAGCCTTTGGTTAAATTATCCCTTCTCAGGGTAGTCCACTCAGGATTTTTTGATAGTCCTACCAGTATACCTTTTTGGAAATTATTTTCAATGGTTGGGAATGCATCATGCATGTATAGGATGTCTTTCCATATGAAAAGAATATGATTTTTCTCCTGGGGAAAAGGCAACATCTATATGTTCAAACCAGATTACCTGGCCAAGCATAGCAGCTTCTGGTTTAATTCCTCTAACTCCCCAGCTAGCAACACCTAATCCATCTATCATAGTTTTGTGGGAGCCAGTTCCAACAACACTATCCAAATAAAGTAGACCATTGGTATTAAATACCACCCTTCCTAGATATTCTGAATTTACCTATAGGACCAAAAATGTTGTTTAGGTATTCATATTCTCAGAGGTATCATGATATAAAATCACTCATTTAAACCTATTTTAAAATTTAAACCGAAACAAAAATTTGGAGAAAAAATAGTTCAATAAGTCTTACTTGAATTTTCCAGTTGGTAAACAGTAAAAGTACTCTAGCATGAAGAAGAACCATGATGAAGGATGTCGAAAAAAAGGAAAGACATAACAAGACATTTGATGAAGAAGCTATCATGGTAACACTAATATTGATTTGGTATTGATGTCCTGATTGGAATATGACTTTGCTACCTAAAAATATGTGTTGCAGGAATCCATGAGACAGTTGGGAATTGTCTGGTCACGACTCACAACTCAATGTATGAATTAAGTGATGACTTTGGAATTGTTGGGTATGTGTTATATTCTTTCTATGACTAGTCACGCGTTGGGGGGGGGGGGGGGGGGCGATAGCTCCCCCTGTACGTTGCGTTGGGTGCAAATAGGTCACAGGGAGGGCAAGCAGCCCCGTCGTAGTCCGGGGGCGCGCCGTAGAAACATTTTTTGGTCTTTATTTTCTAGTGGGTGGACCCACCCATGGTTTTATGCATGGGTTTGCACATGGTTTTGGGGTACGATGGTTTTCGGCCCCTGGTATTTTGTAGATCTAGTCAAGGGAACTACAATTATGTTTTAATATAGGGTTAATGGATTGGGGTTTATGTATGCTTCAACATGTATATATATGTGTCGTAACACTAAAAGGAATATAATAAAAAATCAAGCTAGTCGTCCCGATTTGGGATCCAGGGAAAAATCCCGTGTTTATCTGTTTGATGTGTTATGCTCTCTCTATTGTTTATTTCTGTTTTTAAGAATCGTTTGCAGATAATTTCTGTACAGGGTTAAAACCTACATTTGGTATTAGAGAAATTTTGGCTTCAAGGGGGGACGCCTTTGCTGCTGAGGGGGTTTTTTGCTCGGGCTTGAGGTAGACCCTGTTCAGTGGGATATCTACGGGATCGATTCTTGAGGTGAAAGAAGATGGCGAGTAGTGGGAAGATAGAGATCGAGAAATTTAATGGTCAGAGTTTTGAGTTGTGGAAGCTCAAGATGGAGGATCTGTTGGTGGATAAAGATCAGTGGATTGCGGTAGATCCAGGTACTAAACCAACGACAATGTTAGATGAAGACTGGAAGAAGCTGGATTAGAAGGAAAAGAGCACAATACGGTTGTGTGCCTCAGATTCAATATTGTTGAATGTATCTGGGGAAGCTACGGCAAAGACCTTGTGGGAAAATCTAGGGACATTGTACCAATCTAAGTTTCTGGTGAATAAATTTTTCCTGCGGAAAAAGCTGTATAACATGAGGATGAAGGATGGGGACTCGGTGACAGAGCATCTGAATGCCTTCAATACTATGGTAAGTTAGCTATCATTTGTTGATATTAAAATCTTAGATGAAGATAAGTGCATCAGTTTGTTGTGTTCTCTACCAGACTTGTGGGACAGTTTGGTTATTGCAATAGGTAGCAATACAAATACCTTGAATTTTGATGACATTGTCTTAGCCTTACTGTCGAAGGAAATGAGACGAAGAAATATGGAGGGTCAGAATGGAGATGCCTTATTTGTACGAGGAAGGTCCCAGAATAGAAACAAGAATAAGGTTTCGAGTGGGAGATCTAAATCTCCTGGAAAGTTTGTAAAGGTGTGCTGGAAATGCGGAAAGGAAGGGCACTAAAAAAAGGACTACAGATCTAAAGCTCTTGAGAAAGGAAAGGGATCTGATGATGCTCCTTTTGCAGAGGCAAAAACCACCTCAGATGAAGGTGGGGATGTGTATTTGGCTTCTTCTTCAAATACACATGTAGATCATGAGTCATGGTTGATTGACTCGGGTGCATCATTTCACTTCACTCCCCATAGGGAGTGGTTCTACGAGTATGAGAAATATGATGGCAGTGATGTCTTCTTAGGTGATGATAGGAAGGCCAGAATCGTCGGACGTGGAAAATTCAAGCTGAAGCTGCAAGGTGGAAGGATTATAACACTTCCTGGTGTTCTACACATTCATACATTGGATAGAAATTTGATTTCTGTAAGCAAGATGGATGATGCAGGTGTAAAAATAGTGTTCGAGAAAGATGCCTATAAGATGGTTCGGGGAGTACTGTGTTGAGTGTGGAGCCTGATTATCTTGTTTACTTTGTATCACAGCATTGGACCCCTGTACCTTAAAAAGGGGCGGCAATGCCGCCCGTAATTAATCGCTACTGTGGGGGGTCCAGGGGGGGCGGCAGCGCTTTTTAGAGCCCCCCCCTGGAGGGGGTTCGGGGGCAGCGCCCCCGAAGCTAAAAATAGATGTAAAATTGCCTTGTAAAAGTATAGTAATTTCTAGTCAATCTGGGCCATTCATTAGGCAAATGATCTGACGGTAGAATTTATGTTTAGATTAGGGTTTTTTTCCCTAGAAGGCAACCCCCTTGTATATATGAGGGTATTGTATTGCGGCTGTGCATTTTATATGTGTATTCTCAGAGCGAGAAATAGAGAGGGAGACTGTGAGAGAGAGCAGAGGATATTATAGTGGATCTGCTGTAGGTTTTGTCTCTTCATTTTTGTTGGATAATAGAAAGGAAGGACTGGCTGTTCGGGGTGGACGTAGCCCAAACTAGGTGAACCACGTATATATGTGTCTCTCTGGTTTTATGTGTTTTGTGTGCTTGTGTTTTCCGCATATTTTGTGTTTCATTGCTCCATAATATATAATTTTATAACAACTGGTATCAAAGCCGAAGGTATATTTGGCTGATAAACTTGCAGGAAAGAAGGGTTCCTGGTTTGAGTGGGAGCAATGGCGAACGATGGTAAGTTTAGGGTCGAGAAATTTAACGGCCAAAACTTCCCACTATGGAAGATGCAGATGGAAGATTATTGTTTGGTCAATTTAGTGTGTCCTAAATTTCTACATTAATTTGTCAATCCGGGATTCATAAGCTGACGAAGTGTGGTGCACTATATGTGTAAGATAACCTATCTCTTACTTTTTGTCGTTTTTGGGTTTTTTATTTATCTTGGGGGTTTTTATCTTGGTTGGTTTCCTAATGTGAGGTGGAAATTCTAAAATACAAGTATGGATATAAATGTTCAAGGCAATGATGTCCTTTATAATGATTTCCCAAACTTCAAACTTCAAAAGGGTTTTAAAACATGCAATGACAAAATTAATTCCTAAAAGGAAATGAAAATGTGCCACTATACTAGTAAAAAAAACAGTGAACTATTGATCATGAAACCCATTACCCTTGCTGCTGTCTAAATACAAAAGAAACTGTGCTCAAAGAAATCCAAGAATTGCGAGCAAAGTAAAGCTAAAATCAAATTACATCAACTCATATTCTGACCCCTCACCATTAGTCTCGCTATGGCTTTCGGAGGTAATCATAAACAACTTGAGCAATCTGATATCTAATTTGCAAAAAAATAAACTAATATCAAATTACACACTCATACTTCAATCCCTCACCATTAGTCTCGCTATGGCTTTCGGAGGTAACTGATAATGACATGAGAAATTTAATATCTAACTTGCAGAAAATAAACTAATATCAAACTACACACTCATACTTCAATCCCTCACCATTAGTCTCGCTATGGCTTTCGGAGGTAACTGGTAATGACATGAGTAATTTAATATCTAATCTAACTAATAAAGAAAATGTACAAAACTGAAATAAATAAAACAGTGCTGGAATTAAAAGCTAAGAAAAATAAATCAGCAGAAGGACAAGACTGATTCCATGTCATTAGTCATTGTAAAACTATGTGCAAATGCTCGGGCTGCCTACTGTAATCTGGAACAAAGACACTGATCAGTTAACAACAGTATAAAGCATGAAAAATTATGGACAGAAATAAAACGTTAATACCATAAGAGATGTAATATATACACGTGAATAACTATGGCATAATGAACGTAAGGAAATAAAGCATGAAACTATACAGCAATAAACACAACCTCGGCATGTGTAGGGGCCCTCTGCACAATCCTCAGGGAACGGCTATCAACCACGAATTATGCTTATGAACAAAGTCTTCTCATGTATTCAAAACTTTGGTTGAGACTGAGATAGGAAAGAATTTGAAGCGTCTCAGATCAGACAATGGAGGTGAATATTGCAGCAAAGAGTTTGATAAGTACTGTTCAGAGCATAGAATTCACAGAGAGAAGACAGTTCCAAGAACACCACAAGAAAATGGTGTGTCAGAAAGGATGAACAGAACAATCATGGAGCGTGCAAGGTGCATGAGATTGCATGCAGGATTGCCTTTACAATTTTGGGCAGATGCTGTAGATACTGTTGTTTATATAATAAACATAGGGCCTTCAAGTTCCTTGGATGGTGGTATTCCAGAGGAAGCATGGACAGGTAAAAATGTAAACTACTCTTTTTTAAAGCCTTTTGGTTGTGAGGCCTTTGTCCATATTAATAAAGAAAACAGAACAAAGCTTGAGGCAAAATCAAAGAAATGTACCTTTATTGGATATGGTGCTAATGATTTTGGTTATCGCTTATATGATTATGAAAATCATAAAATCATTAGGAGCAGAGATGTAATATTCAATGAAAAGGTCTTGTATAAGAATCAACTGCAGGAAAAGAAACAGGAAAAAGAAAGCAAGGAATACACGGTTCTTGATGAGATAACTGAAAAAGTAAAGGTGCTTGAAAATAATAATAATCAACAACCACAGCAGCAGCAACCACCACAACAGCAACAGGCACCTCAAACACCTGAAAGTGGTGTTAGAAGATCTACTAGGATAAGTAGACCCCCCGAACGATACTCTCCTTCATTATATTATTTATTGTTGACTGATTCTGGTGAACCCAAATGTTATGAAGAAGCAATGCAGGTTGAAAGCAAGAAGAAGTGGGAGCTAGCCATGGAAGAAGAGATGGACTCCTTAATGCATAACCAGACTTGGGACTTAGTCAGGTTGCCTGCAGGTAAAACTACATTGCAAAATAAATGGGTTTATAGGCTGAAGGAAGAAGATGGAGGAAAACAGAGGTACAAAGCTAGACTTGTGGTGAAGGGGTTTGCACAAAAGAAAGGTATTGATTTTGATGAAATATTTTCTCCTATTGTTAAGATGAATTCAATCAGAACTATCTTAAGTCTAGTAGCAGCGGAAGATTTACATCTTGAACAGTTAGATGTAAAGACAACATTTCTCCATGGAGATTTGGAGGAAGAGATATACATGCAGCAACCAGAAGGATATGAGGTAAAAGGGAAAGAAAAATTGGTGTGCAGGTTAAAGAAGAGCTTGTATGGCTTAAAACATGCTCCAAGGCAGTGGTATCTAAAATTTGACAAGTTTATGTCTGAACAAGGTTATACTAGATGTCACTCTGATCATTGTGTTTATCTAAAAAGACAAAATGATGGCAGCTATATTATATTGTTATTATATGTAGATGACATGCTTGTTGCAGGGTCTAACATGCAGGAAATAAATGTGCTCAAAAGAAAATTGGCAAATTCATTTGCAATGAAGGATTTGGGAGCTACAAAACAAATCCTTGGTATGAGAATAAATAGAGACAGGAAAAATCGCAAATTAACACTGTCTCAAAATGAGTACATAGAAAAGGTCTTGAAAAGATTTAATATGCAGAATGCAAAACTAGTTAGTACACCTTTTGCTAGCCATTTCAAACTTAGTAAGGATATGTGCCCCAAGACCCAAGAAGACATGGATTATATGTCTAAAGTTCCATATGCATCAGCAGTTGGAAGCTTAATGTATGCGATGGTCTGCACAAGTCCTGATATTGCACATGCAGTGGGAGTTGTAAGCAGGTACATGAACAACCAGGAAAAGAACATTGGATGGCAGTAAAATGGATTCTCAGATATTTGAGAGGTACCACAAATCAAGCATTATGATTTGGTGGTTCAAACATTGCTCTACAGGGATATGTTGATGCAGATATGGTAGGTGAAAGAGATAATAGGAGGAGCACTACAGGATATGTATTTACTATAGGTGGAACAACTGTCAGTTGGGTTTCAAAAATCCAAAGTGTTGTTGCACTTTCAACAACAAAAGCAGAGTATGTTGCTGCTATAGAGGCTAGTAAAGAAATGATTTGGTTACAAAGGTTTATGGGTGAATTAGGTAAGAAGCATGATATGGGCACACTATACAGTGATAGCCAAAGTTCTATTCATCTTGCAAAGAACTCAACATTTCATTCCAGGACTAAACACATACATATCAAGTACCATTGGAAGATGGAGAGTTGAAGCTGGAAAAGATACACACTAGCCAAAATCCTGCAGATATGCTAACAAAAGTTGTAACTAGGGAGAAACTGAGAGCATGCTCAGTTTCAATTGGTCTTCAAGGATGATGATGAAGATAAGAAACAACCAGGTCCAAAGAGGAGTCATTGTCCAGCAAATGAAGCAGCGGTGGAGTTGCTACAATCAGTCTCCAAGTGGGAGATTGTTGGGTGTGGAGCCTGATTATCTTGTTTAATTTGTATCACAACATTGGACCCATGTACCTTAAAAAGGGGCAGCAACGCCGCTCGTAATTAATCGCTGCTGTGGGGGGTCCAGGGGGGCGGCAGCGCTTTTCGGGGGCAGCGCCCCCGAAGCTAAAAATAGATGTAAAATTGCCTTGTAAAAGTATAGTAATTTCTAGTCAATTTGGGCCGTTCATTTGGCAAATGATCTGATGGTAGAAGTTATGTTTAGATTAGGGTTTTTCTCCCTAGAAGGCAACCCCCTTGTATATATGAGGGTATTGTATTGCGGCTGTGCATTTTATATGTGTATTCTCAGAGCGAGAAACATAGAGGGAGACTGTGAGAGAGAGCAGAGGATATTACAGCGGATCTGCTGTAGGTTTTGTCTCTTCATTTTTGTTGGATAATAGAAAGTAAGGACTGGATGTTCGGGGTGGACGTAGCCCAAACTGGGTGAACCACGTATATCTGTGTCTCTCTGGTTTTATGTGTTTTGTGTGCTTGTGTTTTCCGCATATTTTATGTGTTTCATTGCTCCATAGTATATAATTTTCTAACATACTGGTATTAATGCACAGAGTTCGGATTGGAACTATGTACAAGCTTCAGGGCAACACTATTATTGATGGGTGCAACAGTTCTATGGTTCCCAAAAGTGGAGCAGAAAGCCTAGCGGTATCTGGAGAAAAGACCATGCTATGGCATCAAAGGCTTGGACATACTGGAGAGAAGGGCCTTCAGATACTGAATGGAAATGGTATGGCAGAAGGTATGTCTAATAGCTCTCTAGATTTCAATTTCTGTGAACATTGTGTATATGGGAAGTAGAATCGGGTGAGTTTTCCTTCTGGTGCTAAGAGGGCAAACAAGATATTAGAGCTTGTGCACAGTGATGTGTTTGGACCTGTGTCGGTTCCATCACTGGGTAAGTCTGTGTACTACGTTTCATTCATAGATGACTTCTCAAGGAATACATGGATATATTTCTTGAGGAATAAATCTGACGTCTTTGAAAAATTTAAAGAATTTAAGGCTTTGGTGGAAAACCAGATAGAGAAGAAGATAAAGGTGCTGAGGACAGATAATGGTGGGGAGTTCTACAAGAAGAAATTTGAAGATTTCTGTAAGAAGTGTGGTATAGCACGACAGAAGACTACTCCATACACACCTCAGGAAAATAGAGTTGCAGAAATAATGAACAGAACGCTGATGGAAAAGGCAAGAAGCATGCTCAGTGGTACTGGGTTAGGACAAGAATTTTGGGTAGAGGTATTGGAGACTGCATGTTACTTGGTTAACATATCACCTTCATCAGCGTTGGAGGATAGGACTCCACATGAGGTATGGACTGGTAAGAAACCCTCTCTTTCACATCTGAGGGTATTTGGATGTGATGCATATGTACATGTTCCAAAGGAGAAAAGGGGAAAGTTGGATAATAAATCTAAAAGGTGGATCTTTATTGGGTATAAGGATGGTTTAAAGGGTTACAAGCTTTGGAACCCGAAAATGAGGAAGATTGTGTGCAGTCAAGATGTGGTGTTTAGAGAGGTGAAATATGTTGTTAAACATGAAGTCCTACCAAAGGAACCTGAAAAGATAGAGTTTGAGCTAAAGGAGGATGAATCAGACTCTACAACAGAAAAAGACTCAGAAGAGGAAAAGCCACAAACTCTAGCTGTAAGAAGATCAACTCGGGAAAGAAGACAACCAAAAAGGTATAGTCCATCTGCTTTCCGTTCAAATTTTTCTTTAACTATAAATGATGATGATCCTAGAACTGTGAGGGAGGCAATATATTCAAAGGATGGAAAACTATGGAAGGAGGCCATGGTTGATGAAATGGCATCCTTACATAAAAATAAGGCATGGGATTTGGTGGAGTTGTCGACTGGAAGGAATCCCATCGGGAGCAAATGGGTGTTTAAGAAGAAGATGAATGTAGAAGGCAAGGTGGAGAAATACAGAGCTCGGTTGGTGGCAAAAGGTTATTCCTAGGTGCCAGGAATTGATTTTGGTGATATTTTTTCTCCTGTTGCCAAAGTTACTTCTATTAGATTACTTTTATCTGTTGCTGCTGCATTTGATTTTGAGGTAGAACAGATGGATGTGAAGACAACTTTTCTTCACGGGGATATGGAAGAGGAGATATACATGAAAAAACCTGAAGGCTTTAAGGTGAAGGGGAAGAAAGAACTGGTATGTAGGTTAAAGAAGTCTCTGTATGGGTTAAAATAGTCACCAAGGATGTGGTATCAGAAATTTGATACCTATATATGGGGACTTGGCTTCACCAAAAGCAAGGAGGATCACTATGTTTATTTTAAATTAATTGGTGACCGTGTTATTTATTTGGTCTTGTATGTGTATGATATGTTGTTGATTGGAAATGACAAAGAAATTATCCAAGATTTGAAGACCCAACTTTTCTCCAAATTCGACATGAAGGATCTTGGTGCTGCAAACTATATTTTGGGCATGGAAATTAAGAGAGATTAGGAAAAGAGGAAGCTATGGTTAAACCAGAGGAAGTATGTGGAGACTGTTATCACTCTAGTAATTTCTTAAGTTGTGGGATTTGAGTTTTTAGTCTAAGAACACTAGAGGTAACCACAAAACTACTTCAAATTCTAGGATCTAGCCTTCCTAGAATTCAGAGAGGGCTCTCTCTTTAAGATTTATCTTTGTTTTTGATTTATGTTTTTAGGCTAGTTATGATAGAACAATTGGTTTTATTTTTAAATTTTTTTGTGGGAAAAAAAATTACTTAGAGGTAAACTAGAGAGAAATCAACTTGTCCATTGGGCTATGGAGTATAAATCTAGCTAGCAGCACTAGAAGTCAAGGCCAAAAAGGTAAAAATGTATTCAGGGCAAGGTAGATAACCCTCAGAGGTTTAGGAAAGTGTTTTTTGGTGAAATGGTATGATCAGGATAAAGGGAAATGAAGGATTCTTTGATCCAGAAAATGGAAGAAGGAGGTAGGGGTCAAATGAGAGTAGGAGAAATTAAGAATTCCTAACACCGCAAATCAATAGAAAACATTAAAATGGTAACTAGTTAAAAATAGGGAGCACTACACTAACCTGTAGTAATATTCCTAGTTGCACATTCAGATAGAACAAACATATAATGAATTGCATGAAACTCAGAAAATAAAACAATGACAAGAAGGGAGTACTTCACTCATCATCTTATCACAAGGATCCTAAATTATGATGCCAGTTTAGCTTTGTCCAGTCTGCTACTTCGAAATCAACACATAATAGCCTCCAATGTTCAACAAAAAAGTCTGTATTAAAGTCTAGAAATTTTATTCCACACTGAATACTTCTAATGTAGAAGAATTTATACAAAATGTAGTTACAAATATCCTAGGAGACACCTAGGAATATATTTAGGAAATAGAAAATATCTTTACAAAATAAGAGGGACAACTGCTTAATAAATCAACACGCTGTCCTCTTATCCAAAATAAATAGAACTACTTTATCTACCAAGGAGTTTTTGAGTGATTAGCTGTCCTTCTTTGCTGGCAGTTAGAAAATATCTTCATTTGAATTGCCTTAGCTGATACTCTTTAACACTGATACACTTTTGACTGATATTTCCACTGTTTACTGTTATAAAAATATATCTTTTTGCAGTAAAAAATCAGCAGACTGTCCTTTTACTTCACTGTTTCTTTTTTATTGTTTTTAAGGTAATTTTCTTCATTGTTTTACCTCTCATTTTTACATTAAATCTGTAAATGTTTTCCACTTTTCTTCACTGGGAATTTTGATATTCTTTAGCTTTCTAAAATTCTCATCTGGCTCCGTGTATTTAGCAAAATTGGGTTTGAACACAAAGATATGTTTTATCTCATGTTGTAGAAAGAACAAATCTTCAAAGTGCTGAAGGAGGACTTTTCTTGTGGGAGTGCCTTGTGGCAATGGTTTGCTAACTTGCTCCTTGGAAAATTCCCTAATATTCTTATCATAATCATTCAAGGGCATCAGTTTTTCATTAAAGACATGGATGTCTGGCAAGCCCTTCTGTCTTAAGTTTTTGTATTTCACCATAAACTTTGTTATGGCAATGTTCATTGATTCAAATTTCTCTTCCAGGTAGTTCATCAATTTTTTCTTGGTTACCACCTTCTTAATCTGTAAAATGGTCTCTGTTATATCTAATACCTGTAATTATTCCAATTTTTCTCTGTTCTTGCTGTTCAGGAATGTGATGAGTTTTAAAGCGTGAGCTGGATTATCAGTTAACTCATTCTTAGTCTTCTAAATCTCTGCCTGAGCTGCTAGTAATAAGTCTCTCTGCTCCTATATAACCTGGATTGAAGGCCATTGAGTGTGAATGGCTTCAATTATGTTTGTCCATAGATGATTCTTTATAAAATAAATTTTCTCAGTGAATGTTAGCTCTTTTTGTAAGCCCTTGATTTGTTCCCCAAGTCTAATTGCCTTATGTTCATGGGTTTTAGCATTTATTTGAGCTAACTTATTTGTGGCTTCAAGATTATCAATCATCTTCTTTAGACTGTTGATTTCATTATTTTTCAAAGACAATTCCTCCATAACCTTTACAATCTGACCTGCTCCATCTGTTTGCAGAACTTGTGTTGTAGAAGAATCTGTGTTTGAAGTAGTAGTTGAACTCACTGGCACTACAGTTGCTAGTGGTTCCTTTGGTGCTAGTTTTTATCTTAATGTGGAAGCCACTGCTGTGGTAATCACTGGTATAACTGAAGGAATGATAGGAGTGTCATTTTCTTTCACAGTTTCCTTCTCTTGGACAAGCTGGTCCATTTGGGATTCCATTTCTGTGATCTGAGCAGTTAATTTGAGGATGAGCTTCATCATCTCTTCTTTTTCACTTTTCTCTTGAAGGATTTATTTGGTCTGTGGATGCTCACTTTGAGGAAGCTTAAGATATTTCCTGAAAGCTGCAATATCATCATTCTTTTTCTTAATCAACAATTTTGCTACTTGAAAATTTAAGGGATCATATCCCACCTGTAAAATTAAATCCTCTAAGGCTTTAATCCTTAGGTCCTTTGCATACAAAGATCCCTTGTCTAGCTTCATTTGATCCTGCATGTTAAGAATAGTATTCAACAACTTGGTAGCACTCATTGCCTTTGTCACCATAGTTGAATACAAAATTTCAGAGCTATGTCTATGAAATTCAATTTGGTCTAGCTCATGAACATTTTCAGTGTCTACTTCAAACTCCACCTTTTCATAATCTGCCACTATTTGGTGTTGAATTATTTGGTTGAAAAAATGACATAATAATTTTGTTTGTAGAATAATCAAAGGTTGTTATTAGCCTATTTTGATTCCCAGGTTTTTTCTTGAGGAATTGAGAATATATCTCTGATTTAATTTCCTCATTATTCTGCTTTATCTGCTTATATTTTTCCTTGATATCTAAGTCTTTTTCCTCAGCTGTCTGTGAGGAAGAGGCCTCCATATTCTGTGGAATTTCAATCATTTGAGTATCATTTTTACCTGTTGTTTTCTCTTTTTCAATCTCTACAAGAGTTTCATTGATTATCACTGTAGCTTCATTATTATTTACCTCTGGCTCATTTGTATCTTCAATGTCTATTATCTTTTCTTTCCCAATTGAATTGAAATTAAGCCTTTTATTATAAATCAGTTTGAATTTTGTTTCTGTATTTGTTTCTGCTGTGTATGCTCCTTCTTCTCTGCTTCTTTTGGTTGAAATCTCTGGCTGCTTTACAACTTCAAGGGCTTGTGTTGTAACCATTTTTCCTGCTGTCTCTATATTAGTAAATGTATCTATCAGTGTGTTCTCTACTCATTATTCTTGATTGGAAAACTTCTCAATCTCTGGCTTGGGCTCATGTATGAAGGGTGTTAGTTTACATTTTACCCTTAAATTGCTCAGGATCCCTTGTGAATCATAGTTCCATGGAGAAATTTATTGAAATTTGAACTCTACTAGTCTCTTTGAGATTTCTTTTTCTGCCTCTCTGCTATTTATGATGAAAGGACCAACCTGATTCTTCAGCTTGGATTGAGTCTTTTTCCTTGCAGCTAAGAAGTTGATAGAGTCAAAATTAAGAATCTGTCTTAAATATTCCAATGCAAAAATTCTCATGTTCATGTATTTTGGCAACTTATAAGGTAATAAGTTGGATCCAAAAATTCTTATCTCTGTATAGAGTCAAAATTAAGAATCTGTCTTAAATATTCCAATGCAAAAATTCTCATGTTCATGTATTTTGGAAACTTATAAGGTAATAAGTTGGATCCAAAAATTCTTATCTCTGTATGCTTTTCATAAAGAAACCAGTCTCCCATTTTATTATGTTCCAATAGTTGCAATATTATTTTAATTTCTTCATTGACTCTGGGCTGCTCTGCTTTGTAAAAAATGTTCATTGCTGGATGTAGAAAGAGGTCTGAAAAATCTGTGTAGGTGAACTCACTACCCTCTTTCCTAAGCAAGGAAGTCTAGAAGATAATGGACAAAGGCTTTCCCTCTAGGTCCATCTTTTGCAATGCAATTGGAAAATTATCAACTTGGAAGAATAAAAATAAGTGAAACAAGTAGGAAGAGTATCTGAAAACCCCTTCAGTGGGTAGTTTGGTCAGCTGATGATGAATACTGTCTGCTATGAATCTGGCATAATAAAAATGATTGCTGGAGGTTGGCCTGGAGATAAGGTGGATAGAAAGCCAAGAATGGATTCATCAGTGAATCCATCTGTAAAGCATCCCAGTATAAAAGATATCATTGAGATAATATGTCTAGACCCTTCAGGAAATTTGGCAGTGGAATAAGGAGGGTTCAACTTAGGAATGTCAACATGGGAAGGCAAAAAGTCTTTAAATATCATAAACTTCTTTGGGAAATCCAGGCCTGAGTACAACTGGGTCAAAAATTATATAGATAGGGGGACTGATTGAGGATCAGACTGTAATTGTAGCATTTGATTTATGGACTCTGCTGTGATGGTAAAAAGGATTTCTCTGTCAGCATTAAAAATGGCCCTTTGGTCTGGTACATAATGTTTCTGACATAATATAACAAGGTCTTGTCCTGGGTGGGTCAATGGAACTACATATTTGGGCAAATGAGTCTCCCAAATAGGCATTTCATCTTTGTCCAAGAATTTATCATAGCACCAATTATGTATTTCTAAAAGGTTGAATTCTACCACTGGATCAATAATCTTGTAGTCCATATTAGTCAATGGAAGGGTTTCTTCAGCAGCTATAGGTGGCTAGAGGGGATTTACTGATTCAGTGGATTTAGCAGTAAATACTAGAGTAGATTTAACAGCTTTAGGTGTTACAGATTTAGGAGGTTTGGATCCTCCAAGCTTGGTTGGTTTAGAACCTCCAGGTTTAGCTGTGATCTGCTTTTTGGTCATTTTGGAATAACTACTTCAAGCTTAAATTGTTTGCAGGAGTTGTTTTTATTTTTGGAATAACTACTACCCTCTTTCCTAAGCAAGGAAGTCTAGAAGATAATGGACAAAGGCTTTCCCTCTAGGTCCATCTTTTGCAATGCAATTGGAAAATTATCAACTTGGAAGAATAAAAATAAGTGAAACAAGTAGGAAGAGTATCTGAAAACCCCTTCAGTGGGTAGTTTGGTCAGCTGATGATGAATACTGTCTGCTATGAATCTGGCATAATAAAAATGATTGCTGGAGGTTGGCCTGGAGATAAGGTGGATAGAAAGCCAAGAATGGATTCATCAGTGAATCCATCTGTAAAGCATCCCAGTATAAAAGATATCATTGAGATAATATGTTTAGACCCTTCAGGAAATTTGGCAGTGGAATAAGGAGGGTTCAACTTAGGAATGTCAACATGGGAAGGCAAAAAGTCTTTAGATATCATAAACTTCTTTGGGAAATCCAGGCATGAGTACAACTGGGTCAAAAATTATATAGATAGGGGGACTGATTGAGGATCAGACTGTAATTGTAGCATTTGATTTATGGACTCTGCTGTGATGGTAAAAAGGATTTCTCTGTCAGCATTAACAATGGCCCTTTGGTCTGGTACATAATGTTTCTGACATAATATAACAAGGTCTTTTCCTGGGTGGGTCAATGGAACTACATATTTGGGAAAATGAGTCTCCCAAATAGGCATTTCATCTTTGTCCAAGAATTTATCATAGCACCAATTATGTATTTCTAAAAGGTTGAATTCTACCACTGGATCAATAATCTTGTAGTCCATATTAGTCAATGGAAGGGTTTCTTCAACATCTATAGGTGGCTAGAGGGGATTTACTGATTCAGTGGATTTAGCAGTAAATACTAGAGTAGATTTAACAGCTTTAGGTGTTACAGATTTAGGAGGTTTGGATCCTCCAAGCTTGGTTGGTTTAGAACCTCTAGGTTTAGCTGTGATCTGCTTTTTGGTCATTTTGGAATAACTACTTCAAGCTTAAATTATTTGCAGGAGTTGTTTTTATTTGTCAGAGGATATAAACTGGGATAAGACAGAAATGAGGGTTTCTCAAATAGATTGACTATAAAAAGGGGTTTTTAGGATATTTGTAGGCTTTAAAACCTTTTCTGTATTTGAAATTGATCTTCAGAGGTCACAAATTGAGGAAATTGGCTTAAAAAGTGGTTTTTTCGGACTCAGAATTTTCTGGGAAAAATTGGCCAGGGTTTGGCCTCTTTTTTGGGCTTTTTTAGACAAATTGGTTCAGTAAAACCCTTAATTACAGGCCTGGTTTAATCATTCATGGTCTAAACTTGAAATTGAAGGTTTTAACTATCAAGAAATACCTTGAAACACATGTATTTGGTTGCTTGAAGGGTTCTCAAGAAGCTATTGGCTTAATATGAGGACTGGTCTAGATTGTTGGTGTAGCGAATGGATTTAATGGTATTCAATGGGGAATCTGTGGTCAAATTTTGATTTTCTTCAGGTACAAGTCGACAATTTTGAATAAAGGGTTCTTACACAGCTGAGCGGAGCTTTTTAATAGTTTGAAATGCACAAATAAACATCAAAAGTGATATATCAAAGGTTTTAACATTTGATATGAATCACCATATAATGCATTAAATGCAGGTCTCATCAAATGGTGGGAGCGGTTTTATTTTAAAATGCGAAACCCGACAGTAGTTTTCACGTTCAATTCTGGTGGTAATAGGTTTATATTGAAATGAACATGATCCTATGAGAGGATGCCATGACGTAGGAGGCGGAATTGGTAAAACAACCCATTTCACGTCCATTTGGGCTTCAGGGGAACGATCAATTTGTGAGCGTGATATTGTTTAAGAGCCGCCGGATTTGGAGTATGAGAGTGAATGGTTGGGATCTCTTTTGGAAGGTGCGGCAAAAATATGGTGGGACCGGGGTCGCTATATATGCGCAGATGGGTAAAAAATATTTATATAAGGTTTAACTTTTATATTGTTTAATGAATATGGATACGGGGTTTATCAAAGGTTTGATATATACAAATTCGGGATTTATACATATGGTTTATAAGGGTTAAATAATGGTATATATATATATATATATATATATATATATATATATATATATATATATATATATATATATATATATATATATATATATAAGTTTTATATACAAGGGGGAGGCGCATGAGGCGGTGTTGTATGTTTAACTATGGTTTAGCCTATGTAAAGCTTGGGGATTTTACATAGCGAGGATAAGACATAAAGGAAAAGTTTAATTTCAAATGAAAATAAACCTTAGTAGTAATCATGATAGCACCTCAGGTTAAAAGTTGATGTGAGTAAAAAGGTTAGCAAGTGTTTTTCAAAGGCACGGGGGTTGAACCTTTATAAAAGACTTAATTTGTTTTTAACACCTTAGGATAACAAAAATGATGAGCGATGTATTGTTTTTGCATTTCCAAATACATAAGATATGTAGAAATTATATAACTTATGTGTTATATGTCCAAGATTATCCTGATCTCACATTATTTTAACTTCATGCAAAATACAGAATCTATTCCACCATTGATCATTTGCGGAAATTAAATCAAGATTGCAATGCTCACATGAAACAATAAAAATTCACACACATTAACACAGTTGTTTAACGGGAAACCCTGAAGCTGAAAACCCTAACTATCTGTATATAATATATGTCATAGAGATCATGTAACAATCCTCATACAAAGCTGATCATATCAAGCTCTCAGTACAATACAATCGCTACACACTAATCAAGCCCGATCTTGCAAATCCATGCACCGATCTTTGTCACCTGCTAGCCTGCCTCTACTGCGCAGTCCCTACTAAAGAATGGCTCTGAATGAGTTCAAATTCACCAAGATTGCATTGCGCAATCCTAATTGGCATCTCCACTAAGTGTTGGATGCAATCAATGCATCACTATAGTCACAACTGATAGTCAGACTTTCTCCTTCACCTATCTCTCCATTGGTCTCCACTGAAACTTCCATGCACTCTAGTTAATTGATGTATTCTTCAGTTGATTAATGAGTTATTATTTAGTGAATTAATTAAATAAGTAATTCACACCACTCTCACTAGTGTATCAATCAGTTAGACTAGATACAACTAGCTCAACTGAGTCTAACTGAGTTAAACTAAATACAACTCCACCAACTACTTCTCCAACTCCACCAAACTCTGTCACATGAGTTCTAACTGAAGTCCTCCATGCATTAGCTCCAGTAAACCCTCAGGAATAGCGTAATTCCTTCTATAAGCTACTATGCCACATCTGTGCACTTAGCTGAAGTGCTCCAAGAGAATAAGATAATGTTTAGAGTCCAAATATTATTAAGAGCTAATAATATTCGACATATCTATTTTTAGTCTGGTAATCTAAAAATAGATTCCGCCCAATATGTCTAAAAATATAAGTCCATCTATTTTTCCAACTTGACCAACCATCCACAAGTAGCATCCTGCAACTCATAGAATATGATCGACATGTCTAAAAATAGACTTTGTGCCAAAAACAGCCTGCGGGCCCACTTAGTGAAGGCGACTCTTTTCACTAAGCTCATCATCTTGTTGAATCTCAACGGGATATGTGTGGAAAGCCATATTTTCATTATTTATCTTATTATATAGTTTTAAACCTGTTGAAAGGTCTAAAATCCATAGGGGGTGAGGTATTTAATTACAGTTAGTTTTAGACCAAAGGGAGTATTATTTGGGTTTTTAATTTAGCATGTGGATAATAAATTTGGTCTAAAAACTTTATAATAGTGGGTTTTAGGGGGTATTTTAGATAAAGGGAATTATATATATAGGATAAGGTATTTTTAGGGAATTAATAGCATAAGTTAAAAGTTAATATGAAAAGGGGAGATGGAATACACAAAAATACACTAAATGACCAAGTCAAGTGAATAAATAAAAGCAAAGCTTATTATTTCATGATTTCACTATTTTTCTTAGGATAGAGTGTTTTTTGAGGGTTTTTGTATTATTTATGAATGAAGGAAGTTAATTATATGGGATTTTAGGTTTCATTAAGTAAGAAGGATTATTTACTTATGAAGATGAATTAAATGTATGAATGAGGGATAAATAATGGTAAATGGGATTTTATCATAAGAATTCAACATTTTCCACTATCTAGTCATTGAGCCTTAGGTCCGGTCCCAACAAAAGTCAGAGAAATTCTCTGAGCCTTTTTGACTGGTAGTATAGAATATTGAATACTTACAAGGAAAAGGGAAATTAGTGATTTTTTCCCGGTGATAAATATTACATGCTTTTTCCCACTTATTTCTACCTACCCAACATTACTCTAACATTTTTTCTTCTTTTTAGCAGGTGCATTTAAGCTTGCTACCTTGAAACAATTTATTCTTTTGAAAGCATAAAACTATCTAATTCTACCTTATTTCATCCGAGGGCTCAAATTAAATTGATGAGCTCCTCATTATTCTCTACCTATCTACTGACTAGTCAGGATTAAACTATTTGACAAAACTTTATTCACTATCTGAAACATGGAAATTGAAAACATGACAAGTCAAGTTTAAACAGTTTAACTCATCATGGATTATGGCATTTATTGACACTTTTCCATAATCATTTGCAAAAAGTAAAAAGTAGTGGCATTTGGACTTGCACACTTTCATGTTTTATTTTCATCTTTTTATTTTGGGGTCTATATTTTTTAAGTCCTTTGATCTTTCTTTTAGGACTTTTTTACCCTCTTTTTGATTTTTATTTTTTTTTCAAAATATGGAAAAAAAACTTGTAGAAAGCAAGGTATGTACATATTTTACAGGACTATCATAAGTCAATTCAAAATTATGAATCCTATATTTATAGGACCCTAACAGAGACTATATTGCAGAGGTTCAATATGTAGGATAGTAAATCGGTGAATGTTTCGATTCCTGTAGGTGTAAAGATGTCTGCTGAACAGTGTCCCAAGACACAAGAAGAAGAGGAGGATATGTCCTGTGTTCCTTATGCAAGTGCAGTGGGTAGCTTGATGTATGCAATGGTCTGTACTATACCAGACATTTCACATGCAGTGGGAGTATTGAGCAGGTTTATGTCAAACCCAGGGAAGGAGCATTGGGCAACCGTGAAGCGGGTTTTCAGATATTTGCGTGGCACTAGTGATTATGGCTTATGCTACTAGGGAAGACCAGGATTGGAAAGAGTATTGGACATTCATGGTTTTTTTTATGCAGATTGGGCTAGAGATCTGGAAAAAAAAAGATCTACAGGTGGGTATATGTTTGGCCTATTTGGAGGTGCAGTCAGTTGGATGAGTAAAAGACAGTTTGTAGTGGCTCTGTCAACTACAGAGGCAGAATACATAGTATCCACTCATGCAATAAAGGAAGTAGTTTGGTTGCAGAGATTGTGTTCAAGTATGGGGTTGGTGAAGTAAGCTATAAGGATAGATTGTGATAGCCAAAGTGCAATTTTCTTGGCTAAGAACCTTGCTTATCATTCAAAGACAAAGCACATTGATGTTCAATATCACTTTTTGAGAGATATGGTTGAGGCTAAAAGGGTGTTGTTGGTAAAGGTGGACACTTTGAAGAATGTTGCAGATGCATTGACGAAGTTTGTGAGCACTCAGAAGTTATCTTGGTGTAGAGAAACAATGGGTGTTGCAAAGCTGGGCTAATGACTCATCTCTCTTGTGGACCCTTGTGGAAAGAAAACAAGTGAGAGAATGTTGGGTATGTGTTATATTATTTCCACGACTAGTCACACGTGGGGAGGGGGGGGGTCACAGGGGGGGCGATAGCTCCCCCTGTACGTTGCGGGGGTGCAGCAGGGGGGTCACAGGGAGGGTGGTAGTGCCCCAGGAAATTCTTTGGTCCTTATTTTCTGGTGGGCGGACCCGCCCATGGTTTTGTGCATGGGTTTGCACATGGTTTTGGGGTACAATGGTTTTCGGCGCCTGGTATTTTGTAGATTCGACCAAGGGAACTACGGTTATGTTCTAATCTAGGGTTAATGGATTGGGGTTTATGTATGCTTCTTCATGTATATATATGTGTTGTAACACTAAAAGGAATATAATGAAAAATCAAGCTGGTAGTCCTGATTTGGGATCTAGGGGAAAATATCTGTGTTTATATGTTTTATATGTTATGCTCTCACTATTGTTTATTTTCTATTTTTAAGAATCGTTTGCAGATAATTTCTGTATAGGGTTAAAACCTACATGCATATGGCCCAAATGAAATTACGACAACATGTGCACACTACACTGGTCAGTAAGGTAGCAGGACATGAGATATCTCAATGATCATGTTTTGATAAAGAAGGTCACTTTCTCGATGTTTAGAGAGAGCTATGAATAAGCTCTAAATTGTTTAAATTAAGAGGATACAATTGATGATGATCAAGTGATGCGAAAAGTGATGAACCCTATCTCAATGAGAAGCCGTGAAAAAGGATGGCTTCGTGATATTTAGGAATGTTGAAGTTCACATATGCCATGATGACGTGAAAGGAGGAGCCCATGTAGCTACTAATTAATGCCCCAACCCTGCCTTTGTTTTATACACTAAGAAATGCCACTGATTTACAGAAAAGGTCTATCCTTGCAGTGTGCCTAGATTTAGAAGTGACTGTGAAACTCTAACTCTATATATTCCTAGAGATGTACCCTCCCTGCATGAGAGAATCCACAGAATAAAGAGCCAATCCTCCTATAATAGAGCACCCATGGTTTAAATTTGGACACCAACTCAAAAATAACACCTACTCTAAATCTCGAAGACTTCCTAAGTCATGTACTTTCACAAAATCTGGAAATGTTAAACTGAAAATAGGACAACAATTTATAATTAAAGAAAATCCTAAAACTGGAATTATCTAAGGCTGGAAATTGTCTAAAGCTAGAAATGCATACATATTTACATCTCTACATATCCATTGCAGCACCATCGATCATCATTACTCAAACTGTTGCACACAACCAAGGTTTTACAGCTCTGTTGAAACTAGTGACTACATGATGCTAAAGAGAACAACAATTCAACAACACAGTTACAGAAAACTAACACTCTGCCTTTGCAAGGAAGGTGTTATCCACCAAGCCAAGTCTCTCTATCAGCATTTAAAACTTCTCCTTAGCTAGGAGCTTTGTCAAAATCACTGCAACCTGCAAATATGAAGGAACATAATCGAGGACCACTGCTCCCTTCTGAACTATGTCTCTAAGGAAATGGTGCTAGATATCTATATGCTTGGATAAGTTGTAAAGTACTATATTCTCAAGACTCAAAAGGCCCCATCATCTGATCATTCAACTCTGATATCAACTTGCAAGCCATATGGCCACACAACTAGCAATCCAAAGATTCCAAACTCAAACACACAAAATGAATGAATGATGGAAGATGTTGAGGGAGAAGGCTTTTACTTTACTGCTTGTGTTTACCCTAAAATTTGTAACCACCTATGGTCCTTGCATAATAAAAATTTAAAATAAACTTTATTTCTTGAATTTGTGGCACAATTGTGTGGAGTTAGGGAGTGTGGAACGACATGATGTGTGAGCACTAGGACACAGTGAAGTTGGAGCAGGGTGGGGAAAGATTGCTGGAAAAGTGGGGGTTGAGTGGTTAGGGAGCATATTAGAGTGTGTAGGGAGAAGGGAGGTTTGGAAAGAGGCATGGAGCACCCTTAGTGGTTAGAGAGCGTGGTCATGAAACTTGAAAGTGCTAGGGTAGCAGGACCAGATTGGGGGCACAAAAGTTTGGGAGCGTGTTGGAACATGTTAGGAACGTGGGAGTTCAAAGTCCAGACAGAGGCAGGGAGAACCTTGAGTGCCTTGGAAGTAACGGTCCTGAAAGCACTCCTATATAGGAGACCATAATCCTAAGGTGTGCACAAATCCATATTTGCTAACAAGTTTCAAATGTGTAGTGAAATCATTCTCAAAGATAACACTTTGGCATGTCTGGTTATGACCTATATGCTAATATGGCATAAGAATATTGTTGACCATTGTTAGTAAATTGAGGATTGGATGAAATATCTATATTTTAAAATAATTAAAATACATCAATTCATTATTTTCTTGAACCTTTAGTGCTTCGAGAGCATGGTCATAAAAACACTCCTATGAGAGTGCTAAGGTAGCGGGACCAGACTGGGGGAAAAGTAGTTCTGGAGCATGCTGGAACATATGGGGAGCATGGCAGTTCCCATAGAAACATGGAGAACTTTGAGTGCCTTGGAAGTAATAGTCCTAAAGGCACTCCTATACAAGAGTGCCATGATCCCAAGTTGTGCACTAAGCAGATTTTCTTGAGTGTCAAATTCGTAGTGGGGAGCATTCTCAAAGAAGACACTTCTGGTATGCCTAGTTCTAACCTATATGATAATGTGAATCGCGAGTCTTGTTGACAATTTTTAGTAAATTGAGGATTGGATGACATTTCTAGATTTTTAAATAATTAAAATACATCAATTCATTATTTTCTTGAACCTTTGACAAAAAATATCTTAAGCTGAGTGGCATGAAATGCATATCCGTCTTCTCCTTGGATCTAAGGGTAAATGCTTTGAAAACGAAAAATGGAAGGGAAGCTTCCCAATACTTTTGGAGCAGGAAACATTTTTGGGCATAAAATAAGCTGACATAAATTTTATGCCAAAAAAGGGGCCCTGTAGATGAAAAACAGTAAAAAATAGCAGAATACACAAAATTATGTAATCCCTTTAAATCTCATCTCCTCTCTGTTTTTTCTCACCACATTTTTCACCACAGATCATAAAAAAGAATGTTCTTTTTCCAGGATCACTGATGTAATAGAATCTATAAAAGGCTATTATTCTACTCTCTCTCTCTCTCTCTCTCTACATCATGAATGATGATTTATTGTTTCAGTTATTAACTGATTTGTTAAAATTCAATGCCTCTCATGCACATTGTATCTATTACCATTTCTTCTTATGTTAAAGGCCATGTCTCTTCTTCACCATGTTCGAGGTTTTGCGGATACAACGAAGGGGTGGGACCGATATCCATACTTGGCCTAGCTTTCATCAGAGTCCATTGTAGTAGCGAGTCCTTCGGCTCGATCCCGATGTTGGTATGCTAGAGTCTCAGATCTCCTTGCTTTAGTTGGTATCAAGATAGACCAACTCCCTCCATTCAAGTATTCTTTATGTGCACCATGCCATCTCCTACCAACCAAACAAGAGATGAATAAAATCATCTGAGAGGATATTTACAATAAATATGTACAGGTTATTTAGATAAAACCTTAGGATGGGTTACGTCCGAAGATGGCTTTCTATGTTGAGCACTTCATTTTGTTGAGAGATGGACTCATTGTTCGACCCCATTACATGCTTCACCATTGGATGCACGCACTTCGGATTCCCTTGGGTCAGATCAGAGTAGGTTCTCATAAACTGTGAATTGAGACTGACCATCAGATTGCCCGGTTAGAAAATATTTTCCAGTTATGCCACCTCTGAGAGACTGAGTCAGAGAAGCACTTCATTTTCCACCGCCCCATTTACTATGAGATTCATGGGAGATTCCATTACTTGTTCAGAGGGATCCAGACCTTATATAGCTTCTTTTGATACCCAGACTAGAGATGCCTAGCCTTGTACATACAAGAGGCCATGAGACTTCGCACACAAATTCTCCAGCCTCCTCCTAGAGCAGATCTTGTGCATCGGATTACGTAATTTTTTACAGTGCTCCCATTAGAAAGAGGCATGAAGCGACAAGTTAATAACATTGTTGCCTCAGACTCTAGATCAGTGTGGGCTAGAGGGGCCATCCCCTAGCACAAGGACCCCTGAGTCATTATTGGACCAGATCTCTTACTACCAGGTAGTTGAGATCGCCTAGTCACTAGTGACATATCACTTCTTCTTGGTAGCGGCGTAACAGAGGCTCTAGATCCTCCCCTAGCCCTACCTCGAGACAACACTCCATCTTGAGTTTTTTGCATTCGACCTCGAGTGTTAGGAGAGAGATTTAGTGGACCATTATTTTGTGCCCTATGTGTTAGTCATCAGTAATTTTTACTATCTAAAGATGACTAAATGTCAGTCCTAGATTTCTAAAAAAAATATTCATGAATATTGTGAGTTTTAGAAATCTCATTAACTTGATTATCCTTAGGATAAATTTTTCACTGTTTCACTATTCTGTCATGTCATGGTTAGCTTACCACCCTTAGAGGACCCTTCATGGGTTCATGCCATTCATCTTTGCCCTATTTTCCACCCATGAACTTAGTCCTTTGTTTTGCCTTGCCTCACCCCTCCTCTTGCCATCTAGGATCACCAACCAGCCTACTCTTTCCCATGTTCATCAGATATCTTAAGAATTGATGGTCTCAAAATACATCTATGATCTCTTTAGATCAGTCAAGTGCATCCATTTATATAGACTCAAATACACCCATTGATCAAAAAGCTCCATTTTTACACTGTTGAGATCCTAAGCCTAATTTCAGTAAAGGACAAGTCTAAAGAGCCTCCCACAAGGTCATTAGGGTTTTCATAGGTTGAGGGATTGTATTTGATGTTCTAAATGAGTTTTTTTAATGTGCCAAGAAGGTGAATCAAATGGAAAATAAGGTCAACTTTTTTTTTTCCAAGACAGATCAGGAAAACCTTCAAAGAAGACCTCCTTAATCAAGCACAAATTTTGCAAAGGACAACTTCCCATTTTGACATTTCTGCAGGAGTGTTAAGGTGGCTATCAGCAAAAATTTAGGTAAGGTAAGAGGCTTGCCCCTCATTGGAAGGTACACTCAAGAAAATGGAAGAGGAGGCAACCTATGTTAAAAGAAAATTAGGGTTTTTAGGACCGATTAGACTAGAAATGTGCCAAGCAAGAAGCCAATGCAGAAAACCACAGGGACATAGGTACATCAACACAACCAAGCATGAATTGAAGATTTCTTGAAACTAGAAATGAAAATGAGAACCCTCCATGATGACAGCAGGAAGATAGTTTGAATAGGCTTTTGAAAGTGACCTCCAGGGTCTGCCAAGGTAACAATGCTTCATTGCCTCAAAGGGAGATAATGCAAAGAGTATCAGTGAGGGAGGTCAAGTTTTCAAGAGCAGTCAA
The DNA here is from genome assembly GCA_034641835.2 of Pinus albicaulis. Classification (NCBI taxonomy): domain Eukaryota; kingdom Viridiplantae; phylum Streptophyta; class Pinopsida; order Pinales; family Pinaceae; genus Pinus; species Pinus albicaulis. The sequence goes on along the minus strand of CM076578.1, from coordinate 1,741,763,638 downwards.
TTGTAATCAAATGGTTAAAGGAATAAAATCCTAGGGTTTAGTTTCAAGATGAGAAATCAAGCCAATCATAAGGTTACTGTTAAGTTGTAAAAATCAAAGAATGTCAAAAGGGATAGGCTCAATATGACATGGCACTTGCAAATCAGAAGTGGCTAAAGGGAAATGGCATACATGGTTATGAAGAAAATGCTATGGAACTTGTCAAAAAAGGATTTATCATGCCTAGAAAAATCAATGAGGGAAATGAAGCTAGTTCCTTAGTCACCCATCAAACAGGAGGCAATTTAAAATCCTAGGTAAGAACACCGAGGTTTTAAAGAGGCTGCCATCATGAAAAGTGCATAAAATGTTAAGAAAGAGATTAGAAGACATGAACATGGCTAAAACACAGTGAATCATATAACTCCAATATGCTTCTGCAAAACAAGTTTTAGAAGCATCAGTAGCCCAAAGAGAGTGAAAATCCATCATATCAGCTACTTGAAGAACAGTAAAGAGAAATGGTTGAGAGGAAAAGAGATCATTTTTTGTGCTTTAAGTCACCTCCTGCAAAAGGTAAAAATAATATCAATGATAAAGTGACAAAAAAAAAACCTTAGAAAAAGTGGGTTTCTGATTTTAATTTATTTTTCCAAGGGTATAAAGGCATCTTATTTATCATTTTAGCTCATTTGTCATCTACAAAGAGAGTGAAAGGCTTTCAAAGAGAAATTTATAAGTTCTGGAAAACTTCGAGTAAGAAAACCTTATGCTATGCTCCTAGGACACCGTGCTACGTATCTATGGGTGCTTTCATCTAAAAATTCAACGGTGCACTGCATGACTGTGAACGGACACTACATGTTCATCATGTGCAGACCCAACAGCCCAACAGAACCAACGTGCAGAGCTAACCCGAAAAGCTCGGGCGCTACGCGTTTGGCGTTGCACGCAGAGTAGGCCCGACAGGCTCGGGCGCTACGCACTGAACGCTGCATGTAGACAGGCCTAATAGGCCCATTCACCATACTACCTGTGGTTTGACCCTGCGCAAAGGAAATTTCCTGACAGGCCTAGAGCTTTTGCCCATTTAGCAGCGACCTGACAGGCCCGACAACCCGTGCAACCTCTGCCCAGTGCTATGCACATGCGCTGCAAATTCAGCAGCGGCCCGACTGGCCTGTGCTACATGCTTACACTGCACGTTTAGCTAGGAGGGTTTATAAAATAGCTCAAGCTCAAATTTTCTCAAAAAATCCTCAAAACTCACTTCTAAGGGTCTCCTAACACCTTTGATGGGTAAGTACAATCATCACCATTTCATTTCCTAAGTTCTTGTCATTTAATTAGAGGATAAAACCTTAGATTTCTCCTCTAGTTTCACAAAGAAAAATTAGGGTTTTGGCCTTCAAGGCAAGGGTAAGAAAAAAAAATGTCAAAGGAAAATAATAGTGGTAGTGGTGAGGGAGGCCAATGGCCTAGAAGACAACAGAAAAAGGGTGGAATGGTAAGCAGATTTGAGCCACTGAATACCAAGGAATTGATGGCCTCTCCTATGAAAGTTGCATATTTCCAAGGGGTGGGTTGTTTTGACTTCCGTGAAAGGGTATAACAAGTCCAGAGTCATCCTAAGTTGACCAGGAATTTCATCCTTAACCTCCATGACCATCAAGTAAACTTAGCAGGGGTGAACTTTGAGCTATCCATCAATACTGTTTCTATGGCCACCGGGATACCTGATATGGGAGAAAAGTGGTTCAAACAGGAAAATTTGGACTTGAGCCATTATCAACCCTTCTTGAAACATAGATACCAAGCTAACTGCAAATCCATTTTTGCATTCACATCTACTGGAGAGATATGCGCCCTTGATGAAAGTCATCATGAAATATTTTACATGTGAGGGTAGGTTTTCTAGGTTTTATTCCTACCATGTAAGACTGCTCATGCACTTCACTAGGGCCAAGCTGTTGAATTTACCTTATTATCTTTATAGAAGTATTGATAATATTTCTTACATTGTGCAAAAGAGACCTCCTTCACAACAAATGCAAAGTATTTTTCACCATTCTCTTATTAAGATGATTGTGTTGCATAAATTAGAGAAACAGGGTATCCCATAGGAAGTGTTCATCGCCCATGAAGTTTTCACAAACCCATAGCCTCCTCATCATCTCATCCACCTCCCTCCACTACTCCATCACTACCCACTGACCATGACTCCTCATTTACACATGAATCCTTTCCTCAAGAAATCCCCCTCCCTCACCTTCTCCTAAAGCATCAGATCAAGAAGAGAATGATGAAGAAGAGGCAGACAATGCAGAGGCGGAAGAGGACATTGATGAAGAGAACAGTGACAAAAAGAAAATTGATGATGATGAAGAGACAAGTGAAGATGAGGAAGAAAAAAATGATGATGAATAAAGTGAGAAAAGATTACAATGATGAGGCAGAAAACATAATGAATGAGGATACTAATGATGAAAATGAAGAGGGTAATGACAGAAACAAGGATCACAGCTATGATCAAGGCACCAAAAAGGCTACAATGACACCTTTTTCATTGACCTATCAAAGAGGGCCAAGGCTTGTGTTTGCTGCCTCCAAAAGGCAAGGGACCATGCCATCCACCTCAGCTTAGCCACTAGACAAAGGGAAAAAAATGGTAAAGGAAGAAGAAGACGATCATGAGGTTGAGAGGGAGTTTGAAATCATTTAGGTGGACAGTGATGAGGAGAATGAAGCAAGGATCACAAACTTTCTCCTCCAGAACATAAATGCACAAATTGAAGACCTACAAGAACATTTGGATAGGGCCAAGAGTGTGAATGATGCCCTTGAATTGGAGAATAGGCAGCTAGGAGCACAAATTGCTATTTATGAGGCTAGAGCCATCAAGGCCTGAAAAGAACTCCAAAGAGCACAGGTAAAAATAGAAGAGTTCATGGGCACTTATGAAGAGAGGGAGGATGAGGAAGGAAAATCAAGGAAGAGACCTATAACCATGGGGTTGAAGAAGACAATGGCAAAGCAAAGGGAACAAGAGTCAGCCCTAGCAGAACAACTCCCTCTAGATGAGATTTTGGCCATGGATATAGCACATGATCGAGAGCCTTGGTTGGAAAGAGCCAACATACACTTGGAGGCTAAATTGAAGAAATAAAATCAAGATCTTGACCTCCAAAGAAGGATGACTAAACATTATGCCCGGAGAAACCAAGTTGCAAGGGCTAAACTCAAGAAGGCCCAAACCAAGATCCAAGCACTAAAAGAGGCAAAATTCCAAGCTAATTTTGGAATATTGGCACAAGATTTTCTATAGGTCTCTCAAAACCCATGAGGCACACATCCACAAAATTTGGGAGAATTTTGACAAATTTTGGTTTTTTGCTAATTTGGAGGGCCAAGGGGGTAGCACCCATGGTGCTATGCTTTTTCTCAGAGAATATTCAAGAGTAAAGGCTTAAATTTTTGGAATCCTCAACTCAAGTATAGCATTCTCACAAAGTTTCAGGTAAATTGGAGTTGTTTTAGTCCTCCAAAAAGGTAAAAAAACCCTAATTTTCACCTTTTTGCCTAGTTTTCAGGACAGGTGCTGCGCCTTTAACAGCCTTGGAATATTTGATTTTTGAATAGGTTACAGGGTTTTATTCAGAAAACCAAGGGTAGTTCTGTAAAGTAGACTCAACAGGCTTTCCATCAAGCCATCACGGAGCCTATTCCAACATCGGGAAGGCCTTCAAAATCTTGTTCCAAGTTGACCCAAGTTTCTTTCTTCAGTGCTATGCCCTTGGCTTGGAAATTCATCCTAAAACTTAGTGCTATGCCCTTGCAGAGGAAAAGTCAACAACGTATGCTTGGAAATTTTTGGGAGGCTTGTCAGTGCCCAAATGTCAATTTCTTTGCTAAAAATACCTGAAAAGATATTTTGTGCCTTGGGCCTTGCAAGGTCTCAAGGACAATAGTGACATTTTTGATTAGCCAATGGGCTTCTAGCGACTCTATTAGGTTTTCTCCTCCTTTCTTGTTAAATATAGCATTGAGGATTCATGTTTTATGGTTTTTGTGATGAATCTTGTGAGTAATACATAGTATTTGGAGCTTGAAGAGAAATTGGTGTTGTGGAGCTTGTGAATGGCTTGTTTTTCTTATTGACGGAGAAGGCTTGCTTGTAGCAAGACAAAATATTTGGACTAAGAAATGTTGTTCAGAGGCACCTTAGCTCTGTTTATCCTTTACTACTTCTATGTTTTCCTCTTCTAGGTCAGTTTAGAGAATTCTTAGTTGCTCTCTAGACCCACCTAAGCTTGTTTATCTTATGAATGATTTAATACAGTAGATATCATAGATGTTTTATGGTAAGCCCTGCTTGTTTGATATCACTAAAACACTGTTTTGAGGTCTCTCTTTGAAGTACCATTGTTTAGGTTTGCCAAAGAGGCTATGTTTCAATCATACCCTTTGTCCATGCTTGAAAAATTGTTTCAAAGATCTTTATAGCTCTGATCAATGATGTCTAGGAGTTCCCTCTTCCTTGATTAAATTTATGTGTTAATCTTAAATGTTTTCTAACCTTGAATGTGAAATAACTAGAAGTTAAATGAGTTTCTCGCCTTCTACATTTCATTGGATTGTTTGTCTGAAATGCTTAGGTCTTGCTTGAGTTGAATCAAAGAGTTATTGGTATGCCCTGTCTATTGATTAATTCTTTATGCTAAATAGTGTTGAAGTCCCTTCTTGTTTTAAGTATATAACAAAGGATTCTTGATTGCCCTTTTCCATACTTTGTTCACAAACTTGATGTTCATTTCATTTCACCAAACCTTGAGAATCCATCTGACCATGCTATATTTTCCCTGTGATGCTCCCCGATCCATTGTTGAACTTTCCATGAATTTTTGTAGACTCCATAGCCCAATGACTTGAAAAAATCTCATTCCTTCTGTTCTACTTGATCATTTACCCAACCCAAAAAAACAAACAAACAAACCATAAACTTAACAACTAGCCTAAAATCAAATGCTAAAAGCAAAAAAGTTCACATCCTGTGCAAAAAATAGAGAGATCCCTCTCTGAGTCTAGGAAGGCTAGGTCATAGGACTCCAAAGACTGGTCTGATGTTACCCTGTGCATTTGGTCTGCCAATCTGCTAAATCATGGGACCCTAACATAATGGCGATCACAGTGGGACTTTGAGTAAAAAACATCCTAGATATCCCTTAGGAACTCTCAAATTTTAGTCAAACTTAGAAAATTTAAGTGTTAGCCAAGAGTAGAATCTGAATGTTTCACCATCTTAGCAAAATGATGACTCAACTAGAGGACACTCATAGAAACCTTGGGGTACATAAAGGAACTCAGAAAACCCCAAAAAAATTGGTAGATTGGTATTTTGTCAGTTATTGGTGGTGGACCATAAACACATATCCTCAAAACAAACTAAAAACATCCACTAGCGACTCCACAAGCCTCCAGTAGGCATTATAACCCTGGTAGTGTTCATATACTTCCTTAGGATTGTGTCAAAATATCCCTGAGAATTTGAGAAGCCTAGTCACAGACTATGTGAGTTTAGCAACACTAACAGAGGTCAACTTTCCAAAAGAAGTCCTAAACTTTCATCCTCTCTACATTTTGAGTTTGAAATCTAGCGTCACAAAGGATCAGTACCAGATCTCATCTGGACCCAAACCCTCCTACTATAGTTGATGACCCAGAAAGGATTTTGTGGCAAAATTCCAAAACTAAATATTCAACTACTATTAGTACCATTCATAGAGCAAGTTCTGTCCCTGAACATCTTACATCCTTGCAAGATCACCAGTTTTACTTGCACCATACAAGAAATCTTTTCAGAACCAAGTCACAAAGTACGATTGACCATACTGACCTTGAGCCCATAGATTTTCAGTAGAGTCCTAGCGGATAAGCTTCTCCTTCCACTCCACCTGATTTCCAACTTCTCCACCACTTTGGTTCTTTTCATCCCAAGTCTGCTCAGAATTAGTTTGTTGGTCCAAGTACTTCCACCACACCCATTCATACCACCACTGTGAAAACCAATCCATCTCCTCTCACAAAACCTCCCCTTGTAAATCCCCCTTGGATTCCATTAGCTCCCATCATGGCAACATGGTATGCCCTCCTACTGTTACCACAACCTTTGGTACCTTTACCAAATGACTACCAATCCAGAATTCCCCATTTCACTGGAGATGAATCTACCACTGCCCAAAAAAATGTAGATAAAATGAATGATGCCTTTGAAGACATCGAATTAAAAGAGGAGACCATAAAAATGAGAATCTTTGCCCAGAGCTTGGGAGGAGAAGCCAAAAAATGGTTCAAAAACTTGACTCCTAACAGCATACATGATCTCCCTTCCCTCTACCAGAAATTCACAAACAAGTGGGAAACCAAGAAAAACCTCTCCAAGTCCTCTCAGAATATAAAAACCTTAAGAGAAATGTCGGGGAAAGTATCCAAGACTATTGCACTAGGTTCAATAGTGTGTACAATGCCCTCCCACCTCACATGAAACCCCCACAAGGCCTAGCACTAGTGAAATTTCTAGAAGGCTTTGATCCCAACATGACCTACCAATTAAGAGAGAGAGAGAACCCCCAAAATTAGAAGAAATGCAAAGGGGAGCTGTGAGTGCAGAGGCCAACCTCATTGAAAAGAGGGCTAGGATGAGATTAGAAAAGAGAGTTACCTACAAATATGAAACTATGCCCTCAAACTCCTCATCTAATGCCAAGATTGATAGCTTAGTTAGAACAATGGAGAGAATGATGGAGAGGATAAGACTAAATGAAAGAACACCTCCTAGGGAAAATCAGCCAAAACCCCAAAACAAAAATAGGAATCAAAACTTTAGAAGAGACCCACCCCAAATTAGACAAAGGGAAAATGACCAACATATTAGGCCCCCTTTCCAGGATAACTACGTAGATGAGGGGGAAAGAGATACCGAACAACCGGAAGAAAACCATGTAAACTTGATAGGTTCTAATAATGAGGGTGATGTTTTTATCATTGAAGAAGAACAAGGTTTCTTTTCCTTAGATCAAATTGAAAGAAACTATGAGGATTCTGAAGACTACAATTTAGGATTTGAAAATGCAATAATGAAAGTCCATAGGCACTATGACCTTAGGAGCAAGAGGAACCAAGAAATCTTCCAAAATAACCAAATAGACACTTCTATTAGGAAGACACCTAAAAATATTCCAAAAAGGACAGTAGAAAATACCAACACCATGGCTAAGAAAACTGATCCAAACAGAGACAAAAATAGCCAACAAAGTGGTGATACAAGCTGCCCTAGTGCCTCTACTAGTGGCCTTGAGAAAACTCTTTTGTCCAAAGTCCCAAAACAGAATCAGCAAATCAAATTTGTAGAAAAAAATATGGCTGATAAAACTGATGTAAATATGCCCAAAACACAAGTACCTTTCAGTTTTGAAGGAGAGGTTTCTAAGATCAAGATAACCTTACCTCTCACTGAACTGATTACCCAAGACATGTACAGGTCCCAAGTTTTAAAAGTTTTGAACATAGGAAATGATACCGACACTCTACACTTGACTAATGATAAACCAGAGCTGTTGTTTGGAATTGAAGTAGAAGGAAAATACCAAGAAGGAGCTATTCCCCCTTTCTACGTTAGCCTAAACATACATGAAAAAATCTTACATAATGCCATGCTGGACTCTGGTGCCTCTCACAACCTCATGCCAAAGGTAGTGATGGAGAGATTAGGCCTAGAAATAACCAAAACTTACAAGGACCTATATTCCTTTTATTCAAGCAGAGTCAAGTGTTTGGGTTTAATCAAGGATCTATGCGTCAATCTGGCACAAATTCCTATTAAGCGTCTGGTCATTGACATAGTAGTAGCCGACATTCCCCCCAAGTATGGCATGCTTTTATCTAGATGTTGGGGAGATAAAATTCATGAGAACCTTCAAATAGACATGTCATATGCTACCATCCATATTTTTAACAAAACAAGGAGATTATACTGAGAATCACACATGAAGTATATGGTTAGCAGCCAAGAAAGGCCAAACAACACACCTCTTTATTCCATCCATTCAGATCTAGGTTCATTCATTTTATGTAATGAAGAGGACATTGATGAGCCGGTAAGTGAAATTGAGACAAATCTAGACATACCACAATAGTCAAACTAGACAATGCATGGAAAACTCAGCAGCCAAAGCTCTAGCAGCCCGAAACAACAATATGATGGCAAAGTTGAACTTAATTTTTTGCAAACCGAAAATGAATTTGCAAAACCAAAAACTAGTTTAGAGTCTGAACAAGGCCACTCCAATGAAGAAAAAGCATAAAAAACATAACCATTCCCTTCTTCCAATGTAAAAATGCTGGAATAATTTCATATGGCAGAGTTTTCTAGGAACCTAGTTCAAAAGAATCTTAAGGTCTTGCCATACAAAGACAACTCATCACCAAAAGGTTTTGTCACTTCAGAAAAGTTGTTGAATTCCAAAAATATTGTTAAGGGGCCTAAAGAAGTATCTACCAAGACTGATATAGAGGAGTATAATGTAGGCAGCCTAGAAAAACCCAAAATGATTAAGTGATCCAAAACTCTGTCACCTTACACAAAACAGAAATGCATAAGACTGTGCAAATAGTTTCTGGATTATTTTGTATATAGTAATGAAAGCCTAAATCCTTGTGACACAAATATTATTCAAAGAAGGTTTCCTTTCAAGAAAGACCAAAGACCTTTTGAGAAATTTATGTCACTAACAAAGACATCAAAGGGATATAGGCTATGTGTAGACTTTAGGTACCTAGAAAAACTCTCCCCAAAGAACAAATACCCTTTTCCCAAGATAAATCATACTTTACAAAGGGTAGGAGCTTCTAACAAGATTTCATCACTTGGTAGTGTTTCAGATTACAATCAGGTGATAATACTTCCAACTGATCAACATAAAGCCACTTTCAAAGCACCCTGGGGCATCTACATTTTTTGATCAAATGCCTTCTGAGTTAGCGAATGCGGAAGCTACTTTCCAAAGAGCCATGGCTGCTGTTTTAAGTTACTTCACTATGTTATAAATTGATGACATAATTATCTATTTTGAAACTAATGAAGAATACCTTTTCCACCTAAGAAGGATCTTTGACAGAAGCAAAGTTTAGAAGCAAGACTCAAAGAGAAAATATAAAGGAGAACATGGCCAGTTTGAAAATTTGCGGAAACAATCTTACACCATGCATTCAAATGGAGGTAACAATGTTTTCTGTTTACAAGACCCAAATGGAGTAGATTTATTTGGAGATCCTTTCAATGACAGGATGCTTAAGAACTATCAATTTTAGAATCCCTAGTTTTAAACCTTCATTCATTGTACATAACATTGCATGATGAAAGATCATAAAGACAAAGAACTCAAAAAACAGAGAAAAGGAACAAGAGGGCAGATTTAAAGAAGAGGTACAACCCCATACCCAAAAAAGGAGTACTACTGAAAGTGAGAAAGACTAAATGCCACTACTTGTTGAGAAAAAGTGATCTAGGTGGATATTGGTGGCCACCTGCCTATTCGACTTGGCCCCCCACCATTGTCTCTTTCAGTTTTTCAATTTCGGCATAACTTACTATTTTTAGCAGTTTTTCGGGTCTTGAACTTCCGGAGCCGTTTTGAGGCCTTAAATGACGTTTTCTGGGTATCAAAGCCAGCGAATTTGATCATCAAATTCATTTCGAAAGTTGTAGTCCTCGGATAGAGATTTCTAATGATGTATCATGTGCGTCAAACGGAGATAGTATGCCAAAGTTACGTCCCTGGGAAGTTGAAACACCAATTTACCTAAACGGGGCCCATAGTTTTGGCGCTTCATCTCCTAGGGTTAGGTTTTTGGGATGTTTAGGGTTCTCCATTGTTTCTCAATAATAAATAGGCCCTCGAGGCTCATTGTAACTCAGTTCAGAGGCCTGTAGCCGCCACATCTCTTCTCAGAGATAGCTACCAGCGCCCTAGCTAGTTTTATTTCCATTCTGTCTGTAAGAAAATTTTAGTTCTTTGATATTAATGAAATGAAGTGTTATTTCCACTGCATCTCTATATTTATGGTTATATGTTTATTCTATTGCGTTCCTACATAAATCCGGATCAGTGGTATCAGAGTGGTCTACTTTTTCTCAATCCTTCTTTGCATGTCCCCAACGAGGTCGGGGTATAAGGAGCTAGGGTTTGATCTGGTGGAACCTTTACAAGATTAGCCTCGCAAACCTTGATGGACGCCCATGGGGGACGAAAAGAAAGATGAGGGAGCAGGAGATCCTATCAAAATATTGCTCGAGGAGGCCCTCAAAAAACAAAGGAACGCGATGATGGATAACTTTGCTCAGATCCTTCATCGGCTGCCCACCGGCGGCGCATCTGCATCCAGCAACCACTCTGGAGGTGCGAATCCTTTTAAGGTACAAGTAAATTTTGACATTCCCATATTTGAGGGTCAAATAGGCGCAGATTTCATAGATAGATCATTGAATCTATTAGAAGGGTATTTCTCTGTTCATGACTTTTCAGACCGGGAGAAGATTATTTTTGCACTCCTCAAAGCTACCCCCCATGTTAAGGATTGGTGGAAAAACTACTGTGAGAACAAGGAACAGACAAAACCCTCTCTTTTCTTGGCCGTACCAAGTTGGAATTATTTCTGAGACGCCATCAAGGAATAGTACTATCCCGTGGGGAGCTATGAGGAAAAGTACATACAATGGACCACGCTGCGACAACAAAGGGATCAAGATGTGCATGAGTTGACGAATCTATTCCATACCCTACGCACAAAGTTGGGTATCAAAGATTCATAGAAACATTTGGTGCTAAAGTATCGCATCTATCTGCACAGATACATTCAAGAGGAAATGGAGTTCCTCAACATCTCCTCACTTGGTACGGCATACCGGTATGCTACCAAGATTGAGCAGAAATTCAAACAGAAGAAGCGAGACATTGGATCTGCGAATCAAAAGCAAGGGAAAGGTGCTTCCAAAACACAGAACAAAGGACAGAGTCAAGGCATGGTGGCTAAAGACAACCCGTCAAAGCCACAAGAAAAGAACAACACTGCAAAGCCAAATAAGGACACGGGAAAGTGGTGTGAGTTCCATAAGAGCTCCACTCACAACACAAGTGAGTGTTGGGCCAAGCAGCCGCTAGTGGACTAGATGAGGGCTTCTGAGTCAGATGCATGCTCCGACTCCGAATTAGAACCTGAAAAGGGGAATGAAAAAGGGAAAAAAATTATTGATGTGGAGCCCAATGCCACTGTTGCCACTACAAAGATCTAGAAGGAGGAACCAGAAGATCCATAGGAGGAGGAACGTCTCTTCCACTCCCAGATGTGGGTAAAGGGCTCCCCCGTATAGTTTATTGTCAACAATGGGAGCCAAAAGAACCTCATTTCAGCAGACGCCGTGAAGTGGTTGGACTTGCGGACCACAGCTCACCCACATCCATACACCATCGGGTGGCTTCACCAAGGATGAGATCTCCGCGTCAGCCAGCAGTGCGGCCTTCCCTATAGCATCAAGCCCTTCACAGATGAGGTATTATGTGATGTTGCTCCTATTGATGTTTCTGATGTATTATTAGGACAACCATACTTGTGGAAGCGTCATGCTGTGTATGAGTCTCAACCTCGTGCTGTTATTGTTGTTTTGGGAAATAAGTTGTACAGGATACCAGAGGTACCACCTCCTGTGGCTATCTCTTTGGTTATTGCAAAACAATGCAGTAAGCTCATTTCTCAAACTAGGAAATTCATTTTCCTGATGATCCGCCCCTAGGGCAAGAAGAAGACTGTGGCTATGACCTCCAGACAGGGCTCCTCTACAAGACAACAACAAATGGATAAGGTTATGGAGGAGTACGGGGACATCTTCACCTCACCCATAGGGGTTCCTCTGCACTGTCAGGTCAAGCACCCAATTGATCTGACCCCAGGTGTGCCGCTACCCAATGGACCGATCTATCGGCGCTCTGTTCTAGAGAATGACAAAATCAAGAGGCAAATTCAGGAGCTGTTGCAGAAAGGTCACATCAGACCAAGTTCATCGCCTTGTGGGAGCCCGACCGTGTTGGTATAGAAGAAGGATGGGATGTGGAGACTCTGTATTGACTATCAGGCGCTGAACAAGATCAATGTCTAGAATAGGTACCCAATCCCATGGATTGATGACCTTCTGGACGAACTCAAAGGTGAAAAATATTTCAGCAAGATTGACCTAAAGTCTGGGTATCACCAGGTACTAATTGAACCCTCTGATGTGTGGAAGACTGCCTTCAAAGCTAAGGAAGGCCTTTTTGAATGGCTAGTCATGCCTTTCAGGTTGATGAATGCTCCCGCAACCTTCATGAGGATGATGGACAACATCTTGCGGCCATTCACCAACTCATTTGTAGTGGTGTACTTGGATGACGTTCTGATCTTCAGCAAGACTTGGGAAGAGCACCTTCACCACATCCGACAAGTCCTCCAAACACTGCGACAACACAAATTGTATGCCAATTTGGAGAAGTGCACGTTTGGCATGACCTATGTTCAATATCTGGGATACATTATTGATGAAAGGGGGGTGCATGTGGATCCAGCCAAGATCCAAGTCATTCGGGATTGGCCAGCCCCAACCACTATAACAGAGTTGTGCAACTTTTTGGGCCTTGCCAATTTTTATCGGAGGATTGTGTTGGGATTTTCTCATATCACTTGGCCCTTGAGTCAGTCACCAAGGGAAGGTAATGAGAAAATTATTTTGAATTCGAAACCTCAATAGAGAAGTTCACAAAAATGAAAAATTGCCTACGATACAAACAAAACAACGATTACCGGACTTACCTTGACCATTTGAGGTCAGGGCAGAGATGCCTCTAACTATGCTATTGGGGCAGTTCTTGCCAAAAAAAAGGCACATCCGATGGCATATCAGTGGGGCCACTACCGAGATAGTTCCACAAGTATCCCACCTATGACAAAATGTATTCCATTGTCTGAGCTTCTCGACAATGGAAGCATTACATTTTGGGAAGGAAACAATCATCCACACAGACCACCGGCCCCTGCAGTTCATACAGACACAAGGGAAGTTGTAGAATGATCACCATCAGAAGTGGTCCACATATTTGCAACAGTTTCATTTAAACATCAAGTACAAGAAGGGTAGCACCAATAATGTTAGAGATTGCCTCAACCAACCACCGATCATGGCGCTCACCACCGTTCTCAACTCTTGTGGGCACGAGACTTCTGATTGGCCACTTCTCTATGAGAGCGACCCAGAATTCAGCCACAATTACAAGGCACTCTTGGGGGGCGCGCAAGTTCCAAATTTTCTCCTCCAAGATGCACTTTTATGTCACTTGGGACACCTTTGTGTTCCTTCAAGCGAGCGTGCCAAGATGATATGGGAAGCACACTATAGTCGAGTCGCTGGGCATTTCGGGGTCGAAAAAACAGTAGCAATCCTGCAGAAGTATTTCTATTGGCCGAACCTTCAAAAGGATGTCGAGAAGCACATCAGATCCTACACTGCTTGTGCCATTGCCAAGCTAGACCATCGAGAGAAACAGAGCCTATATACTCCACTGCCTACCCCTAGTCGACCTTGGGAATCCATCTCCATGGATTACATGTCGGGCCTGCCTTCTACTAAGAATGGAAATGACTGTGTTTTCGTGGTCGTTGACAGATTCTTGAAGATGGCCATTATGGCAGCCTGTAAGAAGACTATCACAATAGAAGCCACTGCTAAACTCTTCTTTGAATGAATGTGGGTGCACTTTGGGATCCTACAGTCTATCATATCAGATTGAGATAGCAGGTTCTTTAGCACATTTTTGTCTAGCCTCTGGTCAATGTTGGACATAAAGCTCACCAAGTCCACAACTTTCCATCCCCAAACAGATGGCCAGACAGAGGTCGTCAACAGAATGATTGTACACATTCTGCGCATGTATAATTCAAAGCATCCACGCACATGGGACGAGAGCCTCCCCTATGTACAACATAGTTATAAGAGGGCTCTCCATAGTTTTATTGGCCATAGCCCCTTTCAGGTGGGCTTGGGATTCCAGCCACTATGTCCCATTGACGTAGCCATGCCATTTGTAGCTGCCCAGGCCAATTCAACTCATGTCCAGTCTGAAGTTGACAAAGAAAGTAGCTTCATTGAGCGCATTCAACACATCTGCCAATAGGTTCATGATATATTGGACAGAGCCAATGCGATGTACAAGCAGTTCCATGATCAACATCGGGTGCCACACAACTTCCAGGTGGGCAACAAAGTATGGCTACATTTGCAGAAGGAGCGCCTCACTAGACCCCACCACAAGCTTCACCCGCTCCGATACGGGCCGTACACCGTCACCAAGGCTGTAGGGAACAATGCCTTCGAGCTTAGTATTCCTCCATTCCTTGGTCTGCACCCAGTCTTCAATGTGGATCGCCTGCATCCTTACTTCCCACCTCTACTGGACACCTCAGACAATGCAGAACAACTCACACCAACATAGTTAAACCTAGACTGCATGGAACATGCCACCATAGATTGTATCATGGACATGCAAATCAAGAACACTCGCCAACAGAAGATCCAAATGTATCGGGTTGTCAAAGGTGGCCAACTCCTGCACCAAGGAAAGTGGTTCACCAGTGACCAAGTTCAGCAGAAATTTCCTCATCTCATGGAGGAAATTAACGCAATGGGGACCATTGCTTCCTAAGGGGGGAGGAATGATCCAGGTGGATATTGGTGGCCACCTGCCTATTCCACTTGGGCCCCCACCATTTTCTCTTTTAGTTTTTCAGTTTCGACATAACTTACTATTTTTAGCAGTTTTTTGGGTCCTGAACTTCCGGAGCCGTTTTGAGGCCTTAAACGACATTTTTTGGGCATCACGCCATTCTGTTCCAAATTTATAATTGTGGTGAAAGTTTTAGTCCTTGGATAAATATTTCTAATGATGTATCATGTGCGTCAAACGGAGATAGTATACCAAAGTTACGTCCCTGGGAAGTTGAAACACCAATTTACCCAAACGGGGCCCACATTTTTGGCGCTTCATCTCCTAGGTTTAGGTTTTTGGATGTTTAGGGTTCTCCATTGTTTCTCAATAATAAATAGGCCCTCAAGCCTCATTTTAACTCAGTTAAGAGGCCTGTAGTCACCACATCTCTTCTCAGAGATAGCTATCAGCGCCCTAGCTAGTTTTATTTCCATTCTGTCTGTAAGCAAATTTCAGTTCTTTGATATTAATGAAATGAAGTGTTATTTCCACTGCATCTCTGTATTTATGGTTATATGTTTATTCTGTTGCGTTCCTACATAAATCCAAATCAAAAAGTGTCTTGTTTAGTCATCTAGCCTAATCATGGCTGAACATGTTTTCAATTTATTGCTAATAGGTTAGTGAAAGAGAACTTGTCAAAACACCTAAAAATTGACTTCTCAGTAGGAATATATTAGGAGAAAAAGATGCTGGTTCTAAATGCTCAAATTTGAACCAAGGAGAAATATAGGGATGATTGACAAATGATGACACACAAACCTCATACTTTCTAGTTTTGTTTGTACAAAAATTTGTCTATGTGCCGCTTGTCCTAAGGCCACAATGTTGAATCAAATTACTTAATCCTGGTTCAAATCATGTTTTCAATTTCATGTAAATAGCTTAGAGAATGAAGTCTGTCATACAAATTAATCTTGATAGTAAAACAGTCTTGGTAGAGAATAAAAGGAGTTAACTAGCATAATTTGAACTTTTGTAAGAAATAAGGGTATGTGTAGTTAGTTTGTTTTGCTTTAAAAAGAAAAGGAATGTCAAGGGTTTGCCAGTCCAAGTGCACCCAAGGAAGAAAAAATGCTAGAAAAAGTATTCTGGGTAAGTAGAGATGAGTTTGAAGTAATCATGTTTTTCAGATTCTTGAGATCATAACTTCAAAGAGAAACATCATCAAATGAAGAAGAAAAATCTGCCCAATGGATGAGTCACTGGTCTTCATAAAATTAGAGATTTGATATCTGAAGTTATGGACACCTCATGAAAAGGAGCTACCCTCCCCAAGTGGAACCACTATTAGTGATCAATAATTTTTACTATCTTAAGATGACTAAATGTCAGTCTTAGATTTCTAAAAACAAGATTCATGAATATTGTGAGTTTTAGAAATCTCACAGCCTTCATTATCCTTAGGAAAATTTTTCACTGTTTCACTATTCTGTCATGTCATGGTTAGCTTACCACTCCTAGAGGACCCCTCATGGGCTCATGCCATTCATCTTTATCCTATTTTTCCACCGATGACCTCAGTACTCTGTTTTACCTTGCCTCACCCCTCCACTTGCCATCTAGGTTCACCAACCAACCTACTCTTTCCCATGTTCATCATATATCTTAAGCATTGATGGTCTCAAGATACGTCTATGAGCTCTTTAGATTAGTCAAATGCATCCATTTATATATACTCAAATACACCCATTGATCAAAAAGCTCTTTTTTTACACTGTTAAGATCCCAAGCCTAATTTCAGGAAAGGACAAGTCTAAAGAGCCTCCCACTAGATCATTAGGGTTTTCATAGGTTGAAGGATTGTCTTTGATGTTCTAAATCAGTGTTTTTCATGTGCCAAGAAGGTGAATCAAATCGAAAATAAGGCCAACATCTGTTGTTCCAAGATAGATCAAGAAAACCTTCAAACAAGACCTCCTTAATCAAGCACAAATTCTGCAAAGGACAACTGCCCATTTTGACATTTCTGTAGGAGTGTTAAGATGGCTATCAGTAGAAAATTAGGTAAGGTAAGAGGCCTACCCCTCATTGGAAGGTACACTCAAGAAAATGGAAGAGGAGGCAGCCTATGTTCAAAGAAAATCAGGGTTTTTAGGACTGATTAGACCAACAATGTGCCAAGCAAGAAGCCAATGTAGAAAACCACAAGGACATAGGTACATCAGCAAAACCAAGCATGAATTGAAGATTTGTTGGAACTAGAAATGAAAATGCGAAGCATCCATGATGACAACATGAATATAGTTTGAATAGGCTCTTGAAAGTGACCTCGAAGTTTTGCCAAGGTAACGATGCTTCACTACCTCAAAGGGAGAGAATACAAAGAGTATCAGTGAGGGAGGTAAAGTTTTCAAGAGAAGTCAATTGTCCTCAAATGGTCAAAGGAATAAAAGGCTAGGGTTGAGTTTAAATATGAGAAATTAAGCTAATCATAAGGTTAATGTTAAGTTGTAAAAATCCAATATTGTCAGAAGGGACAAGCTCAGCATGACATGGCACCTGCAAATCATAAGTGGCTAAAGGGAAATGGCATACATGGTTATGAAGAAAAAGTTGTGGTACTTGTCAAAAGAGGATTTATCATGCCTAGAAAAATCAATGAGAGAAATGAAGTGTTGTGTAACCAGCTTCAAAAATAGAAGAAAAGAGATATGAATGCCTTAGAAATAAGCCACTTCGAGGGGGCAACCTCCAATACATTACATAAATGCACAATGCTTGGATGATATAATTTAAAAAACCTCCTTTCTATATATAGGAGTCCATGGGGCCATAATGTAATCCTAGTGGGCCACAATGTAATCCTAGCCGACCTAACAATAATAATTTAAGGGCACAATAATAACAAAATGGGGGTTACAAGGGTACAATAATAACAATAAGGGGGTTACACTAAGAACAATAAGGGACTATACTAGTAATATAGGGACCTAACATGCCCCTCTCCTTCAAAAAAGTGTTGTCCTCAACGCTTGAGTAGCTCTGGGTGCTTCTGTATAAAATTCTCATCTTCCCATGTAGAATCTTCAGTGGGTAAGTTCTTCCACTTGATGAGATACTCTGAAATTGATCGATTCCGTAGCTGTCGAGTTCTTGTTTCCATGACTGCTTCAGGTTCCAATATAATTTTTCCTTCCTCATCAAGTTCTGGCAATATTGTTTGAACCGGAAGATTTTCACCTATAACCTTCTTTAAGCATGAAACATGGAAAACTGGATGTACTCGCGAAGAAGCAGGAAGCTCCAATTTGTATGCCATAGTACCAATCTTTTGCAACACCTTGTAAGGACCATAGTACTTTGGCGATAATTTATTATCCTTCTTTGCTTGCTTGAAGGACATTTGTTTGTATGGTTGTAGCCGTAAAAATACCCAATCTCCTACATCAAAACTTCTCTCGCTACGATGTTGATCTGCCTGTTGTTTCATTCGATTTTGTGCCAAATTCAGGTTATCCTTTCAGAGTTGGAGAACTTCTTGCTGATGCTCGATGTGATCTTCCACTGCTTGAACCTTCGAATTTTCCCTTAAAGATGATGTGATCGATGGTGGATGATATCCATTAAGTGCCATAAATGGGGTCATTTTTGCTGCAGTATGGAAGGAAGTGTTATACCACCATTCAGCAAGAGGTAACCACTTGACCCATTGTGTTTGTTTATCAGATACAAAATAACGAAGATATCCTTCCAAACATTTATTTACTATCTCAGTTTGACCATCGGATTGAGGATGATAAGATGAGCTATGAGCTAATTGAGTACCCAAACAAGAAAATAACTCCGTCCAAAAATTTCCAATAAAAATGGAATCTCTGTCGCTCACAATAACCCTTGGGTTTCCATGTAGCTTTTGAATTGTGTCCATAAATGTAGTAGCAACTGTACTTGCTTTAAATGGATGAAATAATGCACAAAAGTGTGCATACTTGGTAAGTCTATCAACTACCACCATGATGACACTCTTTCCTTCGGACTTAGGTAAACCTGTGATAAAATCCATTGAAATCTCCTCCCAACGTTGACTTGGAATGGATAAGGTTGTAGAAGTCCCGGGGTCTTAATTGTCTCAACTTTATTCTGCTGGCAAACCAAACATTCCGTCACAAACTTTTGAATATCAGATTTAAGGCCATCCCAAAAAAATTCTTTCTTCACCATGTGGTAAGTTTTTAAAAATCCCGAGTGTCCTCCTAAAGGAGAAGTGTGCAATTCCAGAAGAATATTTTGTTTTAGTTGGGAATTCTTACAAAGATATAAGCGATCTTTGTACCATAAGGAATCATTTTTCCAACTAAATGTATCAGATGTACTAGGATCTTGCTGCAACTTTTGAATGAGTGTCCATACATCTTTGTGCTTCTTCCATTCATCTCTTGCTTCGGTTATCCAATCTGGTTGGATAATAGAAATGGCACAAAGAAATGCTTCCACCTCTTCATTCTTTCTTGAGAGTGCATCTGCAACAACATTAAGCTTTCCTTTTTTTGTAGATTATTTCAAAGTCATAACCCAACATCTTTGTGACCCATTTTTGCTGCTCTTCTGAAGATAGTCTTTGTTCCAAAAAGTGTTTAAGACTATCATGATCAGTTTTTACCTTGAAGTGTCGTCCCATTAGGTAAGTTCGCCATTTCTTTAGTGCATGTAGTATTGCTAACATTTCCTTCTCATAAATAGGTTTCTGTAAATACTTTCCTTTGATTGGACGACTTTCAAAAACAATGGGTCTTCCTTCCTGCATTAAAACTGCACCAATTCCATTTCCTGAGGCATCACATTCCACAATAAAGGTTTTTTGTGAATTTTGGCGTAGTTAAGACCGATGATAGGCACATTGCCTATTTAAGATGTTCAAAGGCCTTAGTTGCTTCAGGAGTCCATGAAAATGCATCTTTCTTCAATAATGTTGTTAGAGTTGCTACTATTCTCCCATAATCCTTAAAAAACTTGCGATAATACCTTGTTAACCCAAGAAATCCTCGCAACTGCTTTATGGTTGTGGGGACTTTCCATTCCTTTATGGCTTTAATTTTGTTAGGGTCTACCTTAACACCCTCATGAGATACAATATGACCCAGATATTCCACCTCTTGTACTCCAAAGAAACATTTGGATGATTTTGCATATAATTGTTTCTCCTGCAATAGTTTGAGCACCTTGTCAACATGTTGAACATGATCCTTCCAAGACCTGCTGTAGATTAGTATATCATCAAAAAATACTAGCACAAATTTTCTAAGGAAGGGTTTGAAATGGAATTCATCAACCCTTGAAATGTAGAATGTGCATTGGTAAGGCCAAAAGGCATGACCAAAAATTCATAATGACCCTCATGAGTTCGAAATGTTGTTTTTAGAATATCTCCAGTCTTCATTCTAATTTGATGATATCCTGAATGAAGATCCAACTTGGTAAAATAAATTGCTCCATGTAATTCATCCAATAATTCATCAATCCCAGGAATGGGAAATTTGTCTTTAA
This sequence comes from Pinus albicaulis, assembly GCA_034641835.2. Lineage (NCBI taxonomy): Eukaryota > Viridiplantae > Streptophyta > Pinopsida > Pinales > Pinaceae > Pinus > Pinus albicaulis. The sequence continues at coordinate 1,741,743,329 of CM076578.1, read as the reverse complement.
TGGTGAGCTTATTGAGCTCCCTATAATCTGGACACATTCGCCATGATCCATCCTTCTTGTGTACCAATACTACAGGAGCAGAGAAAGAACTTTGACTAGGTTGAATTACACCCGCCTCTAACATTTCTGCAATCATACGTTCAATTTCGCTCTTTTGGAAGTAAGGATATCTATAAGGCCTGATGTTTGGAGGAACACTTCCTGGAATCAAATGGATAGCATGATCATGATCACGAATAGGTGGGAGTCCTTTGGGAGTTTCAAACACCTTGGAATGATTGTCCAAGACTTGTTGGAGATCTGCAGAAATAGATGATTTTGATGTCGGAACTTCTAGTGAGCATAATTGTGCAATTACGCCTCGTTGTTATTTCTTTAGAATATTTGTCATGACATTAGAGCTTATTATCCTTCCCGGCTTCCCTTCAATACCCCGTAATTCGACTTCCTTTCCTTCTGAAAAAAATTTGAAGAAAAGTTCTTGAAAATTAAAAGCTACTGTCCCCAAAGATTGTAACCATTGTACTCCTAGTACAACATCAGCACCTCCCATAGGAATGGAAAACATTGGACTAGTCAATACATATTCCCCCATGGTTAGCTTGATATTATGGCATTTCCCAGAGCAATTTATAGTTCCTCCATTTGCAACCATCACTTGGCATTCTGGTGCTGGGTATAGGAAACAATTTAATTCCTTGGCTACCTTACAAAGAATAAAATTATGGGTGCTACCTGAATCAATCAACACTATTACCTTTTTCTTCTTGATCTGTCCTGCTATCTTGAGAGTTTGAGGAGTGGTAATTCCTGCCAGTGCATTACATGATATGGTCGGATTCATTTCTTCCTCTTCTATGGCCGGTTCCTGGTGTGTATCCTCTTCTTGTTCATTTTCTTCTTCTTCTTCACAATCTATGTAAAATAATTTCTTTTCAGCACACTTATGACCTTTGGTGTATTTGCTATCACAACTGTAGCAAAGCCCTTTTGCTCTTTTTTCTTCCAATTGTTGTGGTGTCAACCTTGTAGGTTGTGGGAATCTAGATGTAGCAACACTTCCTTCTTTATAGAATTGAGTGGTAGGCTTCCTTGTCGCCATAAATTTACATTCAACTTTTCTTTCCAACCTGAATGCCTTCTCCAATGAATCAGGTTCCAGAACGCGAACTTCATGTTGGATGTTATCCTTTAAAGTGCCTATGAAGAGATCAATCCTGTGTTCCTCTGGAATATCATTTACCCTTATATTCAATTTTTGGAAGTCCTCAATGTGCTGCCACACTAAACCCTTTTGTTTGAGATTTATCTATTGGCTAAAGAAGGTGTCGCTCTTTGTATCCTCATAATGTGCTATCATTTCCTGGGTAAAAATTGACCAAGTGACAATTTTTTTACGGGAGCAAAGCCATCGATACCATACAAATGTATTTTGTTCTAAATGTAAAGTTGCAATGCGTACCTTTTGTGTGTTTTGCACATTATGGAGATCAAAATATTGCTCCATCTGTAGTATCCATGTTACAGGATCCTTTCCATAAAACTTCCTTATATCCATTTTTGGAATATGGTGGTTCTTCCCGCCAACATTAGAGTTTATGAAATCATGATTAACATTTATTTTGTTCTCATCATGAGGTTCTTCTACTATATTTTCGCCATTAGGAATCATTTCTGGTTTTAAACTTGTCATCAAGCCTTCCATGTACGCTTTTAGATCATTCTTCATGTTTTCCATGTTGTCTTTCATGTCATCCATCTTAGCTTCCATGCCCACTTCCATGCCATCCATCTTAGCTTCCAAACCATTCATCTTAGCTTCCACGCCTTTCTTCGAACCATCCATCTTTGCTTCCACGCCTTTCTTCAAAACTTCCATTTCATTTTTTTTCTCTTTGCGAGAGTGAAATTTGTTGCACTTTCTCTTGTAATTTTGATAGATCATGTTGCAATTCTTCATCTTCATGAGTCATAGTAGAGCCTTCTGAAGGCTTGATGGGTGTTGAATTATTTTTAGGGGCCATTTTAGAATCCAATACTGATATCTAATATGCCCTTGGGATCAATTTAACTTGATTATTCAAACAAGACTTATGCAATTTGGAAAACAAAAATACACACCTTTTTCTTGCTTTTGAGGAGCTCGATATTGAAAATGGATTATTTTTGTGATTGTAGCACTTCAATATCTAAATTTCGGTACCGATGTAGCCCTCTGAATTATCTTTTGAATGCCACAGGTCTGACTTGATTTGGATTCTCCAACACAAAGTTGTGTCCAATCTCCCACAATGACCTAATTATGGACTGGTTCAGTAGTGAGAACTTGTACGACTTGCCACGTGTCACTGTTTCGTCCTTTGTCTCTGAAATTGATAGCCAAGAAACTAAAGTCCGTGTACTTACGAAAATTTTTTACGACACTCCAATCTGATGCCCAGAGAGAGAGTTATTGAACTTTTCCCACGATCACCTCTTTGAGATGAAATTCAGGAGCCTGAAAAAGCACTACCTTCCACAGAACATATCTCCAAAAATATTGTGAACCAAGCTCTGAAATTTTTTGAAAAATTTCCTCAGGATTTCAGCTTCGTGCCATGTGAATTTCAGACTCTTAACCTTCGTACAAAAAAATTATAGCGCAATGCCACGATGACCTGTTTGGAGCAGCGAAACCCTAGAATCCCAAAGCTCTGATACCAAATGTTGTGTAACCAACTTCAAAAGTAGAAGAAAAGAGATATAAACGCCTTAGAAATAAGCCACTTCGAGGGGGCAACCTCCAATACATTACATAAATGCACAATTCTTGGATGATACAATTCACAAAACCTCCTTTCTATATAGGAGTCCATGGGGCCATAATGTAATCCTAGCCGACCTAACAATAATAATTTAAGGGCACAATAATAACAAAATGGGGGTTACAAGGGTACAATAATAACAATAAGGGGGTTACCCTAACAATAATAAGGGACTATACTAGTGATATAGGGACCTAACATGAAGCTAGTTCTTCAGTCACCCATAAAACAGGAGGCAATTTAAACTCCTAGGTAAGAACAGAGAGGTTTTAAAGAGGCTGCCATCATGCAAAGTGCATACAAAGTTAAGAAAGAGATTGGAAAACATGAACATGGATAAAACAGAGTGAATCATATAACTCCAACAGACATCTGCAAAACAAGTTTTAGAAGCATCAGTAGCCCAAAGAGAGCCAAAATCCATCATATTAGCTACCTGAAGAACAACAAAGAGAAATGGTTGAGAGGAAAAGAGATCATTTTTTTGTGTTTTAAGTCACCTCCTGTAAAAGGTAAAAACAATATCAGTGATAAAGTGACAAAAAAACAAAAAACCTTAGCAAAAGTGGGTTTCTGATTTAAATTTATTTTTCCAAGGGTATAAAGGCATCTTATTTATCATTTTAGCTCATTTGTCATCTACAAAGAGAGTGAAAGGCTTTCAAAGAGAAATTTCTAAGTTCTGGCAAACTTCAGGCAAGAAAACCCTGTGCTATGCTCCTGGGACACCGTGCTATGTGCCTGTGGGTGCTTTCCTCTGAAAATTCAATGGTGCATTGCGCGCTTGTGAATGGATGCAACGTGTTCATCCTATGCAGACTCAGAAGCTCGACAGAACCAACGTGCAGAGCTGACCCGATGGGCCCAGGCGCTACACGTTTGGTGCTGCACGTAGAGCTGACCCGACAGGCTCGGGTGCTACACTTCGAACACTGCACGAAGAAACCCGACAAGCCCGACAGCCTTTTCCTGATAGGCATGACAACCTTTGCCCGACAGGCCCGACAGCCTTTGCCCGACTGGCCCGGTGCTATGCGCTTGCGCTGCATGTTCAGCAACGACTCGACTGGCCCGTGCAGCCACCCGACAGGCCCAGTGCTATGTGCTGCGCATTCAAATAGGAGGGTTTATACAATATATCAAGCTCAAATTTGCTCAAAAACTCCTCAAAAGTCACTTTTAAGGGTTTCTTAGCACCTATGAGGGGTAAGTAAAAAGGCACCTCCTTGATTTCCTAAGTTATTTCCATTTAAATTAGAGGAAAAAACACTAGGTTTCTCCATCAGTTTCACAAATCAAAATTAGGGTTTTGGCCTTCAAGGCAAGAGTAAAAGAGAAAAATGTCAGGGAAACAAATAGTGGCAGCGGTGAGGGAGGCCAAGGGCCTAGAAGATAGCAGAAAAAGGGTGGAAGGGTAAACAGATTTGAGCCACTGAATACTAAGGAATTGATGGCCTCTCCTATGACAGTTGCATATTTCCAAGAGGTGGGTTGTTTTGACTTCTGTGAAAGGGTACAACATGTCCAAAGTCATGCTGAGTTGATCAGGCATTTCATCCTTAACCTCAATGTCCATCAAGTAAACTTAGCAGGAGTGAACTTTGAGCTATCCATGAATACAATTTCTATGGCAACTAGGATACCTAGCATGGGAGAAAAGTGGTTCAAACAGGAAAATTTGGACTTGAGCCATTATCAACCCTTATTGAAACCTAGATACCAAGCTGACTGCAAATCCATTTTTCCATTTTCACATCTACTAGAGAGATATGCACCCTTGATGAAAGTCATCATGAAATATTTCACCTATGAGGGTAGGTTTTCTAGGCTTTATTCCTACCACATAAGACTGCTCATGCACTTCACTAGGGCCAAGCTGTTACATTTTCCTTATTATCTTTATAAAAGTATTGATAAGATGTATTACATTGTGCAAAAGATACCTCCTTCACAACAAATGCAAAGTCTTTTTCACCATTCTCTTATCAAGATGATTGTGTTGCATCAATTAGAGCAACAGGGTATTCCATGGGAAGTGTTCATCGCCCATGAAGTTTTCACAAACCCACAGCCTCATCATCAGCCAAATTTACCCTCATCATCTCATCCACCTCCCTCCACTCCTCCATCACCCCCCACTGACCATGATTCCTCATATACACATGAATCCTCTCATCAAGAAAGCCTTCCTCCCTCACCCTCTCCTAAAGCATCAGATCAAGAAGAGAATGATGAAGAAAAGGCAGACAATGAAGAGGAGGATTAGCATGTTGATGAAGAGAACAATGACAAAAAGGAAATTGATGATGATGAAGAGGCAGGTGAAGACGAGGAAGAAGAAAATGATGATGAAGAAAGTGAGAAAATAGTACAATGATGAGGCAGAAAACATAATGAATGATGATAATAATGATGAAAATGAAGAGGATAATGACAACAACAAGGATCACAACTATGATCAAGACACCAACAAGGCCACAACCACACCTTTTTCATTGACGTATAAAAGAGGGCCAAGGCTTGTGTTTTCTACCTTCAAAAGGTAAGGGACCATGCCATCCACCTCAGATCAACCACTAGACAAAGGGAAACAAAAGGTAAAGGAAGAAGAAGGTGATCATGAGGTTGAAAGGGAGTTTGAGATCATTCAAGTGGACAGTGATGAGGAGAATGAAGCAAGGATCACAAACTTTCTCCTCCAGAATAGAAATGCATAAATTGAAGACCTCCAAGCACATTTTTATAGGGACAAGAGTGTGAATGATGCCCTTGAATTGGAGAATAGGCAGCTAAGAGCGCAAATTACTATTTATGAGGCTAGAGCCATCAAGGCCCGAAAAGAAACCCAAAAGGCACAGATAAAACTAGAAGAGTTCATGGGAAATTATGAAGAGAGTGAGGATGAGGAAGGACAATCTAGGAGGCGAACTAGAACCATGGGGTTGAAGAAGGGATTGGAAAAGCAAAGGGAACAAGAATAAACCCTAGTAGAAAAACTTCCTCTAGATGAGATTTTGGCCATGGAGATAGCACATGATCGGGAGCCTTGGTTGGTGTTAGAGTCAGCTTTTGCAGCCTTCCTCCAGTGATCAAACATGCTCTTTCAAAGTGATTTTAAAGTGTCAAAGTCAAATTTTGTCATTTCAAAGAGTCTTCAAGCAAAATTTGGTCACTAGGCATTAGGTCTAGGGTTGGTTTTCACTCTTTTCAAATTTGTCCAAATGTCAGTCCATGTCACCATTCAGCTGAGTGTATCATCATTTAGAGGGTTGTCATCATCATGTCAAATTCCAAAGAGTCATTTTACACCTCGTTCATGCTTCAGTTGTGCCTTGGTAAGGTCCATTTCCCTCACCTAGGGTTTTGGAGGTAATTTCTCTTGGATGGTCAAATCATTGAAAAACTTGTATCCTGATGTTCATACACCTTCCCCTATCATTAATTCTACCCATAATCACTTCCCATCACCGAGATCCCCCAAAATTCCTCATTTTTGCACAAACCCTAGTTTTCAAAGCCAAAACTTGGGCAATTTCTCAGGGCTAGGTCCGTGTTTTGCCTCTTTTGACCCCTTCCCTCACTCACCATCTCTGTGATTCCACTACCCCCTCCTGCTTCCTAACATCCTCCCTACTCTGGTACCAATAATTTAGAAGCCCCTTATCCCCTTCATTTCACTTCATTTCGACAAAATTCCTTGTTTCACACATCGAGATAAGTTTCACTCAAATCATGTTTTAGAGCAATAAAATATGAATTTTGGAAAACTGAGAGAGGTTTTTGTCCACCACATGCCAAGGAAGAAAAACCTCTTTCACTTTTTACACAGGTATCATGGTTTCAGAGAAATGTCAAAAATACCGTTGCCTCAGGAGAATTGAATGCACCTCTGAAGTGACCTTGGGAAAATCAAGATTTCTCCTAGCATGGTTGGCTAAATGACTTGCTTGATGAGTCAAAGGATAACTAGACACAAATATATTTCCAATGAGCTATCATGATCTCAATTTGGAGTTGAGGAAGACCTTCAAAAGTTGACTGCAACAGCACTCTGCCTTGAGGCAGCCTCATTCTGCTCATTTTGACTAGTGTTGGGAGATTTGGTTTTTGACAGGGTAAATGGAATCCAAATTGCATAATTCCACTTGTGTTGGAAATTATACTCCAATAGCTTTCCAACGAGCTATCACACGCCCGATTTGGACACCGGGAAGGCCTCCAAAAGCTTCCTGCAAGAGGCTGCGCGACCCATGCAGAGGCAGAGCGACCCACGCAGGTCAGTTCAGCACTGTAAGTTTGCAAGGTGCGCGACCCACCTGGGCTGAGCGACCCACGCAGAGGTTGCGCGACCCACGCATCAACAGAGGTCCGAAATTTCATTTTGAGCGCCCAGTTTCATTTTGGATTGCCTCCAACGGCCTTCAAACAGGTTTTTAACAATTGCTCAATGGTTTTTAATGTGTTGGGGGCATCATTGATGATTTCAAAATATTTGAAATGGAAGAGTAAACCCTACAGTCATGGCAGCTTTGTTTCTTCAGGGTTTAAAATGTATATGGATGGTTTTATGAGCATTTTACCACCTTGTATCATTGATATATATCCACCTTGGCATATGTGTTAAAACCCCATCAAGCATACCCATTAATACCATCGTGGCTATCGTTATTGCTTTACCATCATTGTCAAGGCTTGTGTTCCATGGTGATTATGGTCGTGTTGTGTCTCACTGCCCAATGATTAAAACATTCTCATAACTCTGTTTTCACTGCCCATTTACACTTATAACTCTGTTGTTATGGCCCATTGACAAACACGTTCATATGATGCATTGCTTCCTTTGACAAGATTTTCCCAATATTCTAAAGGCTGCCCACTTCCTTTGGTCAAGTTTCACTTGTAATTAAACAGAGATATTATCATTGCTTGTTTCCTTATGATGCTTTGACGGTGGAGAATATTTGTTGGGTGTTAAAACGCACATCATAACTTTCTTTTCACTGCATCTATATCAGTATACATAGTGCCAATATCTTGTTCCAGGCCATGACAGAGACAGAGTCAGAGTATGAGCAGGAGTCAGACAGTGACTCGATCGTTGAGGTTGATGTACTGAGATGGAGCATAGCAGTGCGCCAGTAGTGGTAGCATATCAGAGAGGCCACAGAGCTTTGTTTGCAGCATCACGACGAGTACTATCTCCACATGGCGTGGAAGGGGTCTCGTTGACTTCATCAGCAACGCGAGTACTATCTCCACATGGCGTGGAAGGGGTCTCGCCTTCTTCATCAGCGGGTACATTCACAGGATAATGATGGAGACAAAGACACCAAGGTCCCATTTTTCATTTTCAACAGGTTGAACATACACATTGCTACATCATGACTGACAACAACACATCATACAACCGAGACAGTGTTTTCATCACCGGAACTGCATGCACCAGGAGAGCACTAAAATGGCGGAAAAGGCCTGATCCACTCCATATTTTGGCCGAGGCTTCATTGAATGAGCAAGACACATGATGGAGGACCTCCGCTCCGAATTTGGGCAAATTCGGAGAAAATTTTGTCATTTTCAAATTTTTGGTCTAAAAAACAGGTTTTGCAGCTACGTGGGTCGCGCGCTCATGCGCTTGCATTTTTTTGAGACACTTGCTGGAGGAGATTTTTACATTTTTGGATTTTTCATGGTTAATTATGCATCCTCTGAAGTCAACTTAGCATTTCAACAAAATCTGGATGGTCAAACAGCTCAAAAACACCATGAAAACCACCTTGCTGCCACCTTTTGCACCAGCAGGAAGTACCTCTGGGAGAATGAGGTTTTTGAGGATCAAATCAACTCCAAATTCAGAAATTCCACTTGGGTTGGAAAGTAGACATCCGAGTTTGCTTGGCGGCTATCATGAAATAATTTGGATGACTCGGAGCTACCTCAAAATCAACTGGAACATAGAGACCTTGATTCGGGCCGACCCACCTAGAGATTTTCGGAGTTTTATTTTACCCATTTCAATTATTTCATACAATATGGACCAGTTTTGCTTATGGATAGAATTATTTGGTTTTTATGATGTAAATTCATGTTTGATATGTAACTTTGTCTTGTTTTTATCTCTTCTAGAAGATTCACTCTCAAATGAGTAAAAAATCATGTAATGGATCAGTTTCCACTCTTTTAGAGGCAAGTTGTTAGTTGCCTAGATTGTAGTTCCATGATTAGAATTGGTTGAAACTGATCCCTGAAGAGGGAATTAGACCCCTAGAGGTGGGGAAAGGTGTTAGAGTGATCTATATATTGTAATTTCTGAGGCATTCTACAGGTTGGACTCTTGGGATACTTTTGATACCATTGTACATATTTTTCATATTTTGGCTAAGGAAAGATCAGGGGTTTTGCGACACTTGTTGGGATCCTTGTGGTGTTCTGTTCTTGATGATGTTTCTCCTTTGTTTACTGTAAGTTTCTTCATGTTTAATGTATGCCATCGTTTCATTATGCTTCTGAACTAAGTTGAATGAGTGATTAAGGTTGAATCCATTGTTTACGGTGCTTAGCCTTTGAATTCAGTTAGTTCTATATGTTTTCAGCTGTTTGGAGAGGATCCAAGTTCTTCTTTGCCCTCTTCAGCTCCTCGTCGGTCTAATCTATCCATAAATTCAATTTAAAGCATCAAGATCATCACCTACCTCGCCCCAGCTTGAACTCTGCAAAGGTCTGACCTTATCCCCGGACCCAAAACTTGTTTTCCCATTACTCCAGCGAAAACCCAAAAAACCAAAAACCAAACATACCTATCTCTTTACTAGCCTAAAATCAGTTCTTATTGTAAGTCATCTCGCATCCTATTACTTATTTTCTCGAGATTGACGGAGAGAGCCCTCTCCTGTCCTCGTAGGGCTAGCTACGAGGCTGAGCGTGGTTTGATGTAGCCTTGAGTTTTACTTCATTTCAGCCTGAGGTAGATTTGAGTGCTAACATAGTGGCGACCATACTGGGGAGAAACTCAAAACGTTTGCTTGTTATAGGCGGAGTCTGAAGTCACGCCAGGTAGCCTTCGAAACGCTGTTGCTATGCATCAGCGAAGTAGATAAACGCTGCTTCAGTCGATCTCCGGTATAACTTGTAATCGTAGTATTTAACTTGTAAATTGCCCCAGTACATGTATCAAGTTCAGATCTGGTCGTTGATGGTGAACAACGGTCAGACATCGCAAGGCTGAAATCATTCACTTGGCGACTTCATTCACTGAACAAATCCAGAAATCGATGCTTCATGGTGACTTCACTACAGGGAGATCAGTAGCTGTGAGATTTTCAAGATGGACCGAATCACGAGAAGATATGCTCCCATGAGCCGAGATCACATTCCAGGTTTTCCGAATAAGATGCCCAAGGTAGATTGGTCAAGGAATCTGCCTACGTTTAATGATGATGGTAAGAAAGATGCTGCTTTACATTTGATTAGATTTCACATGCATATTCGCAAGTTGAAGGTGGCTTTTCCTGAAGATTGTTTGATGAAGATATTCCTAGCCACTCTGGAAGGTGAAGCCCAATCTTGGTATGAAAATTTGCCGATGGCCTGTATTTACTGTTTGAAAGATTTTCATGCCTTGTTCATTGAAAGATATCGAACATCTTATCCATCGTTAAAATTAGTTCATGACTGTTGCAAACATGCTTTTTCTTTTATTGAAAGCCTTGAGAAATATTATGAAGATGATAATTTCATGGATGATGAAATCATGGAGGCCCTGTACGAGAATCCATTTCAGCAGAATGAAGAGAACCTAAAGGATACCCATAAAGATGCTCAGGAGACTTTGCAGCAGGTTGAAGAGGGCCACATGGCTGAAAATGATGAAAGAGAGAATGTCATTTCAGATCTGCCCACGGAAGACAGCAGCATGCAAGTAAGTCCAGTTCCAATTGCAGATTGTGATAATGTCCAGACAGCTACTTCAGATTCAGATTCAGATCAGGATGACCAAGCATATCTTGTGCTGAAGCCCATCAAGGAGAACTCTGCTGTTGAAATCATCTGGGATGCAGAAGACACAGTAATGGATCCAAATGTTCTCAGTCATACTGTGAGCCCATCATTAGAACACATCCTTCATGAAGAAGCAATCCAGTCAGTTCATGAAAATCAGAATGAGATCTTTGTGCAAGTAAGTGATAAATCTCCTTTCAATAGCTCAGTAATGAACGATAGTTTGAAAGCCCTATCATATGAAGATAATTACTGTTTAAGCAGAAGAAAACAAAAAGCATTGTCTCCTTTGTCTGAAGATGAGATAGATCAGCTTTTGAAAGGTCTTGTTACGGCCCAAGCTACAGCAGATTTGCAGTGCACACATAATCAGGAAAGTGTTGGTGAAACTTCTTCCTCTGTTGAAAAAGATGATTGTCTTGTAATCAGTAGTGTAGATCAACAAACAGATAATTTTTTCCTTCACAAAAATGATAAGGCTGTCATGTTTGATAACCTTGAAGATTGTTTTTTGTTTAAGAATGACCTAGATCATGAAATTGAAGAGTATATGCCAGAATTGCTCATGGTCAAGGAACCTACAGCTAACACTCAGATGGCAGATTTGTGCATCTCTATCCCTCAGAAATCAATTGTCCTTTCAGATCAGAGTGAGGTGAATACTAGTATTTTTGTAGCTGGATCTCCATATAAGCCAGTTCTTCAAGATTTTCAAGATCCCTTCAGCATTCTTCTGCAAACATTAGAAAGGATAAATATTGCTTGGTTCATTATCATAAGATTTGGTTTCAGTGGTTATTTTGAGTTGCCTACAGGTTCATCAGTCCGCCTGCTCAGGGAGAATAAGAGCAGAAATTTGGGGTGTAGCCATCTGCTGGATTGGTTACATTGGAAGACCCACTACACATGATTGTATATATCACAGCAGTATTGCAGGTGGTTTTCATCATGATTCCAAATCTTGATGGACTACTGCCTTTTTCAAAAAGCTTGGTAAAGTTTTGTTTTAATTCAGTCATGAGTCATTTGTGTTTGGTCTGTTGAGTCAGTTTTTTCAAGTTATTTCAGTTTGCCATCGAGTCGGTTTGAGTCAAGTTTCAGTCAAGTTTCAGTCAGTTTTCAGTCAAGTTTTCATTCAATAAATGTGTCAAAGGTTTTGTGTTATCTGTTCAAATAATGATTCCATCGCCCAATGGATGAAGGCACTGGTCTGCTCTCCCAAAGATTTGTCGTTCTTGGCACCTCCAAGGAGCTACCATCCCCATTGGAGCCAATGTTAGAGTCAGATTTTGCAGCCTTCCTCCAGTGATCAAACATGCTCTTTCAAAGTGATTTTAAAGTGTCAAGGTCAAATTTTGTCGTTTCAAGGAGTCTTCAAGCAAAATTTGATCACTAGGCATTAGGTCTAGGGTTGAGTCTTCCTCTTTTCAAATTTGTCCAAATGTCAGTCCATGTCACCATTCAGCTGAGTGTACCATCATTCAGAGGGTTTTCATCATCATGTCAAGTTCCGTTGAGTCATTTCACAGCTTGTTCATGCTTCAGTTGTGGCTTGGTAAGGTCCATTTCCCTCTCATAGGGTTTTGGAGGTAATTTCTCTTGGATGGTCAAATCATCGAAAAAATTGTATCCTGATGTTCATACACCTTCCCCTATCATTAATTCACCTAATTAAACACTTCCCATCACTGAGATCCCCCAAATTCCTCATTTTTGCACACAAACCCTAGTTTCCTAGCCATGAAAGCAGGCCTAGGCCTGAGCTGTGTTTTTGCCCTTTTGGACCCCTTCCCCTCACTCAATCTCTGTGATTCTCTTTACCCCTGCTTCTAACATCCCCTCCCTACTTCAAAATTTCCCCAAGAATTTAGAAGCCCATACCCCCATAGTTTGCTTCATTTCGGCGTAAATTCCTTGTTTCACACATCGGGGTAAGTTTCACTCAAAAGATGTTTCAGAGCAATCAAAGATGAATTTTGGAAAACTGAGAGAGGTTTTTGTTCACAACATGCCAAGGAAGAAAAAAATCTTTCACTTTTTGCACAGGTATCATGGTTTTGGAGAAATGTCAAAAATACCGTTGCCTCAGGAGAATTGAATGCACCTCTGAAGTGACCTTGGGAAAATCAAGATTTATCCTAGCATGGTTCGCCAAATGACTTTCATGATGCGTCAAATGATAACTAGACAGAAAGACCTTTCCAATGAGCTATCATGAGCTCAATTTGGAGTTGAGGAAGACCTTCAAAAGTTGACTTCAACAGCACTCTGCCTTGAGGCAGCCTCATTCTGATCATTTTGACTAGTGTTGGGAGATTTGATTTTTGACAGGGTAAATGAAATCTTTGGAATAAGACATAATTCCAAAATTCCACTTTGTTGGCAAGTATACTCCAATAACTCCAACGAGCTATCAAACGCCGATTTGGACACGGGAAGGCCTCAAAACTTCCTGCAAGAGAAACGCGGCCACGGGGCCCGAGCGACCCACACAGGCCCCGGGCGACCCCGCGAGTCGATTCAACGTGTAAGTTTGCAAGGGGCGCGACCCACCTGGGCTGAGCGACCCACGCAGAGGCTACGCAACCCACGCATCAACATAGGTCAGAAATTTCATTTTGAGCGCCCAGTTTCATTTTGGATTGCCTCCAACGGCCTCCAAACAGGTTTTTAACAATTGCTCAATGGTTTTTAATGTGTTGGGGGCATCATTGATGATTTCAAACATTTGAATGGAAGATTTAAACCCTACAGTCATGGCAGTATTGTTCTTCAGGGTTTTTAAATGAATATGGATGGTTTTAAGCATTTTACCTTGTATCATTGATATATATCCACCTTGGCATATGTGTTAAAACCCCACTGTTTTCATACCCATTATAACATAGTGGCCATCGTTATTGCTTTACCATTGTCAAGGCTCGTGTTCCATGGTGATTATGGTCGTGTTGTGTCTCACTGCCCAATGATTAAAACATTCTCATAACTCTGTTTTCACTGCCCATTTACACTTCTAACTCTGTTGTTATGGCCCATTGACAAACACGTTCATATGATGCATTGCTCCCTTTGACAAGATTTGCCCAATATTCTAAAGGCTGCCCACTTCCTTTGGTCAAGTTTCACTTGTAATTAAACAGAGATATTATCATTGCTTGTTTCCTTATGATGCTTTGTGATTGGAGATATTTGTTGGGTGTTAAAAGCACATCATAGCTTTGTTTTCTTGCATTTATATCGGTATACATAAGCGTGCGATAACATTCGAGCCATGTCGGAGACGAGTCGGTGTAGGAGAAGGAGTCGAACAGTGACTCAATCGTTGAGGTTGATGCACTGAGATGGAGCATAGCAGTGCACCAGTAGTGGTAACATATCAGAGAAGCCACAGAGCTTTGTTTCAACATCACGGCGAGTACTATCTTCACCCGGGGTGGAAGGGGTCTCGTTGACTTCATCAGCAACGCAAGTACTATCTCCACATGGCGTGGAAGGGGTCTCGCCTTCTTCATCAGCGCAGGTACATTCACAGGATAATGATGGAGACAAAGACACCAAGGTCCCATTTTCATTTCCTTAGGTTGAACATACACATTACTACATCATGGCCAAACGACAACACATCCTTCCTGTAGAATTGATGTTTTCACCACAGGAGCTGCATGCACCAGGAGAGCACTAAAATGTCGGAAAAAGGCCTAATCCACTTCGGATTTTGGCCGAAGCTTCATTGACTGAGCAAGACACATGATGGAGGACCTCCGCTCCGAATTTGGGCAAATTCGGAGAAAATTTTGTCATTTCCAAATTTTTGGTTTAAAAAACAGGTTTTGCAGCTACGTGGGTCGCGCGCTCATGCGCTCGCATTTTTTTGAGATACTTGCTGGAGGAGATTTTTACATTTTTGGATTTTTCATGATTAATTATGCATCCTCTGAAGTCAACTTAGCATTTCAAGAAAATCTGGATGGTCAAACAGCTCAAAAACACCATGAAAACCACCTTGCTGCCACCTTTTGCACCAGCAGGAAGTACCTCTGGGAGAATGAGGTTTTGGAGGATCAAATCAACTCCAAATTCAGAAATTCCACTTGGGTTGGAAAGTAGACATCCAGGGCTTTCCAACGAGCTATCATGAGCACAATTTGGATGTCGGAAGCTACCTCAAAATCAGCCTGGAACATGAGAGACCCACGCAGTTCAGGAGCGACCCACCTAGAGATTTTTCTGAGTTTTCAGCTGCCAGCTCAGTATTTCGCCTATTATGGACCAGTTTTGCTTATGGATAGAATTCTTTGGTTTTTATGATGTAAATTCATGTTTGATATGTAACTTTGGCTTGTTTTTATCTCTTCTAGAAGATTCACTCTCAAATGAGTAAAAAATCATGTAATGGATCAGTTTCCACTCTTTTAGAGGCAAGTTGTTAGCTGCCTAGATTGTAGTTACATGATTAGAATTGGTTGAAACTGATCCCTGAAGAGGGAATTCGACCCCTAGAGGTGGGGAAAGGTGTTAGAGTGATCTATATATTGTAATTTCTCAATCATTTTCAGAGGTTGGAGAGGTTGGACTTTTGGGATACTTTTGATACTATTGTACATACTTTTCATATTTTGGCTAAGGAAAGATCAGGGGTTTTGCGGCACTTGTTGGGATCCTTGTGGTGTTCTGTTCTTGATGATGTTTCTCCTTTGTTTACTGTAAGTTTCTTCATGTTTAATGTTGCCATCCTTTCATTATGCTTCTGAACTAAATTGAATGAGTGAAATAAGGTTGAATCCATTGTTTACAGTGCTTAGCCTTTGAATTCAGTTAGTTCTATATGTTTTCAACTGTTTGGAGAGGATCCAAGTTCTTCTTTGCCCTCTTCAGCTCCTCGTCAGTCTAATCTATCCATAAAATCCAATTCGAAGCATCAAGATCATCACCTACCTCGCCCCAGCTTGAACTCTGCAAAGGTCTGACCTTATCCCCGGACCCAAAATTTGTTTTCCTATTACTCCAGCGAAAACTCAAAATCTTAACTAAACATAATTTAATTTTTGCTGAAATTAAAATCATTTTGATTGTTTATCTGCAGTATCCACAATATTTCAGATTCATTAGAGAGTTTTTCCTGTCCTCGTAGGGCCATTATACCAGTGGCTGGATGGTCCTGAGCTACTTCATTTGTTTCCAGGTAGGATTGAGTGCTATCAATGAAAGAGAAAATACATCTGATAAAATTGAAGAAAGCA
This sequence comes from Pinus albicaulis, assembly GCA_034641835.2. Taxonomy (NCBI): domain Eukaryota; kingdom Viridiplantae; phylum Streptophyta; class Pinopsida; order Pinales; family Pinaceae; genus Pinus; species Pinus albicaulis. Next base: position 1,741,727,287 of record CM076578.1, on the reverse strand, counting down.
AATCAAGATCTTGACCTCCAAAGAAGGACGACTAAAGATTATGCCCGGAGAAACCAAGTTGCAAGGGCTAAACTCAAGAAGGCCTAAACCGAGATCCAAGCACTAAAAGAGGAAAAAGGCCAAGCTAACCTTGGAATATTGGCACAAGCTTCTCTATAGGTCTCTCAAAACCCATGAGGCACACATCCACCAAATTTGGGAGAATTTCGACAAATTTTGGTATTTTGTTAGTTTGGAGGGCCAAGGGGGTAGCACCCATGGTGCTATGGTTTTTCTCAGAGAATCTTCAGGAGGAAAGGATTAAATTTTTGGAATCCTAAACTCAATTAAGAATTCTCACAAAGTTTCAGGTAAATTGGAGTTGTTTTGGTCCTCCAAAATGGTAAAAAACACCCTAATTTTCACCTTTCTGCCTAGTTTTCAGGACAGGTGCTGCACCTTTACCAACCTTGGAATGTTATCTTTTTGAATAGGTTATAGGGGTACAATCAGAAAACCAAGGGTATTTTTGGAAAGTATACTCAACAGGCTTTCCAACGAGCCATCTCCGAGCCTATTCTGACATCGAGAAGGCCTTCAACATCTTGCTGCAAGTTGACCCAGTTTTCTTGCTCCAGTGCTACGCCCTTGGCATGGAAATTCATCCTAAAACTCAGTGCTTTTGCCTTGTAGAGGAAAAGTCAATGATGTATGCTTGGAAATTTTTGGAAGGCTTGTCAGAGCCCAAATTTCAATTTCTTTGCTAAAAATGCCCGAAAAGGTATTTTGTGCCTTGGGCTTTGCAAGGTCTCAAGGACAATAGTGACATTTCTGATTAGCTAATGGGCTTCTAGAGACTCTATTAGGTTTTATCCTCCTTTATTGTTAAATATAGCATTGAGGATTCATGTTTTATGGTTGTTGTGATGACTCTTGTGAGTAATACATAGTCTTTGGAGCTTGAAGAGAAATTGGTGCTGTGGAGCTTGTGAATGGCTTGTTTTTCTTATTGATGGAGAAGGCTTGCTTGTAGGATCCCTGAGCTTGGTTAATGGTGATGTGATTCTATTTATTTATTGTTTTCTTCTGTATCATTGTGTTTTATCCTTCTATATTGCAGTAGGAAAAAATATTTAGACTAAGAAATGTTGTTCAGAGGCACCTTAGCTCTGTTTATCCTTCACTACTTTTATGTTTTCCTCTGCTAGGTCAGTTTAGAGAATTCTTAGTTTATCTCTAGACCCACCTAAGCTTTTTTATCTTATGAATGGTTTAATACAATAGATATCATAGATGCTTAATGGTAATCCCTGCTTGTTTTATATCACTAAAACACTGTTTTAAGGTCTCTCTTTGAAGTACCATTGTTTAGGTTTGCCAAAGAGGCTATGTTTCGATCATACCATTTGTCCATGCTTGAAAAATTGTTTCAAAGATATTTATAGCTCTGATCAATGATGTCTAGGAGTTCCCTCTTCCTTGATTAAAGTTATGTGTTAATCTTAAATGTTTTCTAACCTTGAATGTGAAATCACTAGAAGTTAAATGAGTTTCTTGCCTTCTATATTTCATTGGATTGTTTGTCTGAAATGCTTACTTGCTTGAGTTGAATCAAAGAGTTATTGGTATGCCCTGTCTATTGATTACTTCTTTATGCTAAATAGTGTTGAAGCCCCTTCTTGTTGTAAGTATTTGACAAAGGATTCTTGATTTCCCTTTGCCCTAATTTTTTCACAAACTTGATGTTCATTTCATTTTACCAAACCTTGAGAATCCATCTAACCATGCTAGATTTTCCCTGTGATGCTCCTCGGTCCATTTTTGAACCTTCCATGACTTTTTGTAGAATCCATAGCCCAATGAATTGAAAATATCTCATTCCATATGTTCTAATTGATCATTTACCCAACCCAAACAAACAAACAAACCATAAACTTAACAACTAGCCTAAAATCAAACCCTAAAAGAAAACAAGTTCACATCCTTTACACAAATTAGAGGGAGCCCTCTCTGAGTCCAGGAAGGCTAGGTCCTAAGACTCCAAAGACTAGTTTGATGTTACCCTATGCATTTGGTTTGCCAATATGCTAAATCATGAGACCCTAACACTCTACACTTGGAGTCTAGGACTTTCCTCATTTTTGTTTTCAGGCATTATGTTTTTCTTGCTTTATTTCTTATTTGTTGCCCTTTATATAGGAGACCTTTTGGTTCTCCTCCTTGTATCGAAATCATTGTAATATGCAGTCCCATTGACCTAATTTTGTGGTCATTTTTTGGAAAATAATATAATTATCTTATCTTATCTTATCCTATCAGGGAGGTTTGTTATTGAAACAATTCTATTGCAGAAATTTTCACTGTTTTTGAGTGTTTGGCTATAATGATCTTAAGCATATTGATTTTGTTATTTTTTGAGTGATCTTGATAGTTACCAAGATTTTAAAAGAATTCTTCCATTATGTTGTTTTAATATTGTGCAATATCAAACATTACACATTGGCAATATTAAGTAGACACACTTAGTTTTGCAATGTTTCAGCATGCAGATTGGTTTACAATTGAAATATTTTGCTCACACTACCTTGGAGCCTGTGAAGGAAATGTTTTTAATATATTGGTAATTTTCTTCTGTGTAACTACTTAATGATATTTACCATCATCTAAATACCATGACCAAAGATCATAAACCCAAATTCCATAAATTTAAAAACACACACCAAATTCTATCTAAAAATACAAGGTTACAAAAAGCTACCAATCACCATAATTCTATTATGTTTGTATAACATATTTCAACTAAAAAACCATGAGCCAAAGCATTTAAAGCTAAAATATTCAAATTCAGATACCTAGTGCAAATTTTATCTTAACAATTAGGGCTAGAAAAGCTCCCAATCACCCCAATTTATATTGTTTGCATAACATGTTGCATATGAGCAGCCATTCCCCGAAGTTTTTAAACCCAATATCTACAAATTTAGAAATATATATTACATTTTATCTAAACAGTAGATATTAAAGGATTGAAAAGCCTCCCTATCACCCCAATTTCCTTTAAGAAATGTGTAAAAGTTTTAAGAAATGAATACCTTTCTCACCAATGTAGCTTCCTTGTCTTTTTCCCTTCATGGTAGATCGTCCAACGATGCATAGAGATTCTATGTTGCGGTTGGTGAATCCCAATTCATTGTTAAAGACCAGAAAAGTAGCAGAGGGACCCACACCCGTGCCATCTCAGGTTGTAATCACGAAAGGGTTTAAAATGTGCATAAATTCTTTATAATATGTATCAATTCATTGGTTGGTGATAGTTATCCCACGGTTCTTACAAATCGCTCTAAAATGTGTTGTGTTAGAAAATTCCCATTTAATTTGGCTTAGCATCAAATTTTGAATTCGGGCATGGTAGACATGCTACAATATGGCTTGTTTTCTGTAGGAATAGCTCATGTACAGAGGATAATCAACAGAATCTTCAAAAGATTATCACCCACACCTTTATCTTCGTCTTCCTCCGTGGAATGTTGAACATACAACCTCTTGAGTGCCTTGTTTCACTTGTCTAGAAGAGTTTTAAAGTGACAAACTCTTGTAAAATGAATTCACCACGATTGGAGCCACTCAGAATCCAATTTCTTGAGTTCACTGACAAATTCCTTCTGTGAAATCAAATCATTAAATCACTATGATTGGTGTAAACTAAAATCATGAAATCACTACAATTGGAGGCATCGAGAGTCAAATTTCTTGAGTTCAACCAAGTGTATCAGATCAGATCTATGACATCATGGACACGCCCTTCCTCCTCCCTTATTTGGACAAACCTTGCAACGCGAGGGAAATAGACGAGGGAACAAGAAATTTTGATATTTGAAAAACATAACCTTTAACCTACTAACCTTTAACCTTTTGATCATGGCGGTGTAAAACATTGTATTAAGTAATGGCTTACAAATTTTTGATCATGGTGGTGTAAAACGTTGTATTAAGTAATGGGTTACAATGGGTTGGAAAATATGAGAGCTCAAAGGACTAAATGACCATGAAGGATATAAAAGCTAAATAGAAAGTTGAATAAGTTTTGAGGAAGTAGAAATAAATAATGGGTGGTGGTTGAACTTGATGTGAGTAAATGAAGAAGATGAAGAGGGCAATGAGGAGTTGCAAAAGGAGATTAACGAGGAAGAGAGTAGTGAAGTGAGGATGAGAGAGTTGGAGAATTTCAATGGGAAATGTGAGTTGGCGAGCGGATGGTTGTGAAACAAAGGGTTGATGATAAAATATAGCTCAATAAAGAGTAGTATTCAAGGCACCTCAATGAGGTCTAATGATCACACTGGAGCGGGGTTACGAGAGATATGTGATTACAAAGTAGTGGGTTGGATGCAATGTAGTATGAGATTTCGAATGGGAAAGAATCAAATGAACTAATGGGAAACCATATCCTAAGGCCAACAAAGGATGAGAACCTAGTAGTGGGCATCGCACTAGACAATAGCAAAGTTGGCCTTATACCAACCCTTCCCCTTATGCTCCTTAAACACAATTAGGTAACACTACACTAGCATGTTAATAATGGTTCAAGTCCACCCTGTAGTCAGCTTACTTATGGAGGAACAATAACAATTAGAGGAAGTAGTCTTAACAATAGTGCAAGTTTGAATATCAAGAGTAGCACGCTTGGGAGTTTCAATTATTTAGAGAAAAAAAAACAAGAGTTTCATGAATTTTAATACCTATGATGCTTTGAATTATAACCTATGATCATGTAAGAGAAATAGTATTAGGGTGGTGTACTATTTAAAAAATTTAGTCATATGAAAATGCTTTGGAAAAAAAATATAATGATCCACATACCTTGATATAAAAAAAAACATTAAAAATGTCACTTTTAAAATCTCTTATGTAGTAACCTAATTTCATTTGGGTAGATATCAAAATTACTTATGAAGTAATGGTGTGATCATATTTTTCATTCCCTTAGAGGAACTCTTTCTAGACATGCACCCCATGAAGCATAAATCATCCTAACATATGCATTTAAAGTAATATAAATCATCCTATGACTATCTTCAAAATAATTTTCACCCATAGCCTTGGTGATGGGGTAAGGCTCGTATCAAAATGGTATGAACTTCTTTTGGGAGTTTGTCAATTGTTCTTTATAAAATTCCAACCATAAATCATCACCAACCTGAAACTTATGTGGAACTGAATGGATTTTGTATCTACTTGTACTTGGAGTTGGCAAATTTCTACAAAATATCATGAACTCATTATTGAATTTGTTAGATACATTCCTCAAAATTGGTTGCATTTCTTACCTCGTTCCAACTATGGGAGGTATCTTCAAGTGTTATTCCATGAATATAGCTACATCAATTTGTGTCAATTTTTGGGACCCCAAGCACACCTGAAAAGGCTTGTGAGCAATAGAAATATGAAAAGCTATGTTGAATTTCTGTTGAAAATATGGAAGGCTTTCAACATGTGTATGTGGATCCTCAGAATTTTATTATCTAAGGACATCTACAATAATCATATCAAGTACTTTTTATTTATCAATATAGGGATGGTAGGCAGTGGATTTGTTCAAGCTTGATGCACATTATCAACCGAAGGTTAAACCAGAAAAATTCGAGGAAACTACTATCCCTATCAAGAAATATGGTCTTTGGGAACCCAAATTGAACCAAAATATGCTCGAAGAAGAGCTTATGAGTGGATTTTGTTTCGAAAAACTTCTTCTAGGGTGCCAAAATTCTCATCCAAAGAAAGCAATCAACAAAAAAAAAAACACTTTTGTTACCATGCTTGGTTGAGGGAAAACATTATCTAGAGTAGGAAAATTCCTACTGTTGAAAAATGCAGCAAGAAAATCTCAATTTGACTTTGCCTTGGTCTAATTGAGAAAAATCGAATCTCCACATCAACGAACAACTTGGAGGTAGTTAATTGAGGTGACATGGCTCTTGTCACTAATTTAGCTTAGTAAATTCGAGTTAGAGGAGTTAGAGTTCATTTAAGCATGTGTGATTGCTAATTTATAGCAATCAAGGTTAGTTATTTCAAGTTGATTTCAGTTAAACTAGTTCTAACTGTTGGAGGAACTAGTGGAAGGTTAGTTGTGTAGTGGAACTTCAGTCTAACTTAGTGATCATCCCATATATGGTGGATATTCCAAGGCAATGCACAATTAATTATATACTATATTGAGTGTACACGAATTGTATTGGTAAGGTAATCAACCCTAGGAAATTGTGCAAGAATTTTAGAGGAATTTCTTAAATAATAGGGGCCTATTTCCTCAGGACTTGCGCAAAGAAATAGGGGCTCAAGTAGAGGCAGAAACTGACTAAGTTTTGGTCAGAGCTTCTCAGTGAGCCGAGAGATAGGTTATTCACTTGCAGGTTGTGCTTAGAGTGAGCAGGAAATTGTAATACATATTTATTCATCTGATTTAATGCAAGCAAGAATAAGGGATTTTTAGTAGTTGCTTTCCCTTGGAAAAACACTGTGTTCATGTGTGTTATTTATTATTTCATGTTTGTGATTAATGTTCTAAATTGTGAACTGAATTCCACAAAGTAGTAGAGTAGGTTTATGTCTTGTGATTTAGATTAAAATCACATAAGAGTAAGAGTGTAAGTGTCTGTGAGGGAGTGTAAGTGAATTTCAGGTGTCCCATCGACAAAGTGTGTTAGGAGAATTTCATAATAGGACTTGCAGGAGGAAATATTATGATTGTGAAAAGGGGATGGAAAAAGAAGTTTCAGACAAAGGGAGACTTTGGGCTAGACAAAACACTGTTTTTTGAATGACTTGGTTGGGTTCCCAAGTCGCGAAAAAAGTAAGGTTATCTATGAGAGCATGACAACTAGGGAGTTCTGAGGTGTGTAGGGAATCCTAGGAAGTGCTAACACATGCTAGAAATTTCCAAGGCATGTTAGGCATTACAAGATGTGTTAGGTTCTAGGGTGTGGCACCAATGCAAGCTAGGGAGTGCCAGGGAAACAGAAGGGAGGAATATTTTCAATTGCATGGAAATGAATGAATAAGAGTGTGTGATAGGGAGTGTTAGCAAGTTCTAGGAGTGCTAGGGAGGGAGTGAAAATGCATTATAGGTAGTTCCAAGACATGATAGTGTGTTAGGAAAGCATGCCAATATGTTCCAAGTTCTAGGTTGTGCCAATGTGTGCCAAGGAGGGTTATGGAGTGCTAGAGAAACACAAGGGAGCACTAATATGTCATAATGCATGTAAATAATGAATAAGAGTGTGTGATAGGGAGTGTCAACGAGTTCCAATTGTGTTAAGGAGGAGTGACAAGGAATTGTTGGCAGTGCTCAGGAATGTTAGAGTGTTAGGGCGGCATGCGACCAAGATGTTCCAACGTGTGCAAGGAAGTGTTAACTGGGATTACCACAGAAACACAAGGGAGCACTACGTCAAAATAAATGGAAATGAACAAATAACAATTTGTGATTGGAAGTGTCATTGAGTTATAGGAGTACTAAGGAGGGAGTGACAAGGTATGCTAGGTAGTGTTAAGGCATGCTAGAGGCCAGGGTGACATTCCAAGTTTTCCTAGGTACTAGGGTGTACCAACACGTGCCAAGGAGTGTTAAGGAATGTTATGGAAACACAAGGAAGAACAAGGTAAAAATACATGAAAGATCAAAATGAATGAATAAGAGTTTGTGAATGGGAGTGTCAATGAGCTCTAGGTGTGCTAAGGAGAGAGTGACAAGGTAGCTTAGGTAGTGCCAAGGAATTCTAGAGTGCTAGGGCGGAATGCCAAGATGTGCCAGGCGTTAGGGTGTGCCAATGCATGATAAGGAGTGTTAGGGAAACACAAGGAAGAAATAGATCAAAATGCATGGAAATGAACGAATAAGAGTGTGTGAAAGGGAGTGTCAATGAGTTATAGGTGTGTTAAGGAGGGAGTGAAAATGTTATATGCTAGGTAGTGCCAAGGTATGCTAAAATACCAAGGCGTGTCAGGAAGTGCTAGGGTGTGTTAGGGTGTGTAAAAGCATGCCAAGGAATGTAGGGGATGCTAACACATGCCACATAGTGCCAAGGAATTTAAGACATGCTAGGTGCTATGGTATGTCAATATATCAAATGTGTTTCTTAGTTGTTTTACAACCACAGTTGGATGTGATGAGCCTTGTCTTGATAACTTGTTAAGTGGGATGAGTTGAGACTGGATATGAGAAGCCTAAGATGAGTTACATGTAGTTCTTAGGTGAACAAGGCATATGTTGAATTTCCATGACATATGAGAATTTTTTTTTGGTCTTAGAATATTTGATGTAAACACACTCAAGTGCCACAACACATCTACTTTGCACAACAAAATCTACACACATTAGGGAATCAACTAATGCACATGACAATTTTTAATTTTTTTAAACCGTTCTTCGTTAAATTAGAAATTATAATAGAATAGGCTAGAGCTCTTGTACCAGAGATCATGGCCATTTATAATCACACTGAGACAAGGAATACAAATAGGGCTTGGTGTTAGTCTTTTTATAACTAAACTACCTCGAACAAGACAACACTTTAACCACTTTTTGATGGTGGCCACACATAGCCCTTTCAGTCCACATGTTCTGAAATGACCTCTGGCAGGTCCTCTTGCCTCCCATTATGCAACTCCTCAATTTTCCTCTATCAATGATCAACTCCTAATCAGTGTATAAATATGATTTAGTTGGATTCATTTGTATCATCACTTGACTTGGGATCTCTTTGTCTTTAGAGAACTTCACATTTTTCCTTGGAGGACTATTTTGGATGATGGATGCATTTTGATGTATGGATTTGGGATATTTTTATGTTGGAGCTTTGTTTTTGAAAATGTGAAGCTGTTTTGATATACTCTCTATTAACATTGTGAGTGAAAATTTAACTCTATTATTCTTGTTGCTTCATACTATTGAATTTCACTATAACTAGGGCTAATTGTTGCATGATGGAAATGCGGAATTATGTGTCTATTTAGCTTATTTAATGTATGGTCCATTTTTAGATGAATGAAATTTCTTAGATATCATTTTATCTCAATAATATTGCACCATTTGTATGAAGTGTTCTTGAAGGTCACTTTTTGTATTCCTCTAACATTGGATGAAGTTGACTTTCTAGGCCTACTTGATCAAGAAACCAAATTCTTGTTCATTATCATCCCTGACGCCATATCCCCAAGTGAATTAGGCACTAGTCCCTCAAAAAGGGTGATGATTCCCCCCCTTTTTTCACAATTTCCATTTTTCCCTAGGTCTAGCCCCATTATGTCACCTAGGGCATCAATTTCCCAGGAATCTAGCTGGAGGAAAAATTTGATCTCCTAGAGGCAACTGCATTGGTGGGTCCCCTTAATATCATCAGAATTTGGGCCAATTATGACAGTGGAATCTCCAGATACCTCAAGCCCTAGCTCTAGGATCAAGTTTTTCCTAAGTGTTCCCAAGGCTAGAACCTAGTAGGATCAATTTGACCCATCGAAGTAAAAACTATTGCCTAATCCTTTCCCCTCACATTGTCCAGGATAGGAACACAATTCGTTGCTAAATTCTATCCTCGAACCTTGGTTGGGTCCATTTGGCCCTGTGTGGTCCCATTTGGTGTCAAATGCCTTTCATCAAGGACCTTTTGGGAATCCAAGTTCCCAAATGATTTTATGGATTAAGAACTTCCTTCATAAGTCTTATTCTTATCCCTCAACCCTTAAATACCCCTCCTCTCTCCCTATAAGATCAAGTCCCTTGCTTAAAAGGAAAGCAAGTCCCACTCTTTATTATATCTTAGGGAAAATATTTCTAGGGCTAGTGAACTAGGGCTAGGGCTAGTTGGTTGGCCCACTTGACTGCTACTTTAGTCCTTCAAAGTCTGCACATTCGTAGGCCCTATACACCTACCATTCTACCAATATTTTTGTCCTTCACAAGTACAAGAGTTAGGGCTCTTCTTTGACAGTAACCTAACAACCCTCCAACTGTACTTGGACTACCATCAATCTGCCCAACCACAGTCAATTATTTTTACTGATCTAAGGCCCACAATATTGTCTTCATCTATGGATCCTCAAATCTTCCACCTAACAATGGTTTGAGTCCTCTCAAAATCATTTTTCTTGTGTATCGACAATTTGATATTTGTTGTCCAATCTATGAACAAATATGAGCTACTCCTCTTATCATCCTTCTAAGAATCTTTAGACGATTGAACTAGGGTCACAAATCAGCCACTAACAGTATATTGACTAATTTTTTATATGTTTCTTTAGATATATATCTAAAAATCTCTAGATAGTCCACCAAAATCAACTCCTCTGCATGCCAATCCATTCTTCATATGGCACATTTATTTTGCATGCTCAATATTATGCTCAGGTTCCACCCTCCTTTGGATCTGCTATCTCCACACATACTGAATCTGCAAACCATCTTCCAAATCTGCGGTCTATATTGGAAAAATAAACCTCGCTCTAAGGGTCACAACCATTCTTCTTCTACGCAAATTTGTCACAGCCTTAAGGGCATACTTTATGAACTAAACATGCTAGGAAACTGTCCTAAATAGGGAACTATACTTATGTACTTCTAATTGTTGTAGAACAAACCCTATCCACCCATAGAAAAAACCGTGACTCTTGCCTCCATAAGAGAGTCGACCTAACTCATATGGATCCATAGATTCTAAGAATTTATTTGACTGAATCTTGACATGAACTTTAGATCTCAATGTCGACCCTCAAAATAGGGTTACCTTAGTCAATATTACGCCTGCATCTACTTCTTTTCTAGCTCTAAATTACAGTGCAAGCCCTCCTCCATTTATGTTGGTCTTTATCACAGACATTGTGGCCTACTAACCACCACAAGACAAGATCATATCAACCCTCTCTTTTATTTCATGTAGAAAATCTAACCAATGGGATTCAATATGATCTTGTAATGTAATAAAACAAGATATTGAATCCTTCCTACAATTTGCGGAAATAAAACATGATCGCACAATCACACATAAGTAAGAGAAAGAAATTATCAATCACACAACACAAGATGTATCTGGGGAAATAAGCTGCTCAAAACCCCTCTATCTCTATTGTGTATTAAGTCAAGGAATCATGAACCAATACAATGCTAAATCTCTCATGAGATTCTCCAGCACTCTGCCAATTGTCTCCTATTGATCTAGGAAAAATCGGTCTATTACATAGCCAATTCTCAACCTTCCTTTATACTACCTTGCTCACACAATTCCTAGGGAATTAGCTCCCTATTAATTAGGAAAATCAGCCTTCCTTGATTGCGCAATCCATCATGTCATCCCAATAACTTTATAATTACACATGGGAAATTTTGTATGAATACAACTGATAGTTATGTTCCCTTTAACCTCTGTCTCAACCGGGTCTTGCTCTAAACTGACATGCATGCAACTATTAATAGGGTGAAAATGTGAAGTTGGGTTACACTTTTTGCCCTTTTTTGAGAAAAAACTTTCATTTTTTTTTTTTTGTTCTTCAAATTTCTGCAAGCTAAAACAATTTTTCTGTTTAGAATTTCATTTTGCGATAAAATAAAAGTTGTCAGAAATTTTATTAGCTTTCTGTTACTTATTTTTTGGAATTTTTTTATACACATTTGATATGTCAACTTAGCATTTATTTGAGTGTGTGTTTTTTAGCAATCAAGGGATTCATAAGAAGTCATGTTAATACACAATGTTGTATTCTTTGAAACTGTGTTTTTGAGAAACAAAATGTGTTACAACAATCTAGATAGAGTCTACTTCGGTTTCATCATATTTACAAAGCCAACAGATGCATATCATAATTTCTAGAATTTTTTGAACTTGTCCAAAATGAAAAAACTGCATATTTTGAATATGTTTCACGACGCAAGAAATTCCTTAACATATAAGTTATAAAATAAAAATATAAAAACTATCCATTAGAGACGACAGACCAATGTAATGCACCATAATTTTTTCAATTTTTTTTACAATGTCTTTTGGGAGATATAGAATTATGATTTCACTGAATCATAATGACCTTCAAAAATTATTTTTACCCATTTTATTACAAAATTAATTAAAATTAGTAAATATATATGAAATATATTAAAAGTTATATTTCCTAAAAGTAGATTCAATTCTGAAAATGATTGTCTTGGTTCCGACAGTTAATTCAGAATGTTTCGTGGAGTTTAATCAGTCCAAAGTTGTAGATACATATTTAGAGCTTAGGCCTGCGTAATTGCTGACGCGTTAGTTTGGCCGAACTCTAAAAAAAAGTTCACCCGAATTCTTTTTTTCACTGACGGACCGTCAAGTCTAACGACATAAAATTTAGGCTGAACTTTCGCCCAATTTACCGTCGGCCGGAAAATACCACGGAACCCCTCCAAAAAAACATTTCACAGTAATGAAATCGTTCATTATTTTCACATATTTTCGCAATAGAGAATTATTAGTTATGTCATTGATCGATCTCTCATTGTGAATTAAATATAATTTAATTCAGTGGACCTCTCACTAGCTCATCACTCAGTTATAACTAGTTAAACTAATTTTAACTCAATTAATTGAGTTAACTAATTCACACCTACACCCCATTAATGCATCAACTGCAACTGGACCCCAAAAATATTAGAATCCCTCTACATGCCTCATCTTAGACCCTCATGATCCGGACATATGTAGGAACACAATAAAATATGTAAATAAAAATAAACACAAAGATGCAGTAGGAATAACACTTCATTTCATTAATATCAAATACTAAAAAATGCTTACAAAAAGAATGGAAAACAAACTAGCTCGGGCGATGGTAGCTTATCTCTAAGAAGAGATGTGGTGGCTACATGCCTATGAACTGTGTTACAATTAGACTCAAGGGCCTTTTTATTATTGAAAAGTAAGAGAAAGCCCTAGCCCAAGGAGATGTGACACCAAGAGTTTATGGGCCCCGTTGGGGGTAGTTGGGCAGCCAACTTCGCGGGGTCGTAACTTGGTCATATGATCTTTGTTTGATGCACATGATACCTAGTTAGAAATATCTCTCCAAGGACTACAAATGATAACATTATTTCTATGAAATCACCAAAGCTTTCATGCCCAAAAACATTTTTTTGGGCCTCAAAATGGCTCTGGAATTTCATGACCCAAAAAAATGACAAAAATAGTAAATTGTGCTATAATTAAGGAAACTGAAAAACTGAAAGAGAAAATGGCGAGAGCCTAAGTGGAATAGGCCGGTTGCCACCAATATCCACCTTGATCTCCTTAACTCGAATTTCTTGAGCTAACTCAGTCATCACGACTTAGTTAACTGACACAAGTGGTTATGAGATGAAATTACAATTTATTTTCCAATTTATTTAAGGGGAAAATAAATTAGATGCCTCACATTCCTCACTCCCGGTACATCAAAATTCTTCACCGGTGTGAGTGCATTTTATTTTTGTCCTTTCTGGTTTCCAATTTCACTGTTTCTTGTTGCAAATTTCAACTCTCCCTCTCAACAAAAAAGGAATTCAATCTATCCTGATCCGATACCTTTGGAATTCTTCATGCAACACTTCTCTAGTGTTGTTTGCACCTGCAAATCCTAAAACTGAATAGCCTCTGAACAACTAATCAATATAATGCATTTGGCATCAAAGTCTTTTGACTGCTGCTAGCTACTGCACCTATCTACTAGACTCTTTGCGCTGCTGCTAACATCTATATCCGTGCCCTTTGCACTATTTCCAACTCTGATTTGTGCTACAGTATCTGACATCTCTCACTTTGATTTTTGTCTTCTTGACATCTGACTGCATCAATCTAACTGATCCTTCCTGCTACTATTGTACTATGGACTCCTCGTAGCTAGGTTCGATCCATGAGACACACCATGTCAATGGACCCTACCCAACTTTCTTATCTTGGGATTATGTCTAGACATCACCCCACCTTTCACCTGGAGGTATGGTTGCATGTGCTCCCTCTGCCCATCTGGCTCGAATTTCCCCCCTCATGGAGGTCTCTTCTTGAGTGAACGTTTCCACTTTGTCTCCTCTCTGCTTCTCCAATTGTGGCTACTCCACAACCTTCTGAGACTACTTCTAAGGTTTCATGTTGAGAGGTAATTTGTACTCCCTCTCAACAACCAAGTCTTTAACCTCTGCTTTGCTCCTCAAAGCTTTGCATGCATCTAGAACCTAAAGTGCATATAGTTTCTTGAATCGCGCACATTATAATTGTCCCACTATTACAAAAGTTTCTAAAAAAGAGTTGATTTTAAATCGACAATATCTCCCTCATCCGAGCTACGAGTTGATTTTCCATTTGGGTAGTTTTTCGCAAGAAGTCCAAATATGTTTTTTTTTAAATTTTACATCAAAATATTTAGATATTCTTTGTAAACTCATCGCCCAAAAATTCCTGCTCTAATACCATGTAGAAAATCTAACCAGCGAGATTCAATCTGATCTTGTAATGTACTAAAACAAGATATTGAATCCTTCCTACAATTTTCAGAGACAAAACACGATCGCACAATCACATATAAGTAAGAGAAATAAATTATCAATCACACAACACAAGATGTATCTGGGAAAAGAAACTGCTCAAAACTGCTCTATCTCTATTGTGTATTAATTCAAGGAATCATGAAACAACACAATGCTTAATCTCTCGTGAGATTCTCCAACACTTTGCCAATTGTCTCCCGCTGATCCAGGAAAACTAGGTCTAGTACTTAACCAATTCTCAACCTTCCTTCAGCCCGCATTTCTCATGAAATTCCTAGGGAATTAGCTCCTTATTAATTAGGAAAATTATTCTTCCTTGAATGGACAATCCGCCATGGCATCCTAATGATTTTATAATTGCACATGGGAAATTTTGTATAAATACAACTGATAGTTATGTTCCCTTTAACCTCTGCCTCAACTGGGTCTTCCTCGGTAATGCATGCAGCTACTGATAGTGAATTGTTAGTTATCTGATTGATCACTCATTGTGAATGAAATATAATTTAATTCACTGGCTGACCTCTCACTATCTCATCACTTAGTTGGAACTATTTAAACCAATTTTAACTCATTAAATTAAGTTAACTAATTCACACCTACACCCCACTAATGCATCAACTTCAATTCGACCCCAAAAATATTAGAATAATCCATCTACATGCCTCATCATAGACCCTCAAGTCAAATTTCTTAAGCTAACTCAATAATCATGACTTAGTTAACTGACACAAGTTGTTATGAGATGAAATTACAATTTATTGTCCAATATATTTAAGGGAAAAATAAATTAGACGCCCCACATTCCTCACTCCTGGTGCATCAAAATTCCTCACCAGTGTGGGTGCATATTTTTTTTGTCCTTTCTGGTTTATAATTTCAATTTTTCTTGTTGCAAATTTTAAAATTTTAGAATTTGATGTGGCCTTCACACAAAACACCATTGAAATCACATGCCCAAATTCTCATGAGCAACCTCTCTTCATCTCGATTTTCCATAAGAGAACCAGCAATATGCCATCCTAATTCCTAGCTCAAACCGACCATTAAGGTATGCAAAATTCTTGTGAACCCTCACATGATGATCATTCTCTTGGAGGATGATCATGGCCTCCCTTTAGCAACCCTTACTCGGCCCTCTTACTCGACCTACTTTAGGACTACATCTCTATTCGCCCCCTTCATCAAATGAGATCCTTATCACCTGATGTTATTTCCTTCATCCTAAGGCCTCCTTAAATAGTTTTTCTGAGACCTTTTAGGAACCCTCCAGAACTTACGGGTTTTATCCACTTAGACCTTAAGAAATATTAATTTTCTTTTTTAATTTTATTTTATATTTTAAACCCCATCTTGGGTCCAAAATCCCTTTGCTTGGATT
This sequence comes from Pinus albicaulis, assembly GCA_034641835.2. Classification (NCBI taxonomy): domain Eukaryota; kingdom Viridiplantae; phylum Streptophyta; class Pinopsida; order Pinales; family Pinaceae; genus Pinus; species Pinus albicaulis. The sequence continues at coordinate 1,741,711,391 of CM076578.1, read as the reverse complement.
CTTTGCCCACAAAGCCTTTTGTGACCAAACTCACACAAACCCATCTCACTAGGCTTGTGGAGTACCTTCCAAGCTACACAATTCAACAAAATACTCTAGTTGTAGTAATCATAACTTGGTCAAGCTCTTTTCGTCAAGTGAGGTCTTGGTTGGGTTCCTGTAATGTTCCTAAATTAGCTTCAACTAATAGGAACATTAGTTTTGCCTTGTTTATTTTTTCATTTCATGATTGATGAATGAATTGTAAAGGAGGACATGTAAAACTCCTAAAAACCAAGAATAAATCAATGCCTATGTGACAATATCTGGGCTATGTAAATTATATCTTGCAAGTGTGAATGGCTTAAATCACAAGAATGGGTCATCTTTGACCAAGTCAAATAGCGCAGTCTAGATGCATTGAACCTCTTTGAGGGACAACATAGTTCTAGAAGGAGGATCTAATGTGAAAAGGGTTAAGTGATTCAAGGTGGTTTTAAGTTTGGCAAGACTCCTAACTTATAAAAGGAAGAGGAGGGCAGCAAGGAAAGGGTTTTTGAAGATTATCATTTCACAAGGAATTGTGTGCTAGACATCCCTTGTTGGGAATTCCTATTCAGGAATCCCACCTCCTTCCTTGAGCAGCTCTTGGAGGATAATTGTGCTAAACTCATCCACTATCAGGCTTGGACCAAGATTCACCTTACATTACAACGCTGCTCATGTCGAGGGTTGAGATTTCTTGTGAGCTGCAACAAGTGGAAGACTAGATCTGTTCAGATCTAGATGATAGCAGCGGTGCTTCTCAGTGAGTGTGTCTTTTAACCTCCTGGAAGAGTTCATTAGTTGATTTCACTTCAGATCTACATCTTGGAATTAGGCCAACCATTCTCAGAATCTACAACACTTTTCTTCTCCCTAAGACAACGTTATCTGCATATCTACAGCTACAGGGTGTTTTGCCTGCAATTTGGAGGAGAGATCTCCGGTGATTGGATTCATCCTTCACTGTGGTGATCCATAGATTGGCCAAAAAATCTATGTTATATTTCAGATCTGATATTACACATGTACATGATTCAATTATTTTCTGAATCATTTTGCATATCTGCATTCTTAGATCTTAGATCTACTTCCGGTGCTTCATGTTTTGAGCAAAACCCCAAGGGGAATGTATAGATCAGCCTCTCTTGTACATGGATCTGTATTGGATCTATATTTTTATGTAAATATCTGATCTAGATCTTAAGAATCAATAAAATACTGCTTCAGCCCTAAAAATAACACTGTCATGGTTATGCAGTCTTTTGTCATGGTTGTAGCACCTCATTTCTGAGGATTTCTCTTGTATTCTTTCATTATTCTTTTGTAAAATGTATGAGTTATGCCTATGATATTATTTTTCAATGTTTAAACCTTATTTCAGTCATACCCTTCAGAAAATCACGCTCACATGCTTCAGTAAATTTCTACATACTTCTAGTCATGGGAAATCGGGGTTTTCTAGCCTAGTTAGGAAAGGAGGAACTGTTTAACATAGAAAAAATTATTTTTTTTTGCTGAAATTCGACATGGGAGTCCCTAATAACCCTATATATCATATCCAACAACTTTCCCACCTTATTTTTACGCATATATCTGAATACACTCGTTTTAGGGCCTAAATCATCACTTTTCCCCACCTTTTGGTCTATAAAACGCTGTATAAGGTTTCTGCTGCATATTTAACTGAATTTTAAGTGTTTTTACATCTTTAAAAGAAATATTTATTTAGCTCCACATTTTTAATAACTCATATTATTCCCAATAGTGTAGATGTTCCTAATTTGGAACATTACAGTGGTATCAGAGCAAGATCTTTGGCTCAGCCCGTGGCTTCAAGCCAAAGTGCTGTAAAAAAAGTAGAAAGGTCAAAATATGAAGAAAATGGGTTTAATCTCATCAGATTTTAGATCTAAGAATAAACTCTCAAAGGAGGTTGAACAAGAAGAAGAAAGAAGAAGCAGTGAAAATCCTAGAAAGTTTCAAGAGAAGAAATATCTTTTGATCAGAACTACAAGATCTATACATGAAGAAAATTCTAAATCCTCATCTCATGGATATGTGCACTTAGCCATATCACCAAATCTTCAGCATTCTATCTGTGATTTCTTCATGAAGAGGAAGAAAGGAGGTGTGCCTAAGAAGGAGACTCTTAGAGAGTATTTGGAGGAGTATGATGCTCAGTCCAAGGAGTTCAAAGATAACTTGAACTTCCAAGGATTCTTAAAGATCAAGGAGGGAAAAGTCAAAAAGGAGGAGCAGCATGGTAAGGGTAGATTCTATCTATCTATCTTTAATGGATCACCTAAATGTCCAGACAGGGTTTGGGTGGAGGAGCTGGATAACTTTGTGCAACAACATAAAGTTTCAGATATTGAAGCCATCCAAGTAGTAGCGCTGCATTTTTAAGGTAAAGCATATGATTGGTGGTTGTTTGAGTCTTTCTCCTTGAAGAATGCCAATACACCTACTTATGCAAGGTTTATTGAAAGATTGATAGAAATTTTTGATGAAGCTCCATGTGTATCATTTTTTGTTAACATTTTCAAACCACATCAGATGAAAATTTTGCATGAGTTGGAAGGGTCTATGAATGAGACTATGGAAGAAGGTGTAAGTTTTTTTGATGCCTTGCCAAGGGCAAGATCTCCATTGAGTGAAGGGTCCTCTTCTCAAGAGGAAAGCATGAAGGTTTCTCCTTCAATAGATGACCAAGATATAATGTCTCTCATTGATGATGGGACAATTTCAGTTATTGATGAGGAGGAGAAGGCAGGAGATGATAACGCAGTCAAAACAAAGGCACCTCAAGCACCGCATGAAGAAGAAGTTGGAGCACTTTCTCCAAGGGAAGAAAATCTTGCACTCTTGCAAGGAGTTCCACAAGATCTCACACATAGAGCTCTTGGCATAGCACATGAGCATCATGCACCATCATTGTCAAATGATGAGATCTTGAAGATAGAAGGAGGAAAAGAAGGGGAAGGACATCACATAATGAAGAGCATGAACACTTCTCTTTTTCCAAGCTTGGAGGCACAAATAAGGCAAGAGGACCTAAGCATTAAGGGTGGGGGAAAATCCGTCTATATGCATCCACCTTCTACTCTATGCCTTGACACCTCTTTGCAAGGAGGTAATTTACCAGGAGCACCTCTTGATAGGAGGAAATCTAAAGTGTTCTCTCAACTATGGGTAGAATATACATACTTGGATAAGGAGGGAGCCTTGGGAGAAGCTAGCACAGTGCAGAGAATCTCCCATGAATTCAGGAGAGAGATGAGCAGTTTCCTGAAAGGGGCATTGCTAACTCCCACTAAAAAATATGCGCTGAGAAAGGAGAAATCATAGATCTATGATGGCATGCGAATGAGGGCACATGGAAAATCCATATATTTGGGGCAGCCCATGATCTCTTCATTCACAAAGAAGATTTCTAAAGATAACAAGGGGATCCTAACCCTCTTGTATACATGGGCCAAAAGGAGGAGGTTTTGGAAAACAAGGACTTTCTGAGGGGAAGTTGATTTCCATATGCTTCAATATTTTATTGGGCAAGATCAGCTGCAATTGGGGCAGTAAGAGGAAGATGATGATGCTCCAGCATGTGACTTTGATATCAAGGATGTCAAATAAGGGAGCCATTATATGACGGGGGTAGCATTTCAAACCTCTGCAGCGCTACCATTCTTGGAGAGCTTGGATCCTTATTGGAATTCCCAACTCAAGATGGAATACTCCAAGGACCTTTTCACATGTGCGGTTCTTAATGGGGAAATAGTGGATGAAAGGTTCAAGGTGGTGGATGGATTTATCTATTTCTATAATCTTATTCTTTTGGTTAGTGACTCCAAACTCAAGGAGGGACTACTTGATGCCATCTATGAAATCTTACTTTCCAAACCCACTGTTTTTGTCAAAGCATATCATACTATCTTGGGTGGATTCATATGGGAAGGTTTCAAAGAAGAGGTGCACTCTCACATGAATATGTGCATGGATTACTTGGTAGAGGAGGAGGAGCATAGCTCTTGGGAAGAGCCATCATTCACATCTCCTTATCCATTGAGTGTGAGAGGGAACTCATCCATGGGTTACCCCACTAATGTAAAACAAGTATATAGAGAGGCTCATCCTCTTGAGCATTATCATGTATCTCCTATATGCTTATATTTTTCTAACACTCACTTGTAGGACATAGCTCCAAAAAGGGGAACTATTTATGATGGGTTTCATGGGCTACTCAAGGCCATGAACTATGTTGATGTAGGTCATTCCTTGGAGAGTCTTGGGAAGCTATTACATTCTTCATGGTGTGATTCCTTTACACCAACTATGATGTACATTCTCTAAGCATTCCAAAGGCATGAGGAAGCAAACGAGTGTTGGGGAAGGCACTTGTCATATCTTATCCTATGGCAGTTAAGGATAAAACTGCGCTGGTTGCACATGAGGGAACATCTTCCTTCTCATTTGTCATACATGGCAGCCAGCATGATTCTAATAATGATTCCTTATGATGAAAATGTTCTTACTCTTGGGAACATGATACTTTGGTGGGGTGCGTCCTTGGGGGAAGGAGCCCTCCATTCTTTTTGAATTGCATGCTTCCATGGGAACATGAGATTTTTTATGGCCACTATGATAGATCACTTGTCTCGTTGTAAAGTGAGCCATATGTTTGTTGATATCATGCCTCTCATATGTATTGGGGAGGAGTTTTGCTATGGATTTCCAAGCTGGGAGGTGATCCACTTCATTTGGATGATAGCATGGAGATGGGAGTCTTTCATGGATCATGAAAATCCCCATGATTTTCATCACTTCTATCTTGAGGAGGCCATGGATTAGCAAGAAGGTTTCCACAACAACCTTCCATTTCTTCATGATGAGAGCCCTTAGGTTTATTCACGAAAGGCCAACTTGCATATTGAGGGAGGACCATCGGGAGATAGAGCTATTGCAGAAGATTCAGAGCAATGGTGGAGACTGACAGATGAGGAGGCCACAAGAGATGAAGGGGAAGTTTTTCAGCACCCTTGTAGTTTCTTGAGGACAAGAAACATTTGGGAGGGGGATACTGTAATGTTCCTAAATTAGCTTCAGCTAATAGGAACATTAATTTTGCCTTGTTTATTTTTGCATTTCATGATTGATGAATGAATTGTAAAGGAGGACATTTAAAACTCCTGAAAACCGAGAATAAATCAATGCCTATGTGAAAAAAGACATATCTAGGCTGTGTAAATTATATCTTGCAAGTGTGAATCAGTTAAATCACAAGAATGGGTCATCTTTGACCAAGTCAAACAACGCAGTCTAGATGCATTGAACCTCTTTAAGGGACAATGCAGTTCTAGAAGGAGGATATAATGTGAAAAGGGTTAAGTGATTCAAGGTGGTTTAGGGTTTGGAAAGACTCCTAAATTATAAAAGGAAGAGGGGGGCAGCAAGGAAAGGGTTGTTGAAGATTATCATTTCAAAAGGAATTGTCTGCTAGACATCCCTTGTTGGGAATTCCTGTTCAGGAATCCCACCTCCTTCCTTGAGCAGCTCTTGGAGGAGAATTATGCTAAATTGTCCACTATTAGGTTTGGACCAAGCTTCACCTTACATTACAGCGCTGCTCATGTTGAGGGTTGAGCTATCTTGTGAGCTGCAGCAAGTGGAAGACTAGATCTGTTCAAATTTAGATGATAGCAGTGGCTCTTCTCAGTGAGTGTATATTTTAACCTCCTAGAAGAGTTCATTAGCTGATTTCACTTCAGATCTACATCTTGGCATCATGCCAACCATTCTCAGAAGCTACAATGTTTTTCTTCTCCCTAGGACAACGTTATCTGCAGATCTACAACTGCAGGGTGTTTTGCCTGCAATTTGGAGGAGAGATCTCCGGTGATTGGATTCATCCTTCACTGTGGTGATCCATAGATTGGCCAACCAATATATGTTCTATGTCAGATCTGATATTCCAAATGTACATGATTAAGTTATTTTCTGAATCATTCTGCAGATCTGCATTCTTAGATCTCAGAGCTACTTCCGGTGCTTCATGTTTTGAGAAAAACCCCAAGGGGAATGTATAGATAAGCCTCTCTTATACATGGATCTATATTGGATCTACATTTTTATGTATATATCTGATGATCATTAAACTACTACTTCAGCCCTAAAAATAATTCTGTCATGGTTATGCAGTCTTTTGTCATGGTTGTAGCACCTCATTTATGAGGATTTCTCCTGTATTCTTTCATTATTCTTATGTAAAATATATGAGTTATGCCTCTGATATTATTTTTCAATGTTCAGACCTTATTTTGGTCATGCCCTTCAGAAAATCATGCTCACATGCTTCAGTAAATTTCTGCATACTTCTAGTCATGGGAAATCAGGGTTTTCTAGCCTAGTTAGGAAAGGAGGAACCGTTTAATATAGAAAAAATTGATTTTTTTTTTGCTGAAATTCGACATGGGAGTCCCTAATAACCATAGATATCAGATCCAACTGCTTTCCCACCTTATTTTTACGCAGATATCTGAATACACTCGTTTTAGGGCCTAAATCATCACTTTTCCCCACCCTTTGGTCTATAAAATGCTGTATAATGTTTCTGCTACATATTTAACTGAAGGTTCTATTTTTTACATTTGTAGAAGACATATTTCTGTAGCTCCACATTGGTAATAACTCATATTATTCCCAATAGTGTAGTTGTTCCTAATTTGGAACATTACAGTTCCCAAGTTGCAAATTAAGTAAGGGTAGTTGTGAAGGCATGATATCTTATAGGGAGGGTCAGGGAATGCACATTAGGAATGAAAAGGCATGCTAACACATGTCAGACAATATCAATGCATGTTGAAGAGTGTTAGGGAGTGTGGGGGCATATCAAGGGATAACTAGGTCAAAATGCATGGAAAGGAACGAATAAGAGTGTGTGCCAAGGAGTGTCAGTGAATTCAAGTGAGATAAGGATGAAGTGTGTTAGTATAAGTTCATAATAGGATTTATAGGAGGCAAGCTTACGGTTTTTATATGGGGCTCAACATAGTAGTTTTAGACAAAGGGAGATCACTTTGTGCTAGGAAAAACATTGTTTTGACTTTAGCTATTTTTTAATATGAGATGTGGCACACTTTGGCTACATGCTTGTGTTTTAAAATATTATAGATAATTTCATATTGTACATTGTTGTGTATCAGTTTTGGGCAACTCGACTTGTGTCGGCTTATATCTTGTGTGCCTTGTGCATCTTGTGGTTCTTGCAAACTCTCAGTTAATGTTCTATTGTTTATATGAACTGAACATACATGTGAAATATTTTCTATGTAAGCTATGTTGCTTAGTTGTTTTATGGCCATGGCTAGATCATGTGATCCTTGTCTTGGTAAATATTTAAGTGGGACAAGTTGAGCTTGGACATGAGTGGCATAAGATGAGTTATAGGCGGTTCTTAGGTGAACAAGGCACAATATACTTGTAGTAGGTGCAATTGGTCAAGTTGTTGCAGTTGAAGCAAGCCAATATTGTCACATGAACTGCAGCAGCCAAGGAATTTATTGGGTTCCAAAGTTGTGAAAAAATGTAAAGGCTAGTTGTGAGGACATGAGTGCCAAGGCATGCTAGGGAATGCTAAGATGTGTCAGATAATGTGAAGGCATGTCAAACATGCTAAGATGTGCCAAGTGATAAGGCATGCCAAGATGTGCAAAGGTGTGTCAATGCGTGCCAGGGACTGTCAAGGAAACAAAAGGGAGAAACAAGTTAAACTACAAGTAAATGAACACATGAGAGGGTTAATAAGTCATAAATTTACCTTTTTCAAGAGGGGCATGCTAGGCACACCAACACTAGGCACAAATAGGTGCCAAGTGCAAAGTCTTAGTGCATTCTAAGTGCCAAGTCTTCCTTTTTTTCTTCTCATATACTTTCCAATAGTTGATCTCAAATAAATTTAATATTAAACCATGCCAAATCATACCAAGGCATGCCAACATATTCCATACATGCATGCTATGAAGTGGAAGGGCATGTTGAAGAGTGCTAAGGTGTGCTAGATAGTGCTAATGCATGTTGAGGAGTGTTAATGAGTACTAGGAAAAAACATTAAGGGAGCACTAGGTCAAAATTCATGGAGTTAATGAATACGAGGAACATGTGATGGGGACTAGTGTTAATGAGTGCTAGTTATCATGCCAAGGATTGAGTGACAAGGTATGCTAAGGATTGTTAAGGCATGCTAGGGAATATTAAGGCAAGTTAAGAAGTATCAAAGTGTGCTTGGGAGTTCTAGGGCGTGCTAATTATATGTTCCAAATAGTGCCAAGTTATGCCAATACATGCCATGTGCTAAGGATGTGCATGGTGCATGGGTATGTCAATATGTGTCAAGAAGTCTCAAGGAAACAAAAAGAAGAACCAATAAGGGGGTTAATAAGTGAGGACTTTATATTTTTCAAAAGGGGCATGCTATCCACACTAATAATAGGTCCCAATACATGCCAAGTGGCATTGTGTGCCAAGTGCTAATGTATGTCGATGCATTAAACCAAAGTGTTCCAGGGCATGCTAGGGACTAAATGCATGCCAACGCATGCTAGGAGAGTTCTATGTTGTGCTAGCACATGCCACCATGTACTTGCGTTCCAGTTCATGAAAAGATGTTCCAAGATATGCGAGGTGCTAAGAAATGTTAGTGTGTGCCAAAGCTTTAATTTAAGGTGTGCCCAGATTGTTGAGGAGTGTTAGGTCTTTGTCATTAATAGAATTGGAAAAGCTTGATTATGTATTAAATAATATGTTTCCTACACACACTAGTGGGACTTTATCTAAAGGGAGTTTTTTAGATAATAAACTTAATAGATATGAATCATGTGTTGACTCATAGGAAAACACTATTCAACTAGTCATTACTTGAGGGAATTGATACACACTAATTACTTCTTAAAAAAATGATTAACTCTAACCACTATGGCCTTGGGCATATTATAAAAAATACTCCACAATAATTGTATTAATCCGTTATATTTTGACAAAACATATATTAACACACACATAACGTCATCAAAAACTCATTGGAATGATCAATGGTGATGAACATTTTTTGACCGTCACCAAAAGTAACAAAAATAGCATCAGTGAGGGTCATTAAAAGTTCGTCACTAGAAGTGTCACCAAAGAGAGAATTAGTGATGGGCCTTTAACGACCCTCACCAAAAGTGTCATTGAAAATGGCTTTGGTGACAGACCTTAAAGGATCGTCACTATAGACACTTACAACGATGCTTTTTTAAGGACCGTCACCATATGCGACATTGGTGACGGACCTTAAAGGTCCATCATAAACATGACCATCACCAATGTCCTTTTTTCTTATAGTGAGATAAGATAAAAAATGATTTCGTCTTTTTCATTTGAATGCAATTAGATTTAGAATAGTGCTCTGTTTTAAACTAGTTAGATATTTTTCATAGATGTTTTTCCGGCCTAGATAAGTCTAACATCATTCAAAGTTTGATTTATGCAATTTAGATTAGTTAATGAACATTTCCTTTTCTTCCTTCTTTTAGATTTCATATTTCATTCATTTCATTAAAAGAAATTTGTAATTCAATTCCTTTTCTTATAATAAAAAAAACATTTCCTTTTCTTCCTTTTTTAAGAATCAACTTTCATCATTAAAATTCATTTAGATTTGGTTGTTCACTAGCATTTAAAGGTTTCATCTAGAAGCATAGATTTAATTTCTTAGACCAATTTCAATTCATAAAACTTTAGGCATAAGATATAAAACCCCCAAAACAATAAAAAACATACGCAACGAAGTGAGAAAGAAGGTTATCTAAGCATATATAGTGCACCACACTTCATCAAATTACTAACCTCACTCGATAATTTATGATAGCAATTTAAAACATGAAATTGAATAAACATTTTTGCGTCATTACCGGGGAAGTGTAATTAGGAAACCTTATTTCTTACATTTAAAAAAAAATGACATGCGTAGAGAAAGAGACTCTAGGGGTAGATTCATATCTAGATGTAGAAGTTTGATTCCAAAAACACCACTTGCCCCACCAAGACCACATAGTGTTACACTACCATCCCAAATTCATATTCCATTTTTCACCTCAAGACATAGACTTCCTGAAGTCTTAAGATAAGAAATCCAACCGGGATATTCTCCAACTTCATCTATTGAGGTAGTCTTAGAAGAAGAAGATCCTAGACCTCCAACAGAAGGAGTAATATTTTGAACCTCTACAGGATAACATATTCTAGCTCAAGAGTTAGAAATACCTAGTGAGAAAGAAGAAGAAACTTTCTTCAATATCCCATTGATATAAGAACCAGAGGAAGAAAAAATAACTCTAGAGTTAGAACCTTACATTAGCTTTGAGGAATCTACAATGGCAGAAGAAGGAGGAGGAGAAGTTCTGAATGGAGATGCCTTAAGATGAGGAGGAAGAGGTAGAGGAAGAGGTGGAGGAAGAGATGGAGGTAGAGGTAGAGGTAGAGGAGATCCGAACTCTATTGGATTTCCTGTAGTTGATGAGGATACAAATTTTACAATGAAAAATATTTCACCTTATTTCCTTCCCAATTTCCATGGATTAAGGAGTGAAGATCCTGAAACATTTTTATTTGAATTTGAGGTTTTATGTAGATCTTATGACTACTTACAAGACTCTAACAAATTTAAGCTATTTCCTACCACACTTAAGGGTGCAACTTTAAAATGATTCATGGGTTTGATAACACAATCTATTAAGATATGGGAAGAGATGAAAAGTGCATTTTTTCAAAGATATATGGATTATCGCACACATATTAATAGGAAGGATGAAGTATTTAAAATGATGCATAGAGAGGATGAAAACTTGGAAGATTTAATTGAGAGATTCAATTACAATATAAAAATAGCTAAGATGGATCATCTAGATCAAGATACTTTAAAATCTCTCTTATTGAAATCCATCAGAGATGAATGGATAGATATACTTAACATGATGGGAAAGGGAGATATCTCTCAATTACCATTACCTAAAATTGTTTAACTATGCATTCATCTCTCAAGAGGAAAATAAAAAACCGGGAAAAATACACGAGATCCTATTCTGTTTAGAGTAAATAAATCTGCAACTGGAACAATGAGTAGGGCAGAAATTGGAAATATGCTTAATGAATTTAAAACAGATATCTTAGGGAGTCTCAATGAGAAAATAGACACCCTGGAATTACAAAACAAGTAGAAAGATGAAATTGATGCCTTAACTATTTTCTATCCTAAATGCAGGAAGAAACATGCTTTAAGAGAATGTCCTCTTGACATAAAAGTCATAGAGAACTATGTTATTTGTGCAGAAAATCATGAAACAAAAAAATGTCCCTCTATACTAGGTCTTAGGGCTGTCTTTCAAGAAGAATTAGCTCCATCTTCAGTAGACCCTTGTTGGCTAGAGGGGTCCTGACCCAGGTTTGGAGGTTAAGGTTTGCCAACAAACCCCTATACTATTGGCCCTTTCAGCAGTGACCTGCTTGCGCAGGCCAAAGTCTCACCCGAAGAAGTATGGGAGGGTGCTGGAACCAGGTTTCCACACCCTGAGAGAGAAAAAGTAGGTCAAGCAGAGCTACGTTTCCAAATTATCAAGCTTCACATTTAACAGATCTAGTTGCAAGCTTATATCACAGGGCTTAGATCTAATGATTACCTTCACATCCATGTGCATAATACCAATCTATCATTATAGCAACTATAATCGCAACAGTTAACAAATCATAGATTCATATTGTTAGTCATCAGTTAATTTTACCTGTTTAGATGACTAAATGCTTATCCTAGATTTCTAGAAACAAAATTCAAGAATCTCGTGAGTTCTAGAAATCTCACCACCTTCATTATCCTTAGGATTAAATTTTCACTATTCCACTACTCTACCAAGGCATGACTAATATCTCACTCCCAGAAGACCAAATCATAGATTTATGTCCCTCATTCTCACTATGTCTGCCATCTCTGAATTTTCCATTCTGTTTTTGATTGCCTAAGCCTTCTACTTCTACACCTTGGTTTATGAAATAGCCCAAATATTTTACCATGCTCACCAAGTGCCTCAAGCAATGGTCATTTTAAATTCCCTTTCTAGGATTTTTACATAAATCAAAGATTTTAGCTTCTTGGATGGCAATGTATAAAGAGTTGTCAAAACCCTGTTTACATCTCCAAACCCTAATTCAAGTTTTCAACCAAACACCTAATCCAAAAATATACCCCAATAGGTCATTATAAGGTCTATTAGGTTATGCATCGCTTTGGTTTCCTAAACTCACTATTTTTACATATTCTCAAAGGTAAAATCAAATAAAAAGAAGGTGAGCTCATGAATGTCCAATGGGTGTCAAAAGACCTTCAAGGAAAGACCTCCTAGATCAGAGCATAGAGTCTACAAAAGGAAAGTTTTCCCATGTTAAAGCATTTCTGCAGGAATGCTTTATGATGGTTATCAACAGAACAGATGCAAAGTGAGAAGCCTAACTCACCAATGACATCCACAGCAGAAGAGAAACAAAATGCCTGAGTTTACAAAGAGTATCAGTGGTTTCATGACCCATTGTTTGTAAGGTGTTGACCAGCAAGAAGGCCATGTAAAAAGATTAAAAAGGATAGAGATGCATCAACACCATCAAATACAAAACCAAAGTTTCTAGGAATGATAAATGAGGAAAGCTAGAAATCTAGAAAGGTAGGCAAAAGTAACCTAAAGGTCATTATACTCCATCAGTGTGACAAAAGGTTTTCATAAGACATTTGAAAAAAGGCCACCATGGTTGAAATAAGATAGAAGAGGTTTTTTATTTGTCACTACAACCAAAGGGATAAAATTCTAAAGAGTATTAGTGTGAAGACTTCTTAAACTCCTCAAGCACATTCACATGTCTACAAAATAATAAAAAAAAGAGAGCAAGAAGCTAAAGGTCAAATAAGAAATCAAATAGAGCCTAAGTGCTACTGCTGAGGGTTTTAAAGTGCCAAACTCCAAAGGAAGTGTAAGGATCCAAAACACTACTTTTATGACACCACCAACAAGCAGAAATGGCCAAAAGAAGGTAATGATAAGATTAACCAAAAAGGCTAAGGTTGTTGTACAGGACAGATTCATCATGCTTCTGAAAAATCAGTGGCCAAAAAGAGAATGAAATCACTTGTTAAGAGATCACCCACAAAGACCACTTTATTTCTTAAAAAGTTACCTCCTGCACAAGAGAAAGGAAGATATCAGTGGAGGTAAAAGAAAGAAAAAAAAAATTAAACCTTAGTCATAGTGGGTTTTTATTTTTAATTCTTCAAAGGTATAAAAAGTACCACAAGCAACATCTCTCAAACACCATTTGGTTATTTGCAAAAAGAGTTGAGGGTTTTTCGGGTTTTCAAGGTTTCTGGTAGAGTTTTCGGGCGAAAAAGTGTTGCGTTGCACTCCTGAGAGGCTGCGCTACGCTCCTGTGCACACTGCTTGTGCTTTTCTCCAAAGAGCGCTACACGCCTGTGTAACAGCACTGCATGTCTGTATAAACGACATTGTGCAGAGGTTGCCTGACCCATTCAGGCCTGCACGATAGCCCACCCGACGTCACACCTACTGCGCTCTTGTGCGTTCAGCAGCTGCTCGGGAGGACCCGACACTGCGTGCAGAGGTTCCTACGCTACTCTCCTGTGCATGCAAGGCTGACAAGAAGCCACCTAACTCCTTGTGTAGAGGCCACTTGCGCTACACACCTGGGCATGCAAAAGCTACCTGACCCTGCGTGTAGAGGTTGCCCGACAGAACGTGCAGAAGGCATCCGACTGGCCTGTGTTGTGCTCCTATGTATTTTCTTCAGCTGTTGAAGTTTTGAATGGTATTTAGAGTTTTTCCCTACTTTTCCCTACTCTCTAAAAGTAAAAATATAGAGAAATTTTGAGGGAAAACTTAAAGGGAATGTGGAAAAGCCCTAAAGAAGGAGGAAAACTCCTAATTCCTTGCTAACAACTCCCTTGTTCAAAGGGCACCCATCCATTTACATGCTAAGAGCACACTGAGGCCCAAAATATTTTCCTTCATTCTTCCTTCCCCTTCATTTTCAGTCACCACCTATCTCATTATCATCTCACTTGCCCTCTCCATATCATCCCTAAGCAGACCAGGGTTTGTTTTCAAAGACAAGGGAAAAAGACAAAATGCCTAGAGAAGGCAGTGTTGATAGTGGCGAGGAAAGTCAAAAGCCTAAAGGACAACAGAGAAAGGGTGGGAAATAAAATATGTTTGAGCCTATAAACAGTAAAGAATTGACAGCCACTCCTACTATAGTATCATATTTCCAAGAAGTAGGATGCTATGAGTTCTGTGAGAAAGTGCAGAGAGTCCAAAGACACCCCCAGTTGATCAAACTTTTTTCCCTTAACCTCCATGACCACCAAGTACATCTAGTTGGAGTGAATTTTGAGCTAACCACCAATGCAATATCTGTGGCCACTAGAATACCTTGCATGGGGAAAAATGGTTCAAATAGGTGTATATGGACCTAAGCCATTATCAACCCTTCTTAAAATGAAGTTGCCAAGCTGATTGCAAGAATATTTTCCCATTTTCTCATTTTTTAGACAGGTATGATCCTTTAATGAAGATCATTATGAAATACTTCACCTGTGAGGGCAGGTTTTCTAAAGTCTATTCCTACCACATAAGACTACTTATGCATTTCACTAGGGCCAAACTGCTAAATTTTCCCTATTACCTTTGTAAAAGTATTGATAAAATGTCATCCATTGTTCAAAAGAGGCCTCCCTCAAAACATATGTCAAGTCTTTTCCATCATTCCATCATCAAAATGATTGTCTTACACCAATTAGAGCAGGCATCCCATGGGAAGTTTTCATCACCCATGGTGTTTTCACAAATCCACAACCTCTTCCTCTGCAAATTTTACCATCATCATCTCAACTTACTCCTCCCACACCTCCATCACCCTCCACTGACCATGATTCATCCTCTTCACATGAATCATTTCCCCAAACAAACTTCCCTCTTTCACCTTCCCCTAAAGCCTCAAAACATGAAGAAAGTAGTGACAAGGAGGAAAATGACAGTGAAGGAGAAGAAACAAGTAATGAAGAGGAGGAAAATGAGAGTGAAGAAAGTGAAAATGATGGAGAAGATACCAAGGGCAGTGAAGAGGAGGTATATGAAAGAAGTGAAGAAGATAGTGACAAAAGTAGTGGGCTAAATGATGAACATGGAAGTCATGAAGGAAGTGACGAGGAAGAAGACCAAGCAAAAAGTGTTGATGAAGAAGAAAGTAGTGACAAAGGCAGTGAAACAAAAAGTGAACAAGAAGGAAAAATCAGTAAGCTAAATGAGGATGAGGAAATCAATGATAGCCCAAGTACATAGGCAGATTTTGATGAGCAGAATGATGAAGGTAAAGAAGAAAACCATGAGCCAGATAGCAGTGATAAAGGGAGCAGTGACAAAGGTGAAAATGACAACCCAAGTACAGAGGCAGAGTTTGAAAGTGAATACAGTGGTCAAATTAGTGTGGGTATTGACACACATAGTGAGGTAGAAAATGATAGCCATGGTGAAGAAGAAGATCATGAATGTACTCATGAAAAAAGTAGTGATAATGAAGAAACAAATTTTGAGGGAAAATACAGTAGGCATAGCAAAGATGAAGAAAACAATGAAGATGCCTCTAACAGTGACCCCATAGAAAATGCAAGCAGTGATAAAGAGGCAGAATTTGAAAATGAGAACAGTGGGCCAAATCATGAAGAGGAGAACAGTCATGAAGATACAGATGTACAAAGCAATGATGACTAGTGTTAATGAGTGCTAGTTATCATGCCAAGGATTGAGTGACAAGGTATGCTAAGGATTGGTAAGGCATGCTAGGGAATATTAAGGCAGGTTAAGAAGTCTCAAAGTGTGCTTGGGAGTTCTAGGGCGTGCTAATTATATGTTCCAAATAGTGCCAAGTTATGCCAATACATGCCATGTGCTAAGGATGTGCATGGTGCAAGGGTATGTCAATATGTGTCAAGAAGTCTCAAGGAAACAAAAAGAAGAAACAATAAGGGGGTTAATAAGTCAAGACTTTATCTTTTTCAAAAGGGGCATGCTAGCCACACTAATAATAGGTCCCAATACATGCCAAGTGGCATTGTGTGCCAAGTGCTAATGTATGTCGATGCATTAAACCAAAGTGTTCCAGGGTATGCTAGGGACTAAATGCATGCCAACGCATGCTAGGAGAGTTCTATGTTGTGCTAGCACATGCCACCATGTACTTGGGTTCCAGTTCATGAAAAGATGTTCCAAGATATGCGAGGTGCTAAGAAATGTTAGTGTGTGCCAAAGCATTAATTTAAGGTGTGCCCAGATTGTTGAGGAGTGTTAGGTCTTTCTCATTAATAGAATTGGCAAAGCTTGATTATGTATTAAATAATATGTTTCCTACACACACTAGTGGGACTTTATCTAAAGGGAGTTTTTTAGATAATAAACTTAATAGATATGAATCATGTGTTGACTCATAGGAAAACACTATTCAACTAGTCATTATTTGAGGGAAATGATACACACTAATTACTTCTTAAAAAAATGACTAACTCTAACCACTATAACCTTGGACATATTATAAAAAATACTCCACAATAATTGTATTAATCCGTTATCTTTTGACAAAAAATATATTAACACGCACATAACGTCATCAAAAACTCATTGGAAAGATCAATGGTGATGAACATTTTTTGACCGTCACCAAAAGTAACAAAAATAGTATTGGTGAGGGTCATTAAAAGTTCGTTACTAGAAGTGTCACCAAAGAGAGAATTAGTGATGGGCCTTTAACGACCCTCACCAAAAGTGTCATTGAAAATGGCTTTGGTGACGGACCTTAAAGGATCATCACTATATACACTTACAACGATGCTTTTTTAAGGACCGTCACCATATGTGACATTGGTGACGGACCTTAAAGGTCCATCACAAACATGACCATCACCAATGTCCTTTTTTCTTATAGTGAGATAAGATAAAAAATGATTTCGTCTTTGTCATTTGAATGCAATTAGATTTAGAATAGTTCTCTATTTTAAACTAGTTAGATATTTTTCATAGATGCTTTTCCGGCCTAGATAAGTCTAACATCATTCAAAGTTTGATTTATGAAATTTAGATTAGTTAATGAACATTTCCTTTTCTTCCTTCTTTTAGATTTCATATTTCATTCATTTCATTAAAATAAATTTGTAATTCAATTCCTTTTCTTATAATAAAAAAAACATTTCCTTTTCTTCCTTCTTTAAGAATCAGCTTTCATCATTAAAATTCATTTAGATTTGGTTGTTCACTAGCATTTAAAGGTTTCATCTAGAAGCATAGATTTAATTTCTTAGACCAATTTCAATTCATAAAACTTTAGGCATAAGATATAAAACCCCAAAAACAATAAAAAAACATACGCAACGAAGTGAGAAAGAAGGTTATCTAAGCATATATAGTGCACCACACTTCATCAAATTACTAACCTCACTCGATAATTTATGATAGCAATTTAAAACATGAAATTGAATAAACATTTTTGCGTCATTACCGGGGAAGTGTAATTAGGAAACCTTATTTCTTACATTTAAAAAAAAATGACATGCGTAGAGAAAGAGACTCTAGGGGTAGATTCATATCTAGATGTAGAAGTTTGATTCCAAAAACACCACTCACCCCACCAAGACCACATAGTGTTACACTACCATCCCAAATTCATATTCCATTTTTCACCTCATGAAGAGGAGAACAGTCATGAAGATACAAAGAAATGATGAAGACACCTCTAATATTGCAAATAAAGAGGATGACAATCATGAATATCTTGACAGTGATACTGGCATGAGAGAAAATGAAAATGCCTCTCAAGAAGGTAGTCAAGGCCAAATTGAGGAAGACACACATACAAAGATCATCAATGAGAAGACAAACAAACCTAAGGTCGTCAATGATCAAGGTATTCAAATAAAACTTGTTGCAACTTGTACTCTCACATACCCAAGAGGATCAAGGCAAGTGCTTGCTACCTCTAAGAGGCAAGGGACCTTGCCATCTACTTCAGCACAACCATTGGACAAAGGTAAGAAAAAAGTGAAAGAAGAAGAGAAAGATCATGAAAAAGAAAGAGAGTTTGAACTCATTCACATAAACAGTGATGATGAGAATGAAACAATAATTTCAAACTCCCTCCCCTAAGACAAGAATGCACAAATAAAGGACTTGGAGGTTGAATTAGAAAGAGAAAAATATGTCATTCACTTTTATCAGATGCAAAACAAGCAAATGAGTGCCCAACAAGCCATCCATGAAATAAGAACACTCAGGTACTGAAAAGAGGCTCAACGGGCATAGGTGAAGTTGGCAGAATTCATGGGCACTTATGAGGAGAGTAGTGATGAGGAAGGTCAAAATAGAAGGAGACCTAGAACTATGGGTCTAAGGAAAGCATTGGAAAAGCAGAGAGAAGAAGAATCAGCCCAAGTGAAACAAATTTCTATTCAAGAACTCCTTGCAATAGAAATTGAGCATGATAGGGAATCATGGCTTAAGAGGGCTAACATACACCTTGAATCCAAGCTAGAGAAGGCCAATAGAGATTTGGATCTACAAAGAAGAATGGCTAAGCATTATGCTCAAAGAGACCAATTTGCAAGGCAAGAACTCAAAAGGGCCAAAATTGAGATCCAAGCACTAAAGAATGAAAATGACCAAGCTAGACTTTGTATTTTGGCTCAATATTCTCTACAGGTCTTCCAGGACCCATGAGGCACTTATCTACCAATTTTTGGATAAATTGAACAAGTTTTTGTTTTTTGCAAATTTTGAGGCTAGGAGCGCAACACACCTGGTGCTATGCTCTTTTTCAGGGAATCTCCAGGAGAGAAGCCTTGAATTTTTGGATTCCTAATCATGAGAGGAGAATTACCACCAATTTTCATATCAATTGGAGTTGTTTTGGTCCTCCAAAAAGGTCAAAAACACCCAATTTTTCACCATTCTGCCTGCTTTTCAGGACATGTGCTGCGCTCCTACCAGTCTTGGAATTTGCACTTTTTGGACAGGTTTCAGAGGTCAGATCAGAAATAAAAGGATATATATGGGAAGTAGACTTCAAGGTATTTCCAAAAAGCCATCATGGAGCCTTTTCTGACATCGAGAAGGCCTTCAAAACACTACTGTAAGAAGACCTTTTTTCTTGTTCCTATGCTACGCTCCTGGCATGCAAATTTAAATTTGACACATAGTGCTACGCTATTATGGTTGACAAGTCAGAATGTGCGTTTGGAAAGTTTTTGTAGGCTTTTCAAAGCCTAAAGGTCAATTTAATTGCTAAAAATGACCGGAAAGATATTTATTTTAGATATTTTTGTGTCTTGGGCCTTGTAAGGCCTCAAGGACAATAGAGATATTTCTGATTAGCCAATAGAATTCTAGATGCTCTATTAGGATTTCCTCCTCCTTGATTGTTATATAAGGCATGAGGATTCATTGTAATTGTGGTGATTTTGATGTGTTTGAGAGAAATACATGGTTTTTGGAAGTTGAAGAGAAATTTGGTGTTGTGGAGCTTGTGGATGTTTTTCCTTGATTGATGTTGATGAAGGCTTGCTTGCAGGATTGCTGAGTTTAGTTAATGGTGAAGTATCTCTTATTTGTTCATGTTTTCTTGTTTTTCATATGTCCATATTTCTATATTGTAATAGATCAGAAGAGTATAGGATGAGAAATGTTGTTTGAGGCACCTCAGTACTCTTGTTTGCTACTATCTTCATGTTTTCCTCTGCTGGGTTAGTTTAAGGAATTCTTAGTTTCTCCTTAGGCCCACCTAAGATTTTCTATTTCATTATTGGATTAATATGCTAGTTTAAAAACATGATTCCTGGTAAGACCTGCTTGTTTTATGCTATCTATACTCTGTCTTGAAATCTCCCTTTGATGTATTGATTGATTAAGTTAAGCCAAAGAGGTCTTGTTTCGATATTTCCCTTTGTATATGCTTATTAGTTTGCCTCAAAGTTATTTATAGTTTAATGAATGATTTTTAGGCGTTACCTCTTCATTTATTGATGCTATTTGTCTCTTATATGTTTTCAAAAATCATTGAAGTTAGATAAGTTGTCTTACTTCATTTGTTCCACTGGATTGTATATCTTGAATGTGTATTTGTTTAAAAGTATTGTCATTCAGTAAATGGTGTGCCCTATCTCATGACTAGTATCTTTTGCTTATCAGTATTTAAGATCTCTCTGTTCATAGGTATTTGACAAAGGATTCTTAACTTCCCTTATCCCTACCTTGGTTCCCAAACTTAACTTCCATTTCACCTCACACATAAACTTTAAAGATCCATTAACTACATTGGATTTGCCCTGTGATGTACCCCGATTCATTATTGAGTATCAATGACTTCATAGACTCGATAGCCCAATTGATTTGATAACCTCTCACTCCACCTATCCTACTTGATCATATTACCCCAACTAAAACAAACAACAAACCTACACTTAACAACTAGCCTAAAATCAAACACTTAAAGTGAACATGTTCACATCCTTCACATAATAGAGAGAGCCCTCTCTGAGTCCAAGAAGGCTAGGTCCTAGGACTCTAAAGACTGGTCTAATGTTACCCTGTGCATTTGGTCTACCAATCTACTAAATCACGAGACACTAACACATATAATGGAAACAAAGATACTTTCGCAGCTATCAAACAGATATTTTCGTAGCTTAATAATACAACCCAAGTTTGCATAAATTATAATAGAACAGATCCAGATGACATCAGATATAAACAGTACTTCACATATATATTAATACTAGAATCTCCTTACAATACCAAAATACCACCTATGCACACAACCAATAGGGTCCACACACAACAGGACTGAGGGGCTCTGTGCACACAACCAACAAGAGTCCTTTGCTAAAAAACCCAACAACAAATCTAAAAATTCGTGCTTAACATCAATCTCTATTCTTTCTCTGCCTATGACTCAAAAAGGTTTATCTATTTATACTGATTTAGCCTACGGATCTAATGGTCCACAAACCATGGTTTGCGGACTCTTGGTCTACCCTGGACCCATTACAATACATTAGGGGCTTTGACCCACCCCAAAACCCATGCGTTAGACTAAATATTACAAAAATATACAAAAATGGACAAAATTCGTAGCTTTAGGAGACCCTGCTCCAACAGATCCCCAACACAATCTTGTGACTCGTTCCAAGTCACTGTGATGGTGGGGTCTCCACCTGCACCTGCAATAATATAATCGCCTCGGCTGATGGAGGCAACGTGCCTTCACTCTGAACAACAACATTCTATGCAATGTCGGCCAAATTTTTCGAAATCGGTGACACTCTCCAGATTTTGGTTTAGTAGTTTAACTGTGACATCAACATCTTGTGACAAGTTGAGGGCCTCAGTAGCCTAAGGCTTTAGGCAGTCACTGAGGACCTTCTTTTCCTACTGAAGTTCATCGATATCAGCTTGGAGGGCATGAATGGTACGCAACCGTGTCAAACACTGAGCAGGAAGTAAAGTGGGTAGGGTGGCTTCTAACGTATCGAACTCTTATTCTTTCTGTCGTAGGTCCTGGTTGATTCCACACAAGATCAGGTCATGCTGAACCTTGGTCCATAACTTCATGGAGGTTTCTAGTAATTGGGCACCCTACGCTATTTTCCTTGTAATTGCGTTTGTAACCGCGGTGAAAAACGTAGTTCGTTGGGCTCGTAACTCCAAAGCTGTTTCAGGTTGCAACTTAGCCTGTAGGTCGGCGATCTGCTACTCCATCCGTGTGTTGACCATCTGAACTTATTCTCGAGAGGCCTTCCGTGCTGCGACTAACCTTTCAACCTTGCCCTAAGGGGTGGCTGTGGTCAAGATCTCTACGGTATCATCTGTGCAAAGTTGGTGAATCATGTTTTTGAGCTCCGTTTGCTTCGCGGTGGCAAGGCACACTTCAACGTTCTTCACATCAATTGTTTTTTCAGCCACTCTGAGCTGTTGGTGCACTTGCTGGTCTCGATGGTGAATTTCTTGAAGTACAGAGGTGTGGAGGCCCTGCAAGGCCTCATGAGGTAACCTAGCTAAATTCAGCTGGACTTCTGAACTGGCCTGGACTTGGATTCCTAGGTCGAGTAGACTGATCACAAGGGCTGCGCCAGGTAGAGAGCAAAGACGGATTTCATCTGTAACTAATTCTGGGCTACTGGCGGCTGATGGTGTGGATACCTGAGTCACACTAGTCTGAAATGTGTCTATCTTTAGCTGTAGCACATGGAGCTCATCTTGGATTATATCGACTGTAGCTTTTTGTTGCTCCTCTAAGGCTACCCATTTGTCCTCAGTGGCCATAGTGACCACATCAACAATTTGTTCAACGCGACTGTCTTGTCTTGTTCTGTTCGCTGAGAGCACTGCTTCTTTCGGGGCCCTTTGACAGGCTCGCTTGTTCTCTTCATGTTGTGGGGGGAGGCAAGTCCTCTTGTGTCTAGTCCTTCTGTGCCTAGGTCTAGCTGTGAATCTACCTGAGTCTCTGCCTTAGCATCCTTCTCAAGGGTCTGCTTTTGATGCGCATCCTTTTGTACGACCATGCCCATGTCTTCTCTGGTACTCTTACTTGGCCCTCCGGTATCCTTAAGGACAAAAGGCGAGATTAATTTTGGTATGCTAGTTCCTGTAGAGCTCTTCACGCTGGTTTTTAACCCGATATTCCAGTTAGGAGGCCAGAGCGCAATGACATTATCAATTTCTTCGTATGCCACCATATATGGGAGCGAGGTCCATACTTTGTCCTTGCGTGCTTGAATCTGGACGTTATGCATGGTGACCTGGAATGCCGCAATACCTTTGTATTTGTCATATACTGCTGGAGACAACCATGTTTGAGAATTAATGGCTATTGCCAAACTACTCTAAAAGAGGACCCAAAAGACTTGGTTGTCCTCGAGATGCTGCACATCCTTTGAATCCCATAAGTTTGTATATCGGGCCCCTTCGCACATGTCAGGGGTGAGTTCTGGTAGGGCCGATTCCTCTGGGGCCTCCCAGGTTATCAATGTGATGAGAAGTAGCAATCACAAATAAAAAATGCCCACCCCTGCTCCTGGGATTCGTGGACATTGGCCAAAAATTCATTACACAAATATTGCAACCAGTTGAAATAGACCCCTTTCTCACACTGGCCTACGAGCTGAATTACGTATGTTGGGATGGAGGCGACTTGACATTTCCGCATCATTTTACATGCCAATAACAGGGTACCCAGTTTTGTAGCAGGATCACTGATGGTTTTTATCATGAAGCCGCAAGTATTCTACTCCACATGGTATTTTTGTCACACATACTCAGCAGTTTCCCCTTCATACTTCTTGCCAATGAGCTCGAGAGGTTTTGGCCCCTCCATAGGAAGACCAGTGATTCGATGGATGAGCGCAACATTAATAGGGATTCAATCCTTGATCCACAAACACCCATCATGGACCAGTGCAAGAAAATGACGCACTAGATGGTACGTGACATTGTAATGGTCGAAATGCGACAGCCTGAGTAGGTTGAGGAGCGCGGACCCTGCCATGCTGCGTACCCAACTTACAGGGAAAATTTTGATCCCATCATCCTCCTGAACTCATTCCAAATATAACTCGGGCACCAATTCAGGGAAGGCCTCCAAATTGGCCAAGTCATGATCATCAAATTTGATTTCATAAAGCTTTCTAAAAGGCTCACCAATAACAGGGACCTTGCCCGGGGTCAACGACATCTGCAAGTAGGTGATTAGACCGTCGAGGTTCTTTGGCATGCGCATAAAGGGTCGGCATGGTCGAACGAAAGGAGGTAACCAATTGATGGGATTTTCGGCCTGAACCAATTCTTGCGCAACCTCTGCCTGGGGCATCGCTCATGGGGATTTTACATTTCGTGGGGAAGTACAAGGCTTCCCTCCAGCCCATTTTGTGGGTTTCTGGGGCTTTCTTGAGCCCTGTGATTTTTCCTTCCCCTTCTTTTTGACTGGGGCGGAGAAAAATTCTTCAACCTCAGACTCAATCTCCACCACTCCCTCAGTTCCTTGTTTTGTTGAGACTACTCGTTCCAAAGGTTTAGCTAGATTCGTAGCCATCATCCTGGCGTGGAAGACAAACTCGAGACTGCTACTGTCAGAGGGAGCAGGTTGCTCAAACATGAAAGAGACGTTATAGGCACATAAATTCTTACAACACAAATTCATCAAGGATAAATATTCCAAGTACAAGCTATTCAAGCAATACGAAACCCTTGTCTGACTTATTCTACCCTTTTTATAGCTTCGACGAGCGCCCAAAGGTAGGGTAAAAGCTAATTAGAACTTACCATCAGGAAAATGGTAAAAAATCTCCAGAGATCGCCTCATTAAATTCTAGCCGCCCACTCCATCCAACAGTAATTTTTTCTTTTTATCCCATTTGACTATTCCAATGGCTAGTTTTCGCACCCTGGGTGCGCTCAGTGCATCCCTACACTTCCAACGCACCCCTATGCTTTGAGCATACCTCCTGTGCTCCCCGTGCACCTGCTGAATTCTGAGTCTATTCCTTCCAAATTTATTTCCACATCTTCGGTGCACTTCCTCATGCTTCAGATCCTACGACTTTCTTCTGCGCGAAGCATGGTACCTGCTGCACTTACCTACCTTGGTGGGGCTAGCCCACTTCATATAGCTACTCTGACCATATAGTCATTTGATTCGATATGGTTTGAGCCGACTACCATTGATGTAGTCGGGTAGCATATCACTGCGCAGGGTGGCTAATTGCACAGCTCCACCATCCGTGATTTCCTTAACTATATAGGGCCCAAGCTAGTGCTGTCGGAACTTCTCTAGGTGTTTCAAAAATTGACTATCATATAGCAGGACTAAGTCATCCTGCACAAAGGATTTTTGACGAATATGTCGATCATGCCAGGACTTATCATGTGCCTTCTGTACCTATTGATGGTAATTGGCGATGAAACGGTCTTCCTCCAAAGCCACAAGTTGTGCTAACTGCTCCTCCATAATATCAGACTCTCCCATGTTTGTGAGGGTTGCGATGTGCACACTAGGAACAATATATTCCATGGGCACAATGGCCTCCTTACCATAAACCATCCTAAATGGTGTTTTTCGTGTCAAATTTTAGACAAAATGCGAACATCCCAGTCACTGCGATCAACGTTACAAACCTTAGTCAGTGCATGCTCCAAGACCTTATTAAAAGCTTCGACTACGCCATTTGCCCGAGGATGATACAGAGTGATTTTCAAATGATGGATCTGAAACTCTTCCGTCAAGGCTTGTATGGTTTCATTGAAAAAGTGCATACCTTTATCACTCATCAGGATTTTTGGACATCCAAATATGGTTAGAATCTACTCAAAGATGAAGTGTGCAGTGGTATCTAGAGTGAAATCCTCCACTGCTTGTGCCTCGGCCTACCTAGTCACATAATCAATAGAAGTTATAATGTAATGTGCACGTGCCTTTTTTTCGGGGGGGTTGATAAGGCCTATGAAATCGATGGCCCACTTTTAAAATGCTTGTAGAGCCATTTTCGGTTGGAGGGGCATCTCATCCTTGTGGGACGGCCTTCCGGTGCGTTGGCATGTGTCGCAAGCCTTAAAATAGTTGTGAGAGTCACTATTCAGGGTAGGCCACCACAATTAAGCTCTTAAGACCTTCCGCACTGTGGCGTTTCCTACGTAGTGACCTCCTACCACCCCATCGTGGGCCTCTGCCAAGATAGCGTGCCGCTCATGTTCCAAAACGTACCTTCGCAGCGCTTCATCTACTCTCATCTTATAGAGGTGACTTGCGATGATGGTAAAATCTGTAGCGTGGGTTACCAGTTCTTTCTTCTACTGCACCGAATACCCCGCGGGTGGCCTGCCTATAGTCAGGAACTGAATAATGTCAGAGAAGTG
Organism: Pinus albicaulis; assembly: GCA_034641835.2. NCBI lineage: Eukaryota > Viridiplantae > Streptophyta > Pinopsida > Pinales > Pinaceae > Pinus > Pinus albicaulis. Next base: position 1,741,685,337 of record CM076578.1, on the reverse strand, counting down.
CACATCAACTACCTTAATAGAAAACCGCTGCGCATCAGGCAACCCTTCCTCCAGGTTAGTTGGTTCCTCTCTAGTTCCAATTTGGGAGAAGTGATCGGGCCCAACGTTCAACCTGCCTGGTTTGACAATGATTTCAAAGTCATACTCTTGGAACAACAGAAGCCATCGACATATTCCCCCCCCCCCCCCCAACACATGCTTATTCACCAGGTAATTCAAAGCCAAATGATCTGTAAACATTTTGAAGTGTCCCCCTAATAGATAATGTTGATACTTCTGTAATGCATACACCATGGCCAATCCCTCCCGCTCCTTGGTGGCATAGTTGCGCTCTGCACCCGAGAGTTTTAGACTAGCGAATGCAATTGGATGATCAATGTCTCCCTCACCAAGCTGTGTAAGGACCACTCCTAGGGAAATTCTGGAATCATCAACATGGACATGAAATACTTTCACCCAATCAGGGAAAATAAGGATAGGTGCAGTATCATCTTTTCTTTGAGGAGCTCAAAGCTCTTTTGACACTTGTCATCCTAGAAGAATGAAACATCCTCTTTAAGCAGGTTTTCCAGAGGGGCTGTGATCAACACGTATCCCTGAATGAACTTTTTGTAGTAGCCTGTATGTCCAAGGATCGAACGTAATTGCTTCTCAGTTGTGGGGATTGCCAGATTGATGATCACGTCAACTTTCACAGGGTCCACCATTAGCCCTTGTCGGAAAAATATATGTCCAAGCAAGATTCCGAAAGGCACATAGAAGATAAATTTCTTGATATTCAGAGAAATATGGTGCTTCTGACAAGCATCCAACATCATGTGCAGGTTCGACACGTGCGTATTTACTAAGCCAAAGACATTCCAATCATCAAAGTATACTTCTAGGAATTTATGAATGAACTCTTTGAATACGGCAACTACTACCCGTGAGAAGATGGCAGGAGAATTTTTAAGCCCAAACGACATGAACGTATACTAAAAGGATCCCCATTTAGTGGAAAATGTGGTTTGTTTGCGATCTTCGGGTGTGATTCTGATTTGATGGTACTCAGAGACCCATCGATGAAGGAATATGCTTCCCAGCCTCCTACTCTATCCAAGATCTCATCGGAGAATGATGTAGGAAATGGATCATGTATGCATGCATCATTCAACTTGCACAAATATACACAAATGCAGATTCCCCCCTTCATCTTCTTTTCCTGAACCACCATAGGATTCACCCAGTCCGACTGTTCAACCAGTTCGATGATACTTGCAGTGAGCATTTTATCGATTTCCTCCCTAACCTTCTGCTTATACTTAGGGTTCAGTAGATAAGGGCGCTGCTTTACCAGGTGCACATCTAGTTTCAGAGTGAAGCACATAACCCCTAAGTCCCCCGTGATCCCCTTAAGCTCTGAAAACTTTATCAAAAATAAATCTTGATATTCCGTGAGCAGTTCTGAAATCTTACCTACTGTCTCATCATGCTAGTAGCACCCAATTTTTTCTAACTTGGGTTGCTCTTCCATACCAATTTTAACTTCTCGCAGCTTCAGAGGTTTCATAATATCCATAGTGTGTAATGGAGGTTCTGCAACTGCGCGTTCCCCCTTTGATTCTGGGATTGAGATACTGCACAGATCTTCATCTCACTCTTCTATGGTGATATTGGGAAATTGACAATATCCTGTAGCTATGTTTCCCATGTGGGTATTTAGCATGCTACGTAGGGGATGGATTCACCAAATACAAAGGTATCGATATCCTGCAGAGCTTCATCAAGCACCTCTGATCTTCCTGTTAACCTGAATGTCCCCAAAAATTCGTCCTTTAAGGTTTCCCACTAGTGGGTGCGTTGATGTAGCTCTGCATCTAGGTACCATGCGGTGGGAATTGGTCCCAAGGCATGAATAAACAAGTGAACCCATTATTTTGTAGTACGATCACACCATTTATCCATCCAGGCAAATAAATGTTCGCGCAGATCTCCTGGGCCACAAAATATATTGACGCATGCATCAGCCGGAGGCTCAAATCGTAGGACCATCATATCGTGACATTCCTCCCTTTCCTAGAATGCCCCCTTATGCGTGTCCCACCATCTTGTAGGCATTGCATGTAGAGATAGGGTAAGGGCCCATAGCCTTCGATCTCTTGGAACCTAAACTTCAAATGTCCGCAAAAATTATTTTATACTACTGGAACCATCAAATTAGATTAGTTATCTTACCTTGGAGGATATGCAATAGAAGTCCCTGGTGATTCGCAGGCAGCCTAGTGCCGAGACATCATGTAGCCGATTTTTCCAATTTTCCATTTCCTCATCAGAGTCGGAGAAGCATTCGCTATCCCTTTCCCAGCAAAGCACACCATCGGCCGTAGGATTGATCCATTCTTCGTCCCTCACAGTTAACTTATAGATGTGTTCCACCTCCTCTTCCTCATGCACTGGCTCTGTATATCTTTCTCCTTCTGTGGGGTCTAGTGGTACAATCACCCATGTTCCTTCACTTTCAAACACCATGCTTCTCTTCTTCAAATTTTTAATACCGTCCATATTGATGGCCCAGTCCAATCTTAGGAGTGCCGAATAGGGGTCCGCATCTTCTACAATTTGAATGACTTAAAAGTCAACCCAGACCTTAACTCCTATGATATCTACGGCGATATTTGATAGTCTTCCCAACAGGATGATCTTCTGTTGATTAGCCATGTGCAGCTGGATAGTGCATCATTCCAACTTAGGTTCTCCCATTCGCTGCCAAGTTTGTTTAGGTAGTATGTTCAAATCTGATCCTAAGTATAGAATAACTTGATCCATCTCGTAATCACCGATCTGTGTGGTCAGTCACATCTCCCGACCAGTGTGTCTCTTATGATTATATAGTTTGTGCACATCCTTAATTTCCATAGCTGGGGTTGTATTTTCTACGCAACTATCTATCAAGGCTTGGAGGTTTTGTACGGCCCGTTGGTTGCGCAGCAACTTCATACATGCCTGTAGGAATGGTTTAACCTCATCATCTGCTTTGAGGTTTGCAGGGGTTTGAGGAGTAGGTGCCTTAGCCTTAGCAAAGTCTTGGCGAGCTACGAAAAATGTTTCATTTTCCTTCTGTAAGTCCAATCCTTCTTGTTTAATGGCTGCTTTATGGATAAGAGGCTCCGTCTCAACTTTCTCCGCAGCTCCTCCAGTGGCCATGCAGCTACGCATTATAACATTAATACTCGGTCCTTCATCTCGGGGTTCTGCCTTAACCCTTTGTACATTCTGCGTAGGTCTCTATAGCTTCTCCTGCATCTTGGCTATCATAATCGAGAAATCTTCAATCACATGATCTAGCTGTCTACAATATCTACAGGATTGTCTCGTAGGGTTCGTGCAATCCCTTGCAAAGTGCCCTATTTCTCCACAGTTATAGCAAATCAGTTGTCCTCTCCCCCTACCTGCGCTTCCACCCTAGCCTCCTCCCCTGCCCCTAGCTCGGGAGTCACCTATGCCCGACGGGGATCTTGGCGAGGATGGATCTGACTGTACCCTATATAGATTTCCTCGATCTATCATTAGGTCATACGTCTGATAGTTATATTCATCATGACCTACAGATATGCAAAACCTGCACCAATGTTGCTTTATTTATGGGACATATGTGGCAAGGCGAGGGCAGTGGTTGGTATCGTACAACCCAGCAATGCGACAATCATTGCACCAAAGCACTGGTCCACTTGGTCCTGCAGCTTCCCTAGGACGCAACGGATTGGGTCCCCCGACCTTTGTGTAGTATGCTAGCAGAGGATAATTATCTTTGGTGTGGCCATTCACCCTACATCGTATGCACCATCTCTCAGGGATGGCCTCTGTTCTACACTTCTTTCACATATTCTAGATCTCCATGTCCATTGCTTCTAGCTGGCCTTGTATTTTTTGTACTCCCAGCTAGGTATCATCCCTTGGCGCAGCCTCCATCTTCATAGCAATATCCAAGGCCTTCTCCTGCGACTTAATGGCTTAATGACCCATTGGTATGCGTAGGTGGGGTAGTAACATAGCAATGAACCATTCCATGTGCTGTCTATCATCATACAGAAATCCTACTTCTCTAATTACCCTCTTTAACCATTGGTCAGCCTCCCATATAGACTCGGTTGGTCCTTGCTTGAAATCTTTCAAATCGTTCACTATTTGAGAGTAGGGCTTAAGCTTCTTGAAATGCTGATTCAAGGCACTCTTAATCTCCTCGATGGTCGCGTTTGCATGCTAGTTGATGTATCCCATATACCAGTCCAAGGCCCTTCCTTCAAAGGCCAGGGATAGCTGCACCCTTTTCAAAACATCACTGGCTACATTCTGTGTAGTCTATACTGATCCTGCGACAAAGCATAACCGATCCATATATTCATCCCCTATGCCCTTGAAGGTGGGTAGCTTCATGTGCGAGGCCATATCGTCTTCCGATGGTGGTGGGGGTGAGTTCTTACCCCTATGAGGGTTCGAAGGCGGCGTAGATGGAAAGCTATGCGTGACACAGTTTCTTACTGGACTGTAGACAGATTGATCTCCTTCTTGATTAGTTATGTAGTATTTACCACTGTGCGTTGTACCCTCAATTTGATCGGAGCTCATTCACTCTATGTGAATACACAAAATTCTCTTTTCTCACAATAAGATCTTAATCAGTAGTGGTAGAGTTTTTAAGAACTTACCACAGAAACCCTTGAATAGCCTTCATTCCACTTCAGAGTAGGACACCAATTGATCAATTAAAAATTCTGTCACAAACCATCCTATCACATTGTCCACCCAGTGATCTACCATGTGAGTGATGGTGTTATCAGTCTTTCTAATTTCCGAATCAACTCTGGGGTCAACTGTGTGACCCGTTCGTCCTTCCAACACTTCTGGAAATCTATGAGCCTTGCGAGCCACTCCTGAAGCTCGATCTCAAATGTCACAAGGAAAATCTTATATATATATATGTGAAGATGTACTTATTCTTCCACTCCTTTGTGGTTAGATTTGTACTGCGATTCTCTCTTATTGTGAATTCCTAAATTTACTTTTCGAACCACTCCTCGATCTCTTTCTTCTTAGGTCTCCAATGTTTTCTTTGCATTACTCGATATCTCTCAAAATTCTCCCCGTCTCAGCAACAGAACCATTTGTTGGCTCGAGGGGTCCTGACCCAGGTTCAAAGGTTAAGGTTTGCCAACAAACCCCTATAATACCTGCCCTTTCGGCAGTGACCTGCTTGCGCAGGACAAAGTCTCACCCGAACTAGTATGGGAGGGTGCTAGAACCAGGTTTCCGCACCCTGAGAGAGAACAGGTAGGTCAAGCAGAGCTGCATTCCCAACTTACCTTCGCATCCACATGCGTAATACCAATCTATTAGTACAACAACTATAATCGTAGCAGTTAACAAATCATAGATTCATATAACAGAAACAAAGATACTTTCGCAGCTATCAAATAGATATTTTCACAGCTTAATCATACAACCCAAGTTCGCATAAATTATAACAGAATAGATCTAGATCACATCAGATATCAACAGTACTTCGCATATATATTAATACCAAAATCTCCTTACCATCCCAAAATACTGCCTGCGCACACAACCAGTAGGGTCCGCACACAACAGGACTGAGGAAATCTGTGCACATAGCCAACAGGAGTCCTTTCCCAAAAAACCCAACAACAAATCTAACAATTCATGCTTAACATCAATCTCTATTCTTTCTCTGCCTATGACTCAAAAAGGTTTATCTATTTATACCGATTTAGCCTATGCATCCAATGGTTCGCAAACCGTGGTTTGCGGACTCTTGGTCTACCCTTGACCCATTACAATGCATTAGGGGTTTTTACCTACCCCAAAACCCCTGCATTAGACTAAATATTACAAAAATATACAAAAATAGACAAAATTAGCAGCTTTAGGAGACTCTGCTCCAACAACCCTTTTTCTTTTTGCCTCTAGAAGACGATGGAAGGGGCCAAAAACTCAAGGTTTTAATAATAAAATGTATAATCAACCCCCATTAAACAATTGGAATTCATCATGGCAACAACCTTGGTCCCAGCCTCAACCTTGGCACAAGGGATGCAAAATATTTATGGAAGATACTCTCAGTATCAACAATATCCACAATCCTATCTAAAATATCCTCCCCAACATTTTCGACAAAAAAAATCAATCACCCCAACTCCAAAATCAGAACCCACAACTTTCATTACCATTTCCATAAAGAAAAAATCAACTACCTGCCCAGCCATTACTAAACCAAATAATAAAATGCTCAAAATTCTTATAGGATTACTCCACTAGATCTTAACAATGTCAAAATTAGATCTAGTAGAATATTAGAAAGGAAAAAACCTTCTGTTTTTATTCAAGAAAAAGATGATCTTGATGAAGAAATTTCTCTACAGCAAAATAAAAATTCTGGAGAAGGGAGATCCCTTCAGCAAAATCAAAATTCTGAAAATAAAAAACAAAAATATCTAATAAACTCAACTCTTGTCATAGAGAAACATTCATTATATGTTTCTAACCCTCCTTTTCTGGAAATATTACAAATCGATAGAGGGATAGAATTTTTTTTTTTGTTGCCTAACTATGATTTTCTAGATGACTTGAAAAATGTTCGTATCAAAAGCCCTTTGTTACAGGCCATTAAAGATATTCATATTCTACCCAAAACAATAAGAGAGTTGAGCACAAAAAAATCAGGAAGAAAAACAAAAGAAATAAAAAGAATTGAGTTCATAGGAAAAATTGTTGACATTATGATGGGAAAAATAGCCATACAAAAATATTTGGACCCAGGAAGTCCAGTTGTAAAAAAACATATCAACGGTATTGAGATTCCAAACACATTAATTGACTTAGGAGTAGCAATCAACATCATGAACAAGAAAACTATGGAACAACTTAGGCTTCCAAACCTTCATTATACACTAACATTACTGCAATTAGAAAACAGATCAATTATCAAAATAGATGGTGTATCAGAAGACATATATGTGTCCTTAGACTCTTGGGAATATCTAGTTGACTTCATGATTTTAACTCCCAAGAAAAACCTAGGGGGACATCCATTAATTTTAGGAAAACCTTGGTTAGCTACAACTGATGCTTTCATTAGTTGTAGACCCGGTAATATGTTTATTTCTGATGGTAGCTCAACAAAGAAATTCACTCTATAATCTCCAGCAAAAACAATCATAGAAATAGGAAATGAAGAATGGATGGATGATGACAATGATATACAACCTCTCTTTACTATTTCTAATATTAGTGAAGAAAGCCAAATTTTAAATTCAATAGAAAACTTTGAAACATCTTCACAATATGAAGATGATTATAGTTTTCAAGAACAATGCAATATTGAATACTTGTCATCTAGACATATGTCTTTATATTCTATGGAATAATTTGGTAACTCTACAGTTGAAATATTTCCAGGAAAACATTTAAACATAAACAAAAACTTGGAGAAATTCCAGCAAAAAGAGTTAAACAAAACATTACAAAAACATTCTTCTGCATATGCATGGGAGTACACTGACATGAAAGGAATTAGTCCTGAGACTTATATACATCATATCTACATTGAGGAAAACTCTAGATATATCAGACAACCTCAAAGAAGGATGAATCCAAATATGAGGGAAATTGTGAAAGAAGAATTACAAAATTTGTTGAATGTAAACTTCATTTATCCTATTTCAAACAGTCAGTGGGTTTCTCCTTTGGTGATTGTGCCTAAAAAGAATGGTAAATGGAGGGTATGCATTGATTATCAAGAATTGAATAAGGCTACTCTAAAATATCATTTCCTATTGCCTTTCATAGATCAAGTATTGGATACATTAGCAGGTAAGAAGTATTTCTCGTTCTTGGATGGTTTTAGTGGTTACAATCAAATTCAAGTAGCACCCAAAGACCAAGAAAAAAACACATTCACCTATCCATGGGAAACCTATGATTATTGATTACTTCCTTTTGGATTATGCAATGCACTTACAACATTCCAAAGGGATGTATTAGGAATTTTCTCTGATCTAATACATGATTGTGTGGAAGTATATATGGATGATTTCACACTTTATGGAAATTATTTTGAAGAGGCTCTTGAAAACTTAGAAGAGGTTCTTAAAATATGTAAAGAAGAAAATATTTCATTAAGTCATGAAAAATGCTTTATGATGTTTACTGAAGGAATTGTTTTAGGACATCACAATTTAGGAGATGGAATTAAAGTAGGCTCATATAAATTTGAAGTCATCTCGAAATTATCAATTTCAAGTTGTCAAAAGGATGTTAGAAGTTTTCTAGGTTTTTACAGGGTACTATAGAAGATTTGTAGAAATCTTCACTAAAATAGAATCTCCACTCTTCAAACTACTTACCAAAGATTGTGAATTTAGTTGGAATCTTGATTTCCAATTGGCATTTGAAACTTTAAAATAAAAAATATATGAAGCACCCATCTTAAGAGGACCAAATTGGAAAATACCTTTTAACATTTCAACAGATGCTTTAGATACAACTCTAGGAATTGTATTAGGACAAAGATATATGATCCCCTATGCCATCTATTACACAAGTAAAAATTTGACTCCTGTTGAGTTAAATTATACTGTAACTAAAAAAGAGTTTCTATCTATTTTTCATGCTATTAAAAAATTTAGACATTACATCACTGGTTATGAAACCTTTATTCACACAGATCACTCTGCAGTTATGTATTTAATGAATAAATCTATCACTAATAGCAGAATCACAAGATGGTTATTACTCCTGCAATAATTTAACATCACCATTCTAGACCGACCTGGAAAATAAAACATAGTTGTTGATTTATTGTCTAGAATTCAAAACAAAAATAATGATACTCCAGTAGAGGATAAGTTTCCTGATGAATATCTCTTTGCAATATCTACTAAATCTCCATGGTTTGTACATATTGCTAATTACTTAGCTACAAGAAAATTACCAACATACTTGTTTCCTAGAGAGAAAATAAGAATAATTCAAACAAGTGCATTATACTCATGGGTTAATGATGGATTGTATAAAACATGTCCATATATCATCATCAGAAGATGTGTTCGAGAAGATGAAATGCCTGAAATTATGAAGGCATGCCATGATGAAACTTGTTGTGGACACTTTGCTGATAAGAGGGATGCCTATAAAATCCTTCATTTAGGATATTATTGGCCATCCATCTTTAAATATGCCAAGGAGTATGTCAAAATATGTGACGACTGTCAAAGAATGTGGAAACCTATTCCTACAGATGAAATGCCATTACAACGACATGTGCTCATTAAACCATTTGAAAAATGGGCCCTGGATTTTGTTGGACCAATCAATCCACCACCAAAAAAAAAGAGGTACATTTTGGTTTTCACTAATTATGTCACTAAATGGGTAGAGGCTAAATAAATTTATTTTTCTAATGAAAATGTTGTAGTTTCATTTCTATTTGAGGATATTTTCACTCTTTTTGGTGTCCTAAGGGAAATTGTGACAGATCATAGATCTCAATTTACATCTAAGGTGGTGTAGAAGATTGTGGATGAATATAAGGTCAAACATAGAAAGTATACTCCATGTCATCCACAAGAAAATGGTCAAGTGGAGTCCACCAATAAAGTGATTGAATAAATCCTCACGAAGACTGTACATCTACATAGTAATGATTGGAAAGATAGGCTTCCTGAAGCCTTATGGGCCTACCAGACTACATGGAGGAATACAACAGGACATACTCCCTATGAGCTTGTTTATGGGAAGCAAGTCCTGTTTCCTATAGAATTTAAGATCAAAACCTTCAAGATAGAAGTTAGATTGGGACTTGATTTATCAGAAGCCCAAAAGCACAGAATGGAGAAACATAATGAGCTTGATGAGATCAAGCAAGATGTCGTTCAAAGAACCATCCCGATACAATAAAAAGGTCCAGATGGCATGATAAGTACATAAAATATAGAAAGTTTCAAGAAGCAGATTGGGCACTTTTGTTCGATTCAAAGTTCAAAGACTTCCAAGAAAATTATGGACTCATTGGCTTGGGCCTTATGAGATCGAAAAAGTCTTTGAAAATGGAGAAGTAAGGATAAGGACAATTGATGAAGAAAATGTACCTCTTCTTGTGAATGGACATCGATTAAAATTCTATCATAAGCCAATTGCAAAGGAAGAATTTATCAAAATTTTTCAAGACAATACTGATATTGGTGAAGAGGAATACTTCTTCTTCCCCAACTTAGCCTTATATATATATATATATATATATATATATATATATATATATATATATATATATATTACACACAAACACACACACATATATTATATAAAAATAAAAATAAAAAAATAAAAAAATATAAAAAAATTAATTGTATAAGTATGAAAACCAATCAATGATTGGCATCCTTATACAAAAAATACAGGATGAAAATTAGAGTTCTAACATCCTATATTTTCTCCCATTCTAAAAATTCCAAATTCTTTGTTCCTTTTCTTTTTCTGAAGCAATAAAAGAAGTAGCTACATAATTGTTACAATTTTGTAGCTCTCAAAAGAATCTGCAGATGTCATGACATTCTATAGCTCCATTACATTTTTACAACCTTTTGAAGTAGAACATACTGAATAGAAGCAATTGAAGACTCCGTTGAAAATCATGTTGAAAAGACACCTGAAGAATCAACACAAAAAGAAGAGCAGAAAAGGTTAGTTCCAAGGGATATTACAAAAAATTGTTTAAATAATAAGACCAAAAACATTAGTGTATACAATTTAGATGATCATATGCTTCCACCTCAATAAGTCATCATTAGAATTGATTGTATTCAAATTCACATCACAACTTCATAATCCGAACACTACATCCATATCCTATCTCATAATAATCCATACTGATTTCATCCATTAATGATTAATGGTCATATCTCATTTCTGTAACCCACTCATCTACGTTCCTAAACCCTCGCCAAATATATATTTTACTTATACTTCTCTACAAACTCTGGACACCCTTAAATCAGAGCCAAAACCTCAGTCCACTTGATCAAAGAAGAATAGTTCTGAAGGTGAGACTCCTTACGACAAAGACATGGGTCTAATAGTGAGAACCAAACTTGTGGGAGAAAAATTCATGGAGGGTTATCCTCAGGTAAAGGAAATTTTGCAGAAGGTGCAATGGCTCCAGTTTATAGATAAATTTTACAGGTTCCATAAGGAGGTCACCAAGTCCTTTGCAAGATATTTCGATGTGACAGAGGTCGAAATTGGAGACATAAATTTCTCAGTGACATAAGCCTTCATAGTTGAAGCCATAGAACTTCTGAAAACTGGCAAGAGATGGTTCAAGAACATGGAAATTCACAGTGAAGAATGGAATTTTTTTTTTCTGAATAATCAAGGTATGGACACTACTGTTTATAAGAAAGGAATTCCCAGTACAACACTAAAAAAAAATGGAGAAATATGTTGTTAATTTAAAAAAATTTTATTACTTGCGAAGGTGGATTTGGCTATATGTTTGTTTACCATGCCCGACTGTTAATGAATTTCTTGGAGGGTGGAGAAATAAACCTCCTATACTTCCTACTGAACAATCTAAAGAATATTTCAGCAAATGTGCATAAAAGAGTTCAATTCATAGACAATACCATGCATCATCATGGACTGATAAAAATACTCATTGAATTCCATATAAAGAGTATAGGAGACTCCTGGGAGAGTTTCCTAATTAGAAATCACTTTCAAGATGAAGCACCAGAAAAACCTAAGGATGACAAAATCAAAAGAAGTAGAAGGAGAAAGGTTGATAAATGCATAGAGGATAAATCCTCACATCAACCATAGCAAGAAGAAGAAGAACTCACCATTTCATAGTTAATGAAAAATAAGAAACAGAGTGGAGTAAAAAAGAGAGGAAATGTAGAGAAAAAGGGAAAAGTTACAAGTTCAGAAATTTTAAACCCTTCATAGCCAAGGAGAAGCTCTAGACTCCATAAACCCTTAAATAATACATCATCACTAGAAGCAGAGTTTGTTAATTTAGATGAAGAACCCCATGTGCCATTGCCCATTACTGTCTCTCCTGCACATAGTCCTATACACTCTCCTATACATAGTCATGTACACATTCCAAGTAGAAATTCCCCAAAAATTGACCCAACACAATAGGAGATATATGAGTATATTGAGTCAATGGAGAAAAGACATGAAAAATCAAATCCAAGTGTGGAAAATCAGCCTATCATTCCACAAGAACCTCTCATGAACACCTTGAAGCAAGAAATCTATGAGCTAGAGATACTGAACAGGCACATTAAAAAGAACATGAAACCTTGAAGGAACATAATCGCTTGGAAAAGGTCATCAGTGACAACACTATATTAAATTTGGGGCTGTGGTATAAAAAGAACAAGAAACTAAAGAAAAAGAATAAATATCTGAATAGGAAAGTTATCAGCCTAAAGTAAAAACTCGTCATGAAGAAAAAAGAATGGAAATCACTTCAACGAAAGGAAATAAGAGGAAATTGGATGTACTGGAAGAGGTATTAGAACAAATGCAGTAGAAGGTGAAGGCTCACAATTTTTGGAATTGCATGAGGACATGAAATGGTCTCTTAGTGGGGGTATGTTGAACCTCAAAACACCCTTTTCCATCATTTCTTCTTCCTTTTTCAAAAATTCATGAATTCAATCAATGATAATTTACATATTCCACATTAGATAAGGAATTTAGATTATATCTAATTTATATTATGATGTTTCTTATTATTTCGATGAATTTCTATAATTAGCTATAGAATGAGTGCAATTCTGTAGCTACTGTTGTTTTTGCAGCCACCATTATGGTTTGACAGATTTTGAGAAGAAAATGAGGAAGCAGGTCATATGGGTATCTCTAGAATGATCCACACATGGATCGTATCCCATTCACCTGTTCGAATTCAAAGAGGAATTGTGCCTACGATCACGGTCAATATCGGTCAAAGAATGAGATCAACGGATGAAATAATCTTGATTTTCTCTAATGTAGCAAATCGAGAGATAGCTATGAGGAATTTTCTTTTATCTAGACTTCTAATTTTAGTTTTATTTGCTATCTATAGGTGGAAATTCCACAAACAATTAAATCCAAAAACTTGTATAAATGCCGGTCTTTTGAAGCCAAGAAACAATCTAGTTTTTGTGATAATTCAGTGTATGCTTTCAAAATATAATTCGTTAATAAGAAGACCAATTCCGGAGCTTTTGATGCGCGCATAATTGAAGTAGATTTTAGACTCATTCTGTTGCAGAGGGCCTGAACACAAAAGGGAGGTTTTTCTTAATTTTTTTGTAGTTTAATTTATGTCATTTAAATTCCTGATTCATAGTTTTTACTCTTGTCAATTCATAGTTAAATTCACATTATTTTGATAGTCAGATCCCTGTCAATTCATAGTTTAAACTGATTACTATTTTATAGATTAGTTTCATGAATTCTTTCTAAAATTAGTTATTTTCATTTCCAGTTAACCGTGTAATTTTGTGCTCATTAAGTCATCTCAAGAAAGTGACTCTGCCATTTTCCAATTGGATCAGATTTGGGAATTCGGTCATACGACAATTTAATTTTCCCTTTAAACATGCTTTGTTATTGCCTTTGATTTCAATCAACATTGTCATTTAAATTATTATCAATAGAATTTATGCTTTCAGTCCATGGAATATAATTATATTAATTTACCTTTCAAAAATTCTTAGATTTAAAAATAGGAGAGTGTTAGATTAGAATTGTGTTTTAAAGTAGATCAAATGCTCTCTTTTCATAGAACTAAAGATTTCAATAGATAAGATAAAAAATGATTTCATCTTTGTCATTTGAATGCAATTAGATTTAGAATAGTGCTTTGTTTTAAACTAGTTAGATATTTTTCATAGATGTTTTTCCGACCTAGATAAGTCTAACATCATTCAAAGTTTGATTTATTTTTATGCAATTTAGATTAGTTAATGAAGATTTCATTTTCTTCCTTATTTTAGATTTCATATTCCATTCATTTCATTAAAAGAAATTTGTAATTCAATTCCTTTTCTTAGAATAAAAACAACATTTCCTTTTCTTCCTTCTTTAAGAATCAGTTTTCATCATTAAAATTCATTTAGATTTGGTTGTTCACTATCATTTAAAGTCATCTAGAAGCATAGATTTAATTTCTTAGACCAATTTCAATTCTTAAAACTTTAGGCATAAGATATAAAACCCCCAATACAATACAAAACATACACAACGAAGTGAGAAATAAGGTTATCTACGCATATATAGTGCACCACACTTCATCAAATTATTAACCTCGGTCGATAATTTATGATAGAAATTTAAGACATTAAATTGAATAAACACCAATATTATGTGGAGGGAAATTGGTTTAGTAAATAGTTTGAAAAATAAACATGCAAACATGCATTTTCACCCTACAATATTTTATTAAGTTATTTTATAAATCATTAATGTGAATGCAAGTTTTTTTTTTCTTTTTTCGAGATGCTTTCCAATTTATATAAATATGTTTATTAATTTACAATGCCTTTTGTTATATGTTTGGAATATTGTAGTTGAAACACCACGAGGCTGTGTGGTACAATGGCCATAAAATTTGCATCAAAAATTTGGATGAGAAGAGGAAAACCTCTAATTTTGGGATAACTATAGTCTTCCAGGTCACTAATGTTTCCTTTAAAAGAGACACACATCCACAAGTCTATGAAAATCGATAATTTGGGTGTTTGGATGACATACTCTAGTGTGACATTAATTCATTAAAACTGGTTCTGTTCAACGTCAAATGGTATAAGCTACACATGAATGAATGCAATCCTACTAGAATTGTTATTCAACATGATATCGGATTTGCCATGGTTAATACACAGTCATTTGATCCAAAACCAAATTTCTATGTTCTTTAAAGTTAATGAGAACAAGTATTTTACTTAGATGTTCCAGGTAGAGGGGGTTGGTCATATGTTATTATATATGATCCAAGAGGAAGGTCGGTAGAGTATAATGTAGTGGAAGAAGACAATATGGTAGAAGAAAATGATGTAGAGGAGCAATTACTTCATGTTTCAAAAGAAGATGTTGAAGAAGTTCATGAAGATGTCAATCGAGAGAATGTTCTAGATGAAGATGATATAAAAAATGTACTATCAGATGAAGAACTTGAAGAAGTCGAACAAAAAATTGGAGACAATGTTCCTGATGATGATAATGACGATGATATGATTGGAAATGACAACATTGATGATATGGAAAACCCTTTAATCAAAACTAATTCTGAAGTGGATGATACAAATGTTGACTTGGATGAAGAATAACATTAATGCTATCTAAATGTTGAAATGTATGAGGTATGTGTTTATATGTTTTCAGTTGATTTTTCCTCTTTATTTACCTTAAATTTTTGTTTTCTTAGTAATTTGTAGCTATGCTTGATTCTTACTATGTTGCTTTTAAATATTTTATAGTAGATAAATTTTGTATTTTGGAATTGAGAGTGATGTGGGGGGGGGGGGGGGCATATGCGATTCCACCTTCACATGGTTGGCTGTGTTTAGAAGATAATATATTATTCTTGAAACCAAGAGAATCTCATTTATGAATGAATTTAGTCCTTTCGAGGGTTAGGCGCTCAATTGGTCGAGCACCCATTGTAAAATCACCTTAATTTGTTATTGAAAGGCCACAGGTTCAATTATCTCAATGCTCTTGGGGTCAGGTAAATGTTAAATTCACTTAAAATTTAACAATTAGTCAAATTATGCTTTAATTAATCGACCCTGCACAGAGGGCATTGTGAATGGGGCCAACGCTGATATTTTTTAGTTTGTGCTTGTATGTACTAAAATTTGACATGGTTATAGTAGATTCATGCATTGATGGTATGTGAGGGTTTTGGGACTCAAATATGACTCATAGAAAGAATTTGAAAAAATATAACATAGATGTCAAGAAGATTAAATTATTTATTATTTATTTACTGTCCTTATCATGGTATGTATTTACTAGCCCTGTCGAGGGTTAGGTGCTCAATTGGTTGAGTACCCATCATCAAAGCACCTCAATTTTATATTGAGAGGTCATGGGTTCAATTCTCTCAGTGCTATTAGGGTCAGGTAAAATTTTCATTCACTTAAAATTTAGCGATAAATGGAAATTATGCTTTAATCAATTGATCCTGCACATAGGGGGTTGTGAATGGGGCCAACGTTGAAATATTTTTAGTTTGTGCTAGAATGTACTGAAATTTGACATGGTTATAGTAGATGCATGCATTAACGTCATGGGAGGATTTCAAGACTCAAATATGAATGTTGAGGAGATGAAATTATTTTTTATTTTTTATTGTCCATATCATGGTATGTATTTACCAGCCCCGTCAAGGGTTAGATGCTCAATTAGTCGAGTACCCATCATAAAAGAACCTTAATTTCTATTGAGAGGTCATAGGTTCAATTCTCTCGACAATATCGAGGTGAGTTAAATGTTCAATTCACTTAACATTTAGCAATCAATCGAAATTATGATTTAATTAATTGAACTCACACATACGAGGTTGTGAATGGGGTCGAAGTTGAATTTTTTCAATTTGTGCTTGTATGCATTGAAGTTTGGTATGGTTATAGTAGTTTCATGTATTTGGTATTGGGGGGGGGTTCCGAGACTCAAGTATGACTCACAGAAATAATTTGTTAAAGTTATAATATAAATGTTGAGGAGATGAAATTGTTTTTTATTTTTTATTGTGCTTGTCATGGTATGCATTTACTATCCCCTTCAAGGGTCAGGCACTTTATTGACCGAGTACCCATCGTCAAAGCACTTCATTTTTCTATTGATATGTCACAGGTTCTATTCTCTCAATTTTATTGGGGTTAGGTAAGTATTCCATTCACTTAAAATTTAGCAATAAGTCAAAATTATGCTTTAATTAATTAACCCTGCAAAAGGGGGATGCGAATGGGGCCAACATTGAAAATTTTCACTTTGTGCTTATATGCCCTAAAATTTGACACTTTTATAGTAGATGCACATGTTGAATATATGGGAGAGATCCATGACTCAAATATGACTCACACAAAGAATTGAAAGAAAATATAACATAAATGTCGAGGAGATGAAATTATTTATTATTTTTTACTATCCTTATCATGCCATGTGTTTACTATCCCTGTCGAGGGTTAGACACTCAATTGGTTGAGTACCTATTGTCAAATCACCTTAAGTTTCTATTAAGAGGTTACAGGTTGAATTATCTTGATGCTCTTGGGGTCATGTAAATTTTCAATTCAATTACATTAGATAAATTTTGAGGTCTAAAATAGGCCTGAAAACAAAAATATACAACCAAAATCAACTTTAAAAGAAAAAAAATGATTCAAGATGATGTTGTCAACCATGGGGATGATTCACCATTTTTGGAGTAAAAAGGTAAAAATCTAAAAAAAAAAAAAAAAAAAAAAAAAACTACTTTTTCAACTTGCATTTTCAACTTATCTCCCTATCGTTTTACTCAAACTTCGAGTGGGAGCACTTGTTGGATGAAAAATTTAATTCCTCATCTAAGTAGTACCTATGTTGTATACTTTCAATGGAATTTTCTACATGAAAAATAAGAAATACATGAAAAACATGATTGCAATCGTAGTTTTCCATGTATTTTTTATTTTTCATGTAGCAGGGTCCATCGAAAGTATGCAACATGGGTACTCCTTGGATGATGAATTAAATTCTGCATCAAATGAGTGATCCCGCTAGAGATTTGACTAAAAACATAGGGAGATAAGTTGAAAATATGAGTTTAAAAAGTAGTTTTTTCTTTTTTCCCTCTAAAATTTGATGATGTAATCTAATCCTGTTTTATTACTTCCAATATTATTTTATCATATTCCTTAGGAGGTCCATTTTAGACGTCAAAATTTATCTAATGAAATTTAGAAATCAGTCGAAATTATGCTTTAATTAATTGACCATCCATAGAGGGGGTTGTGAATGGGGCCAATGCTGATTTTTTTTTGTGCTTTTATCCACTAGAATTTGACATGGTTATAGTAGATGCATGCATTGATGGTATGGGAGGGTTCAATTAATCAAATATGGCCCACACAAATAATTCAAAAAAATTAGAACATAAATGTTGAGGACATGATTTTTCTTTTCTTTTTACTATCCTTATCATGGTATGTATTTACTAGCCATGTTGAGGGTTAGGTGCTTAATTGGTTGAGTACCCATCATCAAAACACCTTAATTTGATATTGAGAGGTCATAGGTTCAATTATATCAACATTATATGGGTCATATAAATGTTCAATTCACTTAACATTTTGAAATCAGCTGAAATTATGATTTAATTAATTGACCCTGCACAAACGGGGTTGTGAATGGGGCCAACATTGGATTTTTTTTTTATTTTTTTTTTGATGCTTGTTTGCACTGGAATTTGACATGGTTATAGTATATGCATGCGATGATGGTATTGGAGGGTTCCATGAATCAAATATGAATCACATAAATAATTCAACAAAATTATAACATAAATGTCAAGGAGACAAAATTATTTGTTACTTTTTGCTGTCTTTATCATGCTATGTATTTACTAGACTTGTCAAGGGTTAGACACTCAATTGGTTGAGTAACCATCATCAAATCACTTTAATTTTATATTTGGAGGTCACAAGTTCAATTATTTTGATGCTCTTGGGGTCAGGGAATTGCTCAATTCACTTAACATTTAGAAATCAGTTGAAATTATGCTTTATTGACCCTGCATAGAGGGGGTTGTGAATGGGGCCAACGTTGAAGGTTTTTTTATTTTATTTTAATTTTTTAATTTTATTTTAATTTTTTTTACAGTTTGTGCTTGTATGCATTGAAATTTGACATGGTTATAGTAGATGCATGCGTTAATGATATGGGAAGGTTCCAAGACTCAAATATGACTCATACAAATAATTTAACAAAATTATAACATAAATGTCGAGGAAATGGAATTATGTGGGTAGAAAGATGTGATCATAGAAGAAAAAATCCTAACAATTTCTAGACCAATGTCTACGATGAGTGTTGGCTTGAGGGGTCCTGACCTAGGTTCAGCTTTGAGGTTTTTCCAACAAACCCCTATAATACTAGCCCTTTCATCAATGACCTACTTGCACAGGCCAAGGTCTCATTCGAATATTATGGGAGGGTGCTGGACCCAGGTTTCCACACCTTGAGAGAGAGAGAGGGAGTTAATTGAATGGGGTCCTTCTATATCGATCAAACCAATGCTCTATACCGAAACCATTTAACTACGTGCCAGTGGAATACTTCTAGAAGAGCTTATAAATCATGCAATAGTATATCAAATGGGGCAACAAAAATTAAATCTAACCATATCTATGCATTTATCATCATATATACTATTGTATCCATGTGTGCCTCACTAATCATCAGTATGTAATGAACAGATATAAATAACACAGTGCGTAGCCAGTAATCAAAACACAGAAAGCTTCAGTATCCAAAAAAAGGTCTTCTTATTCATTGCTGTTCAGATCTAGCTTACAGACTCTATCTACTAACCCACACACATAACCAGCGGGGTCCACACACAGCAGGACTCAGGGTCTCCACGCACATAGGTAGCAGGAGCCCTTACCTAGACAATCTACCAAAAATTCACTAGTTCGTATCTAGCCTTTTCCACTTCTTACTTCCTACCTCTAGACTCAACATATTCATCTATTTATATCATGCTAGCCTGCGCTATCCTATGGTCTGCAAACCATGGTTTTTGGACCCTTGGTATTACCCTTTTGACCCATTACAATTCATTGGGGGTTTTGACCCACCCCAAACCCCCTGCGCTAGACTAAGTATTACAAAATATTACAAAAATGGACAAAATTGAGGCTAGGAAACCCTGTTCCAACAGTTGTCCAACAAAATCTTGTGACTCGTCCAGAGTCATAGTGTTGGTGGGGTCTTCATCATGTCTTTGAGCAGCTCCATTGCGACAGTAAGCGGGATCAAAACATGAAGGATTTGTGCGGCGGCAGTCTGCACGATGTCCACTAGTTTCTACGAGGTTGGTCCTTTCGTAGCAGCGGTGACACTGTCGAGAGTCTAGTTCAATTGTTGCACCGCCCAGTCTAAGTCCTGTGATAGCTTGAGGGATTTTTCCGACCAGGGTGTTAGATGGCTGTTGAGTACCTATTTCTTGTGCCAGAGCCCCACAATTTCAGTGTGAAATGCGTGGCTGGTTCGAAGATGGGCTAAGCGCTAGGCTGGAACAAGGGTGGGCATCATAGCTTCAAGCTGCTCAAAGTCTTGATCCTTCTGAGTTAACTCCTGATCGATTTCTTGGAGGAGAGGGTTGTGCTGCACCTGGGACCATAATTCCATAGCCTTCTCAAGCAGAGTGACCCCCTCACTGATTTGCATTGTGATAGTGGTTGTGGCTTCAATAACCAATGTGGCTCGCTGGGCGTGTACTTCCAGAGGGGTCTCAGGCTGGAACTTGGCTTGAAAAGATGTGAGTTAAAGTTCAAACTCAACCTTGAAAACTTGCACCTCAGTGTGGGATGCCCTCAGGGCAGCGACCAATCCTTCGACCCTGGATTGTGGTTTGGCAGAGGCAGGAATGACTTCTGGCATGTCCTCACAGAGCCTATTAATCAATTGTTCTAAGGAAGCTTGATGTGAAATGGTGGTGATGTGCGCAACCTGGATTTGGGCGGCTTCTACAACTTGAGTCATAATGGTCTGCTTGGCCTTGCTGAGGTGTTGCTATACACAGGGTTCTCAGTGCCAGATTTCACTATTGACGATGGTCAATAATTCCTGCAACTGCACACCAGCCAATCGACCAAACTCGAGGTATATGGAGGAGCACGCCTGGACTTCGGTGCACAATTCAGTGGGTTCCAGGATAAAGGCAGCACCAACGAAAGGGCAGATTCAGCTATCTGCGATGGTTTCCAAGACTGTAACAAGGACCGGCTAGCCCATAGGAGTCTACCTCGCTTGATCCATGCTCGCTTGAAGGGTGTCCGCTTTGAGCTAGAGGGCCTGCAGCTCTGCTTGCAAGACTTCTACAACGACCTTGTGTTGTTCTTCCCAAGTGATCCATCGAGCAAAAGATGTAGTGGTGAAAACATCGACAATCTTGTCAAGGTCATCCTTTGTTAGGGTAACCTCCACATTGGTGCTAGTTTTACTAGCCTTACGCTTCTTTCTAGGCCCCTGAGACAATTCACAGGGCCTCTTGAGACTATGCAAGACAAACGTAGTTGTGTCATCAACATTGTTTATGTTTTGATCTGGCGGGGAGTTTGGCTCTGGCTATGTGGTGGTGCTTCTGGGGGTCGCTTGCAGCATGGAGGCTGGAATAACTGACTCTACTATTGGAATGATCGGAATGGTAGGTTTTGACACTACGTTGTGGCCAGATGTGCCTGTTGCATCTAGGTCAGTTGGTGGGACTGCAAACTTCCACTCCAACGGCCAAGTGGTAATTATCTATTCAATTTAAGCCTCAGTAGTAATATATGGGAGATTATGCCAAGTGTGATCTTTACGGGCCCGAATTTTCACATTGCGCATGGTTACTTGGAATGCTGCGATATGCTTATACTTTCCATAGACTATTGGGGATATGCGTGGTTGGGAATCAATGGCCACAAAGATAGCCCCATCGTAGAGTACCCAGAAGGACTTGTTTTCCTCAACTCACTTGGGGTCCTTTGATTCCCACAGGATGGAAAACCACGCCCCCTCGCACATGCTAGGCTCAAGAGGGGGGAAGATTGCTTCTTTTGGGATCTCCTCGGAAATTAAGATGATTAGCAAGATTAGCCATGAGTAGTAGAAAGATTTTCCCTACTCCTGAGCCTCATGCATGTTGTCGAGAAATTATTCAACTAGGTACTGGGACCAATTATAACAAACTCCCTTTTCACACTGGCCGGCAAGTTGAATTACATGAGCAGGGGCAGTCATTGCCTGGCATTTCCACATCAATTTGCAGGCAAGAAGTAGAGTGCCCATATGCATCCCTGGGTCATTGATGGTATCAATCTAGAAGCCCCTCTTGTTGCATGTGACATGGTACTTGTCCCGGACAGCTTCAGCAGTATGGTGCTCGAATTTCTTGCCCATTCCATCCCTAGGATTAGGTCTGTTCATAGGGAGGCTTGTAATGAGGTGAATGAGAGTAGCATCAATCGGTATGTGGCCTTGGAGCCACAAGCATCCATCATGGACAAGTGCCAGCAATTGGAAAACAATGAGGCTAGTTATGTTGTACCGACCAAAATGGGGGAGGCGCAACAAGTTCAATATGCCTGCGCTGACTAATCCCTTGACCCAAACCATTGGCTCCAATTTGAGCACACCATATTCGACAACCTATTCCAGGTACAAGTGTGGAGCTAACGAAGGGAAGGCATCCAGGTTCCCTAGGTCATGGTCATTGAAATTTATGTAGGGGAGGTGGCAGAACATATCTCCCAGCTAGGGCACTTCTTCTGGGACCAGAGGAATTTGAAGATAGGAGCAGACGACATCCACACTGGGCATACAGGTTTTTTTTCTTCACATCAAAACATAAGGTGGTAACCAGGTCAGTGGAGTCACCTGCAGGCCTTTTGCTGTGAGTGCCATCGGGTTCAGAGGTGTGGCAGGCGATCATTTCTTATGCACTTTCTAGGGGGAGTGCTGAATCCGAGGGGAAGTACGAGGCTTCCCACCAGCCCATTTCATCTATTTTACCTTTCCTTTTCCCTTATACTGTGCTGAAGTCGAGATAATTTCTTCTGCTGCAGGGGTTACCTCTCGGACCTCATCAGATCCTATTTCCTCGGATGTCGTTTCAGGCGGAGGTGCATTTGGGTTGGTAGCAGTCATCCTTTCTTGGAGGATGAACTCAGCGTTTCTACTGTTGGATGGCGGAGCTTGCTAAGTTATGCAGACGATAGGTAGATAGATGAAATGGTATATATCAGAGTGGTCAAGGTGCGAAAACCTTAAGCAGTAATTGAATCCTGTAAAAAAAAACAGTGCTCATCTTATAGCTTTCGTGAGGGAGAAACGGCTGGTGGATCCTTAATTTCCTTTCATCATTACGAGAATGGTAAAAATTCCTCATAAATTACTACATTAATTGCCAGTTACTTGCTTCATCAAATGGGAAGCATGGTTTTCCATGCTCCTGCTCCGTCCCAACGGCTAGTTTTTTCCACTGCGCACAACACCTGTGCCTGTCTCGCACCCACCCTTACTCCCAGTTCCGCGCACCATCCCTGTGTATCCATTCTTATGCACCATCTCTGTGCATCCATTACTGCACACCATCCCTGTGCACAGTGTCCATGGTCCAGCTACTTTGGCCATATAGTCATTTTATCGGCATCGAGGAGTCCCGATAGGGCTTTATCCGACTCCCATTAACATATCCTGGTAGGGAATCAACATGCAGTGTAGGTAATCTGACCGCACCCCCATTGTTAATTTCCTTGATCATATATGGACCTAACCAGTGCTGTCAGAACTTCCCCAGGTGTTTTGCGAACTGGATATCATACAATAGGACCAATTCTCCCTCCAAAAATACCTTTTGCCGAATATGTCGATCATGCCACGCTTTCTCCCAGGCCTTTTGAACCTATTGGTGGAATTGGGCAACGAACCAGTCTTCTTCCAATGCCACCAGCTACGCTAGGCATTCCTCCATAATATCTAGGTCTGCCATATTTTTGAAGGCCGAGATGCACAAGGTGGGAACAATGTATTCCATAAGCATAATAGATTCCTTCCTGTAGACCATGCGGAAGGGTGTTTTTTCTATGAGCTTCTTACACGTAGTTCTATAGGCCCAGAGTATAGAGGGGATGCGTACATCCCAATCGATTCGTTGTACGTTATAGACCTTGGTGAGCACTTGTTCCAATTTTTTTTTAAATCCTTCTACGGTTCCATTCACCTGTGGATGATATGGGGTTATTTTAGCATGGTGGATCTAGGTTTCCTCAGTTAGAGCCTTAATTTTTTCATTAATGAAATGCGTCCCTTTTCCACTCATCAGGACCCTTAGGCACCCAAACCTGGCCAAGATATTTTCAAAAATGAAGTGTGTCGCCATGTCCGCAGTGCATTCCTTGACAGCTTTGGCTTCTCCCCACTTGGTAACGTAATCTGTGGCCGTAATGATATACCGAGCACCTGTATTCTTACCGGGGGGGTTAATGGGGCCTACAAAGTTGATGGTCCACTTGTTAAATGTCTGCAGGGCCATCTGTGGTTGCAGGGGCATATCCTCCCAGCATGAGGGTTTTCTGGTCCATTGGCATGCATCGCAGGCCCGACAATAAGTATGAGCATCCATGTGTAGTGTGGGTCACCAAAGTCCATCCCATAATATATTTTGCGTAGTTTGTTTACCTACTTAATTTCCCCCCGCAACTCCTCCGTGGGCTTCCGCTAGAATAATTGGTATTTCATGTTCAAGGACATACCTTCGCAGTACCTCATCCGCCCACAACTTGTAGAGTTGTCCTGTAATGATAGTGAAGTCGGCTGCGTGGTTGACCAACTCCTTCTTCTGGGGCACCGAATAATCATCGGGATCTTTTCCTATGGTCAAGAAGTCGAGAATATCGACAAAGTGCTCATCAATTACCTTGATAGCAAACAGTTGCGCATCAGGAAATCCATCATCCAAGTTAGTTGGTTCTTCCCCATTCATGATTATGGAAAAATGATCCAGCCCAGCATTCAACCTTCCTAGCTTCACAATAATTTAAAAATGATACTCCTGAAAAAATAACAACCATCGAAAGATTCCCCCCCGCAACACAGGCTTGTTAACTAGGTATTTTAAGGCCGAATGATCTATGAAAATTTTGAAGTGCCCTCTGAGTAAATAGTGCCTGTATTTTTGTAGGGCATATACCATTGCTAGTCCCTCCCTCTCCGTGGTAGAATAGTTACGCTCTGCACTTGACAGCTTCCTGCTAGTGAAGGCCACTGGGTGATCTATATCTCCTTCTCCGAATTGTGCCAAGAAAACTCGCAAGGTGATCCCTGATGCATCTACGTGGACATGGAAGATCTTTGCCCAATCGGGGAATATCAAGATAGTTGCAGTCACCATATTTTCTTTTAGTAGCTCGAAGCTCTTCTGGCATTCGTCATTCCAGAAGAATGACACATCTGTTTTTAACAGTTTTTCCATCGGAGTGGTGATCAAAGCGTATCCCTGTATGAACTTTCTGTAGTAACCTGTGTGGCCCAGGATGGAGTGCAAATGTTTCTCCGTGGTTGGAACTACCAAGTTGATGATAATCAGAATCTTGGCTAGGTCAACCATCAACCCGTGCTGACATACCACGTGTCCTAACAGAATCCCGAATGGGACACAGAAGATGCATTTCTTGATGTTTAGCGAGATTTGGTGTTTCCTGCAGGCATCTAGCATCATGCACAGATTTGATACATGGTTATTTACTAATCCGAACACCGTCCAGTCATCATAATAGACTTCCAAGAACTTGTACATGAATTTCTTGAATACGTCTACAACAATGCGTGAAAAGATGGCAGGGGCATTCCTTAATCCGAAGGTCATGACAGTATACTTAAAGGAGCCCCACTCCGTCACGAAGGTTGTCTTGCTGCGATCCTCAGTTGCAATACATATATGATGGTACCCTGAGAATCCATTAGTAAATGAATAAGTCTCCTGACCCTCTATGTTATCGAGGATTTCATTGGAGAATGGAGTAGGGAATGGATCATGGACACATGCGTCATTTAACTTACATAGATCGACGTAGATCCTTATTTATCCTTTAGTTTTCTTCTCTTGGACTACCATTGTGCTTACCAAATCTGACTGCTCTATTGGTTCAATGCTACTTGCAGCCACCATTTTCTTGATTTCCTCCTTCAATATTTTCTTGTATTTTGGGTTTATGCGATAGGGCTGTTGTTTGACTGGCCACACATCGGGCTTCAACATAATCCTCATGACTCC
Organism: Pinus albicaulis; assembly: GCA_034641835.2. Lineage (NCBI taxonomy): Eukaryota > Viridiplantae > Streptophyta > Pinopsida > Pinales > Pinaceae > Pinus > Pinus albicaulis. Next base: position 1,741,659,260 of record CM076578.1, on the reverse strand, counting down.
CATATCTACTACGATTCCTTTAAGTTCAGAGAACTTGGTCGGGAATTGGTCCTGATATTTAGTTAGTAGCTTAGCGACTTTTCCCACTGTGCCATCATCCCAGTAATCCCCAATCTTGGCCATCTTGGGTTGTTCTAACGAGCCAATATTGATTTCTTTTAGTTTCACAGGTTTGGTGACATCGATTGTTTGTAGAAATGGGCCAAAAACAGGATGTTCCCCTTCTGATTCTTCGATCATAATATTTCAGGGATCTTCATCACTTGCTTCTATTGAAATATTTCATAATAATATCCTACAATGCTTCATCAAGTTGCTCGGTACCTCCTGTTAGTCCAAACGTCCTTACAAAGTATTCAACCATTGTACTCCAATGCTTGGTGCGTTGATGTAGTTCTGTGTCTAAGCACCAGGAGGTGCAGATTGGCCCCAATGTGTGAGAAAATCTGTGGACCCATTCATTCCTTGTGTCCTCATTCCATACTTCTAGCCAACGAGTTATGTGCTTGTGCAGATCTTCGTGTCCCATGAAGAGTTATATTGGTGGATCATATGGTATATGGAATCAGCAAGTTAAAATCCTTCGGCATTCTTCCTAGTCTCGGAAAGTTTCTTTATGATATTCCCACTAGCGTGTAGGGGTTGTGCGCATAGCCAAGCCTAGGGCCCAAAACTGCTGTTCCTTAAGAATGCTTGCCTCAATTGTTGCAAGGAAATTTTCAATATTACCAGAGCCGTCAAAGTGGGGTAGTTCTCTTACCTTTGAGGAAATACATCAGAATCCCTTCGTGATTTAAGACATCTTAGCGCAGACATGTCATGTAGTCGGTTTTTCCAGTTTTCGATCTCTTCATCTGAGTCGGACAAGCACTCACTATATCTTTCCCAACATAACATGCTGTCAGCCATGGGGTTGATCCAGTCATCATCCCGGGTGGTCAGTTTGTATATGTGATCAACATCTTCTTATTCCTGTATTGATTCAGTATACCGTTCTCCTTCCACAGGGTCCAGCAAGACTATTACCCTTGTGCCTTCGTTCTCGAAGATCATGCTTCTTCTCTTTAGATTAATGATACCTCCCATGTCAATTTCCCAATCTAGACCCAAGAGCATAGGGTAAGGGTCTGTGTCATATACTATCTGGATTACCTCAAAATCTGCGTGGACTCATTAGGGGAATTTTGAGGTCTAAAATGGGCCTCCTAAGGAAATTATAAAATAATAGTGGAAAAAATCAAATAAGATTTGATGACATCATCAAATTTTAGAGGGAAAAATGAAAAAACTACTTTTTCAACTCATATTTTCAACTTATCTCCCAAATTTTTACTCAAATTTCGAGCAGGAGCACTCATTGGATGCGAAATTTAATTCCCCATCCAAGGAGTACCCATGTTGCATACTTTCGATGGGTCCTACTACACAGCAGAAATACATAAAAAAACGTGATTACAATCACGTTTTTAATGTATTTCTCATTTTTCGTGTAGAAGAGTTCATCGAAAGTATGCAACATGGGTACTCCTTGGATGAGGAATCAAATTCCGCATCCAACGAGTACTCCCGCTCGAAATTTGAGTAAAAATTTTGGGAGATAAGTTTAAAATACGAGTTGAAAAAGTAGTTTTATTATTTTATTATTTTTTAATATTTTTACTTTTTTACTCCAAAAATGGTGAATCATCCATTATGGATGACATCATCATCTTGAATCCTATTGTTTGTTATAAAGTTTATTTTTGTTGTACATTTTTCTTATGAGGCCCATTTTAGACCTCAAAATTCCCCTAATGTTTAATGCCTACAATATCTACCACTACCTTCATCAGTCTTCCCAATGGGATAATATTCTGCTGATTAGCCATCCATATTTCAATAGCCGACCATTCTAGTTTAGATTCTCCCATTCATTTCCAGGTCTGCTTGGGTAGGACGTTAGCATCTTAGCCTAAGTCAAGGATAACTTGGTCCATTTCGTACTCCCCAATCTACGCAGTCATGCTCATTTCTCGTCCCGTCCTTTTTTTATTTTTGTATATCTTATTCACTTTATTCACCTCAGGCTGTGGCGCAATTATTTTTGCACAGTTGTATATTAGGGCTTGGAGAGTTTCTACAGCCTTCTGGTTGTGCAATAGCTTCATACATGCCTAGAGGAAAGGTTTAAATGCTTCGTTTGCTTTAAGATCTACCTCTCCTTTTGCGACAGGTGTTTAATTTTTAGTCACCTCTTTCCGTGCTTCGATGAAAGTTTGTTTTTCCATTTTTAGGTCTAAACCTTCTGCTTTGTCCTCAGCCTTCTGGAATAATGATTCAGTTTCCATGCTTTCCTCAGCTCCTCTTGTGGAAATTCCATTGCGTGTGATTACATTGATACATGGCCCATCGTCCTATGGTTATGCCGTAACTCTTTGCACATTCTACGTAGGTGTCTATTTATTTTCTTGAATTTTCTCTATTAGCACCAGGAAGTCTTCAATGAAATTATCGAACTGCCAGTAGCATCTGCAAGACTAGCATGCCAAGTTCGGACAATCTCATGCGAAATGTCCCACATCTCCATAGTTGTAATAGATCAATTGTCTGCGCCCTCGACCAACATTCCCCCCTCTTCCTCCTCCCCTTCCTCATCCGGGGGATCCCCCCCATCCCGAAGGAGACAATGGTGATGAGGGGTCGACTTGTACTTTGTATAAATTTCCCTTATCTACCATAAGGTCAAGGGTTCAATATTTTTTCTCGTCATGTCCTACAGACAAGTAGAATCTGCACCAATTTTGTTTCAACTCTGGTACATAAGCACCCAATCATGGGAATTGATCTGTGTTGTGTCTTCCTGCCATCCGACAGTCAACACACCATAGCATAGGACTTCTAGGGCCAGCTATTTCCCTGGGTCGTAGAGAGCTTGGACCCCCATCCTGCATGTAGTCTAATAGCAGTGGACATTGATCCTTAGTATGGCCTGGTCCCTTACATCGTATGCACCAAATGTCTGGGCTGGTTTCCTTACCATGGTTGTTTCGCAAGTGCTGAATTTATAAGTGCATTGCTTCCAATTGGTTCTAGATTTGGAGAGCTACGAACTACGTATCATCCCTTGGCACACTTTCTAACTTCATGGCTATTTCCAGTGCTTCCTCTTGAGAGCCAATCTTTTGCTATACCATGGGCCCATGCAAGTGTGGTAGTAGCATAGCGATGAAACACTATTTATGCTGCTTATCTTCGTAGACAAATCCCCCATCAGTGATAACATTCTTCAACTGTTGGTCAACCTCCCAGACGGGCTCTGTAGGTCCTTGCTTAAAGTTCTTTAGTTCGACTACACATTGAGCATATGACTTAGGCTTTCGAAATTGTTGTTTTAGGGCATTATTAATATCCTGTATGGAAGAATTCATGTGTTGAAAATTGTATCCCATGAACCAATCCAGTTCCCTTCCTTCGAAAGCTATGGATAGTTGCGCTCGTTTGATAGTATCATTGTTTACATTTTGTGCAGTCCATATAGATTCAGCTACAAAACAGAATCGATCCATGTCCTCATACCCTACACCCTTGAAGGTAGGAAACTTCATGTGCATATCCATGTCATCCTCTGATGATGGTGGGGGAGGCGTAGGAGAGTTTTTACCCTTGTGGGGATTTGATGCAGGTGTGGCTGGTGGGCTAGTTCCCCTTTACGCAACCCCTTCTTGGATATGATCAGATGACTTCCTCAAGGGACTGTATACCGATCTGTCTCCTTCTTACCACTTAATGTTGTGCTCTCACTCTGATCGGGGATCATTCACTCAGTGTGGCTATACAAGACACATTTTTTTCTCAATAGCATCTTAATCAACAACGACAAACGTTTTAGGAAATTACCTCTAAATCCTTTAAAAAACCTCCGTTCTGCTTTTGAATATGACACAAACTGATCAAAATAAAATTATGTCATGAATCCACCCAATATATGGTCAACCCAATGATCCACAGTCTTGGTAATCTCGTTATTAGTTTTTTCCAATTGTTGGACCAACTCGGGGGTCCACTATGTGACCTGATCGTCCTTCCAGCAAGTCCGAAACTTCGCCAGTTGGGCTAACCACTCTTGCAACTCATGTGCAAAGGATACAAAGAATATTTCGTGTGCTTCTGTAAAAATATACCTATTTTTTCACTCTTCTATGGACAACTTTTCGCTCCTATTTTATTTTAGGGAAAATTCCTAAATCTATTTTTTGAACCAGTATTCTAACTCAAGTTTTAAAGGTTGCCAATGACCCTGTGTCATTTCCCAATATCTCTCTCAAAATTCTCCCAGTCTCGGCAATAGAACCATTTTTTGGCTTGAGGGGTCCTGGCCCACGTTCAGCTTTGAGGTTTTGCCAAAAGACCCTTATACTACTAGCCCTTTTGGAAATGACCTGCTTGCGCAGGCCAAGGTCTCACCCGAAGTAGTATGGGAGGGTGCTGGAACCAGTTTTCTGCACCCTGAGAGAGAGAGAGAGGGAGTTAATTGAAGGGGGTCCTTCTAGATCGATCAAACTAGTGCTCTATACCGAAACCCTTTAACTGCGTGGTAGTGGAATACTTCCAACATAGCTTATAAATCATGCAATAGTAGATAAAACGGGGCAACAACAATTAAATCTAACCAGATATATGCATTTATCATCATATATATTATCACATCCATGCGCACCTCAATAATCATCAGTATGCAATGAACATATATAAATAACACAGTGCGTAGCCAGTAATCACAACACAGAAAGCTTCAGTATCCAGAAAAAGGTCTTCTTATTCATTACCATTCAGATCCAACTTACAGACTCTATCTACTAACCTGCACACACAAACAACGGGGTCCACACACAACAAGACTTAGGGTCTCCACACACACAGCCAACATGAGCCCTTACCCAGACAATCTACCAAAAATTCACCAGTTCGTATCTAGCCTTTTCCACTTCTTACTTCCTACCTCTAGACTCAACATATTTATCTATTTATATCATGCTAGCATGCAATATTCTATGGTCCGCAAACCATGGTTTGTGGACCCTTGGTCTTACCCTTTTGACCCATTACAATTCATTGGGGGTTTTGACCCACCCCAAACCCCATGCGCTAGACTAAGTATTACAAAATATTACAAAACTGGACAAAATTGAGGCTAGGAAACCCTGTTCCAACAATGAGATTTAACAACAAGAATTTTGTTAGCCCTCTTGTCGTACTCTACCTTCATGGAATCCATCAATTAAAAATTGGTTTCCATTAATAAGTAAAATAAAATTAAATGCATCTCAACCCTGTTAAAAAAATAAACTATCATTTATATGTACCTCTATATTTAATTTCCTTTATGCAAACTTCCTTTACGTTTTTTGAGTTTGATGTAAATATATTTTTTATATAGAAGACTCATTCTTTCAAAAAATTAATAGGAATATATAACCTTTAATATTCAACACAAAATTCCATTTGTAATTTATACAATTGGTTATGGCATGTGTTATATGATGATCAACACCGACAAGTTTTGATGCTACAGAAAAGAGAGGAGACTAACTTGTTGGCATGAAGGGCCCCATGTCAGATTACTAATACTCCTACATTCAATTAAAAAAACATAAGGAAAACACAAGTTGTAATTTTAAGAAAAAAATTTATTTGAGAATGCTTTACCTTTAAGCTATCTCTCCAACTAAGAATCCATATTGTATGTGAATCTTTGAGAGGGAGAAGATGTTATTTGGATGAGAAGGGAAGATAAATGATGCCTAGATTTCACTAATTAGGATAAAGTTGAATTGGAGAGAAACTTTCCCATTGTTGCATAATAAAATCATAGTTGGCGATGATAATTGAATGTTGGTTTTCTCTTCAGGTCTCCATTATATTTCATGTCTTAATGTATATTTTTTTCTTTCGTGTTGAGTATTTTTCCGTGTTAACCTATATTTGTGGTTTATTTAGCTATTGTAGTTATTAAATGGTTTCTATATAAATAATTATTAGTGTTGAGTAGTTAATGAGTTGGTAACTCAAAGATATTTATAGTGTGGAGGTTTTGTTTCATTTTACAATTTTTAATAATTGTCATCTATCTCAATAGAGATTTATGCTCCATCATTGGGTGATGTCAAAGATGGGAAATTAATAGTTCCCATTCCAAAGATACTAATATTAAAATAAACTAGGAGTTGATAAATTTTTTTTTCATATATGTTGTGGGGTTTCTCTCGAGTCTCCCATAGTTGATCTTGAATTGTTGAGTGAGTGTTTCATGCTCTATATAGGCCGTATCTCCTCTTTGGGCTGCATCCACTTGCTAACTAGTGTCTACACCTTGTCCACAAGTAGTACATTATATTAATAAAATGAAAAAAACTATATAATATAACATATATATATGTGTGTGTGTGTGTGTATAAATCAATATAACATCCACCCACAATATCTCATTTCATTCCGGCTATTTGTCACATGTGTTATCTGACCTCTTTCCATAAAACCATGATCAATAAATTCACATATATTACCTCCTTTGCCTTCATTTAATTCCACCACACATTTTTTATAGGTGTTCTCCATGCACCATAGTTGTTCTCGTTGGTGATCTACTAGGAATCCCATACTAATTTCGTCTATTAGATAGACATATAGGGCCGGTTCACCTTACCAGTGAATTATTTGAAGGGGAATACACCTGTCCTTGTATTGGATCACTCTGTATGTAATATCTCTCCTCATCAGGCCAAACCTAAGAAAATACCTTCTCTGCGGACCATAAAACCCTGAACATAGGAAGCTAGCTCTTGAGGAGAAGAAGATTTAGATTTTGTGAGCACTAGGAGAGCACCAAGACGAGAGATGGAGGTAAGATTTTTTTTTTTTTAATGTTCTATAAAATTTCTTTAAAGGAAGAGGACAAAGATATATGCATGAACAAATTCTAGATTGAAATGGGCCTTTTTTGTTGTGAAAATTTGATACATAATCCCTGGGAATCTTGTTCAATTCCTAAAATTATTAAATTATTATCCATTAAATTGATGGTATATTGAAAGAGCTCCTCTTTATATATAATATTTAATAAAGTACTTTGTAAATTCCCTCTCAAACTCGTTAATGTTATTTTGTATTTTTTTGTAGCTACTACGACCCCCTCCAAAATTTTTCCTATTTTTAAATTTTGGAGCCTCCTTATGATCATGCCATATTTTGTTCAAGCTATTAATGTCACGACCGGTCATGTTTTCTACATGTTCAAGTATTCCTTTAGGAATGATAAGTGTCAAACTACTTGCTTTCACATGCCCAACTCTTGATGTTTTCACAAGCACACTTATCAAGAAATCTTAAAGCACACTTCATAGTGACATCGTTGTGCACTCTTTGTCAGAAGTGATTGCACACTCCTTGCTAATAGTAACTGTGCGCTCCCAAATGATAGTCATTGTGGAGAATTTTCCAACAGTTATTGCATAGTTCGCAGTGATAGTGATCGCGCAGTTCCTAGTGATAGTGTAAGGGAATCCCTTGCAAATAGTCATTGCTCACTCCTAACTAAAAATCAGTGCACACTTATTGTTGATAATGAGAGCACACTTTTTTAGTTCATTTCTGTCACACTTCTTACTGACAGTCAAATCACTCTTGGATCCTAATTTCCTGACATGAAATTTGCGCACTCAGAACCTAACATTATTTTCATGTCTTATCTCCCTATATAAAGAGACCAATATAGATCTCATCTCACATTCATATTTCTCTTCTAAGCTCAATGCAATTTTGGAGCATAAGGAGCATTCTATCACTCGTGGTTACAATTGTCCCATCATCTGGGTGAGTTTATTAACTATCACTTTTGCTTTCACATGTGTCATTTTTTCTTACCCTCTCTTTTGTAAGTGTCACTTTTTCTTGCTTTCATTCTAGCATGTGTCACTTGGTCTTTATTTATTTTTTCACACATGTCGTTTTTTCTCTTGCATGTGTCGCTTTTTATTACTTTCTCATATATTATTAATAACACCTTGGAGAATCTTATAAAGGAAACCACAACAAACTTTATTACACTAATTGATCCACTTTATAACAAAAACATGTGCTAGACACACTGCCATGGCACAACACACCTTTTTATTGCATTCAAAACTTATGTCATAAATTCTTTGGCTCTAACTATCGCACTTGGAAATAAGTGTCATTTTAATGTCATCTCAATGCATGCATGTTGGTTTTGGATACTGTGCATTTAATTGTCATAAGATAGATTGCATATGTGTGTGTGATCATGTTCATGACCTATTTGAATTATCTTACTCTCTCTCTCTCTCTCTCATCATATTTATCTTATACTTAGTCAATTTGGGACTCTTTCTTGTCTTCACATCTTGTGCAAGCTTTGAACATGCTTACCCTTGAGATCAATTCATTAGCGCATTGTGCACTCCTAGGAACTATACATCACCCTCTTTCTACTTACACTTTATCTCTGCACCCATCTTGAGGACAAATCCCTTCACATTGCGCATTGAGAATCTTCAGGGTACAACCACACAACCACTACTACTTACACTTTCCCATAACATAATTATTTAATCGAAATAGGCTTCATTGTGAATTGTGAACTCCCAATGGATAGTGATGTCTCGTTTAGCCCCTTGCAATGGAAACCAACATAATACTAAGGGAATCCTTATTTATCATTGTCCACTATTCATCCTCAGGGAGCAAGCCTATCTCTTGTCTCTTGGAATTGTCCTCTACGCAATGCCTTGATGATGCTTCCCTTCATTGTGAATTTGCAATCCAAGTGGAAAGTAGGGTAATCACTTGGCCCTCTTAGTGGAAATCTACACAATATATAGAGTCACCTCTTCAATAATTACACATTTTCCCATCATAATTGGAAACTTGCATAAGAACACTAAGGTAGAATAGGTGATTTTGGGACTAATATTGTGATCAGGTGCTTAGTTTTAAGCTAAAAAATTGAAGTGCTCAAAATTGATCAGAACTTGAATGACCGCGAAGTGCTCATTGCCAGGAATCTAGTGCAATTCATTTCATCGAAAATCGACTCCGTATGAGGAAGATAGAGCCCGTTGTTCGCTTTCCTAAACAACTAAATTTTTTGCAGAAAGGACATAATGGTAATATGGTAGTCTAGTCAGAAAAAAAAAGTGTGTATATATATATATATATATATATATATATATATATTATGGGAATACTCCTTTATTTTTCCCAATCACACAGTGACAAGTGTCACTGCAGGTTTCGCAGGAAAGTTGGGAAGGATTTTTTTATATTATATGCTAAGGTCGAAATAATTTTTATAGAGGTGAATTTTTATTATTATTATATGGTCTGAAATAGTCCAACCAGAGGTAGAAATGTGGTACATCCAGGGGCCGCTATGTGCCCCCTATGGTGGACCAAGGTATGGAAGAAATATCAAACTATGTCATATATCATGGTCGAATCATATTTATTATATGTAGTGGAAAAATTATTGGCAGAGGGGTAGAGGTCACAGTTGACTCTACAACCTCCCCCGCACTAATGGACAATCTTACCAACAAGTCGTGCCAAATTTCTTGTTAATATATGGCATCGAAATATATTTATGTTAACACAATTCCATCGTTTGGCAGAGGAGGGGGCCAACCCCCTCACAACGTGATGACATGCGAAGACCGATGGTAGAGCGCTCCACTGAGTGCGTGGTTAAATGTGATTAATAAGAACTAAAACAAACTTAAAATGCACTTATCCAAAGTAATTGGGTTTAGGCATAAAAAGTGCCATTAATGCTAAACCATGCTTATCCCACAGTTAAACATCACTTAACATTTAATTAATCCAATTTAATTTGGTGGCAGAGTTGGTGGAGTTCTCCATTTGCGGGGAGACTCCAAAATTAATGGCACTAGCTGAAGTTCTCTTTAGATTTGGAGGAGATTTCCCCGGAAAAACTGATTGTGCCATAACTTTTGAGAAAATTGACCAAATTTGGCTCAACAAGAGTCTATCCTCGATGATTTGGATATTCTGAGCATGTTCGAGTAGGTTTTAAGAGAAATAGAGGATTATAAAGAAAACATTTTTCCATTTTGATCTAATATAGAGGCCCAAGCCATGGAAGCTGGACCAAGGAGATGTAGCCCAAGAGGGGTGAACTCCTTCATCAAAACACTGTGTTAATGGATCATTTGATGGTTTGCTGTACATTTTATTATTGTTGTTCAATTTTTTTTATAATGTTAATATGGTCATGAATTTAACCTGAAAATCAACACATTTACCTGTTTAACACTCACAAACACCTCAAGAAACCTATTCACATGAAGCAAATTATCACCAAATTATTTATAATTATGAAGGTGAAATTAGCATAGAAAAAATAACATTCAAATTCAGATCAAGGTGGTATAAGAGAAAAGGTTATTTTCTTGGTATTTTCTTGAGTTTTGTGCAAGTATGGTTTTAATTGTTGCAAATTTGTGATGATTACAAGGTTGAAGTTGCAAAGAGGAGAAGGGAAAATGTTGGTTGCTAGTTCTGAGGTTAGGACCAGAAGAAGGACATCCACAAGTCCACCATCTCCACCCAAAGTTTCACTCCCAGCTACACTTGAAGCACCTCAAGTTTTATCTCTAGTTGAGATTGGGGAGGTACAAGTTGCACTTGAAGATGAGCTTGAATCCATAGCCATCATGTCGGGTGTAGGAGAGACTGAAGGTATTTCAAAAGAGGAATTATGCAAGAAGGATTTATATGACCTAATTGAAAGGGTTAGGATCTTATTTGAAGAGAGGAGCACCAAGATGGTTGAAGGGAATTCTAAGTCTCCACATGGAGAGGGAACCTCATAAGACAAAAAGAATCAAGAGAAGGATTCAAAAACCAATGGAGGAAATCCTCCTCCATCTCCACCATATTCATCATCATCCTCATCATCACCATTGTCATCATATTCCACTTCCACATCCAAAACCACCCATACTCACTCAAAAACCCAAAAAGGAAAATCTCCCTTACTCAAACTTGATGTCAAATTTGAGCTTCTAATGTATAATGGTGAATTGAATGCATAGATGCTAGATAATTGGATTCGTCAATTAGAGGTGTATTGCAAAATTCAGAACCTTCAAGAAGATGACATAAAGATTCAATTGGCTTGCATGAGGATGGAGGGATCAACACTTGTATGGTGGGAAGCAAGAAATCAAGAAGAGATTAAAAACCATGGTAATATCTCAATGTCTTGGTCAAGTTTTATAGCTACCATTAAAAGGAAATTTTATCCTCTAGCTTACATGTAAAAATCCATTATGGATTGGCAGAATTTTAGACAATTGAAAGGGAAACATGTGTAAGATTATACTCATGAATTTAGGAGAAAATCTCTTATTTTGGGTGTTAATTTGTATTCTCAAGAAACTTTGTTAAAGTATATTGGGGGTTTGCACAATTACCTTAGACATACTATTCTCATGTTCAATCCTAGAGACTTAGATGAGGTTTGCGTTCAAGCCACACATTTAGAAGCAAGAGGGAAACATAGTGTAGATGAGAAAAGTGATAGTTTCCTTGAGTATGAGGGTAAAGGAAAGGGTAAGTTAAATTGAAGAGGAAAGAGAAATAACTCTATCAAAAGAGAGAAAGAGAAAATCACATGTAAACATTGTTTGAAGAATGGTCATGATGAAGACCATTGTTGGAAACTTCATCTAGAGTTGAAGCCAAACAAACTAAAAGCCAAAGAAAGGGGAAAAACTGTTGAAATCATTGAGCATGATTTAGGTTCAGATTCAAGAGATGAAACAAATATTATAACAATGGGTTTGAAAGGTAAGAACATAGAAAACACTAGTTCTTCAAGTTGTTCCAATGTAACTCAAGATTAATATACAAGAATTGAACTCTTTTATATTAGAGTCGTTCTAAACATACCAAGATAGACATACTATTTGATAGTGGTTCTCAAGCTAATTTGATTTCTAAAGACTTAGTTAAGGAGCTAAACCTTGAAACTGTTACACATCCAAGACCTTATCCTTTAGGGTGGATATGCAATAATGCAAACTTGCAGGTAACAAGGAAGTGCATTCTAAGGTTTGCAATCAATTCAAACTTTGTTGATGAAGTTGAAAATGATGTAGTGCCGCTTGAGATATTATATATTGTTTAGGAAGTCCTTATCTTTATGATAGGAAAGAAATATTTCATCGCCATGAGAATAAGTATCACTTTTTTAAATATGTAATTGAGTACATAGTTAGATTGCATAAGAAGAAGAAAATTTTGTCTCTTATACATGTAGGATAAATGAAGAGAATAGTGAATGCAAGTCAAAATTTGACTTTGTTAATGATTAAGCATAGAGATGTTTTGAATGAAAACTTTCAAAAAGAAGCATCGAATGCACAAGTTGATTTCATTGAAGTTGATTATGCTTGTAATAAGATGTTTCAAGACTTTGAAAAGTTACCTTTGAAAGGAGGTAAAAAATATGTGAAATATTTGCAGCAATCAACATCAGTGTTGGAAACAAGATGCTGGTGCAAGAGAGATCAAAGGTCACAGAGAAAATATTGAAGAAATTTGAAAAAGAAGGAATAGGTTCCAAAAGTGCTTTTTTTTGGTTTCAAAAAGGTACATGGCAATGGAAAAAATACTTGGTCAAAATTTGACGCAAGTACAAAGCAAGATCAACTAAGAATTGCCATGACAACAGTGTTCGAGGTGAGACAATTTTCAAGTTTCCTTTGATTGATGATTGAGGTGGGAAAAAGTTTGTTTCTGCAAGGATAGCTTTCTATTCTGAAAATTCAAGGAAATTGTAGCATGATGATGTCTACAACAACAAGAGAGGGTCTCAAGAGTCAAGGAAAAAGCTTAGTTTTTGTGAAAAGCTCAAATTGATGAAAATGGGAAAATTTCAGTGAATTGAGACTGGAAGGGTGAGGGAACTGTACCCTCATCCACATGTTCATTAATCAAAGAGATTTTGGGGGCTTATAGTGGGGAGGAATGATAAGGTGCTCAGTGTTAAGCTAAAAAATTGAAGTGTTTAGAATCGATTAGAACCTGAACGACCGCGAAGTGTTCATCACCAGGAACCCAATGTAATTCGTTTCATCGAAAACCGAATATGTATGAGTAAGATAGATCCTGTTGTTAGTTTTCCTAAACAACTAAAATTTTTGCAGAAAGGACAGAATGGTGACATGGCAGTCTAGTAAGAAAATAAAATAAAATTTTTGGGAATACTCTAGTTTTCCCAATCACAATGTGATAAGTGTCGCTGCAGGATTCACTGGAAAGTTGTGAAGGTGAATTTTTTTATTATATCCTAAGGTGGAAATCATTATTTATAGAGGTTCATTTATTATTATTATTATATGGTCGGAAATAATCCAACGAAAGGTGGACACGTGGTGCAGCCAGGGGCCGCCACGTGCCCCCTCTGGTGGACCAAGGTATGGATGAAATATCAAACTATGTCATATATCATGGTCAAATCATATAAATATATGCAATGGAAAAATTATTGGTGGAAGGACGGAGGTCGGGGTTGACCCCGCAACCTCCCCGACACTAACAGGCTGTCTTACCAACAGGTCGCACCGAATTTCTTATTAATATATGCCATCGAAATATATTTATGTTAACACCATTGCACCATTGGGTGGAGGAGGGTGCCAACCCCCTCACATTGTGACCATATGCGAAGACTGATGGCAAAGTGCTCCACTAAGCACGGGGTTAAATGTGATTAATAAGCACTAAATCAAATTTAAAATGCGCTTATCCAAAGTAATGCTGATTATGCATAAAACATGCCATTAGCGCTAAAGCATGCTTATCCCATAGTTAAACATCACTTAACATTTAATTGATACAATTTAATTCAATGGAGAAGTTAGCGGAGTCTGCCATTTACGGTGGGACTCCAAAATTGGCGATGCTAACTAGAGTTTTCTCCAGATTTGGAGGAGGTTTCCTAGGCCAAACTGATTATGCCATAAATTTTGCAAAATTTGACCAAATTGGGCTCAAGAAGAGTCTATCCTAGGTGATTTGGATATTATGAGCATGTTGGAGCATGTTTTAGGAGTAGTAGAGGATTGTAAACAACACTTTTTTTCCATTTTGAGCTAATACAGAGGCCCAAGCCATGGAAGCTAGACTAAGGAGATGTAGCCCAGGAGGGGTGAAGTCCTTCATCAAAACAATGTGTTAATGAATCATTTGATGGTTTTTTGTACATTTTATTTTTGTTGTTAGACATTTTGTTTTAAGGTTAATATGCTCATGAATTTAACCAATTAGAAATTGAAAACTTGATTTATTTAAAAAAATAATTACAAATGTGAATTAGACATGTGCAATTTTTTCTAGGAGATATTGTTGTTTTCCTTTGCATTTTAAACAACAATGATCCATCCTTAATTGCAATTGAATGGAGACTCCATCTCATTTATAGCCTCTTTTATATTTCATATAATATTAGTTATTTATTCCACATTAGCATCTTTTATATTTCATATAATATTAGTTATTTATTCCACCTTTGAAAAATCATATGAGAAATTTAACTCTTTTTCAAAGTATAACTATTTTGTATATGCATAATGTTATAATTTAAAACTCAATTTTTCCAAATATTTTAGAATTTGGCCATAAAAAAATGGAAAGAATAAATTAATATCTAATTAAAATCACTTTAGATTCCAAATATTTGGAAAAAAAGTAATATATAATTAAAATCACTATATGGAAATTTCTTTATAAAAAAGGGTTGTATAAAATATAGAAATAATTTTGCATATATTTTAGGATTCAAATTCATATGCACTCAAACACTCTATCTATTTGTGGAATTTTACTCTCAAAATTTGTTGATGAGAAGTAAAACACATAGTGCGACTTTCCAACTATAATACCTTTCATGGATATTATTGGTAAATAAGTTATTCTCTTTATTTGGATAAACACAAATGCTCTTACTTTCTATTGGATTACTGGTATGTAAAATTATTATAAGGTTTGTTTTTTAAATAATTTTTTGTCTAGAATTTCAAGAAATATGTTTTTTATAAAAAAATATTTGATATTAAAATGAAAATGTTGAAGGTATTGAAATAATAATTAGCATCAACTATTCATTGATGTTTTAAAAACTTTATTAAAAAAAAAACTAATTAGAGTTAATGAATTAGAAATTGAAATGACTTATTTAAAAAAAAATTACAAATGTGAATTAGACATGTGCATTTTCTTTTCTGTGAGTTTGCATCTCAAACAACAACAATCCATCATTGGTTAGAACTCCGTCTCATTTATAGCATATTCTATATTTCATATAATATTAGTTATTTATTCCACATTTAAAAAAACACATGTGAAAAAAACTATTTAGAATTAAAGAATTAGAAATTTAAAACTTGATTTATTTAAAAAATTAATTACAAATGTGAATTAGCATCTTATGTATTTCATACAATATTAGATATTTATTCCACCTTTAAAAAAACACATGAGAAAAAAACTAATTAGACATTAAAAACTTGATTTATTTTAACAATTAATCACATTTGTGAATTATACATGTGCATTTCTTTTCTCAAAGATCTTGTTGTTGTCCTTTACATTTCAAACAACAACCATACATCATATCTCATTCATGGCATTTTCTATATTTCTTGTAATATTAGTTATTTATTCTATTATGTATAACTATAACATAATGGAAATTTAAATTACATGGGAAATTTAACTCTTTTTGAAAGTATAACTATTACGTATATGTTCAATGTTATAATTTAAAAATGGAGTTTTCCAAATATTTTCACATTTTTCCATTTGAGATTAAAAAAATTGGAAGAATAAATTAATATATAATTAAAATCACTTTAGATTCTAAATATTTGGAAAAAAAAATCTATAATTAAAATCACTATATGAAAATTTCTTTATAAAAAATGGTTCTATAAAATATACAAATATGCATTTAAAGAATTGTTTGAGGCACTCTATCTGTTTGTGAAATTTTACTTGGAAAATTTGTTGATGAGAAGTAAAACACATAGTAGGGCTTTCTAGTTATTAAACCTTTCATGGATATTTTTGCTAAATAAGTTATTCTCCTTCTTTGGAGAAACATAAATGACCTTCCCTTCTATGGGATTACTAGTAAGTAAAATTATTATAAGAAATTTGTTTATTAACATAATTTTTTATCTAGAATTTCAAGAAAAATATTTGTTATAAAAAAATTGTTATTAAAAAGAAAATGTTGAAGGTATTGAGATAATAATTAATCTAACTATTTATTGATGTTTTAAATATTTTATTTAAAAAATTCTAATTAAAATTAATGAATTAGAAATTGAAAACTTCACTTATTATTACAAATGCGAATTACACATATGCATTTTCTTTTTGGTTGTTTACATATCAAACAACAACCATCCATCATTGGTTAGAATTCAATGTTGAATCCATTTCATTTATAGCACTTTCTATATTTCATATTATATTAGTTATTTATTCCACATTTGAAAAAGAACACGATAAAAAAAATAACTAAAATTAATTGGTTAGAAATTGAAAGCTTGATTTATTTAAAATATTAATTACAAATGTGAATTAGATATGTGCATTTCCTTTTCTAGGAGATCTTTTTGTTGTCCTTTTCATTTCAAACAACAACCATTGATCATTGGTAACAATTCAATGCAGAATCCATCTCATTTATAACATCTTCTATATTTCATATAATATTAGTTATTTATTCCACCTTTGAAAAACAACATGGGAAACTTAAATCTTTTATAACTATTATGTATATGCCCAATGTTATTACATAAAATTGGATTTTTCTAAATATTTTCACATTTTACCATTTGTGATTAAAAAATGAGAAGAATAAATTAATATATAAGTAAAATCACTTTAGATTATAAATATTTGGAAAAAAAAACAATATATAGTTAAAATAATTATATGGAAATTTCTTTATAAAAAAGGGTTGTATAAAATATATAAATAATTATATATATATTTTATGATTCAAATTTATATGCAATCAAAGAATTGTTTGAGGCACTCTATCTGTTTGTGAAATTTTACTCTTAAAATTTGTTGATGAGAATTAAAACACACAGTGTGGCTTTCTAGCTATAAGACCTTTCACAATATTACTGCTAAAGAAGTTATTCTGCTTATTTGAAGAAACATAAATTTTCTTTCTTTCCATTTGATCACTAGGAAGTAAAATTATTATAAGAAAATTGTTTGTTAAAATATTTTTTTCTCTAGAATTTTATTGATATTAAAATGAAAATGTTGAAGGTATTGAAATAAAAATTAGCCTCAAAGATTCATTGATGTTTTAAATATTTTATTTAAAAAAATATAATTAGAATTAAAGAATTAGAAATTGAAAACTTGACTTATTTAAAAAATTAATTACAAATGTGCATCACATTTGCATTTTCTTTTCTAAGAGTTTGCATCTCAAATGCAGACTCCATCTCATTTATATCATCTTCTATATTTCATATAATATTAGTTATTTATTCCACTGAAAAATATAACTATTATGTATATGTCCAATATTATCATTTAAAACTAGCTTTTTCTAAATCTTATCCATTTTTTTCCACTTGTGATTAAAAAGGACTATGTATAAAATACAAAACAATTGTGTATATATTTTATGATTCAAATTCATATGAAATAAAAAAATTGTCTAAGGCACTCTATCTATTTGTGAAATTTTACTCAGAAAATTTGTTGATGAGAAACAAAACACATAGAGCTACTTTCGAGCTATAAGATATTTCATCAATATTATTGCCAAAAATGTTACTCTCCTTACTTCGACAAACATAGATGCCCTTCCTTTCTACTACTAGTAAGTAAAACTATTATAAGAAATATGTTTGTAATAAAAAAATTGATATTAAAATGAAAATATCGAAGGTATTGAGATAATTAGCCTCAACTATTTATTCTTTGATGTTTTAAATGTTTTATAGTTATGTAAGAATTTTAATTAGTTATTTGAATTTTCACCTCTAAAGGATCAATTATAAAAAAAAATATTAATATCATTAAGTTTTCTCTTTCATTCAATTTTTTTTACATTTAGATCACATATCATAGTTGTATTCATCTATGTGGTGTTGGAAGGTCTTGGTATCACTGAGATTATTCTTTGCACGTGTGGGCTTCTTTAAAGAGGATTCTAGAAGATTCAGATGCGAAACAGGTTTGGATTACCTGGGAGTGGTTGGTGTTGTGGACAACTGAATGTCACATATTTAATGTAGTGGCTCGTGCAGTGTTTGTTCTCTTTGTCAAGAGGTTCACACTTGAAATTTTTGTGATTTCTGTGATAATAAACTTTATTCTAGAAAATATCTTGGCTAAGATTCAATATATTATAGTTTTATTTCCATGAAATCGCCCTTTTTATATTAGAAACTCATATTGTAATTTCTACAGAATCAGAATCATAGGAGGGAGTTAACATGGAATCTCAAACAACCTATAAGGGAAAGGTATCTTATCTTCTATCTAGCTCAATCTATCTCTTCATAAAACACTACTTTTTGGTAACATGAGTGGAAAAAGGAAAACATTCTAGAGTTGCAAGGGAATGAAAATGAGAAGTGGGAGGCTTACATAGCTAGACTAAAAATTACCCATGTTCGACACAAGGAAGAGAGAGTGAGCTCGTTTGGTTAAAAAACGAAATTTACACTATTCAATTTGGAATCCTGAATTGAATCCTTACTAAAGAGGTTGGATGTAGGGTATATATTTCTTCAAAGACATCCAAGACTTTCACCTAGACCCATTCAAAATAATTTAGATAAGGGGTTGTGTGTTGCTTATCTATTTTTCTGAAGGCTCCGAGCGTTTGCAAATGTTGTTGTGTGTTTTGGAACATCTATGAGAATCAACATATACACGAGTTTTTCATTGGATATAATTGAATGTTGTGGGGGTAATATCACAACACCCAAATTCTACAAACCTTAACCCTATCTAGGAGAAATTGCAACTAACATCATCACTTCTCAATTCTTTGGCTAAGAGGTCACATGTGGGTTATATATTCCTTTAAAGAATCCTCTTATTTGAATTTTCCTCCAACTACTAAACTATTCTTGCATGTATGGCCACATCCACGAGCATCATCACAAACACTAGCTTGTCACTGGAGAGACTTGAATACTGGTGGGGACAACATCAACAACCAAATTTTTCTTACCCTGCAACTTACCTTTTATTAAGGGTGTAATTTTAATTAGATCAATTTCCAAGATGAATTTTAACAATTTTTGGTTTTTTAGAAATATCATACATTATAGTCAATTGGTCATTGATTTACTTAGGTTGAAAAACCTTTAAGCTATTCACTAAATTTTTTATCACTATAAAATGACATGAGCACCATAAGAATTAGGTAGGGACATGAGCTCCATAAGGATGAGGCGGGGTGCAAAGTCGTGGGAATTTTTTTTGGAAATTAAAATAGTTACCCCTCAATCATGGTAACTAATTCAAAGAAAGTGTATCTTGAATCCATCATAACAAAAAATATTAACCATTTAATTGTGAATGAAATGTTTGATTTTAAAAAATTACTTATAATAGTTTCAAATATCGGAGTTCTAGGATATATGCTACTGCCTCATCACTATTCGATTTGTTTGTCTCTTTCGTGTTAATGACAACATACTAATATTTGTGTTGTTATTGAGTCATGATGGAGTAAATTTTGAAGCAAGTTTTAAATGTTCTAATATGTTTATAAACGTTGACACATTTTAAATCCAAAAATCCTACTTGAACTATATTCAACTATGAAAATATACTTAGATATTGCTTTTTCCATTAATCTTAACATTTCACTTTATTGATAAGGTGTTTGTAAACAAAAATCTTTGTCACAAGGATTCTATGTTGAAGACGGTGATTATATGATGCTTTCAATACATACCTTTTAGGATTCAATTCCAATTTTCATTCTATTTACCTATTGGTGGCACCATGGCAACAATGTGCCCCTATACCACAAGAGAACACAAACATATATTGGTTTCTAAAGCACACATTATTAGTGAACATATTTATGAAAAAACAGATATTGATTGGATTCCTCAAACTATAGTCATTCCTAAGTGTTGTAGCTCAATTTTACAAAGTTTAAATTTCAAAGTTTTATCCAAAAACTGCTAGTAAAGGAATAAAATGGCATACAATTTTTACTTCTTACTTCTATGCTTCTCTTTTCTATGTTACCACCTTAAGGTGTTTGCTTTGCAACATGTGGTGCAATTGCTAGTTATAACACTATGGGACAAGTTCACCATCACCCATCATTCATTCTAATTTTTATATAAAATCTAAAAATATTAAAAACAAAATGATAGTTGAAAACATTTTGATTTATCACCTTCACCAACTTATTTTCTGATTTTTTTTAATTCTTTATAAATTATCTGTAATTTTTTTGAATTATTTAAATATGAACATTTCAACCATAAATGTCAATTTTGAAACCATTAAATATACGGTGATACAAAATATCTATGGGTTTCAATGCCAAAATTTAAATAAATTTAAATTTAGATAGAGCCTAAAGTTTGAATTCTAAATTTTAGTTTCTCAAAATACTTTGTTGTTTAAATTTTATTTAAAATTTGAAAGTGATTTGTTAAATTTATTATTTTGAGTTATAAAATTTAAATTTTATTGTGGAATGTAAGAAGTTAGTTTATATTAAATAATAAAAATTAATAATATTAATTGATAGAAAAATAATGTATCACAATTAGTAATATTAATTATTATTAATTAACAACAAAATATCCAGAAATTACCAATAAATATTAAACCAAATTGTATCTAAAATTATAATAACATATTGAACTGGAAATGTTATAAATATTATTCAATACACATTATTAACATAAAATAATAATAACTAAGTAATTCTATTAAAAATATTCCAAATCCCAAATTATTTATATAACAACCATTTAATATTAACCAGAGGAAAAGAAATATAATATTAATTAAAATGAATAAATAAATAAATTACTTTGTAACGTTCAACTATGTTAACAACAACTTAGTAAGTGACTAAATGTTAAAATATGAATCACAATCAGCTACATGATAACATTTATGGAAGCAACACAAAAATCATTAACTATTTGTGGATTTTTTTTAGTTTTAAGAGTTTTGGGAGTGGGATAATCTATAAAATCCATGTTATTTCTCAAAAAAATATTTCCCTATATTTTTTGATCCGATGATGAAATGGGACACTACCTGTTGGGTGGTTAGTCATTTCTATTCAAAGACACTGACATTCCATAAACCTGGTTAGTCATTTCTATTCAAAGGCACTCAACGAAAATGTTTTTTTCTGTCAGCCAAAAAACATATCTCTCATTTCAAACTTTTGTGATTCATATTGTTTTGAGATAGTTCTTCTGGAATAATCTCACCATGAATTTTTGATGGTATGATTATTCTAGAATAACTATCTCAAAATAATAATATTAGTTTAATCTAATTAATGGATAAAATTGTTTCCTTGGAAAAAAATAAAATGATTTCCATACTAACAAATAAAATATATATATTTTAATATAGAAATAATTTTATTCCAATACAAATTATCAATTTGGAACCAATTTGCAAATACACAATCAAAATCGGATACACAATATATTCATGGAAGGAATCATCAATGCATATGGGAAGCCATTACCCTATGCCAAATTTAATAGAAGAAAACACCTTATTTCTAGTGTACTTCATGGATAGCAGGCTTCTAGGATTTCACCTACTACTTCCATATTCCAAGTGTATTTGGGTTGCACATTTCATCATTGAACAACTTAGAAGCCGAGGCATACTTAAAATAAATAATATCAAGACTTTGAATGTAAACTATATATTTTTATTTCTTCATATAATCTAGCAAAAAAAAATTCGATGTTTCAATGTCGACATCAAGATTGTGATTGTAAAAAATATATTTGTAATTCTTCATATTTAATATTTACAAAAAAAAATATAAAATTCCACTCTTTATGTGTTATATGATCTACCCAAAAAAATATAATATTCTACTCTTTATTTGTGTTATATTTTCTACCCTTAAGTAAGAACTGATATGTTAGCAAGTTCTGCAATGAGAAAGCTTAATTCAACAAGCACAAAACCTAAAATAAATACTCAACATGCATGCTCTCGACCTAATGGATAAGAAAAAAAATACTCTAACCTGCAGTTATTCCCATGTAGTTAGGTTAGTTATGGGATATCCAATAGAGCATGCCCAAGAATCAATTTCTTTTTTTCACTAAGAGAAATGCATCAGATTTCCATGGAATCTTAGTCCCTGTCACTTAATTGGCAATTATGGTTTCATAAAAATTGAAAGTTGATATATGGAATGGAAAAATAAATTACACTTGAAAAATATGATTCCTACTTTTATTTGTTGTGATTTTTTACAAGCATAAGAGTTTGTCCCTAGTGTTTAGGAGTTTTGTTAATGCTTAGTTGGTTGAGAGATTCTCTCCAACTAGTTAGATTCCTAGATTGGTGTGTGGTTGAGATATTCACTCAACCAAAAGATTGGATCTCCCTCTTGGGACTATCGAGGGAAATAGAAAATACATGTGTTTTGAAGTATTATTTTTGAGTTTGTAGTAGGGTCTTTTCCCATTAATTAATATACGAGATGGAACTGAACAAAGCGTATATTTTTGTTACTAGTTTTGTCTTGGCATCTTTTATTTTTGTAGAAGCAATCTACTTTGTGGATAGGTGACTTACTCCAAGAATTTGATCTTGGTTATAATTAAGCCTAGTGAAAGTCATTTGTTACAATGTATTAGGTCATGTAATAATTATTGATATTTGGTTGAAATAATTGGATGTTTGTTGTTGTGACAATTAGTCTAACCAACTATTGTCACCAATCTGAGTCTCTGTTGGCCCATTGGCCATTTCAAAAATAGAAAAATTTGTAGGATTTATTGATTACCATATATGATGAAGACATGAAACTAAAGATGGCATTGAAATATAGTGATTGGAGCAACATCAAATGTTAAAGGATGATGGGAAACCAGGTGCAAGACTGTATGAATTTGTGGAATAAACTCACAATGATGATATATTATGTGTCACAAACATGTATTAGTAAGCAAGTCAATTATGTTTTGTAGTGGTAATTCAAAATTTGATAATATTATGTACCTGGAGTTGTGTGTACCCTCATAAAATTTGTGGTAATCTTCAAACCACTTTGTAACTATAGGTTTGTGGTGATCTAGAAACCACTTTGTAGTGCACATTTGTGGTAAGCCAAAATCTATTGGAAATATTGAGAGGGGGGTGAATCAGTATTCCTTGCAATTAGGGCATTAGTTAATCTTAAATTATTATCAATGTTTTTACAATGATAGAAACAAACAAGAGGAACACAAATGCACACAGATTTTAAGGTGGAAACCCACTCTGGGAAAAAAACCACCTAATGCTTTTCTAATAATTCTTTAATATTCAACTCCAATTGAAAATAAAGCTCCAACTTCCTAGAATCTAGAAAAGCATTCTTCTCCAGCTCCCACTGGATGGACGCTCCAACGCCTGAGATTCTTCAGTAGTCAACTGAACGGATGCCCCAACACCCGATGAGCTACAACTCATCCTAGCACCACCCTACCACCCTATAGAAGAATAAAAGAAGAATGGACTCCCGTACCAGGGAAATGGTCCACTTTACAATGATATAGAATGATGTAGAAGAAGAAGATATACTAGACCATAACCCCAACTTTGACACAACCACCTAATGATGATCCTAGACCTCCCAACACTGCCTCTTCAACCCTTGGTAGATAGACAGTAGTACAATTTGTACAATAATGTATTTACAATGACTAAGCACAATGATACCTTTACAATGATTGTATGCAGTGCTGCCCACTTCAAGACTTCATATGATGAACTTATTGCTGCTGTTATGCACCTTGGTTGTTGATCTTGTCATGCTTCCTTTTACTGCACCTTGCTTTGCTTTGCTTCCATAGAAAGTCTCGTCCTTTGCAACCCTTGACAACACATGATCTAGCTTTTTATTTCCTTCTAAGAGCTTGATATTGAATCTGGTATATCTCTGTTATTTTAGATCCTCAATATCTAATTTTCGGTTGTGTAGTAATCCTATGAGTCATATTTCCAATGCCATAGGTCTGACCCAATTTGGATTCTTCAAGAGAGAGTTATACCCAATCTCTCAAAATTCCCTAATTATGGACTGTTTCAGCAGAGCGAACTTGTATGGTGTGCCACGTGTCACTGTTTCTTCATTCGACTCTAAAATTGATAAAGAGAAAACTACAGTCTGTGCACTATCTGTCACTTTTTATGGAATTCCAATCCGATACTCAGAGAGAGAATTATGATGATTTTACCAAGGTCACTTCTTTGAGATTAATTTCAGGAGCATGCAAAAACCCTAACTTCCACAAATCATATCTCCAAAAATATTACGCACCTTGATCTAAAATTTTTACAGCAGCTTCCTCAGGATTTTGGCTTCCCCTCATAAAAAATTTCAGCTTTTGAACCTTCGTAGAAACAAATTTAGAGTGAAAATTCCATGATGACCTGTTTTAGATGGTCGAATCCCTTTCCTAAGTAGGAAATGGAGATCACAATTTATATAAATGCTTAAGTTGAGAGGGGCTTCAACAAGTGAACATGGGAGGGATTTTAGGAGCTTAAAAAATATTAATTATGAGTTTTCAATGACCCATGCCCCAACCCCATGGGGTTTTAGCCCACTAACTGGGGGTACAAACTTCAAACATGAATATCTCTCAAACCATGAAGAATTACATGGCGTGCCATATATCAACGGAAACATATTGACAAGTAGAAACCATCAAAAACATTATTGACCCAGAATATATTAATTTGGTAGGTCAAAATTCCCATGCAATATTGGGTTAGCCCCTGGTGCTGCTTGGGTTGACACCAATGACAACCGCTAATCAACAATCTCCCCCTTTGGCATTGATGGCAACACAAGTACTCCCCCTGCGATCATGACACCTCTTCCTGCAACATTCTCTCCCCCTTTGACATCAATGGAAAAGGGTAACTCCCCCTAAAACACAACCATCTTGCGGACCTGTACACACTTCCACTCCCGCTGACACACAACCGTCCTGCAGACCTGTAATCTAATGAGAACTTGGGAGAATCCCAAGCTTTTGACGAAGATATTCAAATGCTTCAAGAGGTAAAGGTTTAGTGAAGATATCAACAGTTTGTTCTTTTGTACAAACATACTCAAGTTTGATATTCTTTTCAGCGACTTGTTCTCTAACAAAATGATATTTGATCGAAATGTGTTTTGTTTTTGAATGCATGACAGGATTCTTGGAGATGCTGATGGAACTGGTGTTGTCACAGAATATGGGAATAGGCTCACTGAATTGTACTTGAAGATCTTGAAAATTTTGTTTCATCCAAAGGAATTGAGTACAACATGATGCTGCTGCAATGTATTCTTCTTCCGTTATAGATAATGAGATTGAAGTTTGCTTTTTTCTCAACCATGATACGAGACAACCACCTAGATAGAATGCTGCTCCACTAGTACTCTTACGATCATCAACGCTTCCTGCCTAATCTTCATCTGTAAAGGCTTGAATAATGATATTATTACCCTTGGGATACCACAAACCATATTATTCTGTGCCCTTTAGACATCGAAGAATTCTTTTGATGGTAATAATACGTGATTCTTTTGGTGCTGTTTGGAATCTTGCTACTTGTCCAACTGCTTGCATAACATCTGGCCAAGAGGATGTTACATATAGAATATTACCAATCATAGATCTTTACAACCTCTGATCCACATCCTTAGATGAGTCATCTATGCTCAATTTTCAACCTGTTAGCATCGGAGTAAGGATGGGTTTGCAATCTTCCATTTTGAATTTCTTGAGAATTTCCTTGATGTACTTGGCTTGACATATAAATATTCCTTTCTCTTGCTGAGATATTTGAAGCCCTAAGAAGTATGTCAGCTCACCAAGTAAAGACATCTCAAACTCACTTTGCATCTTCGTAGAAAAATTCTTACTTAGTTGATCATCATTGCTACCAAATATTATATCATCCAAATATACCTCAACGATTGTTAAATTATCTTTATCTATTTGTAGATAAATATTGCTACCAACAGTACCTTTCTTGAACCCTTGTTGATGTAGATATCCATCAATACGAGCATACCATGCTATGGGAGCCTGCTTGAGACCATATAGAGCCTTGTTTAACCTGCAGACATAGTCTTCTTTTTGTGATAGTAGAAAACCTTCAGGTTGTTCGATGTAAACTTCTTCTACTAATTCTCCATTAAAAAATGTTGACTTAACATACATTTGGTAGAATTTGATTTTCTTGAACATGCATAGGTGAGAAACATTCGGATGGCTTCCATTCTAGCAACTGGTGCAAACGTTTCATCGAAATCAATTCCTTCCACTTGTGCATAGCCTTTGCAAACCAATCTTGCTTTGTTTCTAGTAACCTGCCCATCTTCATTCAATTTGTTCCTGAACACCCATTTAGTCCCAATGACATTTTTATCTTTTGGTCATGGAACTAATTCCCAGGTGTTATTCTTCTAAGTTTGATCCAATTCTTCATTCCTAGCTGCTACCCAATGTTCATTCTGGCTGGCTTCCTCAAAACTACTAGGCTCAAAGGTTGCTAGAAAAGCAACGTGAGCTTGTTGTGATGAAAGAAGATGTCGACCTTCATTTATGTCACCAATGATTTGATTTGTTGGATGGTTCTTTTGAATCCACTCTTTTGTTCTCCTTAGAGGAGCTTCTTGTTGTTGTTCTGGTATATCTTGATGATCATTGTTTACTTATTCCTCGTTGATAGTTGCTTCTTGTTCTACAATTTTATCTGTGTCTTTTTCAGCCTCTGTCTCAAGTTTCAAAGATTCTAGATCCTCATCATTACTCGCTAGAACACCATCTTTGTCAAATGTAACATTTATGCTCTCCACTATCTGTTTTCGTCTTAGATTATAGCATTTATAGGCCTTTATTTTGCGTGAGTAACCAACAAAGATACCTTCATCAACACGTGATTCAAACTTACCCAAATTTTGATCTTCTCTTTTGATATAACATTTGCTTCCAAAGATTCTGAAATATTTTACATTAGCTGGTTTTCCTTTCCATAATTCATATGGAGTCTTGTTGCAATTATTTATGAGAAGACTTCGGTTGATAATGAAGACTGTCGTATCAATTGCTTGAACCCAAAATTTTTCATCCAATTTTGAGTCCTTCAACATTGTTCTACCCATTTCCTGTACAGTTCTATTCTTTCTTTCAGCAACTCCATTTTGCTGAGGTGTTCGTGCTGTTGAAAATTGCCTTTTTATTCCATTTTCGTCACAGTATTGTTGAAATAATTTGGAAGTGAATTCTCCACCATTATCTGATCTTAAACACTTTATTTTCAAATCAGTTTCATTTTCAACCAACTCCTTGTAGATCTTAAAGCACTCAAATGCTTCAGATTTTTTCTTTAGGAAACTGATGGCTGTCATCTTGGTATAGTCATCTATCATTAACATGAAATATAATTCTCCGTCTAAGCCTTTTGTTCTCACAGGACCACATATATCAGTATGTATCAATTCCAATGGATGTGATGAAAAGTGTTCTTTTGTTTTAAATTGGACTTTTGTTTGCTTGCCATGCTGACGTGCCTCACATAGTGTGTTGGAAGGTTTTGAGATTTTTGGCATTTCTCGTACTGCTTCCTTTTTGCTTATCCTGACAAGATTGTCAAAGTTTATGTGACCCATCCGTTTGTGACATAACCAACTTTCATCTTCTTTAGCTAGTAGACATGCTTTAGTTGCTTCATCCGAAACATATATGTTGTTTGGAGCTCGACTTGTTGTATCCACAATTTTACCATACCTGCCTTTCCTGATTTCACATTTTGTGGAGTTGAATAGCATTCTGTGTCCTTGATCACACATTTTTCCAACACTGAGCAGATTTTGATTCATGTTTTCGACCAATAGAAAATTCTTGGCTATAACATCTTTACTTTCGAGAGTGACGGTACCTGATCCTATAACATTTGAAGATCCATCATTTCTAAAGGATATGGTTCCATCCTTCTTCTCTTTCAGAGATACAAATTTCCTTCTATCTCCAGTCATATGCATTGAGAAACCGTTGTCAACATACCACACATATTTATTTTTTTGAGCCTTGAGAGTGAGAGCACAATTTTCAGTCTTCTTCTTCTTCCATGTTCGTTCATTCTGTGGCTTCGAAGATTCTTCTAGAGGATTTTCAAGTCTGTAGTCTATGGCTATGTGTCCAAAGTTTTGACATCTGTAATATTCCATATTATTTCTTAGATGTTCAAATCTATTGATGTTTTTTTGAGCCCTGGGAGGTTCATATTTGAAGAATCTCTTGGAATTGTATTGGTTCCTAGGGTGCGTGCGACATTCTATAGCTTTATGACCAAATTTTCCACACGAATAACAATAGCCATGAAAAATATGTTGGTACTTGGATGAAAATATTCGTCGAGGAATCGTCTTCCAAGGATGTGCTTGCGAATCTTGTCCAATGAAGTCTACATGTATGTCAGATCTCATAGGCTCATTGTATTTTGTTGTAGAAGGTCTTGCTTCTTCTTCTTTATAACCGAGGCCAGTTCTGTCATTGTAAGATCGTTGATTGTTGATGAGTTCTTCCAATGCCCTTGAGTTGTTGGCATAGTTTTGGACAATTTTTCCCTTCTTCACTTCCTTATGCAGCGAGACTACTTCGGCTTCTAATGCTTCCCTTTCTTGGTTTCTTTCTTCCAAATTATTTTGAAGTGACTCTTCAATACATTTGTGTTCTTCAACCTCAATTTTGAGACCTTGAACTTGTTCTTCAAGAGTATTGGAATGGATCTTCTCAGCATTGAGCTCTTTTATAAGCTTGATTTCCTCCTCATAAAATTCTTCTATGGTCAACCCTTCTTCTTCATTGTTTGATACTTATTGTTTATTATGCTTGGCCATAAAAAATACTTTCTCATTGGATTCTTCTTTGCTGTCACTTTCTTCATCGGATGATGAGCTATCTTCTTTAGAGAGAAAGTTCCTTTTGGATCCTTTCTTTTTGCCTTGCTTGTTGAATTTATTAAAGCCTTTCTTTCCTTTTGAGTTTCCATCACTTTTGTTCGGACATTTTTCTACGAAATTCCCATCCTCACCACAACCAAAACATATCAATGGAAGTTTACCTTTGAATTTTCCCTTACCAGGTTTTAGTTTTCTCGTAAAGTAAGCATATTCTTCATCTGAAAGACCTTCTCCATCATCTCCCTTTTCTTCACACTTGCAGGTGCATGTCATTTCAATTGAAAGTTGTTTGTCCTTATTGGTTTTCTTAGATGCAACGAATGCATTTTCTAGATTTGAAGTACCCTTTTCTTCATCAAGTCTCATTTCATATGCTATGAGAACTCCATGTAATTCTTCCTTGCTGAGTTTGTCTAGATTTGCACTGTATTCTAAGACCGATACCTTTGGGTTGAATCTCCCTGGTAACGTTCTAATAATCTTCTGTATAATAGTATTCTCGTCAACTGGCTCTCCCAATCCTTCCAGAGTATTGGTTATTTCATCAACGTACTGGAAGTATGCAGCAATGTTTCAATCTTCTTTCATTCTGAGTTGCCCAAATTTTGCTCTATAGATTTGAAGCTTTGCTTCTTTGACATTTGAGTCACCTGCATATATATTCTCAAGCTTGTCCCACACATTTTTGGTGGTTTTACAACCCAACACCTTATGATAAGCAGATTCAATAAGTCCACTGATAATAATATTCTTTTCTTTTGCATCATTTACCAAATTCTTCTTACCTTGTTCATCCGCGGTTGATGTAAGTTCGTTTTGAACAGTGTCCCATAATTCGTAACCTTGCGCCAAGAGATAGAACTCCATTCTTCCTTTCCGTAGTGCATAATTATTTTCATTGAATAAAGGTACACCATTATTGGTATGCTCCATGACCTCCTTCCAGCTGTTAAACTTCTATTGAAGGAACCAAGCTCTGATACCAATTGTTGGAAATATTGAGGGGGGGGGGGTGAATCAGTATTCCTTTCAATTAGAGCATTAGTTAATCTTCAATTATTATCAGTGTTTGTACAATGATAGCAGCAAACAAGAGGATAAAAAATTCACACAGTTTTTAAGGTGGAAACCCACTCCGGGACAAAACCACCTAATCCTTTTCTAATAATTCTTTAATATTCAACTCCAATTGAAAATAAAGCTCCAACTTCCTAGAATCTAGAAAAGCATTCTTCTCTAGCTTCCACTGGATGGACGCTCCAACGTCCAAGATTCTTTAGTAGTCAACTAAATGGATTCCCCAACACCCAATGATCTACAACTCACCCTAGCACCACCCTACCACCCTATAGAAGAATAAAAGAAGAATGAACTCTTGTACTAGGGAAAATGGTCCACTTTACAATGATATAGAATGATGTAGAAGAAGAAGATATACTAGACCATAACCCCAAATTTGACACAACCACCTAATGATGATCCTAGACCTCCCAACACTGCCTCTTCAACCCTTGGCAAACAAACACTAGTACAATTTGTACAATAATGTATTTACAATGACTAAGTACAATGATACCTTTACAATGATTGTATGCAGTGCTACCCACTTGAAGACTTCATATGATGAACTTCTTGCTATTTTTATGCACCTTGGTTTCTGATCTTGTCATGCTACCTTCTGCTGCACCTTGCTTTGCTTTGCTGCCATAGAAATTATGGTCCTTTGCAACCCTTGACAACACATGATCTAGCTTTTTCTTGCCTTCTAGGAGCTCGATATTGAATCTGGTGTATCTCCGTTATTTCAGATCCTCAATATATTATTTTTATTCCTATAGTATTCCTCTGAGTCATCTTTCCAATGCCACAGGTTTGACCCAATTTTGATTCTTTAAGAGAGAGTTATACCCAATCTCTCACAATGCCCTAATTATGGTCTGTTTCAGCAGAGTGAACTTGTACGGCATACCACATGTCACTGTTTCTTCATTCGGCTCTGAAATTGATAGAGAGAAAACAAAATTTTGTGCAATATCTGTCACTTTTTACAGAATTTCAATCTGATACTCAGAGAGCGAGTTATAACGATTTTACCAAGGTCACTTCTTTGCGATTAATTTTAGGAGCCTGCAAAAACCTTGACTTCCACAGATCATATCTCAAAAAATGTTGTGCACCATGATCTAAAATTTTTACAGAAGCTTCATTAGCATTTCATTTTCACCTCATAAAAAGTTTAGCTTTTGAACCTTCGTAGAAAAAAATTTAGAGCGAAAATTCCACGATGACTTTTTTCAGATGGCCGAATCCCTTGCCTAAGGAGGAAATGAAGATCACAATTTATATAAATGCTTAAGTTGAGAGCGGCTTTAACAAGTGAACGTGGGAGGGATTTTAGGAGCTTAAAAAACATTAATTATGAATTTTCAATGACCCATGCCCCAACCCCATGGGGTTTTATCCCACTAACTAGGGGTACAAACTTCAAACATGAATATCTCTCAAACCGTGAAGAATTACATGGCGTGCCATATATCAACGGAAACATCTCGACAAGTAGAAACCATCAAAAGAATTATTGACCCAGAATATATTAATTTGGTAGGTCAAAATTTATATGCAATATTGGGTTAGCCCCTGGTGCTGCTTAGGTTGACACCAATGAGAACCGCTGATCAACAAAAACCACTTGTGAGAGAGAATTGGACATGGATTCTTGTAACATGGTTTAGGGTCAGCCAACAAAACCATGAACATGGTTTAGGGTAAGCCAATAAAACCCAAATCATGGTTATGGTTAATCCGAGAAAACCCGAGGTGATATTGATGGAGGGGGACTTGCAGGTACAAGTACAAGTACAAGTACATGTATGAAAATATAATGGTTAATTGAACCATGTACATGAAGGAAATTCTAGTAGACTGTCAGTTGCAGCAGTTGGTACCCATGTATTCTGGTAGATGGTTGTTCCTTTATATGAACGTATATATATATATATATATATATATATATCATGACCACATATATACTTCATTGAAAGAGATCGAGACAAGTAGTCGTTAAGGGAGAGAATTGGAAATTATAATTCCTACTTGTTTTTGTTGTGATGATTTCCAAGATAGGAGTATGTCTCTAGTGTTTAGGATTTTGTTAAGGCCTAGTTGGTTGAGAGATTCTCTCCAACTAGTTAGCTTCCTAGATTGGTGTGGTTGAGATATTCACTCAACTAAGAGATTGCATGTCCAATATAGATTAGTTATCTCAAGATATGGTCCTTTATTTATATTGTATTATTATTTGATGTGAATAATAGAATTTTGTGTGCCTTATGAAAATTTAACTATTACCAAGGGGCAAGGAGTTGCATAAATTTTGGTGGGTAGTAACCACTAGTATGTTTGCACATTTAAATTTTTACTCCTACTTATTAATGTGCTAAAGAACACATAAATAATGGTGTGTGTGCATTAACAAGGGTAAATATATTTATTTATATCTTGTTACTATCCATTTTTTATCCAAATACTAGCTTAAATTTCCAAACATTTTAATTTTGGTTGGTTTTCCTACAAAACTTAACAATGAAAAATAACTCCACAAAAAAATATATAAGATTCATGGCATAAATATTGCAATTGCATCCAAAAATTATGGTAGAAAAATTTGAGGCAGTTATCCACATGCGGCAAAAGCTACAATAAAACCTTAAAACCTTAAGTTTATGGTCCAATCAAATGTTCGAAAAATAATTTTTTCAATATTGAAAAATTAAAATATTTTTTTTTCAAAGTTAAACATTATAAGTTGTATTGGTGAATGCTAAACTAATAGTGATCAAAATTCAAATATGTTGTTAGAATTCTACTTTGACATACTAGATTAATAACAAAAAAATATAATTATTTCATTAAAAATTATATTTTCAATTCCATTTAAAAAAAAATCAGAACATAAAATAATTACGTCGATAGGCGTTTTCTTTGCTAGCTTGGGGTGGGAAAACACTGTTCACCCCAACCAATAGGAAAGCTTGAATTTATTCCTTACAACCAATAAAATTTTTCCATGTGTTTGTACCTGCAACTAATAGAAATTTTCCCTTTGTCCTAATTGTTCACGCCTTCCTCTTTGGAACGCTATACCTTTCTCCTTCCCGCTGGTCAATCGAGGCTCGTCCTCTCAGGCATGGTGGGATCCTTCACTTATTACTGGTCAATCGTGCCCCATCCTCTTAGCCATGGTGGGATAATTCGCTTGCTCCTTTACACACTTCCTCCTTCATTTTCCTCTAGATCTGTCTTATTCATCTATCATTGCCTCCTTCACATGAGGTTATGTGGCAGAGAAACATAGGAGCAGAGCAGCGGTCAACAAGCTCGATATGATCCAGACTACGCTGCCAATTCTCAGCGAATTAGTAGGCCCCAAGGTACTGTTAAAAGTTTTTTCTCTCTTATTGAGGTTACTGGGAGCTTGGGGCCATGCAAGTTAATTTATTTTTCTGTGTTCCTGATGTGATTATAACTCCATACCCTCATGTTGTGTAATGCCAAGACCCCAAAAATTTGATTCTAAGGGCCATGTTATCAAGGTTGGTACTCAAAATTTCTATTAAAGGGTTTAGAGTTTATAAGGGCCATGTCGTGTCTAGCAAGGGTTTTGTGTTTTGAGCAGGTTTGTGAAGAACTAGAGAGTACCAAGATTCTGGAGGCATGTCATAGTGAAATTTGGAGAATGTCTGGGCAATCCAAAATCTAGTCCCTTATCCTGTACAACAGAACTTCCCAGGGTGATCAAAGAAGGAGGGATTAAGGCCATAGTGGGCATGGTTTGTTTTGAATGTCGAGATGAATTTTATGAACTGTTTCTTGACCTCGAGCTTTATCCTATATCTTAAAGAAAAGGTCAGTGGCTGAAGGACCGCAAGGGCCGAGAAAGGGCCATGTCATGTCTAGCAAGGGTTTTGTGTTTTGGGCAGGTTTGCAAAGAACTAACGAGTATCCATACTTTGGAGGAATTTCATAGAGAAATTTTGAGATTGTCTGGGAAATCCGAACCATAGTCCCCTGTCACCTGCAACAAAATCTACCTAGGGTGATCAACGAAGGAGGGATTAATCCCATAATAGGTCTAGTCTGTTCTTAAGGTTTGAGTTGAAGTTTACAAACTGCTGCTTGACATTGTTATCTATCCTGTAGCTTAAAGTGAAGGTCGATGGCTGAAGGAATCCAAGGGCCGAGACTACATAAAAAATGATCTGGAGTAAGAACAGACATGAACAAGGGTTGACGACACCATGACAAGATTGTGGTGAGAAAACTTCCATCTGGACGACACCATGACAGTGACCGGTTGGGATGATATGTCATATTGCATGCTATTTTATACACCAGAGCCTTCTTCAATTTTGATAAACCTCCCCTGAATGTCTAATTATCTATTGATATATTATTTGCACTAAAACATCTGTGTAATTGGTTTCGTATGAGGTTTCTAAAAGCCATTGAGCTACCAACAAGAAAGCATGGCATCCTCAAGTTCAATGTCTGCTTTCATGGTTCGATGGTTTTTCAATTTTGGGATTTCCCCTAAGTCTGTTAGTCTCTATCTTAGGTAGATTGTTACACAGAATTAGACTAACTGAATCCAGGGAGTTGAATACTTACTCCCATGGTACATCACCAATAAGCATCCAACCTTCGTCTTTATCTTCATAGGTAGGTACATATTCTGACCCATTTAGTATATCCAATACCTTGTTCTCATTCAGACCATGGGATCCACACTTGCTGAAACATTTTCATGGATCAAGAAAATTATTATTCAAAAGTACAAGAATCCCCATCCCCATAACCGAAGGATGCACCACCCATCTCCTGTAACTAGGAAATACAAGTTATTTGCAGCTCCTATGAGTCTCATGGATGCCTTGACTATTGTATTGTTGCCAGTGTAACCATGAAATACAAGTTATTTGCAACTGCTGTGAGTCTCATGGACACCTTGATTATCGTTATTATTTCCAGTGTTGGCATTATTTTTACAAGACAGGGAGCCTTGGGAGTAGATCACATTTTTCAAGGATGGGAGCTCACTGGCCACACTTTCAGTGGTTACAAAAGATCCAAGATGGCCTCTTCTATTGGAGGTGGATAGGGTAAGGTTTATCTCCATCTCCAATTCCATATTTTCCATCCTCTGTTACAAAGAATCTACATATTATGATTCAATGTAATTTATTTTAATGCAATGGAATAGAATATAACAGAAAGAATAAAGAGAACCATTATTACATTCATACCATGCTGAAGCAACCAAACATTTTCTCCAATGTAGAGGTGAGATCATGGTAGGTGTTGTACATTTTTAGGTCCACCTTTCTGAGACAGGGGGCTCCACCCATGCTCACTCTCACATACATAACACTACCATAAAACCCATTTTTGGTAGGCATTGAATTAGCAACCAAATTTATTTTCCTGATATATTCAATAATAAAAATTTCAATTGAATACGGGGGAAAATATTATCCATTCTTTTGGTTACCAATTCTTAGGTTAGATCTAAGGTTCACGATGCTACATTTAAAATATAATGATTTATTTATTGTTTTAAGAATTACAAAGAAATGATGAGCTATTTTGTTTTTAAGATAGTAGCAACATGCATACCTTAAAAAAATGTCATTGAAACTAGGTATTTGAAAATGGTTCTTGTAGTAAATATGAATTATCTTGATCTTAAAAATGGATTTATTAAAGCTAAGATCAAAATGGATTTCTTAAAGCTCTTTGGGTGTTTTTCGATGTCAACAATTAGGATTTTTCTAATGAGCTTTTATATTCATTGTTTTATAGTTTTTTCTACTTATGTCTTAGTAAATCTCTATGCAATCCCATTCCATACTCTATCTAGGTATTATTTTTCCAATTCCATCGGCGATATTTGACAACAGGTAGACATTAAAATATAAGTTAAACTATAAATAAATTTTCTTATGTAGTATGGTTGTGATAGTTCAGAGTGATACAACTAAACTTAACATCACAAATTTTTAGCTCTCAAATAATTACCGCTTCAACATAAGTTTGTATGATGTGAGAAGATAAGTGGCTCCATGAGCAAAGAATAAAAACATTCCACCTACTTCCTGGCTGTTCACAAGTTGTAGAATTACAGCCTTTTCAAGAAAACTAGAAGTCATCCAACATTTCAATCTGTTCAGATTCTTGTCATGGACTTCTTTGAATCAAAATAGAATATGTATTATGAATTATACATGTAACCTATCACAAAATGATTTGGCATAGAAATCCCAAATTTGACCTATATATTTTTGGAATCTACATTTGGTTTCCAATGGATGATCACTGATAAGTGATTTGTTTTTAAAACTAATTTTGGATTTTTTATTTAAAATTGGCACTTCTGGTAGTTATCACTTTTAATGATGATTCTAGGATTTGGTTAAATGTTTAGAATTCATAATCAAGGCTTATTAACTTAAGATAGAAACAAAATAGACACCCAGATGACAAAACCTCTAGCCACACCAGCCTCCATGAAATAAGTGAAGATGGAGTATCATAGAAAATATCTGGTGATCTTCATGGTCCCATTCGCAACAACTATGATGAATATGAGCCCATGTTTAGCAGTGCAACACTTTGGCAGAGACAATAAAGGATGGGATCCATCTTACTTATATTTTCAAGGATGGGCTTCTAGCAAAATTTTTCAAGTTGGAGATAATCTTTGTAAGTACTAGGGTTTATAAATATATATGAAATAGAGGTGTGGGATCATATTTAAAATTACAAAAAAATATTTTGATTTCATTTATACTAAAGATGTTAGGAAGCTGTTTCAACTTTTAAAAACGTTTGGACATGTTTCAACCAGTTATGCACTCCACATATTTACATTGTAAACATCATATACATTTCATCGGGGCTTTTCTCTACCTCTGCACAATCGAATTTGTTAGAGCTTAAGAGGCAAGAGGATTTGGAAAAGCATGAAATGGGTAACCCTAATAAATTGTACAATGGAGGGCTTGATGCAGTTGCATTGGTCAAGGCTAGTAACAGGTACTCTAGTACTGGAAGAGTAGATGATTGTCAAAAAGGGAACTCAGACACTTTGCACACTAGTTACAAACTTTTTTTCACTTAAAAATTCACAACATTTGGATTAAAATTAGCCTCACCTAGATTGTATTTCATTGTCCATATATTTCTCTTGATTATTTCGTTCCACAGTTTCCCCACTTCTCCTATTGGCATTAGAAGCCTGGGTTAGTTCATCATCAATTTGAGTAAGAAAATTATTGGATTGCAAAAATTATAATACAGGGAGGTTGGTGGTCCCATAGACTATTCTTAGTATGGTATACATTCATTCATTCATTCAAAAGGGTATATTACATAAATTGTAAAATATAAAACTTCTCATCTAAAACAATGGTTTACAACCAATTTTGATTTCTTAGCATTCCAAAACTTGAAATAATCAAATTTCAACTATATTAAACCTTAATTTGATTTCCACTCTTGTCAACAGAAGTGTTGACTGACATAGTGATTTTGAGGTTTTTTATGTACAGGAAAACACAAAAAAAGGGGAAAAATCATTGATACCAAAGTAAAACCATGATTTTTAGTTACTATGGCTGAAAGCAAGTGCTTGCGATTAGAGGCTCGCCCTTGAAGGTCCTCCCTTGCGGTTCTTGACTTGTTCGGGCCAAATGCAATGCTTCTACCATTTAAAAAAATAAGGAAGAAGAAAAAAAATAAAGGTTTTATCGATCTTCTTCCTGTGAAAGATGGAAATGTTGTAGATACCACCTCCACAACCTCACTTGTCCTATTTCCAGATAGTATTCTTGATTTTAAGACTATAAATTTTGATATATATTAATGAAAGGGCATAGTAGGATCCAGTTGCCAATGAATACATATATAGGTTTCTCACTGATACATGTATCTGTTCATTTCACTTTTTGATAAACATGAAAATATATAAATGTTTGAGAAGGTGTTCCAAATGTTTTGATGATTATATGTAGTCAAATGGACTATTATTTATAGGGTACAAAGGATGGATGACAAGAATAGACATGTCCATGTAAATACTTTATTTAAATTCATATAATAAAATATTATATTGCCAATCAATATATATATATATATATATATATATATATATATATATATATTGTTGGTACACGACACTAACGTTATGGGAATGCGGTCAAGGTGGCATTGCTGATTTGGGGGAAATAAATGGCAACATATATTCAAGTTCTTCATCCGATATTCAACACCATATTATCAGCTGTATATAGTGTATTTTCTACATTTTAGCACTGACATATGGAGTTGGGACTGTGAGATGGAATTTCAGTTTGTTGAGCATGGTCTTCTCCATAACCAGTATATGTTTCCTCTCAAATTTATTTTCTAAGATGTCCTCTTGAGCCCAAATTTCCTCATAATCTGAAGCTAGAAGCATTGCAGTGGCACCCACTAATTGATAGTTTCTCCTTGATACAAGTTGATTAGCAAAATATCTATCAAGATCATTGCTTTGACAAAATTTCCCCAATAGATATATATGATTATGTTCTTCTCCTTAACCTGTTCTTCGACCCATGCTCTGGAGTCTGCAAAATTTGTTCCCGAGCCTTAGTTTAAATAATAATAGTTGCTTACAATGCTCTAATATGCAAAAAAAATTCTAAGCCTTGGACTAAATCATGTTATTACTTACATTTACTTTTGTATTCTCATTTTTTACTTACATTTAATTTTGCATTCTCATTTATCTTTCCAGTTTCCGTATCTAATCTATTTTCCTCAATTTTTTGGAATTTTTTTTAATAAGTTAATATCTTAGCTAGCTTAGCAGTTTTAATTAGTTTATCTGGGGAATTTAGTGGCAATAAAATTAGTTATGCACACCCTGTATTTATATAGGGTTTTCAAGAAAATATCACACATTTATTGGTAATTTTTTATAACCTAATTCCATACATATAAATGATATTACATAATTTATTTTATTTGAAGAAGTAAGCTATATTTCGGTGTGAAAAACACAATTTCAATGGAATGTTATGGTTGAGACCACTTCTTTTAGCTTCATATATATCTAGCTTTATATACATCTATTACACCGTATGTTAATTTTCTTATATTATGAAAATAATTCAACTATAATCTCTTGTATCCATAGAGAAAAAGTGATGATCATAAGGTATTTGCTACTAGTAACCGTGTTGATGAGAATTCCCACAAATGGAGAAATTGATTTTTGGTACATGGATCTTGTGAAAATTTATTTGATACATGAAAATTGTAATCCGTTAACTTGTTTGTTGCAAACTTCTTGAAAACTACAAGAATTAAATGGACAAAATAATGTCAATGCCACAATTAAAATTGAAAGTGGGGAATTGAGATGATGGCATCTAAGATTAAAAGAGTCATGGAAATGAACAGACTTGATAAACCATAAAGAAAAAATTGAAAAGAATCTTATTCATACATTGCAGAATTTAAATGGTTATATTCTTTAGATCTTGGATAGTTTAGTTGTACATTCTACAATTCAAACAATTTTGTTACTAACTACCACTTGCACTTGTTTTAATTTGATTAATAGATAAGCTCCAGTACATAGATAAGTAACTTACTGTAATTTTTTTTGTGTAGAGCAGTTGCAGGGTATCTCTACCCACTATGTAATATTCTTGGCATTGTATCAATGCAATTTTTAGGACATGTAGAAATGACAACATAAAAGAGATAGGGATTCTCTCAGATTTTTTTTTCTACAAAATTGTATATCATTAACATAATGAAGAGTTTAAATTAGAACTTGAAGCAGCAGTACATATCAATATTGCTTACATCTGGGCTGTCAGTAACATCCATGAAAACTCTTGAAAATATTTTGTAAAACGACATGAAACGTGAGAAGAGAGTTTATGGAAAGTAAGGAATAAACATTGGCTAAAGTAGAGCTTGATGTTTACCTTTATATACTCTATTGTATCCCCTGTTTATTTCCATATCTCCACCATTGAGAAAGATGGTGCAGCTTCAGTAACCTGTATCAAAGCAATCCCATTACCCATTACCAGATGTTTCAGTAAATGTTACCCTAAATATCTTGGGTTGATGAACCTTCACAGATCAAGAGCATGCCATTACAAGAAGGACTCACTTAACCAGATTATATGCAAATAACTAGAATCTACAAGTTGCAAACCTTACCCGAATATCCCTCAGTTGAAGTAGATCCCGTGGGGTGAAAAATCCCTGCAACACTTTATGCTCCTTAATCTGTAAATCAACAAAGAACGTGTTGGGGTTCCTATGTTTTGGCAGGTTTGACTCTACCAAAAGATAAGACAACATCAAAACCACTTTCGGACCTCAGGATCTAGCCCTCCTAGGTCCAGAGAGGGATCTCTCTATAAAGGCAAAGATATATGTCTTTGAAGCTCAGTTTCAAGGTATTAGGCTAGTTGTAAGGCACAAGGTTTGTTTTGTTTTGTTTGTTTGTTTGGTTGTTGGGAAACATGAAGGAAGGGTTCAATACAAGACAGAGGGTGAGCGAAGAGGATTTTAGGCAAAGGAGAGATACTTCAGAGAACACTTGAGACCATTGGGCAATGGAGTCATAAAAGGGTTTACTTTCTATTCAGTATCCAAGGCTTTCAATTGGGCTAGTCATATAAAACAAAGGATCTTTAAAGATGATAGGATGGTATGAAATGATAAGGAATGAAAGTGAATGACAAGGAAACCTCTGAGGTGACCACTTAGGAAGCAGATCTAGGGACAGGGCATGCCATTAAACACCTATGATCCAACCCCTAAAAGGTTAACTCTTCAAACAACAAGAAACACTTAATATTTAAACACAAAGGTGAAGCCTGAGATCAGAGAAAGGCTTTGAAATTTCAATTCTTCG
This sequence comes from Pinus albicaulis, assembly GCA_034641835.2. NCBI lineage: Eukaryota > Viridiplantae > Streptophyta > Pinopsida > Pinales > Pinaceae > Pinus > Pinus albicaulis. The sequence goes on along the minus strand of CM076578.1, from coordinate 1,741,618,011 downwards.
ACATTCAACTTAAGGGAAATTAGAAAGGTTCAATTGATTGAAAAAGACCCTAGTGAGACAGAATCAACATTCTAAACTCCCAGTATCCCAATTATTTCAATTAAAACCCAACAAGAACATCTAAAAACATATTCATAAATTCATACATCAGTTAGCAGTGAATAACAGCTACTACACAGGTTAAATTATCTTGAATTAGTTCTCAGATAGCATAATCAGTAGAAAAAATCAAAGATAAGAAGAGAAGGAACATTAGGGTACCATGCAAGGGTATATCCTAAGCCATATTTCTGATTCTTACCGGAGAAATGAAATGTAATGAATTACAGAAGGAAAACAAAGACAAAGGTAGAAAACATCACAGCTGATTTAAATCAGGATCCAAAGAAATGCGCTTGTCATATTGAAGAGCAACACCAGTCATATACAAAATTGTCCAACATCTTGATATTCAGTCTGAAAACATCTTCCTCAGCCTATCTTACAACTTTACACGCATAACTATATCTCAAGAGAAATAGCTTACAATTCATAGATATCCGATCAACAACCAACAACCTTTACAATGTGTTTTTCTTGAGTTCTTATAGCTGAAAGAGAGGCAGAGGAGGTAGATGAAACACTAAATGAAACATTAAAATAGAAGTAGAAGAAGAGGCTCTAGGCCCATTCTGTCTTAATATCTATGCATTGATTTTCAGTACTCTTTGGGGTCTTTAACAGGATGATATTAACTCGAGGTATGTTCTTTGATGTACTTTTGGTTGTAGTACTCTGTAGTACTCTGGTGATAAGAAAAAGGTAGATAAATGACTTTAGGTCTGCCATACTACATAACAAATTCTTTGGCAACATTATGACTTTCTGTTAGGGTGTATATCTTCTCCGGAGCTCGATGTAGAATACAAAACAGTATGGGAACTTGTCCTTTCACAGGAAAGAACCTTTTGTTGATGTGAGATACTGATAATATTGTTTTCTATGCTTTAGGCCTCATTAGGCCTTCTATGTTAATCATAAGGTCTTCAATTTGGCACACTTTCCCTTTAATCATTGAATTAGAGCATAAAATCTTCAATAACATGCTTTAAGCCTCTTAATTCTTCACTGATACTCCTTGCTGCTCCTATGACTGTCTCTGTTTGTGAAAATGGAGTTTTAATGGTGCTGGATGGTATTAAAGATTTAAACATTGTTATTTAATGAAATATTTCGTTCCAACACCTTCCCAGGCATTTTCTCTGTAATCTCAGGCTCCGAAATTGGCCTTCTCTGCGCTCTGTGTCACTATAACAGTGACTGTGAGCAATGACGGTTTCCACTGCCTATAACCCTGCAAAAACACACAAATATGTTAAGAAATACACACGGGAGTGGAGGTCAAATGCCATGGAGGACTATGGGAATGGCAGCGCACACATGGTGGATGAGGTGAATGCAGTGGAAGACGACCGCAAAATGATGTGAAACGGTGGAAATCTGAACTGATGAAGGTTTGGTGGAGGAATGATTTTGAACCATTCGATTAGGTGGACTAACGATGATCAACGGTGGTGATTGAATGACAGGATGACTTTAGAAGGTTGGACGAAAGAAATGAAATTTAATGTTATAACATAAAGTTGTGATGTTAGGTAGAATACAAAGAAAATTATGAAAATGCAATGAAATGAGGCTTGAATGGTGGGACCTGGCATGGGCAGAGGGCGATTTAACATGGACCGTTAGATCTCAGGAGGATATCAACGACTGAGATGATCTGATGAAACTCCATGGTACCGCAACGAGAAAATGTTAATGGAGAATGTGATGTAATGAGGGTCGTTGATCTGTACAGATCAACGGTCATGATCCTTAGATAGAATTTCGGGAATAGAAGTGGGGAAGTGGGTTTTAGGATAAAAACCGCTGTTTTCACGTAGCAAAAGGTGGGTTTGGAAAATTTCCCAAAATCACGCGATATGGTCTGCTGTTTGACACGTGGAAAAATAAAACTATCCATATTGTGTGAATTTAAACTATTAAACTTTGGACGCCAAAGTTGCGCGATACTGATGCTGGCCGTTGGATTTGGGACTATGAGATATGACAGGTGGAGATCGAGCATGATATGGGAACGTGCACAGTCAGTAAAGTGGGGGCTGATCAAAGGTGGTTTCAATATAAGCCGTCCGATCAGCTCGATGGACGGTCGAGATCTGCAGAGGGAAATAAAAGGCAGAGGAGTTGGTTAGTGGTCGGGAGGAATCTTGACCATTGGATCTCAGGGGATCAACGGTGGAGATTTAAAGATGAGGTAGAGGTAGGAGGGTTAATGCGAATGAGCGGGGATAATCCTAGCCATTGGATCAAGTAGGATGGACGGCTGAGATTCAATTGGAACCGGAGTAGGCAGGGGCCAAAACTCCGATGGGTTGATGAAGCGATTGTGTATGGACCGTTGGATCTACGGTGGATCGAAGACTGTGATTGGATCAGGGATGAACAATCAGGGAACGTGGGGTGGAGCGAGAGCAAATCCTGGCCATTGGTTCTTGTGGATTCAATGACTAGGATCAAATCGAAGATCGGCCAATTGGGGAGACAGGAAGTGGCACATTTCAAAATTTCCGATTGGCGATTGGAGCGGCACTGCGATGGCCGTCGGATTGCTTTAAGATAAATGGTGGAGATCTTCATCGGGAGTTAAAAAAGGGAAGAGGTGGGCACAGTGAAATAGGCGTGGAACCGTTAGATCTGTTCAGATCAACGGCGGATATCTCTTCTGAGACCAACAGAACAAACATACCTCACATCGGAAGTTTTCAAATATCAAAGGGAAAAGCGCATCGCAACAAACTTCCGATGCGATTAGCACTCTATGGCTTAGTGCTTGGTCTTAGAGCTTGGGTTCATGGAGGGGAAGTGGTTAAGGTGTTGGCCGAAAGGGACTAAGCCTGTTATATGTAAAATGCATTTTTTTAAAGCCAAAAAGAGGATTTTTGAGGCTTAAAAGGGGTTTCAGTAAAGGGAAAAAAGGATTTTTAAGGCAAACAAAGGGTGTTTGCAAGGTTTAAAGGGGAGATGGGATGATTTAGTAGGCTTAGGAAGGGATTTTTGGGGGTCAAAGGGGGAATTTGAGAAGGGAAAAAAAAGGGTTAAAATGGGAAATTTTGCAGGGATACAAGGGGGCAAATGGAGGATTTTCTGAGCTTAATTTTTTCACAGACAGTGAGGCTATCTTGATGGAAACAACACTAAAGATATTTTCAAAGGCAAAGGACACACAGAGGCTTCAAGAATGAGAGATTTTCATAGGAAATGTATCTCTAGAAGGCTTAGAAAAATATTTAGTCACCTGTTTTCTTGACAAAAAAATCATAGGTGGCTAACAGTGGCTCCACATGAGGATGGAATCTTCTTGAAGGTGTCAAGAACTTCAGGAATATTCTTTGGGAAGTAGTCTAGATGCCTAATCTTTGAACCATCTTCTCTTCTTTGATTCAGTTGTTACAAACATGATGGATATTAAGTCAGCAGAAAAAATTCCCCAAACAATCTACCTACCCATCCTACAGTCCTAACTTTTTTTCTTCAAGGTGCATTTGAATTTGCAGACCTTCTTCATCATTTTTATTGAAAAGAGAAAACAAACTGGTCTAATTCTACCCTTATTCCTCCATGATACCAGATTAAACTGTTGGCCTCATAGCTTCTCTACCTACACTAATATCTGCTAGGATTAAACTGTCCAGCATATTTCTTTCTCTACATTCTACGACAAAAATTTAAAAACAGTCAAACCAGGATTAGATAGTCTGGTTTGCTATGGATCCATGGCATAAAGATAGCTGCTCATGAACTGAAATTGCAGAAACTTGAAAACAAAATTTTTGAAGGCTTGAAATCTTGAAACTTTGAAGCATCCTTCTTTTCTTTGTGACTCAAGTTCTTGAGCTTATTAGAGTCACTTTCTTCTTCACTTCAGCTCTAGTTTTGGGCTTGTTAGAGTTGATTCTTCTTTCTTCTTTGCTGGTTCAGATTTTGAGCGTATTAGAGCTAGCTTCTTTACTTCCTTTGGCTCAGGTTTTGATCATGTTAGAGCCAATATTTTGCACTTTAGAGGTTCAAGTTTTGAGCATGTCTGAACCTCTCTTTCTCTTTTTTTGGAACATTTTCTCTTTTTCTTTGAAAACAAAACACTGCAATGGTATTTGCAATGGAAATGAAAACTGTAAAATAGAAATCAACAGTACTAATGCTTGAGCATATTGCCATTGATAGGACCCCCAAACAGATCTGTACCATCTAGCTCTTGCAGAAAAAAGGCATTGGGACCAATGGTGGATTGGATGATGTAAGGACCCTGCCACAAACTGTCAAATTTGCCATCCTTTCCTTTGTCTTCTCTCCTAGAGTCCCATTTTAGAACCTTATCTCCAATTTTGAAGTCAAAAGATTTTGTTATTTTGTCAAACAACTTCTTTATGTTTTCCTGCACTTTCAGAGCTCTGTTATAGACTTCTTCTCTTGTTTGTTGGAGATGAATTGTTTGATTTATCCTCCTCACCATGCTGTCTTCTTCTGTCTGAATATCTTGGACTAGTTTAATCACCAGTACCCCTAGGCTTGAAGGAAAAATTGCCTCTGTTCCATAAAAAAGCTGATATGGTAACATTCCAATGGATTTCTTCATTGTTAGTCTGTCAGCCCACAAAGTATGCACTAACTTGTTATGCCATGAATTTTTGTTCTCTTCAAGTAGCTTTTTGATAATGGTCACCAAGCTCTTGTTTGATGATTCAGCTAACCCATTACCTTGTGGGTAATAAGTAGTTGAATGACCGAGTGCTATCTGATACCTATGACAAAAATCAATCATTTTCTTGGATCCAAAAGCAGTAGAATTATTAGTGATTATCTTTCTTGGGCAGCCAAATCTAGAGAGGATGTGGTCTTCTAGGAACTTAATGATAACAAAATTTGTGGCATTCCTAGAAGGGATGGCCTCTATCCATTTTGTGAAGTATTCTGTGGCTGTAAGGATCCACTTGTGTTGTGCAGAAGAAGCAGGGTGTATTTCTCCTATGAAATCTAGGCCCCATTGTTGAAAGGGAGCTTCAACAGTTATAGGTTGTAATGGTAAAGGGAGGAGCTTTCTTTTGCCCTCAACGATCTGGCACTTATGGCAGGAAATTATCATTTTGTGAATGTCATTGAAGAGTGTAGGCCAGTAATAGCTAGCTCTGAGTATTTTTTTAGCAATGGCTTTCCAGTTTAAATGGCCTCCACACTCTCCTGCATGGAACTCCTATTTAATCCTCTCTGCTTCGGTTTCAGGAAAACATTTAAGCAATAAACCATTCACATTTTTCCAGTATAAAAATTCATTCAGTATGCAATAGTTTCTGGCTTTTAACTTTAGGAATATAGCCTTAGTATTTGATAAATCAGGAGGGGCATTGAGGTTTTTGAGTACATACAGGATATCAGAATACCAAGGATAATTTTGAAATTGTTCTTCAACAGTAGGATAAGGAAATCCTTCATGTTCATCCAGGGCATCTACCATGTTTATGTCAAGGGCTTGTAAGTTAGATTCATCCATTAGTTGAGCCAAGCCCTAACCTTTGATCAGTTTCGTGGGTTTTATTTCTAGGTCATACTCTAATATCACAACAATCCATTTGCCCCTCTTTCCATTAGGATCTTGGGACAAAATGTCTTTCACCACTATGTTTGGCACGTAGGCAATGATGTGAGAATGAAATATATACACCCTAAAGTATTTCAAGGCCTTTACCAAGGCATAGGCCTGTTTTTCCATTCTATTATATTTCAAGGGTGCATCCCTCAGAGCTTTGCTGAAGAAAGTGATAGGTTGCTCCTGCCCCTCTGGATTTTTCTGCAGCAGAACTGTAGCCACTGTATGCTTGGAGGCAAAAGAAAATATCAGAAATATTTTGAGAATTCAGGGCTGATTAAGACAGGTGCCCGGGTGAGTGCAAGTTTAACTAACTAAAAAGATTTTTTAGCCTCTACAGTCCACTTAACCCTTACACCTTTTTTCAACATGTTTGTCATATCCCTGAGGTGCTCAGCTAAGTTGGGGATAAACCTCCTTAAGAAGTTAATTTTCCCAATAAAGGACTACAACTATTTTATGTTTCTCGGGTGGGTAATCTGCAGTATTCCCTCAAATCTTTGCAGGTCTATTTTAATTCCCTTCTCTGATATAATATGGACAAGAAGCTTACCTTCTTGTAGGCCAAATATAGTCTTCCTGGGATTTAAAGACAGACCGAACCTTCTACATTTTTCAAACACTCTCCTCAGATGCTTTAGGTACTCCTCATTAGTCTTGGAAGAGACTGTTATGTCATCTATATAGATAACAATGAAGTTCCCTATTTCTTCTGAAAAGGCTATGTCCATTGCTCGTTGGAAGGTCGCACCAGTGTTCATTAGTCCAAAAAGAATTTTTACGTACATAAAAGTGCCCCATGGAGTGGTGAAAGTTGTCTTGAGTTGGCCTTCTAGGAGTACTAAAACTTGGTTATAGCCTGAAAAACCATCTAACAGGGAGATCCTTTTTGAGCTGACTACCCTATGTAGGATGTGTTCCATATTTGGTAAGGGGTAATTGTCTTTAAGTGAAGCTCTGTTAAGGTTTTTGAAATCGATGCACAGTCTGATCTCACCTGTCTTCTTTCTCACAGCTACAAGGTTGGAAACCCAATCGGAGAACCTCATAGGCACTATAATTCCTGCCTCGTACATCTTCTTGATTTCCTTTTCAACTAGAGGCAGTTGTTTCAGGTTAATTCTGTGAAGTTTCTATCTAAAGGGTTTTTGGTTATCTTTCAAAGGGATTTTGTGCTGTATAATGTCTGTATCATAGGCTTTTAAGTCCTAGTAGCTCCAAGCAAACACATTGATGAACTCTTTAAATAAGTCAGTATATTTCTTTTTCATGTCTACAGGCAAGGACTTAGCCAATTTAATCATCTTAGGCTTATCTTCGGTGCCTATGTTGCATTCCTTGACATCGGAGTCTAAGTGTTCTATAGTGGATTTCTTCACTACGTCGTCAAAATAAAAAAGGTCCTCTAAAGGTGCCAGTCCTCTGGGTATATTCTTATCTTTTGATTGCAGCACCTCTACTTCCTCTTTTTCTGCGTTTGTGTACTCTTCGGTTTGAGTTCCGAGTTCTTCAGTCAACAAGTTTATTCCTACATTATGTGGTGATTTTTATTCATTGAGGGGCTCTTCACTCAGGCAGCTTCCATCGGATTTAGATTCTGAATCAGAGAATTCAAACCCATTCCTTCCAATCAGGAAATCCTCTATCTACTTGTTGCCCTCAAAGACCTGTCAATATTTTTCGTTATCTGGCACTGCAGGTCTGTATTTCATCTGAATGATGATTTGTTTTTCATTAGGAGCTTTATGATATGAACTAGCTATGCAGACTAATCCATTTGCAACAATGTTCTGACTCCTAGGAACGAACACCAGTTCATACTCTAAAAAGGTTTTCAGTAAATCCGTAGCATCATTTCTGTATGCTCTCAATCTAGGGTGTTTAGCTGTATACTCTCCGTTCACTTATTTTATGATTAACTCAGAGTCTCCGTGCATAGCTATCCTTCAGGATCCTAGTTTTTTCAATAGATTCAAGCATAGGATGAGAGCCTCATACTCTGCGATATTGTTTGTACATTTGAAGTTCAGATTGAAGGCATGACTCTCAGCATAGTCACTCTCGATGTTATGTAACCACACTCCTGCTCCTGCAGTCTTTCTAGTGCAAGACCCATCGAAATTCATTCTCCATAAGGGATTGTTTTCATGTTTATCATCATTTTCCTCCCTAACGTTGGTTACATTGTTATGTTGTAATACGGGGTCTGCATTGTGGAGTGGAGTGTTTTTTTTTTCATGATGTGTATGTAGTTCCAAAAAATGACCAGTCAGCTGTTTGTAATCTTGTTCTTGTTCATCTCAATTTCATATTTAGTGCATTGTCCAAAGGTTTCTTCTTCATTTTATTCTAAGTCTAGAGTGGCCATTATGTTAAAATCTATGGGCTATACCCTATTGTTTGCATCTCTGTATTCTAGCTCTGGCTCGTCTATGGATTCATCTTTGCAAAGGATAAAGGATTCCAGATCTATGTGTACAGAGTACAGAGGTGAATTTTCAGGTTTTTCAGGGCTGCTAACCATGAACTTCATTTGTGCCTCTCCATACAGTCTCCTAAGCTGGTTAAAGATAGGGATTGTGGCATATGACCCATCCATCTGCATTGTACCTTGCAGCTTGGCTCCCCATGACCTCGATAGTAACATGCCATACTTAGGTGGCACATCTGCCACTACAACATCCATAACCATGCATTTTGCTAGAATCTGGGTCAGGTTCACACACAGATCTTTGATTAGGCCAAGGCATTTCACTCTACTAGAGTTAAATGAATATAAATATTTATAGGGACAGGTTATCTTTAGGCCTAACCTCTCCATAACTACCTTAGGCATAAGGTTGTGTGATGCCCCAGAGTCATGCATTGCATTGTGAAGGATCTTGTCGTGGATATTGAGGCTGATATAAAAAGGAGGTACTACCCCTTCCTGAAACTTCCCTTCTATCTTTGGACCAAACAAAAGGGCTGGTTGGTCATCACTTAGATTGACAGTGTCACTGTTTTCACCTAGATTTAAAGCTTTCAAAATTTGGCCTTTATATACATCCTAAGTGGCCAGTTCAGAGAGTGGGACAAAGATTTTAATTTTAGCAATCTCACTCTCCAAATTGAAGGGATATTGACTCTTTGTAAGACTCAACTCTATTTTGTTAGCCACTACTTTAGTGGAAAAATCAGTGTGCTAATTATCACTATGTACAGTTCTTGTGGCTGTTTTATCAAGAGAATTAGCTGCAATGCTAGTGCTGCTAGTTTGTTGACTTTGTTTATCAGTATTTTCGTTGTCTTTTTCTTTGTTCTTCCCAGAACTCTCAGCTGCTGATTTATTGCTTTCAGTAGTCAGCTTAGGAGTTTTCTCAGGCCTTTTCTTAATGGTAATCTCATAAGCTTTTGGTTTGGAAGTGTATAAGCTCTTTTTTCTTCTAAGTTCATACTGTTCTCTGACCTGCATGATGGCATTTTCAAATCCTAGCCTGTAATCCTCAGATTCTAACCTTTCCTCATCCCAATGTGAGTATGTGGACTGATTGTCTTCTGTGGAACAGTTGTGGATTGAGTTGTCTATTTCCAACATGTTTATTGTGGTTCCTTCAGACTCTTCTATTATCCTCTCATCCTCATCAAGGAATTTCTCTTGAAATGGGGGTATGACTTGTTGATCAGAGTCTCTCTGTCTGTTTGGGGGATTGTTTCTCCTAAAGTTCTAGTTTTGGTTATGATTTTGGTTTATATTTTGATTGCTGACTTGGAAAGTCAAATTTTCCACCATTTTTCCTAATCTCTCCATGGTTTTGGCTAGACTGACATATTTGGGATCGGATGTGGAAGCTGATGTGTCATCCCTATATGTTACCTTTTTCTCAGACCTCATTCTGTCTCTCTTTTCAATCAGGTTAGCTTCTACACTCACTGCTCCTTTTTGCATACCTTCCAATGTGTTATAATCTCTCTCCCTAAGCTGGTAGGCCATGTCAGCATCAAAGCCTTCAGGATATTTCACTAAATCCATTCCTTGGGGAGGTTTCATATGTGGAGGAAGAGCATTGTAAACACTGTTAAACCTTGTAGAATAGTCATTGACACTCTCTCCTACAGTTCTTTTAAGATTCTTGTATTCTGCTAAGATTTGGATAAGGTTGGTCTTGAATTCCCATTTGTTTATGAAGGATTGATATAAAAAGGGAAGGTCATGGATACTATTAGGAAGTAGGCCTTTAAACCACTTCTTCACATCTCCTCCTAAACTCTGGGCAAAGATTCTCATATTGACTATCTCATCATCGATCTCCATATAGTCAAAGGAATCTTCCATCCTATCTACATGGTGTTGAGCTGTGGTAGACTCTTTTGCAGTGAAATGTAGGATTTTTTACTGATAATCATTGGGTAAAGGCGCTAGAGGCTGTGGTAACACCAGAGGTGCATACCAAGCTACCATGATGATGTTCTGAGGAGGTAAAGGATTGGCTTGAGCAGTAGGTAAGTGGATGACATGGATACTAGGACCAACAACACTCTGTTGAGCTGATTTAGGGTGATAGAGCCCCAAGTTTTGAATTAAATGAATATCCGGAGGTATAAATGGAGGGGTCTCTCTATCCCTAATGTGTTGATCATTGTGAGATGGTGAACCAGGAAGCTCAAGGTTTGACTGGTCTAGAGCACTGAATGAATTAGTTCTAGGTAAACTGCTTTGTGAGTCTAAGTCAAAAAGAGTGATTGATAGAGCTGTAAAGTTTTTTGGTGCAGAGTCAGCTCTATGGATGTGTCTAGAAATAGTTGGCTTTCTAGGGGTGAGATATTTCCTAAGAATGCTCTCAGGGTTGTCAACTATTTCATGTGGGTTTGGGTTAGGATAAGCTCTTGTATGAATGGTTCTTGAAGATAGTATGTTGTCTTCAAATAAAGAAGCTTAATCCTACTTGTTACTTCTAACATGGATGATGTTGTAATGAAGGCTGTTATCCTAGTGGAGTCTTGTGAAAACCAAGATAATTAGCAGGCCTACTGATCACCAGTGGAGTCTTTAATCATTGAAGAAATATGGAGTCACCAGGTGGAAGGTTTAGAATGTTTCAAGAAGGTATATTATCCACCACAGTGATTAACCACCAAAATAAGGCTACTATGGTCTTCTTTGAGTCTTTGAAGTGTTTAAAGGTGTGTTTTACTCAAAGATTCCCCAGTGGAGTCACCATTATGTTGGGGTTCCTATGTTTTGGCAGGTTTGGGTCTACCAAAAGATAAGATAACATCAAAACCACTTTCGGACCTCAGGATCTAGCCCTCCTGGGTCCAGAGAGGGATATCTCTATAAAGGTAAAGATATATGTCTTTGAAGCTCAGTTTCAAGGTATTAGGCTAGTTGTAAGGCAAAAGGTTTGTTTTGTTTTGTTTGTTTGTTTGGTTGTTGGAAAACATGAAGGAAGGGTTCAATACAAGACAGAGGGTGAGCGAAGAGGATTTTAGGAAAAGGAGAGATACTTCAGAGAACACTCGAGACCATTGGGCAATGGAGTCATAAAAGGGTTTACTTGCTATTCAGTATCCAAGGCTTTCAATTGGGCTAGTCATCTAAAATAGAGGATCTTTAAAGATGATAGGATGGTATGAAATGATAAGGAATAAAAGTGAATGACAAGGAAAACTCCAAGGTGACCACTTAGGAAGTAGATTTAGGGACAGGGAATGCCATTAAACACCTCTGATCCAACCCCTAAAATGTTAACTCTTCAGACAACAAGAAACACTTAAGATTTAAACACAAAGGTGAAGCCTGAGATTAGAGAAAGGATTTGAACTTTCAATGCTTCGACATTCAACTTAAGGGAACTTAGAAAGGCTTAATTGATTGAAAAAGCCCCTAGTGAGACATAATAAACATTCTAAACTCCTAGTATCCCAATTATTTCAATTAAAACCCAACAAGAACATCTAAGAACATATTCATAAATTCATACATCAGTTAGTAGTGAATAACAACTACTACACTGGTTAAATTATCTTGAATTAGTTCTCAGATAGCACAATCAATAGAAAACATCAAATATAAGAAGAGAAGGAGCATTAGGGTACCATGCAAGGGTATATCCTAAGCCAGATTTATGATTCTTACGGGAGAAATGAAATGTAATGAATTACAGAAGGAAAACAGAGACAAAGGTAGAAAACATCACCGCTGCTTTAAATCAGGATCCAAAGAAATGTGCTTGTCATATTAAAGAGAAACACCAGTCATATACAACATTGTCCAACAACTTGATATTCAGTCTGAAAACATCTTCCTCAACCTATCTTACAAATTTACACACATAACTATATCTCAAGAGAAACAACTTACAATTCACAGATATCTGATCAACAACCAACAACCTTTACAATGTGTTTTTCTTGAGTTCTTATAGCTGAAAGAGAGGCAGAGAAGGTAGATGAAACACTAAATGAATCATTAAAATAGAAGTAGAAGAAGAGGCTCGAGGCCCATTCTGTCTTAATATCTATGCATTGATCTTCAGTACTCTTTGGATGAAAGAGGGGTCTTCGACAGGCTGATATTAACTCGAGGTATGTTATTTGATGTACTATCGGCTGTAGTACTCTGTAGTAATTTGGTGATAAGAAAAAGGCAGATAAATGAATTTAGGTTTGCCATACTACATAGCAAATTCTCTGGCAACATTAGGACTTTATGTCAGGGTGTAGATCTTCTCCGGAGCTCGATGTAGAATACAAAATAGTATGGGAACTTGTCCTTTCACGGGAAAGAAACTTCTGCTGATGTGAGAAACTGATAATATTGTTTTATATGCTTTAGGCCTCATTAGGCCTTCTGTGTTAATCATAAGGTCTTCGATTTGGTACATTTTCCCTTTAATCATTGAATTAGAGCTTAAAATCTTCAATAACATGCTTTAAACCTCTTAATTCTTCACTGATACTCTTTACCGCTCTTGTGACTGTCTCTGTCTGTGAAAATGGAGTTTTAATGGTGCTGGATGGTATTAAAGAGTTAAACACTATTCTTTAATGAAATATTTCATTCCAACACCTTCCCAGGCGCTTTCTCTGTAATCTTAGGCTCTGAAATTGGCCTTCTCTGCGCTTTGTGTCACTATAACAGTGACTGTGAGCAATGGTGGTTTCCACCGCCTGTAACCTTGCAAAAACACACAAATATGTTAAGAAATCCACGCGGGAGTGGAGGTGAAATTCCATGGAGGACTGTGGGAATGACAACGCATACATGGCGGATGAGGTGAATGCAGTGGAAGACGACTGCAAAATGCTGTGAAACGGTGGAAATCTGAACTGATGAAGGTTTGGTGGAGGAATGATTTTGAACCGTTCGATTAGGTGGAATAATGATGATCGACGGTGGTGATTGACTGATGGGATGACTTTAGAAGGTTGGATGAAAGAAATGAACTTTAATGTTATAACATAAAGTTGTGATGTTAGGTGGAATATAAAGAAAATTATGAAAATGCAATGAAACAAGGCTTGAATGATGGGACTTGGCATGGGCGGAGGGAAATTTAACATGGACCGTTAGATTTGAGGAGGAGATCAACGGCTGAGATGATCCGATGAAAATCCATGGTAGCGCAATGAGAAAATGTGAATGGAGAACGTGATGTAATGAGGGTCGTTGATCTGTACAAATCAATGGTCATGATCCTTAGATAGAATTTCAGGAATAGAAGTGGGGAAGTGGTTTTTACGATAAAAACCACTGTTTTCGTGCGGCAAAAGGAAGGTTCGGAAATTTTCCCAAAATCATGTGATATGGTCCACCGTTTGACACGTGGCGAAATAAAATTTCCCATATCACGTGAATTTAAACTGTTAAAATTTGGACGCCAAAGTTGCGCGATATTGATGCTGGCCGTTGGATCTAGGACTGTGAGATCCGACGGTGGGAGATGGAGCATGATATGGGAATGTGTGCGGTCAGTAAAGTGGGGGCCGATCAAAGGTGGTTTCAATATGAGTTGTCTGATTAGCTTGATGGACGGTCGAGATCTGCAGAGGGAAAGCAAAGGTGGAGGAGTTGGTTAGTGGTCGGGAGGAATCTTGACCGTTGGATCCCAGGGGATCAACGGTGGAGATTTAAAGATGAGGCAGAGGCAGGAGGGTTAATACGAATGAGCGGGGACAATCCTGGCCGTTGGATCAAGCAGGATGGATGACTGAGATTCAATCAGAACCGGAGGAGGCAAGGGCCAAAACTCCGATGGGTTGATGAAGCGATTGCGTATGGACCATTGGATCTACGGGGGATCAACGAATGTGATTGGATCAGGGATGACCAATCGGGGAACACGGGGTGGAGCGAGAGCGAATCCTGGCCATTGGTTCTTGTGGATTCAATGGCCAGGATCAAATCAGAGATTGGCCAATCGGGGAGACAGGAAGTGGCACATTTCAAAATTTTCGATTGGCGATTGGAGTGGTGCTACGATGGTCATTGGATTGCTTTAAGATCAACAGTGGAGATATTCATCGGGAGTTAAAAAAGGGAGGAGGCAGGCATGGTGAAACAGGCGTGGAACCATTAGATCTATTTAGATCAACGACGGATATCGTTTCTGAGACCAACAGAACAAACATACCTCGCATCGGAAGTTTTCAAATATCAAAGGGAAAAGCGCATCACAACAAACTTCCGATGCGATTAGTGCTCTATGGCTTAGCAGTTGGTCTTAGCGCTTGGGTTCATGGAGGGAAAGTGGTTAAGGGGCTGGCCGAATGGGGCTAAGCCTGTTATATGTAAAATGGATGTTTTTAAGCCAAAAAGAGGATTTTTGAGGCTTAAAAGGGATTTCAGTAAAGGGAAAAAAGGATTTTTAATTCAAAAAGAGGGTGTTTGCAAGGTTTAAAGGGGAGATGGGATGATTTAGTAGGCTTAGGAAGGGATTTTTGGTGGTCAAAGGGGAAATTTGAGAAGGGGAAAAGAAGGGTTAAAATGGGGAATTTTGCAGGGATACAAGGGGGCAAATGGAGGCTTTTCTGAGCCTAATGTTTTCACAGACAATGAGGCTATCTTGATGGAAACAACAACGAATATATTTTCAAAGGAAAAGGACACATAGAGGCTTCAAGTATGAAATATTTTCATAGGAAATGTATCTCTTGAAGGCTCAGAAAAATATCTAGCCACCTGTTTGCTTGACAAAAAATTCATAGGTGGCTAATAGAACGAACACAAAATCCTAGTTGTACAACATATATACGTTATATATGTTATTAGAAATCATGCATAACATCATAAAAACAATATTAAATGTTCAATTGATGATCATTACACATGTATAAAATATTATTGATACGTAAACATCAGGAACAAGATGGATCTTCTATTATTAATAACATGTACAGTAAAAAAATGTGGAGAGATCACCTGAAATATGCCACAAACTTCAAGCATACCATCCTCTGGATCCATCACCCCCTAGCCTCTCAATATTTCTTCCAAGGATAATGCACAATGGATGTCACATAGGGTGGTGAGCATCTCAAGGAAACAAGGGTTTCCTGCAAATATCGGGGAAGTGCAGGAGGCACGTGAATATATTAGACTTGGATAGGGCTCCAACAACGTATAATATCTATATGTATCTCTCTCTTCCTCCCTTAGGCAATTCCCTTGAGGGGATTTTATACTCCCTCAAATTAGTTTTTACAGTTGGGAACAGTTAGGCCATGGGATAGGGTGGTTAAGTTACTGGAACAACCATAAACCCTGCCTCTAAAATAGGGAATATATATATATTTTTAATGTTTAAAATGGCATACGTGATTCTCTATATATGGACTCGCGTTTATACGTGGAAAATTCTGGGCAAAGTCGCATATGGGTTTTAAGATACTGTTTTTTGAGAAATATGTCCAAGTCTGAAAGGAAGGGGTGCTCGAGGCCAATGTATAAATCATCAAGTATAATCTGGTGATAAATGATGCTATAACAGATGCCCCCTAATATATGAGGTCAGAAGGGGTACATGATGGACAAAATGTATTATGTGCATAGAAAGAACCTTGCGAGGACTAGAGAGAACTTCACCAAATTTTAGCCTGCCAAAAAACCAGTGAGAGAGATCAGAAAGATAGCTCATGTCTGAGGCGGGCATACCCATGCTCAATGAAATAAAAGCACGTCCGCATATGAAGTATAGAGCAGATCCAATATGTATACAAGTATAACTGAAATGTAAAGTACATAGTGAATCATCTGATCACTACACAGAAGTACAAGTCAGAATCAAGTCCAAGTATCACATATAGAAGACTGATCAACAGAATCTCCAAGTACAAAAGTCACAACAGAATCTCCAAGTACCAAATCATAAGTGGTGGAAAAAATGGTACAAAACGCAACTTGGGAGCCAACATATAAGATGCCATTGTGATGAAATTGCAACATATAAGGGTGGATGGTGTCATTGGTAGAAAACTGAAGGAACTGTCAAAGTGAATCAAAGCATGCTGATGCAAACCCGAGGTCTTCACCGATCACCATGGCACAATTCTACACAATGGTAATTAATGAGTTGAATTCGACCATGTTAGACAACCCATTAATCATTGATGTATACCATTAAGAAACGTGAGACAACCCACCGATAATGATAATGAGTGTTAAGGTTCCCCAGTATAATCTAGCAAGTGCGAATGAATGAGTTGAAGTCAAACACTTGAAAAAATCTATCAATCAGGAGGCAATGATGTATCCTCACTGTTGATAGTGAAGAGTCTGCCACTGATGACTGCAAACCCCAAGTTACTGATAAAAATAATCTATACCTTATTCACATAGAAATGTGTCAGAGTCGCTGGGAAAAGATCTGCTAGAAGGAAGGCATTAAGGAATTCAACATCAGTTTAGCGCGAGTGTAACCTGCAGGCCAAAATTTGGAAGGAAACAGACAAAGTAAAGTGAAGTAACCAGCCCAAATTATGTTTTTGGCATGCACAAGATGAAGCTAGTGCATGAAAAAAACCCTCTGAACCAACCAATAATGAAAGATGACAAAGAGGTGAGATATCCACCGATAGGGTCAAATGGAAATCAAGGTACCGCATGAATCCCATGTGTGATAATGTAAGCTGACACTGAACACAAGGGAAATCACTTAGTCAAATACCCATGATGATGATCAAATGCTGAGTACAAGTTCACCTATCAATGATGTAAATAGGGCCAGGGAGGAGCTCTAGGTTTACTCTTAGAGCAATATGTCGTAGTCGATAAGAGACGAACCTGCCGGAAAGAAGTTAGTGGAGACCTTCTCAAACAAATACGAGCAAAGGAAAAAATATCTGATGTGGTAGAACAAGATACTGACAAGACCAGGAAGGCCAACTGAAAAATGAGTCAAGAGACACTGCAGAAAGGCTGACTCAGGTTAATTTCCCTTGAACAAAAGTACGACTCATGTTTGACTATGGCAGCAAATGATAACTTTGTATAAGTTTGTAATGTAGGAGGCATAAACAGACCCTCCATATTATTGGAAGAGATAACCAACCGGGGGAGTACTGACTTGTGAAACAAGGTTATGGCTTCTCCCAAGTCAAAAACTAAAACCATCCTAAATGGAGAAAATACTTAGCTTTTTTGTGATTTTTTTAGGGGCGAAAAAACTGACACTATAGCTACCATCAAATATGGAAGAAATATCCCATTCCCACTCTTTTTCAAAATATTTTTTTTTTTTTTCTTTTTCATATTCAAAGCCTGAAAAAGAATAAAAGAATGCTATAGTACAATGGATAGAATGAGTGTCATGAAAGAGGTGCTCTAGTTCCTGGGATAGGAACAATCTTATGCTCAATGCAAGGAGGTGAAAAATGTAAGTGACACTCAGAGGAATGTTCCATCCATGGGTATAGTTGTCAAGTTGCAGAAGCTAAGTAATTTCATGGTTAACTTGTATAGAAAGACATGGTAAAAAGATGGATTAAACACGAGTCCATATGAAGTTGGATAAAGGCCAAGATAAACAAGTAGTCAATATGCAATGCAATAATACAACTTGACAAAATAAGGGAGCCTCTAGGGTAATGGCTAGAGAAAATTATAGTGAAGAATAAGAAGAATGAAGCTTCAACGCATAAGACATGGCAGGAACAAAGAGGACTCCTGAGCCTATTAGCATGGGCAACAAATTCTAGCGAGGAACTAACTAGGAAGCCCATGTAAAGGAAGGCTCTACCACCAAGTCATGATTGAAAAATCGACAAGTGAAATGGGTTAAGTACTCATGACATGATGGGATCGACCCTATGGAAAGTGATCAGAATGGAGGCTAGTATGAAAAATGCAATGGAAAGTGGATTTCCTAACCTATATGCAAGTTCGAATCAGATACCTACCATGATAGGTCAGCAGTCATGGATCCAAAGCAAAACTAGAAAAATCTTGAATTCAACAACATGTACCTGAAAAAATACCTTACCCAAAACTTACAAGCCAAATGATTATACAGCCTTAGTCAAATTCGAAAAATAAGCATAAGGAAAATTTGCAAAAAAATTTCAAATTCTGGGCATAAATACACCTTTTGACTCACATTTGGATCATTTTCACATTGCAGAAGTGGAGAAAGAGCTTTTGGGGCAAAAATTCATTTTCTCAAAACCGGAGCAATCAGCCATCAAATCGCACCAAATCTATCAGGTAAGCTCTAAACTCATTCTTTTCATCAATTTCATTCCTGTTTACGGTAAATTTTTTGAAATTTGACTGTAGAAAAGAGATTTTTTGATGAAACCCTCTGCGCATACGTGGGTCATGTATACACAGAGAAAAAATTTAAAACTTGATTCTTATCAACGATTTAATGATTTTTCTCAAGATGTCAATCAGTTGGATAGTGCGTGAACATAGTGAAATTGATAATGAAGTGATGGAAGACCAAACTTTGTTAGATATTTTCTGAAGTTGTGGATTGCTCAAGTTTTTCAAAATGCCAAATATGAAAAGCAATGTATGATTGCTTCAAATTTTGGTTGGTCATTGGGAACCGGAAGAAGATTTCTTCATAATGATCAGATGCCACTATGCATAGAAGTGGAAGATATATACTTCATCACTGGACTCTCTTGGAGAGGAGACCTAGTATACTTACATGGAAAGCCTATTGGAGGGCTTATCGTAGAGGATTATGTCCAAGTCTATTACGTATAGGATGCAGAAAATGTAGGAACATAGATTCCTATTAGAGATTTGAAAGATTTATACATGAAGATCCTTCTCTTTACCATTGGAAAAGTAGCAGGATCTGCCTCTCTGCATCAAGCTTCACGGACACAAATGAGCATAATAGTAGAATGTCTGATTCATCTCTTTGATTGGTGCATAGCCTTGCTAAGCAATACGAAGAAACAATTGACTTCAATCTGAAAAGAAAAGACCAAAATTTTTGGCTATGGTACAATATTTCTTACATTTTTCTTCGAGAGGGTCCCAAGGCTTCGGCCTAAAGTCATCTCAACTATCAGCAGCCCGAGAGATCCAAGAATAGCTCGATGGGCAGATCTGATGAAGAGATTAGGGGGAAGTGAAGTTCCCCAGACCACTTGGGATGATGAGTTCTTCCAATGGTGGGAGGAAAAAGTCATCACAGTGGAAGATTATCCCTATGTTGGGATGGACTTTCATGCTAATCCAAATCTGGTCCTGCCACCCGGTGCAACATGGGGCGCAATCGGTAAGATTTCATTTTTGATTTTTTGATTATGTGATTTTTATGAATTTTTCAAAGTATGAAAATGAAAAAATGTTTTTGATTGGACTAAATGACTTACAAAGTTATAATGATCATGATGCAGACATGGGAACGGTTAGGCCTGAGAGGTACCCAAGGAACAAGCGCCACAGAGGTGAGGCAGATGCTGAAGACCCTGATAGAACACTCCATGCCATACAGAGGAACTTGGAGAGCTTGACTCGCCAGGTGCCTATGGCTGCTATAGAGGACCTACTAGAGGCTATCTGGAGACGGGTGGTAGGAGTACCACGAGACTGGGTGTGGTTATTCTGCCATGTAGCGACTGCCATTGTGTTCTATAGGAACACAAATGTTGGGCAGGGACCTCAGGAGTAGATTTATAGATATGATCAGATGACTGTAATATTTTTTGATCATAGATATGATCGGTCATAAGCCCTAATTTTGTAGGACATGATGGTCCAGATTTTGTATATTTTTGAACACTCTAACTATATATATATATATACACACAACGATTTATATGATGTGATGACTCAAATGTATGAAAATGTATGATGTATTTGATATATTGTTTAAAGCATTGAATGATTAATATGCCAATCAATTTCTTGATTATCCTAGCCAATAAGTCTGCCATCCAATTGTCAGCTCGAGGAATATGAATGAATGCTATAAATTGAAATTATCTTTGTAACAAACGTACCCTAAAAAAAAGTCTATGTAAAAATGGGTCTTGAACCCGATATGTGTTGTTCAACTGCGAAACCACTAGCTGTGAATCCAAGAAAACTACCAACGAATCAACACCCAAGGATATTGCCTCCGAGAGTAGATTAATCACTGCAGTGTATTCTTCTACGTTGTTCGAAGCAAGACCAATGCAGACAGCTCTTGACACTAGCAACTGACTAGATGGATAATGGAGTACCCAAGCCATAGAAGATAAGTTTCAGGTATGTCTACTAGCGCCATCGGCGAAACCAAAGTGACTCATGTCATCCAATAACACCTACCAAAGAAGATCATATTCATCAAAATCACACCACAAAATTGAAAACCTAGATATGTACAAAAAAATATATATATATACAACAAATAAAGATGCTAGGCCAAAGCCTAGGCATAATACTTTTTAAAGTAGAGCCCATTTCTGGGCTCCGCCAACTCATTTCTGTCAAAATCAATCAAGGCCTAAGCTCCTTTCTTCAGGACATTTTTAACGATGAAGGGGCCATACCACATGGATTTAAACTTACCTGCCCCCAAGGCATCCTTCTCTTCGGCATAAGCCAAGACAAGGTCACCTTCAGAGAAGACCCTAGGTTTGATAGCCTTATCATATTGAACCTTTACCCGTTTCTTATGTACCTCATTCATCGTAGCTGCATCTTGATGATGCTCATCAAGATGTTCCAGATGAAGGAGGCATTCTTCAAGACTAGAAGTATCAGGAAGAAGCTCGATAGCTAACTTAAGAGAGGGAATTTCGCACTAAATAGTAAATATAGATTCCAACCCATAAGCTAGTTGAAACGGAGTAAAACTGGTTGTAGTTTTGACTTACATCCAATCTTCCCAAAGTGTAGGATACAACATAATATGCCAATTGGATCTGGCTTTATCAATCGTCCGTTGAACAATTGTCTTCAAGGATTTTTTCACGGCTTCAACTTTCCCATTGGCCTGAGGATAGTAATGAGACGAATGCTCCTGGGAGAAACCTAATTTCAGAGCCAATTCAACCATCATTCTATTTTGAAAGTGACTACCATGATCAGTGACAATCTCTTTGGGAATAACAAAGCGAGAAATGACTATATTGAAGAGGAAAAGAGCTGTTGTCTCACCGTCATTCCCAAAAGTAGGCATAGTCTCAACCCACTTCATGAAGTAATCTATAGCTACAGTAATGTACTTGTGACCTTTAGCCAAAGGCGGGTTACAAGTAGTAAAATTAATACCCCACTTTGTAAAGGGTCCGAGAGTAATGATAGGAAAAAGCAGAGCTAGATGAGTGCACATTTTTTGAGTATAAACCTGACACGAATGACACCTTTTGACTGATTCCATAAAATATTTGAAAATCAAAGGCCAAACGTATCCTGCATGCAAGATGTTTTGGGCTGTAGCAAGCCCAGATAAATGACCACCACGATATCCACTGTGGAAATCATTCAACAAAACCTCAGCTTCTTCGATATTTAAGCAGTGCCTAAGGATCGAATCGACCCTGTGATGATATAAAGTGTCACCAATAATCAAATAAAATTTGGCTAAGTGACGTAAATTTCGACGCTCATATTTCGAAAAAGTTGAGGGAAAATTTGTAGTCTGGAGATAAACTATGAGATCCCCATACCAAGGATCCTGTGAAGAAATGAGAAAAAGACGTTCATCAGGAAATGATTTGTCATAGACAATCTCTTCTCCACAGGGCAACTCAGAAATCAATTTTGCAAAAAATAATGATTTATTGGACTTGGCAGACATAAACTCAAGATCGAATTCTTGTAAAATCACAATCCATCGATTGTATTTGCCCCCAATCACTTGCCTACTGAGAACAAAATGAAATGGATTGATTGCTGCCAAAACATAAGTTTTGCGTGGAAGAATGTAATGTATGAACTGCTGAACAACATGAACAACTACTAAAGCAAGATTCTCTATCGGAGAATATCATAGTTCAGTTCTATAATATTCCCAAATGGAGAATGCAACAATACAATGCAGATTTGCAGGAAAATAACGCAGATAATCTAAGACAAAGTAGGAGGCCAATACGGAGACCTTTCAAATGTATTTACATCAGCAAAAAAAATGTAAAATATGGACCATGAGATGCATAATAGGAAATACAAGTCTCCAATAGAAGAAAATCCTAAAAAAGAGGTGCTGCAACCATGTATTACGACTGGAAAAAGCCTTACAACGTTATTTTAATGAGCTACAACAACTGTAGATTACACTTTAGATCTAGAGAAAATAAGTGCATGAAAAGTCAGATATATAATAGATCCACACACTATATAGGCTCTTCTTCACAATCCCCTTGGGGTTTTTGGCAATACACCATGTACAACTTGTAGATCTGAGTTTTAAGATTGTAGATTTGCAGAAAAATTCAGGTCTGGAACTGGATATGATCTAATATGAACAAGAGAATTATCCCCTCTAATGGATTTCCAAAGTGATTGGAAGATCCCCAACACTTGAAAACCAACTCTCCAGATAGTGTGCCAAAACACCCTGCAACTACACCTACAGGAATAACACAGATATGGAAGTAAAAATGCACTGTAGGGTTTAGAATGTGGTTGGCCACATGCCAAGATCAGAAAATGAAGCTCAATACAGCCAATACTCTCCCCCCAATGAAGTAGAAATCTTCTCCACTGGAAAGGAGCACTAAAATGATCTAGATCTTAAGAGATCTAGCCTCCACTTGCTGCAGCTTGTAAAGAAAACCAAACCCTCAACAAGATCTGCATTGTAGTTGAAATAAGAAGCTTGGCCTTCAGCCAGATAGTGGACAATACAATGAAAAATCTTCCAAAATGCCTCTCAAGGAAAGAGGTGGGATTCCCGATCAGGAACATCCAATGCTAAACAACATTAATTCTCAGCTAAATAACAAGAGAATGATATATGTCTAAACAGACAATATATTCAGAAAATATCATATCATCATCAATCTTCTCATGCTACCATCCTCTTCCTTTTATAAGTTAAGAGATTGCAAACCCTAAACTACTTCCAATGAGATCAATTCTTTCACACAAGGCATCTACAACTAAAACTGCATTGTACCTCACTGATGGCCACTCCTTCAATACAACGCTATAGATTTGGTCAAGGTTGACCCAGTCAAAATGTCCAACCTCTTTCACACCTAAGGGTGCTTGTTTTAGCAACCAATATTCAACCTTTTTACATTTGAACTTGATTTATTCATTATTTAGGAGTATTATGGACCTCCTTTACACTTTTATTCTTTAAAAAAATCAATAAAACAAAAATGAATATTCCAATTAGCCCATGACTAATTGGGAATCTTACAGTCCTCCCCTCCCAAATGTTGCTTGTCCTCAAGAAATTGATAAGGTGACTGCTGCAACTCTTCTCCTCCTCCATAGGTGACACCATCTTGTGATAAGCTTCCTCCATAAGCTAAGTGTCCACCAATCCATCCCTCCATGAATTTCTTCTCCAAATTTCTCATGAGATGTAAATAATCCATCCCATAAGGAGACAATAGCTCAAATGAAACAAACATGGTCTTCCCAATGTTCTCCCTGAAACATGTAGCATAAGATACACGGAGAATCTCCATACCATAGGTCGCATACAATCCTCCCATCCTTCCTCCATACATTCCCATAAAAAGTACAAATACATCATCAATGTATGGGATCAAAACTACATACATACAAACAAAAAATTGTGCAAATGGAGGTGGGTCATAGTCCCACATGTGGAACCAGCATAGTGCATCTCCTTACTGCATTAGATCAAGATGTGGTAAGTGTTTTCCCCACCACTTAATTGTTTTCCAAGTCATCTCACTATGGCTGAAAGTGTGAGGTATATTTGGTGCCTTAAGAGTGCACCCATCATGAAACAAAATCTTCCTTTGTCCTCCAAGGGAGTGGCCATATTCATAAATTTTTATGGACCAAATTTGGCCATGAAGTTTATAAGGTAAAATACTCGTCCTTGGAGTCATGACCTACATATACATGGTGAAAGAATGAAAACAAAAATCAAATGAAACATTATTTACATGAGCATGTTCTTCACCAAAATTCCTCCTCAAACAAATGGAGTGGTGCATAGATTTGTCCCCTTCCTCAAAAAGAGAAAGAGATGCTTGAGTTAACTCCTCCATAGAGTTATGTTGCTGCCCCATCTCCACATGGTGCATGCATCTTTGAAAATTCTGATATAGTTCTCCTTCAAAGCCCTTCCAAGTGTAGCTCCTCATGATGATATTGTAGATCTTCATGGAATATGTGTGGCTGAAATAGAACTCTTCATAGGCCCTTTGTAGCAACTTCTTCTTGAGCTTGGAGGCTCTAGACAAGAATATCCTACCATGATAATAGATGGCTCCTTCATGGACTAGATAAGCCTCTTCATGCAGCTGGTCATAAAGTATTATGCAAGTGTAAAGAACCTTGGAATAATCCACCAACAGTTGGGATCTCCAATATGGATCTAAACTCCCCAAGAATGATAGTGTTGATGATCTATCAACTGAAATTTTTGTCACGTGGCTATTTTCCTCCTTGAAATATCTCATGCCAACGGTATAAGTTGGAAAGCCAATCCTTCCATGCATCTCTTCCCACAGCCCAGAATCTGAAATGAGAGTGGGTGATGATGATATTGGGAGAAGATCTCCCTCCTCCATGAGCCTACCAAAGAATCCCAACATTGTATCATGGCCTTCCAATGCTCCCATCCCTCTTGGATCTATGCTTGGAGAATTATGTTGTGAGACATCTCCCACAAGATCTGATTCAAATGTCTTCCCAGGTGGTTTTCCAGTAGATACTAGTGTCCCATGCAGCAATCTCATGAGCATGATAGATGGGACTGTAAGGTCCTTACTTCCACTGCGCAAATCCATCTCTATTCTTTGTGTGGAAGTGGTATGTGAGGGATTTGTATGCATGCCTTTGATCATTTGAGCCTCACCACTCTTCTTATCCACCCATTCCATTTGCAAAGCCTCCCAATTAGTGGTGACTTTCCATAATGTAATCAACCATTGAACACCCAAAATCACATTGGTGTCAGGTATGTCAACCAAAAAGAAGTGATAAACCAATGTATATGTCCCCATAGTGACTGATAAGGATTGTACATAATGCATATATTACATTTTTCTATCTCCTGGGACCAAAACAAAGAATCCCTCAAAATCATCAATGGGTATTTCCATCCTTTGCACTAGTTGGGCATCAATGAAATTGTGGGTGACCCCATTATCAATCAAAACAGAAACCCTCTGATTCAAGATGGAACCTTGAAATATCAAGGTCAAGTACTTAGGTTCTCCTCTCAAAGATGAAAGAGCCCCTCCAATAGGAGAAAATTCTCCATTCCCATCTCTTGATGGTGTTGGCTCTCCTCCTGCAGTGTCAGTGTTGTGACCTCTTCTTGGTTCATCTTCTTCTTCCTCCTCATCGTCTGAAAAGACCTCTATGTAATGTGCTTTTCCAGTAGGACATCTATGTCTAGGTGCCCATGTTTCTTGGAAAGTGAAGAAAAGCTTCCTTATTCTTATATCTCTTTAGACTTCATCATCAAGAGGCTTCTTGTATGAGCTCGCCTTGGAAGGATAAAATTTTTCTTCCTTCCCCTTTGAAGGAAAAGAGGGCTTATGCTAGAAAGTTGCGTTTTCTTTTGGCAAGGCATCTTGAAGGTCTCTAGCCCTTTCAATAGCATCCTGTAGGGTAGTGGGCTTGGTATATTTAACCAAACCATGAAGAGGTTCATCTAAACCATCAATGAGCATGTACACCCTTCTTGCCACAGGCAAATCAGGAACCATAATAGAAAGTCTTAAAAATTTAGAGATATAAGTTTCTGTATTACCTGATTGTTTCAACTTTACAAGGCTCATGAATGGTGCCGCTGGATCTATTCTATCAAATCTTTCCACTAGCCTTCTAGTGAACTCTGAATAAGCAGTCACATTGGCATGACCCAATGTAGACAAGCCATGGAACCACCAGTCATGTGCTTCACCTTCAAGGTGCAGCGTTGCAATCTTGATAGCCTCTATCTCTAGAACCTTGTTCAATTGAAAGTAGATGTCAAGTTTTTCTACCCAAAATTTGGCAGAAAACTTGGATGACCCATTAAAATTGGGTAAAAATAATTTTCCCATAGTGTGGTGTCGATCATGATTCTGAATGAATCCACCACCTCTATGATGATGCCTTGGTCTTCTATTGTCCTTTATATGAAAAAATTCCTAAAAACTCAAGTGATATTTGAATCTCTGATTTTGAGACTCATATTCTTCAAATTAGTCTTCAAGGGATTCATGCTCTTGAAACCCTTCATTTCCCATAGCCAAAAAGGTAGGCATCGTAGTGCGTTGGGAAACTTGTGGCTAAAGCATTGGTTGATCATTCTAGTGATGAGACATGCCAGAGCCTTCTCCAAGATGGAATCATATAGGGGATTCTTTGATTCTATCCATTCTCATCTCTTTGATCTCTCTAGCAAGATCTTGCATGGCTCTAAGAAGGACCTTAGGAAAATCCTTTTCTTCATCTTCACCTCCAGATAAAGGGGCTTTACCCTTGTCTTCATTGTCATTTGTGTAATCAAATTTCTTTTGTATTCCCTTTAGATACCCCTTACCTTTGTCAGTAAGAGGCTCTTCTTCTTTAGAAGACATATTGGCTTCTTAGAAAGCACAGGCTGTGCCAAGATGATGCTTTGATACCACTGTAATATTCCCAAATGGGGAATGCAACAATACAATGCAGATCATCAAAGAGAAAGTAGGAGGCCAATATGGAGACCTTTAAAATGTATTTACAACATCAAAATATATGTAAAATATGGCCCATAAGATGCATAACAGGAAATACAAGTCTCCAATAGAAGAAAATCCTCAAAAAGAGGTGCTGCAACCATGTATTAAGACTGGAAAAAGCCTTACAACATTATTTTAATGAGGTTCAATAGCTATAGATTACAATTTATATCTAGAGAAAATAAGTGCATGAAAAGTCAGATCTATAACAGATCCACACACTATATAGGCTCTTCTTCACAATCCCATTGGGGTTTTCAGCAATACACCATGTACAACTTGTAGATTTGAGTTTTAAGACTGAAAATCTGCATAAATATTTAGATCTGGAACTGGATATGATCTGATATGAACAAGATAATGATCCCTTCCAATGGATTTCTAAAGTGAAGGGAAGATCCCCAACACTTGAAAACCAACTCTCCAGACGGTGTGTCAAAACACCCTACAACTGCACCTATAGGAATAACGCAGATCTGGAAGTAAAACTGCACTGTAGGTTTTAGAATGTGGTTGACCACATTCCAAGATTAGAAAATGAAGCTCAATACACCTAATAATCTCCTCCCAATGAAGTAGAAATCTTCTCCACTGGAAAGGAGCACTGAAATGATCTAGATCTTAAGAGATCTAGCCTCCACTTGCTACAGCTTGAAAAGACAACCAAGACCTTAATAGGATTTGCGTTGTAGTTGAAAAAAGAAGCTTGGCCTTCAGCTAGATAGTGGAAAATACAATGCAAACTCTTCCAAGAGGCCTCTCAAGGAAAGAGGTGGATTCCTGATCAGGAACACCCAATGCTAAACAACATTAATTGTCATCTAAACAACAAGAGAATGATATATGTCTAAACAAACAATATATTCAGAAAATATCATATCATCAACAACCTTCTCATGCTACCATCCTCTTTCTTTTATAAGTTAAGAGCTTGCAAACCCTAAACCACTTCCAATGAGATCACTTCTTTCACATAAGGCATCTCCAACTAAAACTGTGTTGTACCTCATTGATGGCCACTCCTTCAAGACAACGCTATATATTTGGTCAAGGTTGACCCAGTCAAAATTTCCAGCCCCTTTCACACCTAAGGGTGCTTGATTTAGCAGCTAATATTCAACCTTTTTACATTTGGCCTTGATTTAATCATTATTTAGGAGTATTATGGAACTCCTTTACACTTTTATTCTTTAAACAAAGCAATAAAACAAAAATGAATATTCCAATTATCCCATCACTAATTGGGAATATTACAAGGTCCTATCAAGCCTCAACTAAGGTAGTATATAACATGCTCAGGAAGAACATCGTCCTTCTAAACCAGAACCATACCAATGGTAGATTCTACTGCTGCGAGATACAAGAGGAAATCCCTGCTATAATCAGGTGGAATCAATAAAGGAGTAGAGGTCAATGATTTTTTCAAAGCATCGAATGAGCGTTGAGCAAATTCAGCCCAAAAAAATGGAACTCCTTTCTTTAATAATCTCATAAATCCTTTCATAATCTCAGCATAATTTATGATGAATCTCCGTAGAAAATTAGCGTTTCCTTGCAGACTTTGAAGTTGATGAATTGAAGATGGGGGAGGCAAATTTAGTATTTTCTCGACCTTGAAGGGATCTACCATAATCCCTTCCATAGACACTATGAATCCCAACAACCGACCATATGTGACAAATAACATGCACTTGTTTGGGTTCAACCGAATTTTATAATGCTAACATCATTCAAAAACTTGACGGAGGTGAGAAGGATGATCAATTCTATTGCGAGAACGAGAAACTAAATCATCCAAATATGCCCTGATAATATTTTTGATGTCGTGGAAGGTGTAAGACATGGCCCGCTGAAAATTAGCCCCAACATTTTTGAGGCCAAAAGGAATTTTATTGTAAGCAAAGGTATCCATGGATAAATAAATGCAGTCTTATACTGATCTTCAGGACAGATAGTAATTTGATTATATCCAAAGAAACTGTCCATGAAGGAGAAAATATCATTCCTTGCACACTCATCGATAATATGATCTAAAAACGGTGTGAGGTAGTTATATTTAGGAAATTCTTTATTTAGGTCTCTGAAGTTGATTCAAACTCGAATTGTTCTTTGTTTCTTGTCCACAAGAACTGGATTTGAAACCCACTCAATCAAAGGATCTGGGTAAATAAACCCTGCCTTTAGTAGCTTCTCCACCTCAGCTTTGATAGTTGCAGCCTTCCTAGGGTTGACCAGACGAAGCTTTTGCCTAACAGGCTTAGCATTTTTGTATACCTTGATCTCATGTTGGAAAATAGATGGGTCTATACCAAGAATTTCCTCATAAGACCAGGCAAATACATCTCTAAACTCTCGAAAGAGATCGATGTAAACTTGAATCTCTTCTGGGGAACATTTAGCTCCGATCAAGACATTATCTATAATGTTGGGATCTCTGGAGATTTTCATTGGGATAGTAGGAGAAATCACAAACATGTTCCCTTCAACAAAAACTTGTGTTGGTGCTAAAGGGTTCAGGACTAGGTGAACAAGACCACAAGATTGAGGGTTAGGAAAACTTGATTCAACTTCACGCAAGTTTGGGAGAAAGTAAGCTCGATGATGAAAATCATCCCACGGTATCTCTACACTAGTCATTGCTTCAAGGATGACCTCTTCAGATGGAAGAGTGATATCAAGGCAATCATGAGCTAAAGATGAACTAAGAGTCCAAGCCAGAGCCACATCTCCATCCAATTCCTCTGGTGAAAGAGAAACTGGAATGGAATTTGCAGAGTCAACAATAGAGCTATAAGAAATCTCAGCTGCAGACATAGGAAATGCCATTCCACCCACTTGACCTTCTGCTAATGTGGAGGTAGGAGAAGGTAAGGTCCATGGGTTTGAAAAATAATGAGTTCTGAAGAAATCTCTTTGAATAGGAGCCTTGGAGGATGAAATAGCATTGATATGAACTGAAGGAGGCGGAAGATAAAAATTACCCATCAACGAAGTGTACATTCCAACCACCAAATTCTCAACAGGTGGCTTGGTATCCTTCACCAAAGGAATGGTTGAGTCAGAAGATGAATTTGGATCTATAGGAGAACAATCCAATTTCTCAACTATGATAATTATCCCTTCGTGAGGGAAACAAACAATACGAAATAATGAGGATGCGATGGCATCCATCTCATAGATCCAGTTTCTCCCCAACAGAAGGTTATAGTCTAAGATTGCATCAAATATCTCAACTTCGATATAAACAGTCTTGCCCCCAACGCAGATGGGAAAAGCTGTAACAATACCATGCGGCTTGTGAGAATGACCATCAAACGCAGTTAGAATATTTGTTGAAGGAATAACTGCGGGAGATCCAATACCCTTCCAGCATGCAAGTGACATTTCACATGTGGAAGCACCCTCATCTACGATTGTTTGAAAGATATTGAATTTTTGATTAGTTGATCTGATATGGAAGGCCATATGATGAGGAAGTCTCTTTTTAAAATTCAACATATCAAATGTGATCATAAGGGAATTCTTTGGATCAACAGCCCCAATAGCAGTGAGCAAAGCACTCTGCTGAGTGAGACAAGACTGAAGCACCTCTAACATGGACATGGCACAAGGACTTTGAGCTAGATCTTCTATAATTGAGTAGTTCTTGGCAGCCTTGGCATTAGGATTGATTGTCGAATGTTTTGAAGACCCTTTCGGCATCCGAGGTATAGGCTCAACATTAGGCCTAGTAATATGAAGTGGCTCAGTACTATCAAGAGCACCCTTGGCTTTCAAAGACTCAACTTTGCCATACTCACGAGATCTCGTAGCGATATCTGTGTGAGCACTCATCATATATATGTTTAATGTATTTTCCCCTTGCTGGGTGCCCCTAGAGGAAGCCCCAGTATTTTGATTCACGCCAGCAACTAATTGCTTCCCTTGGGGAAAAGGGTTTGTTAGGATAGCCTGGGAACTAGAAGAACCCTGTTGAGCTAAAAAGCACTATGCATCTTGAATCTTAGGGAAAAGGTGTGTAAGATGATCTCTAGTGCATAATTTGCATAGAAATTTCACCTTCTTTTTATTATACTTTTTACCCTCTCTAGCATGATCGTTGGATTTGTTTGCATTCCCCTTCCCATCCTTGTCCTTTTTATTATTATTCCATCCCTTCTTCTTCTCATCAGATCGTTGATTTACTTTGGGATTGGAATTTTGGACAACATTAATTGCCATGTACTGGGAAGGAGTTGACACTAAAGGCACAACTTGACTAGAAGAAGCATATTGTATAAACAACTGCTGCAATTGACTTAGCAGATTAGCCGCATCGCTATCAATCGAAACGATAAGCCCATCAGCATGAGGACCAGTTTTAGTTTTGGCTAGGTCTAATTTAGAGTGAGGAGCATCTAGAAATATTTTATTAAGGACTCCAGACTGAGAATTAATCATTTCTAATTTTTGAGCCCTAAAAATAGATTTCTCTTCAGAAAAAACCCCTGAAAGGGATACATCCTTAGAAATTTCTGGCTGTAAAGATTTCAAAAACCACTCGAGAAGGAATTCATTCAGGATTTGGGCTTTAGTGAGCCTCTTCCTTCTTCGTCGTTCTTGAATATGGTCAGAAATGTGAGTTGCCTTGTCCTACTGAAAATTGGCTAGGAGGTCAGTCCTGACGTCATAACAGACAGGTAACAAAAAGTGATTTAAGAACATGGTAGCCAACTCTCCAAAAGTAGCAAAACTACCCCCAGTTAACTCAATATACCAAATTTGGTAGCATTTCTAGTTAATTTTATTTGAAATAATCTCAACCTAATCGAGTCATCGATCAGGGAGTTCGAGGAGCACCATAAATGGAAAGTGGTGATATGATATACTAGATCCTCACCAGTTTTCCCTTCAAACTTTGGAATGTTTGAGGGGAGCTTAGTGGGGACTGGAGGTCAACCTAGACTATACTGAATAGGATCGTTAGTCAATTTCGATAGATCTGGCAAGTTTAATGCTGCTAGAAATGGTAATCGAGGAGGAGCCTGGGAATTCCATCCTCCATAGGAAGGATTCCCCACATTCTGAAATGAATAAATTGGATTTGTTGAGGCAACAGGTTACCAAATGTTGTTCGTAGTAAATTATGGGCCATAAGAAAATCATTGTGACCCAAAATTCGGAGAAGGACCCCCCCTCAACATAGAGTTACTATAAACAGGACCATTCCCTCTGACAAAGGTAGTGAATGAAGAGGAAACCCCTTGTTAAGGGTTCTAAGCATTTGTAAATGGAGAAAAATCCTGAGAAATACTCGATGAAGGGAAAGGAACATTCCCTTACTAACTAGCGAGAAACTGATTCCCCGCTCCTAATGATGTAAAAACAGGGTTCCATCCTGAAAAGGCATTATAAACTTGACCTCCCCAAAAAGGATTGAAACCTTGAGTCTGAGAGGTAAAAGGTAAATATCCAAAGGAAGGGTTTGAATGAGGGATGTGCCCACTTCCAAAGGGGAACTCTTGAAACAAATTTGATCCACTAGCCATAGAAGGAATGGGTGTGGAGATAGCTGAAATGATAGAAAAGGAGAAAGAAGGAATTCCACTAGTGGGCATTCCATAAGAAAAAGGACCAGATTGAGAAGCATGTGCTTGGGTGTTTCTAGAGCCAAACACAACAACACTAGAAGTGATCGTAGATATAGCAATAATGCCCCCTCCTTCAACTAAAAGAGGAGTCTGAACACTTGTGGTGTTCACAGGCAAAACAATTTTCCCAGTCGTGGCCATCGAAAGAAAGGAATATGATGGAAAAGGAATATATGGTCTATGAGACTTGGGTCTAATGTACTAAATAACATGAGGATAACTAACAGGAAGAGGAGATGGAAGAGACCCAGCAGGCTGAGGGAATTCCTATATTTCTACTTCTTCTGCTGGAAATAAAACTCTAGAGATGAATGGAGCACTCCACTCTATACTGACACCGATACCAGAACCACCCACAAAAAATTCAAGCCTCGATGGAGGATCTCTCTCCACTGCGTTTGAAACCACTAGGTGAAAATCACCCTCTGAATTACTCCCATGCCTTCTTGAAGAAGGCTCGACACTCGCGGGAGACAACCCACAAAGCCTCCTCGATTGATGAGTAGATCAGTCAGCCACTTTACGAGATCAAATTTAGAATAAAAAACTATATGAAGCTAAGTAATGTAGGAGAAAAGAGCACACTCTAAAAAGTTCCTAAGATACAGCCAGGCAAGCAGATCTCAAGTATTTCCACTCCGGATGATGAGGACCAGACACCAAAATATAAGACAATGAAATAATAGGACCTTCCGAAAATAGTCTGGGGTAATTACGCCCCATGCCTACTATCGAAGGTAATAGAAACAGTTACGCTAACCTCCTAACAACATCATTTGCCAGTGAAAGTCCCCAAGCTTCATAAGGGCACCCTCCAGAAGTAGTGATGGAAGTGATGCAACGTCTGTCTCAAGAACCACGGGTATTCCCCCTCGCATTCAGCTGTGTGGTCCCTAGGATAGGCAACTAAGGGCACCAATCTATATCAACAGCTGGGCGGAACGGTCTTAGGTCAAGATTAAGCAAATAGGAGAGGGAGTATCTCTCTTCTCTGCTTGCACTATCCCTCACGCTTGACTCTATGGAGGAGAGCTTTCCTAGTCCACTTAATGATGTTGGATTTCACTCGTAAATAAAATTTCTATGTTTAACAATTTGAGCGCCCTTGGAGAGTTAACTCTCCACTCAACTAATCCAAGGCCCTACAACCTATATAGTTGGTGTATGATTAATTACAATAATACAAAAAATTCTAGTTTCTTTTAATTATATCGCTTGTTTTAAATTGGTTGTTACTTTAGTCAAGGGCACATGGAAGTGAAAGTAATGGTGTTTTTTGACACAGAAGAAATCAATGAAAACCTAGTTACATGCAAATGAAAAAATTTCCTTTCAATTGAAAGTGATCTCTAAATGGGTTCTACGAAACTAATAAACAAAAAAATTGTTTTTTCTTTTTAGACACTCACTCTTCACACGATTCATAAATTTATGAAAAAGACTAAAATGTTAAAATGTAGTTAATGCAAACTACCAATGATATGAAAATCCTAAGATGATAATTCTAAAGAATAAAAAAGAAATTCCCTAGCAAGACAATGGTTTGATCACTTTTTGAGAGAAAACAAGGCCATTTCCAAACAAAACTCCTATGCATAAGAATGCCAAAAATGCACTTGATACAAAAGAGTGAAAGAAAAATAAGACTTATTTCACAATCAAGGAAAGAAACAAAGACTAGAAACCAATTAAAAAGCTTCAAAAGATGTAATGAAACTGTAAAAACAAACTGAAAACAAAATCTACGGAAAACAAAAAATGATTTTGGGCTTTTCACTTATAATGGAAGAAAAGAGATTTCAAGAAGACAAACAAAAACTACCTAAGAACCAGAATCAAGCCAAATGAGTCTCAACAAAGGCTTCAAAAGTGCTCAAGCCAATTGTGCTACTTTCGTAGAAGGACTTAAATGAGAAAAAAAAACCAAGAAACTCAATTAATTGATTCAGCACAGTAGCACAATATTGCAACGAGCAATCACTCAAAAAACCAAAACGAGATTCTTCAATATTCGCAACAAGACAAATCCAAGAAATCAAGAAAACCAAAATAAACCAAGGAGGCAAAAACCATAAGTGAAGCAATGCATAGGGTTAGGAAGAGCAAACAAGCAAAGGCTCACTATTCCGATAGGTTAGAACAAGTAAGAACTAAACGAAAATTTCTTAGTGCTTCAACGACAATTGCAAACACACAAAACAAGGCAATTCACCAAATGGCTAGGTTTTCACAAAAAAGAGAGAGAAATGGATATGAAATCACCATAAACACAGTTCAGAGACATTAAAGACACCACAGGAATGGTTCAACTCAAATTTTCAAATTTTTCCAGCCATACGCAGTTTTACAATGTGCAACTAGCGTGTATACATGATTGTAACCAAGGAACCTCGCGTATACGCGGGTCCCTTTGGAAAACACAGGAGGTATACGCGACTGTGCAAAGGAAAAGCTGCGTATGAAAATAAAGATGAGGAAAAAATAAAAATTCAAGCCTGATCAAGGGACCAGGTCTTCTGTCTGATTGAAAAAAGACTTGCTAGACTGTAAAAAATAATAAAACCTGTTAGGAACCTACAAGACAGATAAAACAACCCAAATGAGAAATCATATGAATGTGTTCCCCAGTGGAGTCGCCATTTATGTTTCAAAAATTTTTACCCTAAAGGTCTTGGGTTGATGAACCTTCACAGATCAGGGGCATGCCATTACAAGAATGACTCACCTAACCAAATTCTATGCAAATAAATAGAATATACAGGTTGCA
The DNA here is from genome assembly GCA_034641835.2 of Pinus albicaulis. Classification (NCBI taxonomy): domain Eukaryota; kingdom Viridiplantae; phylum Streptophyta; class Pinopsida; order Pinales; family Pinaceae; genus Pinus; species Pinus albicaulis. The sequence goes on along the minus strand of CM076578.1, from coordinate 1,741,582,634 downwards.
GACCTTACCCGGATATCCCTTGGTTGAAGTAGATCCCGTGGGGTGAAAACCCCCTACAACACTTTGTGCTCCTTAATCTGTAAATCAACAAAGAAAAAACATAAAATCCTAGTTGTACGACATATATACATTCTAGATGTTAGTGGAAATCATGCATAACATCATAAAAAAAATATGAAATGTTCAATTGATGATCATTACACATGTGTAAAATATTATTGACATGTAAACATCAGGAACAAGATGGCTCTTCTATTATTAATGACATGTACAGTAAACAAACATGGAGATATCACCTAAAATCTGCCACGACCTTTGAGCATACCGTCCTCTGGATCCATCCAGCCCTAGCCTCTCAAGATTTCTTCCAAGGATAATGCACAATGAATGTCCCATAGGGTGGTGAACATCTCAAGGAAACAAGGGTTTCTTGAAAATATATGGGAAGTGCAGGAGGCATGGGAATATATCAAACTTGGATAGGGCTCCAACAACGTTTAATATCTATATTTCTCTCTTTCTTCCTCCCTTAGGCCATTCCCTTGAGGGGATTTTATACTCCCTCAAATTAGTTTTTACAGTTGGGAAAAGTTAGGCCTCGGGCTGAGGTGGTTAAGTTACTAGAACAACCATAAACCCCGCCTCTAAAATAAAGAAAATATATATATTTTTAAGTTTTAAAATGGCATATGTGATTCTCTATATATGGACTCATGTATATATGCGGAAAAGTTTGGGCAGAGTCTCGTATGGGTTTTAAGATACTGTTTTTTGAGAAATATGTCCAATTCTGAAAGGACGGGTTGCCCAAGGCCAATGTATAAATCATTAAGTATAAGCTGGTGATAAATGATGCTATAACACCAAGTAATATTTAAAAAGATGAAGATTAATAGAGAAATTAAGCAAGATACAATTTTCCAAATAATAACTAAAAACTGAATTTAGGGAAACATTTTAAAACAAATTTGATGTAATATTAATGTTTTGCTTTAAAATTATGATGAAAAAATTGAAAAAAAATGTTAGAAAAATGAGAATTAATGATCACTCTTCTCATCATCATTTTTATGAATAAGATAACGTTGTTAAAGTTTTTTCTTTTTTTGTTTTTCTTAAGTGAAAGAAAATTTGAGATCTAAATTGTTCTAATAGTAAGCATATTATAACAACCATAAAATAATGTGGTTGATTATTAGTTATTTTTGTGTTGAGTGTTTGTTATAGGTTTATTAATAACAATTATGGGTTGAAGTCATACTTATATAGCTTAATACAAATTTGAGGGGGTTTATATCTCTCAAATTCTCTTCCAGTCTTAAGAAAAAATTGGCTGCTAAAGGAGTATTACTTTTATGAGCTTCTTTTTTTATTTTAACTTATGAAATGACTTGAGCATTGCTTGATAAATTGTATTTACACAATGAAAAGAGATACCTTAATTTCAATGGAATTTCACATAGAGTAGCCAAATTTGGCAAGAGATGCTTGTGAGCCTAGTGTTATATTCAAATAAGCATCTCTTTATCAAGTTTTATTTTTTTCCAAATTTCTTTTCTTTCTCATTATTGGAAAGGATCTCCATGATTTTTTTACTTGATCCAACATATGAGGGAGTTCATGAATGAATTTTGTATGCTTCTTGAGTGCAAAGGGTTTCCTTTCCTTCCATTTTCTCTCTTCATATTTGTCATTTGTTGATTCTTATCCCACCTTGGTACTTTTTCCACTTCTCAAATGTCATATAGTAAAGCGTAGGATGAGAAGGGAGCATGAAGAGGAAGGATACCATCATTACTATGCCATTTTTCTAGGACAATTATGTTAGTGTAACTTTATTTTTAAATTTAACCTCCTATTACATTATTTAAAAGATATATATAAACTCAAATTTTGATTATATTCCATTGTCCATATATTTCACTTGATTCTTGTTTTCCACATTCCCCACTCCTATCAACGTTACTTTGCACCTCTTGGTGCAAATTCTAGTTACACTGTTCTTTACCACTTTTTATATTTAAATTTATAAATCTAACACACATACACACACACACATATATATATATATATATATATAAACCAAAATTTAAACGACAGTTTCCTGCCACGTCTCATATATTTTATTTCCCAGCATACAACATACATACTAGGGGAGAGATGTCTAATGTTGTGCAGGGACCAATAATTGTTATAGTACCGGTCCCACAAACCCACCAGACGTTTAGATATCTGTAACCGATAATTATACAAAAAAAATAAAATTAAGTCCAAATATATTTTAAATTATTTCCAAAATTTCCCAAAACATTGTCTGGGACCACAACTGTCCATAAATAGCTTGTTAAGTATTAAGAATACAAATCATATTGTCTCAACTAGAAAACTCATAAAACCATTAATCCTTCCAAAATGGTCTATTCCAGAAGTACAAAGTAGCAGTCACTTCAACCCCACTGATCATAACTAATGCTATATATCCCAATTTCATATCCATACCTTCACATAATAAAAGTTAATGTATGTGAGCCATAACTGTTGTGTTATTCAACATTAAAACCATTGTGTTCAATAAATGACACCCACCCAATAACAACATTTAAACCCACTATGTACAATAAATGACACCCACCCAATAATTTCAATAAATGACATTCAATCTATTCTATTTCCCATTAAAACAAATCGAAGCACATGGATAAAAAAAAAAACAAATTCCCAGCCATTGGATCACATCAAAATCAATCTTGAACACACATGCAAAATGAAGCCATTGTAATCCATGTCCATCATTGCCACCATTTAAATTCAAGTGCAAAAAAATATAAAACAATTTCAACCACTGTTGAAGTTGCATGTTTCACATTCAAACAATTCACTAGCCCTAGATACAAACCATCAAAAAACACACCCCAAAACATTTCACAGTATATTCTAGTTAGTTTTTTCAATTACAACAAAATTTTCTTACAATTCTATTTTCATTTAAGAGTCTTTATTTCAGTTTTCTTACAATTTTATTTTCATTTCTGAGTCTTTATTTCAGTTTTCTTATAGTTTTATTTTCATGAAAAATATATATTTTTTTCTATTTTTCTATATTTTGAGTCATTTTCAAGTTGATTGAAAAATACGACACAACCATAATGTAGAGTTTTGGCTAGTATGGCTAGCTACAGATGAAAAATAACATAACTCATTTATAGTTGAACACCAATCCTTTTCTATAGTACATTTTCCAAGTGGGAAGGACTTCATCTCAAGTTCTAGACATTCATCCCAAAGAGAAAACAATGTTATAAAAACTAGTTCCTCTACTTCATAATTAATGGGAAAATGAACCTCCCAGCTACAATTTAAGAACAACTATATGACCACTTGAATTAACATGAAGACTCCACACAATTATTTGAAAATACTATATAGGATTTATAGCATAAATCGATGACATGAGGAAATAAATAGTGGCAAAGAATTTAGTGATAAATGACAGCATGTTCTTGCTCAACTCGCTATCAATGACAAACTTGGAATGGAAAAAATAGACGTAGAAAATACTTTATGCTTCCCTTCCTTCTAGTACTTTTCATATTTTTTTGATATATGAAACCAATATAAATGAAATTTATATTAAATTTATAGTCAATAAGATGAAGGTCATCATAGTTATTATAAGATACAGTTGTTACGGGATGAATTACCCTAGGGTCTGGGTTGAGGACCCCAACAAAGTAAGAGGCATACAACATCAAGAAGCAAGGAAACTACTGGTACTAATTCTTAAACTAGTAAACTTGGGAGAAGTGACCTTACCTTTATGTCCTACGTTTGAGGTCGTTTTCGCAGCGTTCAAACCCTCTGCATCTCCACGTGCTTCAAAACCTACAACTCATCCAAGAAAAGCACATAGACTAGTAGTAATATCAAGCATGTTTTAGATGTCAGTGGTTAGATCATATAAGATTATAAAAAATAACATGAAATCAACTATAACAAGATCATAACATGTATAAAACAATTAAAGATCATGAAATTAGGAACGAGACAAAGCTTCTTTATTGATGTATGTAAAATATGTGGAGGAATACCACCTGATTTAGTCACAACTCCAAGTGAAACCTTCCTCCAGATCCGTCTAGCCCAAGCCTCAACAATCTTCTTCCATAAGGATGCACAAGGATGTCACATAAAGGAGGTGAAAATATCAAAGAGGGAAAAAAGGGTTTCCTCAACCTAGGAAGTGTAGGAGCCATAGGGATAATCAGACTTGATCCGAGACTAACCGTCCATAGTATCAATACCTATCTCTCTCCCCCATTTAGGACTTCCCATGAGGTGTATTTATACTTACTCAAATTTTTTTTTAGTTGGGAAATAGTTTGGCCATGAGCTCCTGTAGGTAGGCTTCTAGTGAAACCTGTAAACCCCACCCATAAAATAGGGAGTTTTATATATTTTTCATATTTTAAATTATATACATGGGTAGGGTATAACTGGACTAACGTTTGTACGCAATTTTGAGAGGGAGAGTCGCATATGGAATTGAAAATATTGTTTTTAGGTAAAGGACCAAGTCTGAATGGAAAGGGATGCACAAGGCCAATACATAGATCATCAAGTATATAGAGGTGATAAATGATGCTATAACAGATGCCCCCTAATATATGAGTTCAGAAGGGGTACATGATGGCCAAAATGTATTATGTGCATAATCAAAAATCTTTTGAGGACTTGAGAGTAATTCACCAGATTTCAACTTGCCAAAGACTAGTGGAAGAGATTATAAAGCAAGCTCATGTCTAAGGCAGGCATACCCATGCTCAGTGAAAGTAAAGCATGTATGCATATCATGTATGGAGCGTGTTGTCATTCCCAGAGACAGCCTTGAGTTGTGAAAGACCAGTGCCTAGGACATCTTATCTTAGCAACGAGCATATGGTATAACAGAGGAAGTCATCAATAAAAAGCTCTCATGCTATTTCCTGAAAACAGGGAATATTGATCTGAATGGGACCAAGACCTTCAGAAAATGACATAGAGAAAGGAATACTACAGAGGTAATGTGCCAAAAATCCAATATGAAAGCAACAGACAATTTAGAGACAACTTACTGTAAAGAGGGTCGATTCAGAAATACCTCACAGAAATAAATTATCAGAAGGTATATGTAGTGAATGAAATATTGAGAGAATATTAATTGTCATTGAGCTGATATCCAGATACACAATACAACCATGTATGGGCTTACCAATCTAAGAATCCATACATGACAATAGCGTTTTAAAAACACCCTCCAAAAGAAACTAATATGGCATAAATATGGTTTAGATGAATAGTGGAACAGAATATCATGCCTGAGTCATATTTAAAGTGCTTGACTAATCCGAGCATGGGTATCAACTAGGATAAATCCATACCAAAATTCAGTGAGCCACTCACATTCCAGAAACATGATACAGGAAAGATGGATGAAATGAAATGATCTATTAAAGTAACACATATAAGAGAAAGTTACAAACTGTGAAATACCAAAGACCAGAATCCTCTTTACAGATGGAACTCCTCCTCACTCAGACCCTATGGGCTCTGAGCCTTCATACAAGAGTTCAACAAAATGTATACAAAAATCCTTCCACTACATAATTTTCTAATAAAATCTGGAACCCTAAATCATTTTTTCTTCAGGAGATTTATAGGAGAAAAGAAAGCTCCAAAAAGGGAGTAGGTGATGAACATTTAATTTGCTTCATTAAAACAAGACGGCGGAAACGTGCATGCCCATATTACTGAACGACTCTATAATGCTGTTTGTACCCTGTGGCCTGCTTACTGAAATAAATTCACTGGGTAGAAGTCTCTTCAGGAACACGACAAAGAAGTAAAATCACATAGACATTCTGTCCTTTCCTGAAAGAAAATGGTGCTGAAAGGAAAGCTTTAGAGTATGATTTCTGAAACTGGTACCCTCTGCCTTCTAAAGCCTGAATGAAAGTTTAAGATCTTCAATGCTGAACGTTGAATTCCTTGATCACTCACTGATATTTCTCTGCTACTCCATTAATATCTCCATCTGCTCAATCTGTGCTTTGAATGACTCTGGAGGGTTTGATAGATTTTAACCCTGCTTCTTTAATGGAAGTCTTGTCGATATATCTCCCCAGGCCTTTCTCCATAATTACAGCCTCTGAAAAATAGTCCTTTGATGTGCTCTGCTATTGCAATCAAGACTGTAAATCATGGCAGTTTTCCGCTGCTGTGACCTTGCAAAACCTGCAAAATTGTTAGGAAAACCATGCATGGGGATGGTGGATGCATTGATGGTCGTCAGACTGGTGATGGGACTGTGTAGAGATGGTGAAAAGTGCAGTGGAAGGCGTTGTGGAATGGTGATGTAGCATGGTGATGGCGGAAAAATGCTTCGGTGTAGGTTGGCGGAATGCGGAAATGTGAATGCGAGACCTTTGAATTTTGACCCTTTGGATATATAAAGAGTGATGAGCGAAATACAATAAGCTATGTGGAAAGGGTGATGTGGCAGAGGACACGTGGTGTACGAGTAATTAATCTGGACCGTCCGATCTTAGGAGGAGATCGACAGTGGAAAACGTATCGGAGGGCAATGAAATGGTGGGCCAGGGGCACTATTGACTTGGATTAACACCCGTGCAACTTCTTGGAGCGACTATCGTCGGATGGATCGCCCCAGATTGGATGGCTCTCATGGATATCGCGCCGTGTCTACAGACGAACGATAACACGCGATGGAGGGTGGTTTTTGAGCCGTACGTGGGGACACACGACAAACGATGTATGGAATCGCTCTGAAATGAGAAATACCGCCCGCCTCGGAAAGGCAGTGCAATATAAACCACCAGTTTTGTATAGTGCACGAAGTGGGGACCACCAGGGCGGGAGTATTGTGGACCGTTGATTTTGTAGGTTGATTGGACGGTGGACGAGCGATTTTGGCGATGAATGGAGTGGGCCACGGGTGCGATGAAGACTTGCGAATGCTGTCGGATCTTTATAGATCGACGGTTATAAACACGCCCGATATATATATATATATATATATATATATATATATATATATATATATATATATATATATATATATGTATGTATGTATGTATGTATGTATGTATGTATGTATGTATGTATGTGTGTGTGTGTGTGTGTGATAAGCACTTCTAGGTTTAGCGCTTGGTTTGGCACCCAGGTTACATGGAGAAAAAGACTGAAGGGCTAGGGCCGGAAGGTGCCAAACCTTATATATTTTCAAATGAGGGTTTTTGGCCATTTTTAATGCAATTTTGAGGCTAGGAAAAGGTAACGATAGGAAAAATGACTTTTTAGGTCGAAAGAGGGGGTTTGAAAGGGATAAGAAGGATTGCTTGACAAAATTTAATAGGAGGCTGACACGGTCAACATTGGCTCCACCTGGGGAGGGCACGTTCATCCCTGGACGTGTCGAGAACTTCGCAGACCATCTGATAATCTTCTGTGCAAAATTTTCTCTTCAACACTTCTACCTTTCTTTTCCATAATTCATCATGACACCTACATTATTTCAAACAAGAGTGAAAACAAACTAATATACAGTATAATACATTAGGCTATCTCTGCATGAATTAGAACTGGAAGTAGGGTTTAAGAAACTAACCATTTACAAGGGCATCAAGCAAGTCACCCTGTAAATTTTCCAACTTGAAAGTATTGTTACCTCCCTACACCACAATCTTGAAGGGGCCGAACCAGAGTGGGTCGAATTTACCATGTTTTCCTTTTTCAGCTCTCCGGATATCCCACCTGAGTACTAAATCACCAATCTATAGATTCCTGTCCTTAGCATGCTGATCAAAAAGGTATTTCATCTTCTCTTGATACTCTGTCAGCCTTTGACTTACCTGGTTGCATGTTTCTTCCAATTCCACCAGCTGATTTATCCTCCTGGTCATATCATCAGGCTCTTCCTGACTTTCTTGCATGAATCGAGCTACTGGCAGGGCTAATTGAATAGGGAAAATTGTTGCCCTTCCATACACTAATTCATATGGGGATTTCCCAGTTGCTCTCTTGCTGGTAATTCTATTGGCCCACAGAGAGAATTTCAACTGGGAATCCCAATTTTTCTGATTTTCATTTATAGCCTTCTTCAGTGACCTCACTAGGGTTTTATTAGAAGATTATGCTAAGCCATTTCCTTGCAAATAATAGTTTGTAGAGTGCCTTAGTGTAATGTTATACCACTGACAAAAACTCACGAACTTTGCAGACTTGAAAGCTTGGGCATTATCAGTCACTATTCTGGCAGGGCAACCAAACCTAGATATGATGTTTTCTTCCATGAATTTTATTATCACAGTATCCGTGGCATTCTTCGCAGGTATGGCTTCCACCCATTTTGTGAAGTAATCAGTGGTAGTTAAAATCCACTTACGTTGACCACTCGATGGAGGATGTATCTCACCTATAAAATCAATTCCCCATTGCCTGAATGGTTCATCCACGTGCATGGGAATCATGGGTAGAGGTGCCAACTTCTACCTTTCAGCAAATTTCTGACACTTCTCACAGGCTCTTACCTAGGCAAAAACATCTCCGAAAAGCTTGGGCCAATAGAAACTAGCCTTCAGGATTTTATGAGTAGTGGCCCTCCAACTATAATGTCCCCCACAGATTCCTTCATGAAATTCAACTATAATACTCTCTACCTCATCCTCTGTGAGGCACAGGAGTAGGATGCCTGAGGGATCTCGCCAGTATAGTCAGCCATTGGCGACTATGTAGTTCTGTGATTTCAATCTCAGCGTTCTGTATTTAGCTTTATCACAGCTTCGAGGGCAGCTGAGTGTGAGGAGATATTCTACTATCTCTTTGTACCAATGACTGGTGAGGTAATTTATGTGTGTTTTCGGAGTAGCTACCCCAATTCCCTGTCGCTCTTATTTCTCCTTAGATTCCTCACCTGCTATAATGGACAAATTTATGCCCAGAGCTTAATGGTTTGATTCAGATAATATTTTGGCAAGCCCCTGCCCTTTGATCAACTTAGTAGTGCAGATGTCTAATTCATACTCATTAATATTGGCAATCCACTGCCCCCTTTTTCCTTCACTATCCCCCTGAATGAGAATATCTTTTACATCAGCTGCAGGCACAAATGCAGTGATATAGGACTGTAAGATATACATGCAGAATGATTTGAAGGATTTCACTAGGGCGTATGCTTGCTTTTCTAATATGTTGTACTTTAATTCTGCATCACGGAGCACCTGACTGAAGAAGGCGATGGGATGCTCGTACCTTTCCTTATTTTTCTGCAATAAAGCTCCTGCTATTGTATGAAGTGATGCAAAAGAAAAGATCATGAAAGGCTTAGCATAATCTGGTCCAGCTAGCATAGGGGCTTTTGCAAAATCATTTTTTATTCTGGTAAATGCCTCTCGTGATTCCTGTGACCATTTAACTTCATTATCTTTCTTCAGCATGTCAGTTATATTTCTAACTATTTCAGAATAGTTAGGAATAAACCTTCTCAGGAAATTGATGTGCCCTAGGAATACCTGTACTTCCTTCTTATTTCTAGGAAGGGAAATACCATTTATAACCTCTACCCTCTTCGGATCTATATTCACCCCATCTTTAGTCACAATGTGTCCCAAAAGTTTACCCTCTTCTAATGCAAATAAAGATTTCTAAGGGTTTAGGGAGAGACCATACCTTCTGCATTTCTCAAAGGTTCTATGCAGATGCTCAATGTGCTCAGTATCATTCTTTGAAAATATAGTGATATCATCAAGGTAGACTACCAGAAATTTATCTTTTCCCCAACAAAAGCAATGTCCATGGCCCTCTGAAAAGTGGCCCCTGCATTAATCAATCCAAAAGGCATCTTGGCATACATAAATGTCCCCCAAGGTGTAGTGAAAGAAGTCTTCTTTTGATCTTCTGGAAATATAGCCACCTGGTTATAACTAGAAAATCCATCCATCGTTGACATCCTAGAAGCTCCAACCACCTTCTGCAGGATATGATCCATCTTAGGCAGTGGATAATTATCCTTTAAGGATGCTCTGTTTAAATTTCTGAAATCCACACACAACCTTATTTCTCCATTCTTCTTCTAGATAGGGACCAGGTTTGCCACCCATTCAGAGTACCTCAATGGCACAATTATTTTGGCTTTTAACAGCTTCTTAATTTCCTTCTCAATAGAAGGAAGCAGCAGGGGGTTTATTTGTCTGAGCTTCTGCTTGTGAGGTTTTGCATCCCCCTTTAGTGGAATTTTGTGCTACATTATATTGATATCAAAAGTTTTCAAATCCTGATAGGATCATGCAAACAAATCTCTGCAAGACTGAAATAATTTCTGATATATCTTTTTATATTCTCCAGGGATCTTCTTGGACAATTTTACAATTTTGGGGTTAGCCTTAGTACCAAGATTCAGGTCTACTACCTGATTTTCTTCTACCACTTTGCTTGGCTGTAGTGGGACATCATTTTTGTCAAATAATCTTTCGAGAGTCACCAGTCCTCTAGGTATAATTTTTCCCTTCAATTGTAGCACTTCACTAACTGCCATTTTCTTCTCCCAATTTCCTTCTGGAGTGTCTTCAAACTCCTCTTCTTCATCAGCATCAATCTCCATATTGGAGAATTCTCCCACTGTCTCCAAGAATATCTTCATCTGTTCTTCATCCTCAAATACCTGCCAATGCTTGATGTTATCTGGGATTGATGGCCGGTAACGTACCTTAATTTCATATCTTAAAAGAGGGTTCTGAGGTGGAAGAAATGTACTAGCAGCCACAGCAAGGGAATCAACCATCCTGTTCTGTTCTCGGGGCATGAAATGGATATTAAATGCCAAGAAGAAATTATCTACCATGTCCCAAACTTCATTACTATAAGCCCTCAGCTGAGGATGTTTGGTCTGACACTGATTCCTGACTTGTCTAACCACTAGTTCTGAATCTCCCAAAAATTTTAAACATTGTATGTTCATGCTCCTGGCTATCTGCAATCCTAACAGAAGTGATTCATATTCAACCACATTATTATTAGCTTCATATTCTAGCTTGAAGGACAATGGGACCCATTTACCTGTAGGAGAAATCAATAGTATTCCAGCTACATTACCTTCTCTTGAATTTGCTCCATCAAAATGAAGTGTCCAGATTCCTGCTTCATGGCTCTCTGAGGGTTGCTCAGTCTTAATCTGGCAGAAATATGGTTCTTGAGTATAATATTGATCTTCTTCCAGCATCAAGCATGGAAAATCTCCTTCTTTACTATAGACTGGTGAATTTGCAGAGTTGTCAGCCTTAGTCACCATTTTGACAAATCTAGTCTCCCTGTACAACCTCCTCTCTTGGCCACCAAAAACTGGGATGGTGGCATATGTTAAATCCAACTTAATTGATCCACCAATTTTTGTTCCCCAGGACCTTGATAGTAACATGCCAAAGCAAGCTGGGATGTCAGCCACCATGATGTCCATTACCACACTTTTTGCTGGGATTTGGGCCAAATTGACCACCAAATCTTTGATCATCCCTAGGTATTTAACTCTTTTGGAATCAAATGAATAGAGGTCCTTGTATGGACGAGTGATTTGTAATCCTAGTTTTTCCATGACTGAAAAAGGTAGTAGATTATGGGAAGCTCCAGAATCTAACATACAATTATGTAATAACAGGTCATGAATTACTAGAGACACATAGAAGGGAGGAGTAGAAGCATCTAATTCCTCAACATGTGGGCCAAAGACAACCATGGGTCTTTCTTCTTGAAGGTTGAGACTATCTGGAGTGAGTGCAGCTTCTGGAGGGATCATAAAAGAGGTGACTTGGGACTGATATGCAGGTTGCTTCAATAGTTCAGTCAAGGGGACTGGGATTTTGACTTTCTCAAGTTCCTTTTGCAAACTGAAAACAGGGGAAGACTTTTCTATTACAACCTCTTTTGACTCTTTATTTTCTGCTGAGGGTTTGACTTCTTTTGACACAGACTTAGTATTAGGGGGGATGACTAATTTTGAAGAGGAAATAATTTTATCATTATACTGCAAAGCTTTGTGTAGAGGGTCCTTACCTTTGTCTGTGACTTTTTGCATTGTAGACTCCTTATGAGCATGTGCTTCATTCTGGGGTAGCTCCTCTTCTTGATCTTGAGCACGAGTCCTCTTCCTAGAAGATATGAGATCATATCTTCTATTGAAATGTGCTTGCATGAAATCAACAAATTGTTTACAATAATGATCAATTTCTGCGTCTTCTATGTCTCTGGCCTTTTATTCTTCTAGCAATGAGCATTCAGTTCCACCATTTCCTTACAGAGGGCATTCTTCTCCATCACTATTTGAAAAATAAAGATTTGCATCCTCCAGTCCATAAGCAGTGTCTTCAGTAGGATCATCTACTGGACCTTCCAAGTACAATGGGTGTGGTACTTGATATTGTTGCTCTTTTTCTTCCCTTGGCAATATTTGCAGGGGTGGTTTCCTATACTAAGGATTGTAACCTCTGTTTGGAGCATTGTGGAAAATCTTGGAGGCTGAATTCTTGGCCTCCAATTCAAGCTTGACCATTTTACCAGAAAGGTTCTTAATCATTTTGCTAATTTCTTCAATTATATCATTAGCTGAGTCTCTGTCTTGGTAGGAGGTAGATACCTTCTCTTTTCCCCTTCTTCTAGTATCTTGTTGAGATTTTCCCTCTGATTTACCAGTGGAGGCAAAGTTTGCTTCCAACTCTAGTGCATCTGTCTGAGCATCATCCAGAGTAGCAGGCTTTCTTTCTCTGAGAGAGAAACCAAAATTAGAATCAAAGGCTGCTACAAAAAAAACTTTAGCAGCAGTTTGATGAGGTTTCATATCAACAGGAAGACTCAGATACAATTTATTAAATATTTTGATAAATTTTGACACCCCTTCATTATGTCTTTTCTTGAGTGTATTAAACTCAGTAATACAATGTCCATGGTCTTCCTTCTCTCCCAATTTCCTAAGAAAAGTATCTTCCATTATTTCCCAAGTGGTAATATAATGGACAGCCAATGTCTTAAACCATTTTCAAGCTTCACTATCAAGAGATTGGATGAATAGCCTTAAGACCACATCTAAATGTTCCACATTAAAATTTTCTACAAAAGCACAGAAGGCCTCAAGATGTTTTTGAGCATCAATCTCATTTTCCCCATTGAATATGGGTAAAATCTTCAGATAATCTTGAGGCATGTCATTCAACACTTGGGGTAATGCCAGAGGAGCATATTTATTTAGTAAGAAGCTTGGAACATTAGCCATTGGAGGGGGGTGGAGGAAGTGCAATAGTTTTATGAGTAATAGGAGGTGGAGGAGGTGGTAGTGGAGTATGAATAACAATAGGAATATACTGGACAACAGCTTGAGGTGTTGAGGGGAACAATGGTCTATTGATAGCAGATACTTCAGTGACTTCTTTGACCTCTTCGATCTCAGGAGTAGGATGAAAATTATATTTCTTTCTGACACGTCCTCGGGGTGGACTATCTGAATATTAATTAGTATCTCCCATAGTGGAGTCGGGATTTGGCACTTGAGAAGAATAGGATGGGAATTTTTCTATAGAAAATTCAGGGATTTCAGTGTGGACTAATTTTCTTTCCCTCCAATTTCTTCTATGTATGATATTTTCAGGGTAAAAAACTGAAGGTGTCTTTGGCTGAGACGTATCTGACCTCAGGTGTGGCTTACGAGGAGCTAGGACTGCAAATAAATTTATCTGAATAACAAATGTGGAGTCGCCAAGGTGAGGGATCTACAACTCTCAACTCTCCGTACTCACCTACTTGAAGAGTGACTTAGGTTTTGTCGAGGCCTAGGGATTTTAAAATTTCTCAACTTTGTCCCCGACAACGGCGCCAAAAAGATGTTGTCATTCCTAGAGACAGCCTTGAGTTGTGAAAGACCGGTGCCTAGGACATCTTATATTAGCAAGGAGCATATGGTATAACAGAGGAAGTCATCAATAAAACCTCTCATGCTATTTCCTGAAAAAAAGGAATATTGATCTGAATAGGACCAAGACCTTCAGAAACTAACACAAAGAAAGGAATACTGCAAAGGCAATGTGCCAAAAATCCAATATGAAAGCAACATACAATTCAAAGACAACTTACTGTAAAGAGGGCCGATTCAGAAATACCTCACAGAAATAAATTATCAGAAGGTGTATGTAGTGAATGAAGTATTGAGAGAATATTAATTGTTATTGAGCTGATATCCAGATACACAATACAACCATGTATGGGCTTACCAATCTAAGAATCCATACATGACAGTAGCGTTTTAAAAACACCCTCCCAAAGAAACTAATATGGCAGAAATACGGTTTAGATGAATAGAGGAACATAATATCATGCCTGAGCCATATTTAAAGCGCTTGACTAATCTGAGCATGGGTATCAACTAGGATAAATCCATACCAAAAATCAGTGAGCCACTCGCATTCCAGAAACATGATACAGGAAAGATGGATGAAATGAAATGATCTATTAAAGTAACACATATAAGAGAAAGTTACAAACTGTGAAATACCAAAGACCAGAATGCTCTTAACAGATGGAACTCCTCCTCACTGAGAACCTATGGGCTCTGAGCCTTCATACAAGAGTTCAACAAAATGTATACAAAAATCCTTCCACTGCATAATTTTATGATAAAATCTGGAACCCTAAATCATTTGTTCTTCGGGAGCTTTATAGGAGAAAAGAAAGCTCCAAAAAGGGAGTACGTGATGAACATTTAATTTGATTCATTAAAACAAGATGGCGGAAACGTGCATGCCCATATTACTGAATGACTTTGTAATGTTGTTTGTACCCTATGGCCTACTTACTGAAATAAATGCACTGGGTAGAAGTCTCTTCAGGAACACAACAAAGAAGTAAAATCACATAGACATTCTATCCATTCCTGAAAGAAAATGGTGCTGAAAGGAAACCTTTAGAGTATGCTTTCTGTGACTGGTACCCTCTGCCTTCTAAAGCCTGAATGACAATTTAAGATCTTCAATGCTGAACGTTGAATTCCTCGATCACTCACTGATATTTCTCTGCTACTCCATTAATATCTCCATCTCCTCAATCTGTGCTTTGAATGAATCTGGAGGGTTTGATAGATTTTAACGCTACTTCTTTAATGGAAGTCTTGTCGATATATCTCCCCAGGCCTTTCTCCATAATTACAACCTTTGAAAAATAGTCCTTTGATGTGCTCTGCTACTGCAATCAAGACTGTAAATCATGGTTGTTTTCTACTGCTGTGACCTTGAAAAACCCGCAAACTTGTTAGGAAAACCATGCATGGGGATGGTGGATGCATTGATGGTTATCAGACTAGTGATGGGACTGTGGAGAGATGGTGAAAAGTGCAGTGGAAGGCATTGCGGAATGGTGATGCAGCATGGTGATGGCAGAAAAATGATCTGGTGCAGGTTGGTGGAATGCGGAAATGTGAATGAAAGACCTTTGAATTTTGACCCTTTGGATATATAAAGAGTGATGAGCGAAATACGATAAGCTATGTGGAAAGGGTGACGTGGCGGAGGACACATGGTGGGCGAGTAATTAATCTGAATCGTCTGATCTTAGGAGGAGATCGATAGTGGAAAATGTATTAGAGGGCAATGAAATGGTGGGCCAGGGGCACTATTGACTTGGATTAACACCCGTGCAGCTTCGTGGAGCGACTACCATCAGATGGATCGCCCTAGATCGGACGGCTCTCGTGGATATCGTGCCGTGTCTACAGACGAATGATAACGCACGATGGGGGGCAGTTTTTGAGCCATACGCGGGGACACGTGGCAAACGATGTATTGAATTGCTCCGAAATGAGAAATACCACCCGCCTCAGAAAGGTGGTGTGATATAAACCACTGGTTTTGTACAGTGCACAGAGCGAGGACCACCAGGGCAGGATTACTATGGACCATTGATTTTGCAGGTTGATCGGACGGTGGACGAGCGATTTGGGCAATGAACGGAGTGGGCCACGGGCGCGATGAAGACTTGTGAATGCCATCGAATCTTTACAGATCGACGGTTATAAACGCGCTTGATATATATATATATGTGTGATAAGCACTTTCGGGTTTAGCGCTTGGTCTGGCACCCAGGTTACATGGAGAAAAGGACTGAGGGGCTAGGGCCGGAAGGTGCCAAACCTTATATATTTTCAAATGAGGGTTTTTGGCCATTTTCAATGCAATTTTGAGGCTAGGCAAAGGTAAAGATAGGAAAAATGACTTTTTAGGTCGAAAGAGGGGGTTTGAAAGGGATAAGCAGGATTGCTTGAAAAAATTTAATAGGAGGCTGACACGGTCAACAAAGCGGATCCAATATGTATACAAGTATAACGGAAATTGTAAAGTACATAGTGAATCATTTGATCACTACCCCAAAAGGTACATATTAAAGTAATGTCAAAGTATCACATATATAAGAGCTGATTAATGATGCTGAAAGATATATGATCACTGAAGTCACAACTAAATCTACAAGTACCGAATCATAAGTAGTGGAATAATGGTACTGCACATAACTCGGGTGCCAACATATGTAAGGCTGTTGTGGTGAAATACAACATATAAGGTGGATGGTGTCACTAGCAGAAAAATGAAAGGAGCTATCAAAGTGAACCAAAGCATGCTGATGTAAACCCAAGGTCTTCATCGATCACCATGATAAAATTCTACACTATGGGAATAAATGAGCTGAAGTCAACCATGTGAGAAATCGTTTGATTACTGGTCATTGATGTATACCGTTAACAAACACAAGAAAACTCACCAATAATGATGATGAGAGTCAAGGTACCCTAGTACAATATAACAAGTGTGAATGAATGAGTTGAAGTAAAAAAATTGATAGAATCTACCAATCAGGAGACATTGATGTATTCTCACTGTCGACAATGAAGGAGTCTACCACTAATGACTGCAAACCCTAAGGTACTGAAAAAAGGAATCTAGACCTTGTTCCCATCGCAATGTGTCAGAGTCGATGGGGAAATATCTGCTAGAAGGAAGGCATTAAGGAATCCCACATCAATCCAGCATGAGTGTAACCTGCAGGCCAAGATTTGGAAGGAATCAGACGAATAAAGATGACGTAACCAACCCAAAGAAAATTTTCAGTGTACAAAAAATGTAGCTAGTGCACGACAGAAAACCTCTGAGCCAACCAATAATGAAAGCTGAAAAAGAGGCGAGGAATCCACTAATAGGGTCAAATGGAAACCAAGGTACTGCATGAATGCCAGGTGTGATAATGAAAGCTGACGTCAAACAAAATGGAAACCACTCAGTCAAAGACCCATGGTGTTGATCAAATGCTAAGCACACGGTGCGGCTCTAGGTTTACTCTCAGAGAAATTTGTCGACGTTGATAAGAGAAAACCCGCCAGCAAGAAGTCAATGGAGACCTTCTCATACCAACATGAGAAAAGGACCAAAGAGCTGATGTGATAGAACATGAATCTAACAGACCGGGGATGGTCAACTGAAAAATGAGTCAAGAGACACTACAGAAAGGCCGACTGAAAAATGATTCAAGAGACACCGCAGAAAGGATGACTAAAAAATGAGTCAAGATGCATCGCAGAAAGGTCGACTGAAGTTTAATTCCCTTGAACGAAAGCATGACTCAAAATGTGACTATGGAAGCATATGATAAAGTTGTATAATATTCTCATGTAGGAGGCATGAACAAACCCACCATATGATTGGAAGAAATAACTAACCAGGGGAGTACTGACTCAATAACAAGGTTATGGCTCTCCTAATTCAAACTAAAGCCCATTCCAATGTTAGAAAATTATATATTACAGAGCAATGGAATAAATAAAATACATGCAGAAACACAAACACAAGAAACACATAAAACCAGAGACACCGACATACGTGGTTCACCTAGTTTGGGCTACGTCCACCCCGAACAACCAATCCTTCCTTTCTATTATCCAGAAAAATGAAGAGACACAACCTACAATAGATCTGCTATAATATCCTCTGTTGTCTCTCACAGTCTCCCTATCTATTTCTCATTCTAATAATACGCATACAATACATAGCCACAATACAATGCCCTCATACAAAATGAGGGGTTGCCTTCTAGGGAAAAATACCCTAAACTAAACAAAACATCTACAGTCAGATCATTCGCCTAATGAACGACCCAGATTGACTAGAAATTACAATACTTTTACAAGGAAATTTTACATCTGTTTTTAGCTTTGGGGGTGCTACCCTAGGGGGGGCTCCATAAAATTGCAGTTTCCCCCCCTTGGACCCCCCAGGAAATGTTTAATTATGGGCAGTGTTGCCGCCCCATTAAGGTACAAGGGTCCAAGACTGTGATACAAAATAAACAAGATAATCAGGATCCACACCCAACACCCAATGGAGAAAAGAATTTTCCTTTTGTGCTTTGTTCAAGGAAACATAAATAACTCTTAGCTGCCATCAACTACGGAAGTAATGTTCCATTCCCACTCTTTTTGGGATATTCGATTTTTTTTTCTTTTTCATATTTAAAGCCTGAAAAGAGAATAAAATAATTCTTATAGTATAATGGATAGAACGAGTGTTGGGAAACATATGTACTATTTCATGGGATAGGAATAATCCTATACTCAATGCAAGGTGGAAAAACTAGTAAATGACACTCAGAGGAATGTTCTCTCCATGGGAAAAGGGTGTCAAGTTGCAGATGCAAAGTGATTGTAAGGATAACTTTGCAGAAAGACATGGTAAAAAAATTGGTGTATACATGAGTCTACGTGAAGTCGGCTTAATGCCAAGAGATACAAATGGTCAACATGAAATGAAAAAGAACAAATCAACAATAGGGAGCCTCTAGGGTATAAAGCTAGAAAGATAGTGAAGAAGAAAACTGGAGCTTCATCACACAAGTCATGGCGGGACTAAAGAGGAATCCCGACCCTACACAATTTTGCAGCATGGGAAACATATGCTAGCAAGGATCTAACTAGGAAGCCCATGTAAAGGATGTCTCTACCATCATATCAATATTTTATAAATCGGTGAGTGAAAATGGTTTAATAATCATAACATGATGGGGTCGACCCCATGGCAAGATTTTAGTATGGATGCTAGAATGAAAAATGCAACGAAAAATGAATTTCTCTAACCGATATGCCAGTTCTGAACACAATAAATGCCATGAAAGGTCAGTGGTCATGGAATCGAAGTGGTAAAGATCATCTCAAAATCTTCAAATGGTCCTGAAAACAACCTATCCCAACACTTGCAAGCCAAAAGGTCATAAAGTCTTGAAAAATTCAAAAGGTAAAAACAAACTTTATACAAGTAGGTTTCAAAAAAAATAAAAAATTTGGGCATAAATAGACCCTTTGAACTCACATTTGTCATTTTTGTGTTGGACAATTTGATAAAAAAGGCTCTAGAGCAAAAAAAACCACCAAGTTCAATCCGGTCAATTTCTCAGCTGAATCACCTCAAATCTTCTAGGTAATCCTCTCAAATCTCTTTCTAATGATTTTATTTATCAGTTCAAGTATTTTTAAGTTATTTTTACCATGGAAAATAGATTTTTGGATGAAACCTTTGTGTATATGCGGGTTGAAATGTTGAATCTGTGTATATACGCGACTATGTGAAAAAGAAACCCGCGTATGCCCAGAATAATTTTTTAAATCAAATATCTAATGGATCAAAAATTGAAATGATCCAGGATGACAATCAGTTGGAGAGAGAGAGAGAGCATAGTGAAATTGATAATGAGGTAATGGAAGATGCCTTGTCATTGGAAGAGCTTCGAGGATGTGGATTGTTAAAGTTCTTCAAAATTCCAAATATCAAGACAAATAAAAAATTGCTCAAGATTATTGTGGATTACTGCATTAGGGAAATTTTGAGGTCTAAAATAGGCCTCCTAAGAGAAATGTACAACCAAAATAAAATTTATAAGAACCAATAGGATTCAAGATGATGATGTCAACCATGGGGGATGATTCACCATTTTTTAAGTAAAAGGGTAAAAATATTAAAAAATAATAAAATAATAAAACTACTTTTTCAACTCGTACTTTCAACTTATCTCCCAAATTTTTTACACAAATTTCGAGTGGGAGTACTCGTTGGATGCAAAATTTAATTTCTCATCCAAGGATTTCCCTTGTTGCATACTTTTGATAGATTATGCTACATGAAAAATGAGAAATACATGAAAAAACGTGATTGCAAACATGTTTTTCATGTATTTCTCATTTTTCGTGTAGCAGGATTCATCAAAAGTATGTAACATGTATACTCCTTGGATGAAGAATGGAATTTTTCATCCAATGAGTACTCCTGCCCGAAATTTGAGTAAAAAATTTGGGAGATAAGTTAAAAATACGAGTTGAAAAAGTAGTTTTTTCTTTTTTCCCTCTAAAATTTGATGATGTAATCAAATCTTATTTTATTATTTCCACTATTATTTTATAATTTCCTTAGGAGGTCCATTTTAGACCATAAAATTCCCCTAATGGGGAGCCCGAAGAATATTCATTTTTTATTGATCAAATGCCTCTGAGAACTGAGATTGAAGACATATAATTCATCACTAGGCTTTCCCAAAGAGGAGAGCCAGTGGATTTAGGGGAAGGCCCTAGGAGGGCTAAATGTAGATGAATACATCCAGATATACTGCAGAGAAGATACTCAAAAGGTTGGGACCCAGATCCCAATTAGAGATGTACAAGGATTACATATGAAAATCCTTCTTTTCACTATTGTCCGAATAGCCAGATCGACATCACTACACCAGGCCTCATGAGCTACCATGAGTTTGAAAACTAATTGCCTAACCACACTGTATGATTAGTGCACAACCTTATTGATCGATTTGAAAAAAAAATTGAATTCAATTCGGAAAAATAAGACCAAACACTTCAGATATGGGACTATCCTTTGTACTTTATTTTTCAAGAGACTACGTGGGCTTCAACCCAAAGTGATATTAACCATGAGTAGCCCATGAGATCCATGTATATCATGATGGGTTGATTTGATGAAGAGACTAGGGGGTAGCGATGTCCCTAGAACTACTTGGGATGATGAGTTCCTCTTGTAGCGGGGAGAACAAGTGATCACCATAGAGGATTACCCGTATGCAGGTATGGACTTCAGGGCAGACCGAGATCTACCCCTACCACCTAGAGCTGCAAGGGGTGATATTTTTAAGATCACATTTAAATGATTTTTTGGATTTTCCAAAAAATATAAGATGAAAACGTTTTTGATAGGACAAAGTACTTACAAAATTATTGATCATGATATAAATGTTGGACCAACTAGACCTGAGGGTCTACCGAGGCATAGGCACCGTGGAAGAGACGTAGAGAATGTCGTAGGAGATCCTGAGAGAGTCCTCCATGGAATACAGAGGAACTTGGAGGGTCTGACCTGCCAGGTACCTATGGCTGCAGTCGAATACTTTCCAGAAGATATTTAGAGACGCGTGGTTGGTGTATCACGAGATTGGGTGCGATTATTCTATTGTGTGGCTATAGCCATAGTGTTCTTCTGAGATGCTCATCCAAGGCAAGGCCACATACATATATTTTAGGATGACTGGATGACTTGATATTTTTAGGATGGATATGATCGGGCATAAGCCCTAATTTTGTAGGACATTGTTGTCCAATTTTGTATATTTTTGAACATATGACTCTGATCTATATATAGTGATTTCGTGATGTGACTGCCTCATATATACAATTATTATTGATGATTTTGATGTTTTAATGTGATGAATGAATTATATGCCAATCGATTTCTTGACTAGCTGATGAATCAACAAATGTATTGTCTGATCATGGAATATGGATATATATAATATAATGAAATTATCTTTGCAATAAACACACTCCCATAAATAGGAAATATAAATATGGATCTATGAAATGATAGATGTTATTCAACTAAGATGCCACCAGTTGTGAGTCTGTTGAAGGCTGGAAAGTGACTTCCTTAACATTAGGGATTCCACCCAGTCATAAGCTTAAAGCAACTCCTTTTCCGTTGAAAGTGGCGGGTCCGACTGGAGATAAAGGGACCAATTTCCCATATAAAAAGAGTTTATATAACAAGAGAAATGAAATCAACACTAACGGGGTGATTTATTATAATGATAACATAAATTAAAACTAACATAACTATTTTCCGGGATTATATTATGATATATGATTAAGGCATAATATTTCGCAAGCACGAAATAATATAGATCATTGCATACTTAATGAATATAAGCTCATTTAAGAAACTAAATCAATTTAATTGATTTAGTTGATGAAGAAAATTAATAAGATAAAAGATCTCTATGTCTCACTTCTAACAACATATCATTCAATAAATTATATCAATAGTAATAAGAACATATATCACTTCAATGATTTATCAGAATGAAACTAATAAAAATAATGAGTTTGCTACAATCTCATAAACATAAAACAATTAATACATAGCTAATAGTACCCACTGCATTATAGCTTTAGATCTGAAAATATAGCTTCAAAGGTTTAGATTTTCAATTAGATAACTTATGTTCAAACAATAGTGTGAGTTCTAAAATCAATATTCTCAAAATTCTGGACCCATTTATAAATGCATGGAAGGGGTTTAAATACTATTTAATATTACAAAAATAGAAGACTTGTAAAATAATTCTTCTAATATTAATCTAAACTAGATAACTATAAACTAGGAAAATAAAATGCATAAGTTATAACAGTCTATGAATGTTTCCGAGATTCATTGTCTAGTTGGTCCTTGAGCTAGAATGCTTTGATCATGTGTTCGAGCTGGGGTGTGGGGGCGGGGGTGGGGGATGAATTGGCTAAATTCTCATCTGGCTCGTGAATATTGCATCGTTGATTGTCAGAAGAAGCTGAGCTACTGCATTGGAGATGCACCTCAATATTATCAATTGGTTATGAGGCTTTATCAACAAGTACTAGTAAATCTCCATGTTTAATCTTGTCAGATTTCCTATTTCAAGAGCTTTTCTATTTTATGTCTCTTGCCAAGATTGTTTTAGGAAACTGATTTCTGGCAAAGTGTCCTTTGATGCTTCATGAATCAAATTGGCTTGTAGAAGAGAATATTTTATATATTCGGAGATGTTGGAGGATAAATTATTAGATTTGATAATATCTAATTCAAAACTCTTCATTTTAACATCCCAATCTCCAAATATTATATCTTTGATTGATTCTTCTAGACGGGGAAGATCGACTGCTCTACCTTGTGCAATATCTTGCCAATCAATGTATTTTAACACATTGTCATCAATATCTTCATAATAAGTTCTTAGATTAGAAATATGAGTAATTAATTGGTCACTGGTCTTGACTTGCTACTGAATCTGAATGTACTTCTGATAGAAAACTGTTTGCCGAGTTTCTAGTAAAGCTTCAAAATCAGTTTATTCCTTCTTTACTTCATTGATTTCAGGCTTCTCTTGGAGCTTTTCAATATTTTGCTGCATTTGATGAATTAATTTATCTTTTTCTTAATTTCATTTTCCAGTTTGAGTTTGATACCTTCAAATTGTTACCGCGGATCATTAATGTTTGTCTGAAGCTCCTATTTGATTCTTTGCTTTTCATCAGAGAAAACTTGCTCCAAATGAGTAATTTTTTGGTCCTTTTCTAAAATCAATGATTCAACCTCGGCTCCCTTGTCAATTGTTGCATTTTCATAAGCACCTGCAAATTGAGATAATATATTAATCTCTTTTCCTAGAGATGATTGAGTTCCTTTCCAAAGGAATCGCATTAATGTAGAATCTATAGGCTCTTTAGGAGATTCTTTTGTATTTCATTTCTGCTTTGACATGTACACGACAAATTTGTGCTTCGGGCTATAAAACACATCTAGTGGCGGTATCTCTTCAACTTTCAAGACTATTTCAGTGGTCGGAAATTCTAGAATGATTTCCATATCTTGGGCTGGTATCTCCTCTGGTTTTTCCTCTATAACATTTCTTCCTTGAATCTGAATCTGTTCAAGAATAATCTTAGAAACCTCTACAGTGAATGAGGTTTCTCTAATTTATTCTTGATTATGGGAGTTATCTATATCAATAGAGAAATGTTGCATACTTGATTCTCCTATATGATTCATGGAACTTGAAGCACCTACCATAGGCATGGTTTTTGACTGAATGACATTTTGAATGTCAGGGGTATCAATTTCTGATGGTTCTTTCTCAAATTCTTCCCAATTTTGGATGAATCTATCATCGTGTTGAACATTAAAAAATTCTTCTTCTTGTACTAGTATTGGTACTTGAGTAGTTGTAGCAATTATAATCTGTTCGGCCTTCGCCTCTAGTTTGTGAAACAAATAATATGGAAAATGAGCATTTCTCATTTATCGATACACTTTTAATCCTTCTAAATCTTCTTGACTGAGAATTTCTTCTACTTTATGCTAAAATTTTGAAAATTCATGAATTGATTCAAACATATCATTAAATCTGTTAGGCTCGCTTGAAAATTCTCTCAACCTGACTGAATTCATTATCTCTCTAGAAATACCATAGGGATCATAAGTTCTATTAGGAAACATTGGAAAGTTAAAAGGTTTCAATCGATCAATTTCAAGACATGCATGCTTGAAATTGTCTAGGGCATACAAACCACAGGAAAAAGGAAAAGTTGGCCAAACGGTGTTCTTGGCATCTTTTAGGGTTTTGGTGAAACCATGACCAAATGTTTGATAAGAATTTTATTTGGATAACAATTTATCTGGTATATACAAGGGTAGGACATGAGGATTGGAATATCTCCAAAAATACAGATGTACGTAAAATTCTCTTCATCGAACCACCTACCTACAAACTTGAGACTCTTATTGGCTTTGAGAGTGACTCTAGTGATTTTTCTTTCGACAATGACTTGGAAGACTAGGCACGTTATATCATTGCATATTTGAAACATGTGAGAATGATATTTTGACTCCCATAAGAAATCTAACTGTACAAAAATAGGGGTTTCGACTTCTCTGGTCCATTTCCATCCTAGTGATGAAAATTCAAAGAAAAAACAGACTGTGTCTAAGATATAGGAGCTCATATAAAAAGAAGAGACTGCATGGGGTAGGGAATTTCTATTTTCTCTATAGGCCGTAATAAATAAGATAAAATTATCAAAAATAATGGTAGCCCAATCTAGAATATAGCCATCAGAGGCTGCTTCTATCAAGGGTGTCCAATTTTTTTTAAATTTGGTCTTATTTATAGATCCAAAGAGATGACACATCATTGCAGCTATTTGAGAGAATGGGCTTTTGAGAGAGACGAATGAATACATATCCTTATCATTGCACTTATGCTAGTTAGGATCATTTCTCAATTCTTTAGTTACAGTCGCAGGATGGTCGTTCTCGCGCATGAACTCTTGAACAAATTGGGCATCGTATCTCTTCTGGGTTATAGTAGTTTATACATTTTCTTGAGATCTGATGGTTTGAGCGAACCAATGACAATTCTGCTTTGAGTAAAAAATTGTCTATCTCTGATATACATGTTGTCCAACACCTATTTCACTAAGTCATTGTATGGCAGAATTTTAGGACTAGCGACAATTATGTGAAGAAAAGAATTGGCTGTGTCTATCCAAGATACAAAATCATTGGACAAGGTATCGTCGGCCACAAATTTTCTGTCAAGAATTACTTGCATCTTCTCATTCTCTAAAAGCTAATAGATCCCTTCCCAGCTCATAGAACCAATTTATGAGTTGCATGTAGTATCCGAGATTAGGGGAGCCATTTCGTCGTTTTCCTCTTGCTGTATGATTGAGAGTGTTGGGGTGGTAGATTTCCTTCGCGCTTTAATCAACCTTGACATCCTTTTATTCCTGAGTGTTTGGACATACATTGTTGAAAGAAAAACCAGAGAGGATAAGCTAAAATCACTTCGAACGATATTAACTGTCCTGTAAACTTAACTAATACATATGGGAGATATATGATATTAATATTTGAAATAATTTCAAATAAATTACACACGTTGAGATCATAAAACACATGAATTAACATTTAATTGACAAAAATAGGTTCATGTGATAGTGACATATGTCATTATATCGGGGTTGATTGATCAAATATTTTGATCATTGGTGATTTATGATGCTCAGAGCAATCTCCAAAACATGAAGTGTGTTGCGATGTTCAAGACATGATGCAATATCAGCGTCTATCAAGTGATAGTTTGCAACATCGGTGTCTATCAAGTGACGGCTTCGCTATTTCGCGTTTCGGCATTTAACAAGTGATTTTTTGCTATTTCACATTTCTACATTTCATAAGTTTGGAGATTCGTTGTTTCATGATTTTGCTGATATTTTTCCCCGCTTATGTGCCTTTTTCGGTTTGAGGGTTCTTTTTAGGTGTTTTATTTTTTTTATAAAGCTTAAATTAATAATAAAACTTAACATTAACTTTTATTTATAAAACAAATATTAACCTAAAATTTTTAAAATGGTTCCCATTATCCTTTCTAACCTATTTTACTTAGATAATGGGGAGTTGTTGTAATACTACAACATTTGGTGAAACACTGGATGAATCAAGAATCTCTAATAAATCTTAATACTTAAAGATAATATTCTAGGGAATTCAAATAAATAACTAAAATCTAAATTTGATATAGGTAAATTCAAATCTAAATAGCTTGATTTTACTTGAAAAAATTTCCTCTTTCTTTTGTGAATGAAATTTCTCTTTAAATGAATCAAATCTTAATAAGTTGAAAATATAAATAAGAATTTCATCAAAGATTAGCTTATTTTATAATTTTATTAGTCACTAGTAGAGCCACTACTGCCAGAAGGCATTTATAGCCTTGATATTGTTACTATTTAATAAAAACTGAACCGGTATCCTATCCATAATATAGTAGATATCTTCAAAGGTAATATAATTGCTCTTTTTCTTTGTAGATTTTCTTTTGCCACTTTAAAATCATTATCCTAGTTTGGAGGCCAGGAGTGATAATTTCATTCACTGGTTATAATAAATTTGAACAAGTTGACTCATGATGAGATCCCTTGTCTCAAGTTTTTTTATGCCATGAGCCATTATCTTGTTTTGGTAGCCAATTGATAATGTCAAGTTTATTAGTTCCCTACAAATATAATGAGTCGTCTCGTGATGAGATCTCTCAACTTTGAAGTTTTTTATATTTTTGAATTACACTTTGAAAGATAAATATAATATATAAATGAATGAGGAGGCTGTCATTTTTCTCTTTATGAGCTCTTGCATGACCATTTGAGTAAAAGATGCCAATACTTCAATGAAACTTCCTACTTCGTAAAAGTAACTTTTTGAACATGATCCATGTCACAATAATTTTTCAAATCACATTAGTTAGAAGTATTCTTCTTTCTAATTGGTTATTTAAATAAAAAATTTCCAAATAAATAGAGAATTCTATTTATGATTTATTTCCTTTATTTTAGATCTCTAATGATTAATATTTCCATTTTCAAGAAAATAACAAAGTGTTTCACCTTTTGCATAATATTGCAATAACTTGGTTTATTTTAAATAAAATATATCTACATATTTATACAAAAGAACAATTGTTCTTTTAGGAAAAGTATTTTTTAAGGACAAGTCCATTAACATGAAGAGTTTCCTTCTTCCCTTGTAAATATTGTAACATAAAATTTGATGGACCTATTTTTTCAATTATTTGAAAAGGACCAAGATAGAGTTTTTGAAATTTTGTATGTTTTCCTTTATCCTCATGTACTTTATCCCATTTCAATACCAAATCTCCAATCTCAAATTGTTTAGTCTTGAATGTATTTGAATCAAACGAATTTTTGATCAACTCTTGATGATGACTATGTACCATTTTTTCTTTCTCTCATTCTTCTTCCATTTTAATTATTTCAGACATTCTTAATTGTAATGAAGAGAAAGGTTGTTCATTAATGAATTGAACTAGGGATGTTGATGGGATAGTTATATTCAAAGGTAAAATTGCATCCTTGCTATATACCAATCGAAAAGGAGAAGTTACTATTGAAGCTTTTCTAGTTATCCTATTTTCCCATAATGCAAAAGTTAAAGATTTATGCTAGTTTTTCTGATTTTGATCAATAGTTCACTTGATTATCCTTATGAGGTTTTTATTTGTTGATTATGCTAGACCATTTCCTTGAGGATAATAGTTTGCAAAATATTTTAATTTGAAACCTCTTTTTAAAACAAATCCATTCATAACATTACCCAAAAAATAAGAAACATTTTCAAATACCAGAGCGTTAGGAAAACCAAACCTTGTAACGATGAATTGATCAATAAAGTTAGTAATGTTTTCTGAATTGGTTGTTTTGAGAGGTATTGCTTCTACCCACTTCGTAAAATAATCTTAAGTAGTCAATAATATTTGTGATGTTTAGAATAATGAGGAACGATCTCACCTATTATATCAAGTCCCCATTGTTCAAAAGGTTGTACCATATTAACTGGTTGAAGTGGCATTGGAGCTTTTCTTTGTCTTCTTGTTGCATTTTGACAAATATTACAATTTCTGACATAAATTTGTGCATCTTTGAATAATGTTGGCCAATAATATCCTGCATGTAAATTTTTTTGTGTTGTGGTGTCTCCACCAAAGTGTCCACATGCTGGTCCGTCATGGAGGTCCTGAAGCACATTAGGTATTTCAGTTTTCTCTAAGCATATGAGTAAAACAGAGTCATAATTTTTTCTAAATAATACTTCATTAACCATTTGATACTGATTATATTTCAATATTAATGCTTGTTTTCTTTTAAAATCCAAATTTTGCGGAGTATAACCATTATTTAAATAAAATATTAAATCCGCATATTAAGATTGAGGGTTAACATTGAGTACCTACGTAAAATGTTCAATGCTAGTTGTTACCTCATCTGATGATGTATCATTCACCCTGTAATCAACATACAAAATCCTTGACCTCTTACAATTTGAGTGGGTTTTATCTCTAAATCGTATTCTCGCATTTTTGTTACCCAATTGGCCCTTTTTTCTCCTAGTTCCTTCTGTATTAGTACTTTATTGACTGATTAGAAAGGAACAAATACCTTGACATGAGCTTTCAAGAGAAATGGTCTAAAATTTTTGACCACTTTATAAATTGCAAATGCCTATTTTTCAACTCCAATAATTCAATTCAGCTCCTTGAAAGTTAGAACTAGAAAAAAACAATTGGGGTTTCGACTTTTTATCATCTGGTTGAGTTAAGACCGCTACAAATGATTGTTTTGAGGCAAAGGTATATAAAATGAAATCATTGGAAAATTAGGAGTTGAAAGAGAAGGAGCATCAATGATGGCATGTTTGATGATTTGAAAGGCTTCCTTTTCTTCTTCTCCCCATTTAAACAATTTATCCTTTCTGATCATTTTTTGTAATGGAAGAAATACTTGTGAAAAATATGGCATAAATCGTTTGAAAAAAATTATCTGTCCTAAAAGATATTGAATTGATTTATTATTATGCGGTAGTGGGATTTCTGAAATTGTTTTAATCGTGTCTGGATCAATATAGGTTCCATCCCTTGAGATAATAAAACCTATAAGTTTACCTTCATTTAAAGAAAAAATTGTCTTCTTTGGATTAAGAGAGATCCCAAATCTCCTACATCTTTCAAAGATCTGCTTTAATTCATGCAAGTGATTGTTTCTATCTTTTGAATATATGGTTATATCATCAAGGTATACTACCATTGTTTTATTGAACAATCCTTTGTATGCAATATCCATGGCTCTCTAGAATGTGGCTCCTGCATTCATTAGTCCGAAGGGCATCTTCTGATATGCATAAGTTACCCATTTGGTTCGAAATGTTGTTTTCAAACTATCTTTTGGATGAACCAAAATATGGTTGTACAGTGAAAATCCATCTAAAAAAGATATTAATTCGAAACCTGCTACCAATTGTAAAACTTGTTCCATTGATGGAAAAGGAAAATTATCCTTTTGACATGTTTTTTTCAAATTCTTGAAATCAATACAAATCCGAATATCTCCATTCTTTTACCTAACAGGTAAAAAATTAGAAACCCATTTTGAATGTCTAACAAGAAAAATGATCTTGGCTTTCAATAGTTTGTTTAATTCATTTTGTATTTGAGTTTCCAAGTTCATATGAATTTTCCTGAGCTTTTTTTGAATAGGTTTAACATCAGGTACCATAGGAATAATATGTTGAATGATTGATGGGTCATATGTTTTAAGCTCTTGGTAATCCCATGCAAAAATATCATTGTATCTTTTCAATAATGAAATGAATGCATTTATTTCTTCCAATGAAAGGCTAAGCCCTCGATTTATATATTGATGCACCTCAGTAGATCCTAAGTTAACTAATTCATGCCTTAGAGTGGAACTTTGTAGCTTAGAATTGTTGACTTTCTTGAATCTATCTTTTAAATCATATAAATATTCAAGCTTGACTATGGATTTTGGCAAAAGATTTTTATCAGTTTGTTGCTTGATTTTATTATCATGTTTATCTTCATCAATAATTTGATCATCATATGTTTTATCAGAAGTAACATTAACATTATCCAACTAGTAACATTATCTGGTATAGATGGTCGGAAAATTAATTCAATAGAGAATCTGGCAGGACTAAAATCTTCAGGTGGAATAAGCTTGGAGGCAACATTAGCGAAAATGTCGGTGTTGGTGTTCTGTAATCTAGGAATAAGAGAGATATTGAATGCAATAAAATGAGATGTGAGGTCCTGAACCAAAGATTGGTAATGTTTTAAGTTAATTGAGAGAAAGTGAATGGTATTTTGAACTTGTCTTAACAGAATATCTGAATCTCCAAACACCTTAATATACTATATATCAAGACTAATTGCTTTTTGGAGACCTTGAACCAATGGCTAGTATTCAAAAATATATTTAGTGCATTCAAATTCTAGCCTACAAGCTAGCATGGTTTTCTCGCATTTTGGACTAATAAGTACACATCCTGCTCCTGCTCCATCATTGGATCTTGATATGTCAAAATAAAGTTTTCAAAATGGATATTGGATTATTGTTTATTTTTCAAAATTTAAGCATCTAATGGAATAATTCTGAGAAAATTTTTCAACTTGTGATTTAACAAATTTAACTGAAAATGGTGAACTTTGCACATTGAAATTTCCTAAGAATGAATCTATGGAATAATTGCCCAAAATGTTATTGTTAAATGCTATGGGCTAATTTTCTTCTCCAAGATCTGTGACTAAGTAATTCGTATGTTTTTCGTAGTCAACTCTGATTTGTTTTGTCTTTCCATTATATGGGAGCCACATATGAGACCATTCTGTTGCAAAATATCCATGTAATTTTTCAGACCAATCTCGGCTAAGAACTAGACTGTAAAATTCAGGGATGTCTGCAATCAGTATATCAGTAATCTAAGTGAATTTTGGATTTGATGACAATCTAAAACTTACTGAGTTGATCTCTCCTAAGACTTTAAATTTTGTTCTATCCAATTTAACTATACTAACTAATGAATTCTGGGGTGTGATATTTAATTTTTCACAAATTGAATATGGCATTATATTGGATGAAGCCCCTGAATCGATCAAACAGTTATGAAAATTTCTATTGTAGATTTCAAATGTCAAAAGAAAAGGAGGAGTATGAAAATTAGATCTATCACCTAGAAAAATAGAGTCTAAAGCATTAACCTTGTTTGAATTATCAATCAGAGGTTTCTCTATTCCATTAGTTGCTTTAGCAACAACAATTGGAGGAAGAGGGGATGTTTTTATTGCATTCAAATCTTTCATTAAAATTTTATGTTGTTGGTTTAATTTGCTAACTTTATAAAGAGAAATATTGGATTTAATCTTCTTCATATCCTCGATTATATTATATTCAATAGTATCAGATACTACCAAGGTTTTAGATTGTGTATTAGGTGTAGATTTAACTGGTTGGGAAACCGTAGTAACCCGCGAAGATGGTTTGACTAGAGTTTTCTTATTGACATGTTTATCCTTAGCAATAGAAGTGGGAATTTTATTTTTTTGAGTTAACTGAGTTGGTTCTATAGAATTCCTACTTCTAGTGCTAATAGACATGCCTTCAGCTTCTGTCTCTTTATCAGAGTAAGGTAAAACGAAATCCCATAATCCATGTAATTCAACAATTCCTTCATCTTGGGATTCATAAAAAGAAACTGCGTTTTCTTCTTCTTCTTCTTCTTGATGAGAATCAACATTAGAAATAACGTTGGGAAGTTGAGAAAAAAAATATTGATTTTTTTCTAAATGATCTAAAGGGTTTTCTGGTAGAGGTTTCAACAACCTAATTTTTTATTTCAAGCATATCATTGGACATGGTTTTAAGAAATTTTTGCAATCCCTCGAGATCAAAAGGATCTTTACAAGTTTCCTTCTTTGACTCATCTTTGAATGTTACCTTTTTAGATCTTTTATCTTCAAGATCAGTTTTCTTTTCTAAATCAACAATTTTTCTCTTAATGGGCAAAGCTTCTTTCATGTTTTCTACAAGAGTGAACTTATTAGCTCTATCTACAAAAATTGCTATATTAGAAGGCAGAGAAGATATGTACCATTCTATTTGTACATCCAATCTAGGTTTAGAGGCAGCTGGGATTTTGTTTAATAACTTGTTAAAATTAGAGTTTAAGTCTTTGATATTTTCACCTGTATTAGCTTTTAAATTAGAAATATCATTGATTAATGACACAATTGTCCTATCATCACCAAATTTAGCAAGAAATAATTCTTGGAAAGTATTCCAATTGCCTATAGAACATGAAGGGAGTGAAAAATACCAGGATCCTGTAGATCCTTGGAAATTATATGGAGACAATCTAACTACAAGATCTTCATGTTCAACATCATTAAGATTCATGGCTAACATGAAATTATTTAGATGTTCTTCGGCATGAAGACCATCATCAATATTATACTTTGGTAACAATTTTTCTGGATGATCTAGGATAGGATGTAAATTTACCATTTGAAAAACACCCGGATTGACCCATGGTAAGTTAGGAATTTCTTGACTTGTTGGTTATGAAGATGAGATAGTAGGTCCATAAGTAGACGTGGATGGTGAAGAACTAACTATTGGACTAGTACTACTTACAAAAACACTAATTGTTTGAGAAAAAATGGGTTGATTAGAGGAGAAGTTGGGAGTAAATGGAGATGAAGATGATGTGATCTCACTGATACCTGATTGAGATGCTGATGTGGTAGCTTTCTTACAATGAGATAAAATAGGAAACTCAAAAGGAGTTATCCAAATTTTTTCACTTTTTGATTGAGTTAACACACCAATACCTCAAAAATTGGATGTAATAACTTATTAAGAAATTTCCTGATTATTTGTCTTATCTGGAGATATAAATATTTTCTATAACCTTTCAATCAAAGACTAAAATTTAGGAGACTTGGGAATATGATCTGAAGAAGGTCTAAGAGATAATGTTTCAGGAGATGTAAGAAATGGCTCTATAACTTTAGACTTATGACTTGGAGATAGTGAATGAGATCTAAAAGATGTAGAAGCTTTGGAGGGAGATTGACTCTTACATTGGCTTTTCAATTGAGGTTCAACATTATATGCCATACATAGTCGGAGGTTCAGTCCCTCCTTCTAGCATGAAAAATTTTGAAGTCTAGAAAGTGACTTCCTCAACATTAGGGATTCCACCCGATCGGGAGCTGAAAGAAACTCCTTTTCTGTTGAAAATGGTGGGTTCGACTGGGGATAAAGGGACCAGTTTCCCATATAAAAAGAGAAATGAAATCAACACTAATCGGGTCATTTATTCTAATGATAACATAAATTAAAACTAATCCAAAAATTTCTCTGGATTAGATTCTTATATATGATTAAGGCATAAGATTTCACAAGAAAAAAATAATATAGATCATTGCATTCTTAATGAATATAATCTCATTTAAGAATCTAAGCCAATTTAATTGATTTAGTTAATGAAAAGAATTAATTAGATAAAATATCTCTAAGTATCACATCTAACAACATATCGTTCAATACATTATATCAGTAGTAATAAGAACATATATCACTTCAATGCTTTATCAGAGTGAAACTAATAAAAAGAATAAGTTTTCTAAAATCTTTGGAACATAAAACAATTAATACACAAATAATAGTACCTGCTGCATTATAGCTTTAGATCTGAAAATATAGCTTCAAAGGTTTAGATTTTCAATTAGATAACTTCCGTTCACACAGTAGTGTGAGTTCCAAAATCAATATTCTCAAAATTCTAGACCCCTTTCTAAATGCATGGAAGGGGTTTAAATACTATTTAATAGTACAAAAATAGAAGACTTGTAAAATAATTCTTCTAATATTACTCTAAACTAGATAACTATAAACTAGGAAAATAAAATGCATAAGTTATAATAGTCTATGACCATTTCCGAGATTCATTGTCTAGTTGGTCCTTGAGCTAGAATGCTTTGATCATGTGTTCGAGCTGGGGCGCGGGGGTGGGGGTGGGGGGGATGAATTGGCTGCATTCTCATCTAGCACGTGAATATTTCATTGTTGATTGTCAGAAGAAGCTGAGCTACTACATTGGAGAGGCACCTTAATATTATCAATTGGTTATGAGGCTTTATCAACAAGTACTAGTAAATCTCCATGTTTAATCTTGTCAGATTTTCTATGTCAAGAGCTTTTATATTTTATGTCTCTTGCCAAGATTGTTTTAGGAAACTGATTTCTGGCAAAGTGTCCTTTGATGCTTCATGAATCAAATTGGCTTGTAGAAGAGAATATTTTATATATTCGGAGATGTTGGATGATAAATTCTTAGCTTTGATAATATCTAATTCAACACTCTTCATTTTAACATCCCAATCTCCAAATATTATATCTTTGATTGATTCTTCTAGATGGGGAAGATCGATCGCTCTACCTTGTGCAATATCTTTACAATCAATGTATTTTAACACATTGTCATTAATCTCTTCATAATAAGTTCTCAGATTAGAAATATGAGTAACTAATTGGTCACTGGTCTTGACTTGCTACTGAATCTGAATGTACTTCTGATAGAAAATTGGTTGCTGAGTTTCTAGTAAAGCTTCAAACTCAGTTTATTCCTTCTTTACTTCATTGATTTTGGGCTTCTCTTGGAGCTTTTCAATCTTCTACTGCATTTGATGAATTAATTTATCTTTTTCTTAATTTCATTTTCCAGTTTGAGTTTGATACCTTCAAACTGTTGCTGCGGATCATTAATGTTTGTCTGAAGCTCCTATTTTATTCTTTGCTTTTCATCAGAGAAAACTTGCTCCAGATGAGTAATTTTCTAATCCTTTTCTAAAATCAATGATTCAACCTTGGCTCCCTTGTCAATTTTTGCATTTTCATAAGCATCTGCAAATTGAGATAATATATTAATCTCTTTTACTAGAGATGAATGAGTTGCTTTCCAAAGGACTCGCATTAATGTAGAATCTATAGGCTCTTCTGGATATTCTTCTGTATTTCATTTCTTCTTTGGCCTGGTCACGACAACTTTGTGCTTCGGGCTATAAAACACATCTAGTGGCGGTATCTCTTCAACTTTCAAGACTATTTCAGTGGTCATAAATTCTAGAATGATTTCCTTATCTTGGGCTGGTGTCTCCTCTGGTTTTTCCTCTATAATATTTCTTCCTTGAATCTGAGTCTGTTCAAGAATAATCTTGGAAAAATCTACAGTGAATGAGGTTTCTCTAATTTATTCTTGATTATGGGAGTTATCTATATCAATAGAGACATGTTGCATACTTGATTCTCCTATATGATTCATGGAACTTGAAGCACCTACCATAGGCATGGTTTTTGATTGAATGACATGGAGGGGTATCGATTTCTGAGAGTGATTTCTCAAATTCTTCCCAATTTTGGATGAATCTATCATCGTGTTGAACATTAAAAATTTCTTCTTCTTGTACTGGTATTGGTACTTGAGTAGTTGTAGCAATTATTATCTGTTCGGCCTTCGGCTCTAGTCTGTGAAACAAATAATATGCCAAATGAGAATTTCTCATTTATCGATACAGTTTTAATCCTTCTGAATCTTCTTGACTGATAATTTCTTCTAATTTATGCTAAAATTTTGAAAATTCATGAATTGATTCAAACATATCATCAAATCTGGTAGGCTCGCTTGAAAATGCTCTCAACTTGACTGAATTCATTATCTCTCTATAAATACCATAGGGATCATTAGTTCTATTAGGAAACAATGGAAAGATAAAAGTTTTTAATCGATCAATTTCAAGACATGCATGCTTGAAATTGTCTAGGGCATACAAACCACAGGAAAAAGGAAAATTTGGCCAAACGATGTTCTTGGCATATTTTAGGGTTTTGGTGAAACCATGACCAAATTTTTGATAAGCGTTTTCTTTGGCTAACAATATATCTGGTATATATAAGGATAGGACATGAGGATTGACATAACTTCCAAAAAAACAGATGTATGTAAAATTATCTTCATCGAACCACCTACCTACAAACTTGAGACTCTTATTGGCTTCAAGAGTGACTCTAGTGATTTTTATTTCGACAATGACTTGGAAGACAAGGAACATTATATCATTTCATATTTGGAACATGTGAGAATGATATTTTGACTCCCATAAGAAATCTAACTGTACAAAAATAGGGGTTTCGACTTCTCTGGTCCATTTCCATCCTAGTGATGAAAATTCAAAGGAAAAACAGGCTGTGTCTAAGATATAGGAGCTCTTATAAAAAGAAGAGACTGCATCGAATGGGGAATTTATATTTTCTCTATAGGCCGTAATAAATAAGATAAAATTATCAAAAAGAATGGTAGCCCAATCTAGAATATAGCCATCAGAGGTTGCTTCTATCAAGGGTGTCCAATTTTCTTTAAATTTGGTCTTATTTATAGATCCAAAGAGATGACACATCATTGCAGCTATTTGAGAGAATGGGCTTTTGAGAGAGACGAATGAATACATATCCTTATCGTTGCACTTATGCTAGTTAGGGTCATTTCTCAATTCTTTAATTACAGTCGCAGGATGGTCGTTCTCGCGCATGAACTCTTGAACAAATTGGGCATCGTATCTCTTCTGGGGTTCTAGTATTTTGTACATTTTCTTGAGATCTGACGGTTTGAGCGAACCAATGACAATTATGCTTTGAGTAAAAAATTGTCTATCTCTGATATCCACATTGTCCAACACCCATTTCACTAAGTCATTGTATGGCAGAATTTTAGGATGAGCCACAATTCTGTGAAGAAAAGAATTGGCTGTGTCTATCCAAGATAAAAAATCATTAGAAAAGGTATCGTCGGC
This sequence comes from Pinus albicaulis, assembly GCA_034641835.2. NCBI lineage: Eukaryota > Viridiplantae > Streptophyta > Pinopsida > Pinales > Pinaceae > Pinus > Pinus albicaulis. The sequence goes on along the minus strand of CM076578.1, from coordinate 1,741,545,206 downwards.
CACAAATTTTCTGTCGAGAACTACTTGCATCTTCTTGTTCTCTAAAAGCTAATAGATCCCTTCCCAGCTCATAGAAAAAATTTATGAGTTGCATGTAGTATCCGAGATTAGGGGAGCCATTTCGTCGTTTTCCACTTGCTGTATGATTGAGAGTGATGGGGTGGCAGATTTCCTTCGTGCTTTAATAAACCTTGACATCCTTTTATGCCTGAGTGTTTGGACTTACCATTTTGAAAGAAAAACCAAAGAGGATAAGCTAAAATCACTTCGAACGATATTAACTGTCCTGTAAACTTAACTCATACATATGGGAGATATATGATATTAATATTTGAAATAATAAAAAATAAATTACACACCTTGAGATCATAAAACACATGAATTAACATTTAGTTGACAAACATAGGTTCATGTGATAGTGACATATGTCATTATATCGGGGTTGATTAATCAACGATTTTGATCAATGGCGATTTGTGATGCTCAGAGCAATCTCCAAAACATGAAGTGTGATATTGCGATGTCCAAGACATGATGCAATGTTAGTGTCTATCAAGTGATGGTTTGCAACGTCGGTGTCTATCAAGTGACGGCTTCGCTATTTCGCATTTTGGCATTTCACAAGTGATTTTTCACTATTTCACATTTCTACATTTAATAAGTTTGGAGATTCGTTGTTTCATGATTTTGTCGATATTTTTCCCCGCTTATGTGCCTTTTTCGATTTGAGGGTTCTTTTTAGGTGTTTTATTTTTTTTATAAAGCTTAAATTAATAGTAAAACTTAACATTAAATTTTATTTCTAAAGCAAATATTAACCTAAAAAATTTAAAAGGGTTTCCATTATCCTTTCTAACCTATTTTACTTAGATAATGGGGAGTTGTCGTAATACTACAACATTTGGCGAAACACTGGATGAATCAAGAATCTCTGATAAAGCTTAATACTTAAAGATAATATTCTAGGGAATTAAAATAAATAACTAAAATCTAAATTTGATATAGGTAAATTCAAATCTAAATAGCCTGATTTTACTTGAAAACCTTTCCTCTTTCTTTTGTGAATGAAATTTCTCTTTAAATGAATCAAATCTTAAAAAGTTGAAAATATAAATAAGAATTTAATCAAAGATTAGCTTATTTTATAATTTTATTAGTCACTAGTAGAGCCACTACTGCCAAAAGGCATTTATAGCCTCGATAGTGTTACTATTTAACCAAAAATGAACCGGTATCCTATCCATAATATAATAGATATCTTCAAAGGTAATATAATTGCTCTTTTTCTTTGTAGATTTTCTTTTGCCACTTTAAAATCATTATCCTAGTTTGGAGGCCAGGAGTGATAATTTCATTCACTAGTTATAATAAATTTGAACAATTTGACTCGTGATGAGATCCATTGTCTCAAGTTTTTTTACGCCATGAGCCATTATCTTGTTTTGGTAGCCAATTGATAATGTAAATTTTATTAGTTTCCTACAAATATGATGAGTCATCTCGTGATGAGATCTCTCAACTTTGAAGTTTTTATATTTTTGAATTACACATTGAAAGATAAATCTAATATATAAATGAATGGGGAGGTTGTCATTTTTCTCTTTATGAGCTCTTGGATGACCATTTGAGTAAAAGATGCCAATACTTCAATGAAAATTCCTACTTCGTGAAAGTAACTTTTTGAACATGATCCATGTCACAATAATTTTTCAAATCACATCAGTTAGAAGTATTCTTCTTTCTAACTGGTTATTTAAATAAAAAATTTCCAAATAAATAGAGAATTCTATTTATGATTTATTTCCTTTATTTTATATCTCTAATGATTAATATTTCCATTTTCATGAAAATAACAAAGTGTTTCACCTTTTGCATAATATTGCAATAGCTTGGTTTATTTTAAATCAAATATATCTACATATTTATACAAAAGAACAATTGTTCTTTTAAGAAAAGTGTTTTTTAAGGACAAGTCCATTAAGAGGAAGAGTTTCCTTCTACCCTTGTAAATCTTGTAACATAAAAGTTGATGGACCTATTTTTTCAATTATTTGAAAAGGACCAAGCCAGAGTTTTTGAAATTTTGTATGTTTTCCTTTATCCTCATGCACTTTATCCCATTTCATTACCAAATCTCCAATCTCAAATTGTTTAGTCTTGAATGTATTTGAATCAAACGAATTTTTGATCAACTCTTGATGATGACTATGTACCATTTTTTATTTCTCTCATTCTTCTTCCATTTTAATTATTTCAGACATTCTTAATTGTAATGAAGAGAAAGGTTGTTCATTAATGAATTGAACTAGGGCTGTTGATGGGATAGTTATATTCAAAGGTAAAATTGCCTCCTTTCTATATACCAATCGAAAAGGAGAAGTTCCTATTGAAGCTTTTCTAGTTATCCTATTTTCCCATAGTGCAAAGGTTAAAGATTTATGCCAGTTTTTCTAATTTTAATCAATAGTTCATTTGATTATCCTTATGAGGTTTTTATTTGTTGATTATGCTAGACCATTTCCTTGAGGATAATATTAGGATTGATGCTTAACATTGAGTACCTATGTAAAATGTTCAATGCTAGTTGTTACCTCATCTAATGATGTATCATTCATCCCTGTAATCAACCTACAAAATCCTTGACCTCTTACAATTTGACCGGGTTTTATCTCTAAATCGTATTCTTGCATTTTTGTTACCCAATTGGGCCTTTTTTCTCCTAGTTCCTTCTGTATTAGTATTTGCTTGACTGATGAGAAAGGAACAAATACCTTGAAATGAGCTTTCAAGAGAAATGGTCTAAAATTTTTGACCGCTTTATAAATTGCAAATACCTATTTTTCAACTCCTAAATATTCAATTCAGCTCCTTGAAAGTTAGAACTAGAAAAAAACAATTGGGGTTTCGACTTTTTATCATCTGGTTGAGTTAAGACCGCTACAAATGATAGTTTTGAGGGAAAGGTATATAAAATGAAATCATTGGAAAATTAGGAGTTGAAAGAGAAGGAGCATCAACAATGGCGTGTTTGATGATTTGAAAGGCTTCCTTTTCTTCTTCTCCCCATTTAAACAATTTATCCTTTCTGATCATTTTTTGTAATGGAAGAAATACTTGTGAAAAATATGGAATGAATCGTTTAAAAAAATTTATCTGTCCTAAAAGATATTGAATTGATTTATTATTATGCGGTAGTGGGAGTTCTGAAATTGTTTTAATCGTGTCTGGATAAATACAGGTTCCATTCCTTGAGATAATAAAACCTATAAGTTTACCTTCATTTAAAGAAAAAATTGTCTTCTTTGGATTAAGAGAGATCCCAAATCTCCTGCATCTTTCAAATATCTGCTTTAATTCATGCAAGTGATTGTTTCTATCTTTTGAATATATGGTTATATCATCAAGGTATACTACCACTGTTTTATTGATCAATCCTTTGAATGCAATATCCATGGCTCTCTAGAATGTGGCTCCCGCATTCATTACTCCGAAGGGCATCTTCTGATATGCATAAGTTACCCATTTGGCTCGAAATTTTGTTTTCAAACTATCTTCTGGATGAACCAAAATATGGTTTTACCATGAAAATCCATCTAAAAAAGACATTAATTCGAAACCTGCTACCAATTGTAAAACTTGTTCCATTGATGGAAAAGGAAAATTATCCTTTTGACATGCTTTTTTCAAATTCCTGAAATCAATACAAATCCGAATATCTCCATTCTTTTACATAACAGGTACAAAATTAGAAACCCATTTTGAATGTCTAATAGGAAAAATGATCTTGGCTTTCAATAGTTTGTTTAATTCATTTTGTATTTGAGTTTCCAAGTTCATATGAATTTTCTTGAGCTTTTTTTGAACAGGTTTAACATCAGGTACCATAGGAATAATATGTTGAATGATTGATGGGTCATATGTTTTAAGCTCTTGGTAATCCCATGCAAAAATATCTTTGTATCTTTTCAATAATAAAATGAATGCATTTATTTCTTCCAATGAAAGGCTAAGCCCTAGATTTATATATTGATGCAACTCAGTAGATCCTAAGTTAACTAATTCATGCCTTAGAGTGGAACTTTGTAGCTTAGAATTGCTGACTTTCTTGAATCTATCTTTTAAATCATATAAATATTCAAGCTTGACTATGGATTTTGGAAAAAGATTTTTATCAGTTTGTTGCTTGATTTGATTATCATGTTCATCTTCATCCATAATTTGATCATCATATGTTTTATCATAAGTAAGAAACCTTAAAATATCACTATCGTCATTAAAAACCAGCCAACTAGTAACATTATCTGGTATAGATGGTCGAAAAATTAATTTAATAGAGAATCTAGCAGGACTAAAATCTTTAGGTGGAATAAGCTTGGAGGCAACATTAGCGAAAAGGTTAGTGTTGGCATTCTGTAAAATAGGAATAGGAGAGACATTGAATGCAATAAAATGAGATGTGAGGTCCTGAGCCAAAGATTGCTAATGTTTTAAGTGAATTGAGAGACAGTGAATGGTATTTTGAACTTGTCTTAACACAATATCTGAATCTCCAAACACCTTAATATACTATATATCAAGACTAATTTCTTTTCGGAGACCTTGAACCAATGGCTAATATTCAACAATATATTTAGTGCATTCAAATTCTAGCCTACAAGCTAGCGTGGTTTTCTCACCTTTTGGACTAATAAGTACACATCCTGCTCCTGCTCCATCATTGGATCTTGATATGTCAAAATAAAGTTTTCAAAATGGATATTGGATTATCGTTTATTTTAAAAAATTTAAGCATCTAATGGAACAATTATGAGAAAAATTTTCAACTTGTGATTTAACAAATTTAACTGAAAAAAGTGAACTTTGCACATTGAAATTTCATAAGAATAAATCTACGGAATAATTGCCCAAAATGTTATTCTTAAATGCTATGGGCTCATTTTCTTCTCCAAGATCTGTGACTAAGTACTTCGTATGTTTTTCGTAGTCAACTCTGATTTTTTTTGGCTTTCCATTATATGGGAGCCACATATGAGACCAGTCTATTCCAAAATATCCATGTAATTTTTCGGACCAATCTCGGCTAAGAACTAGACTTTAAAATTCAGGGATGTCTGCAATCAGTATATCGGTAATCTAAGTGACTTTTGGATTTGATGACAATCTAAAACTTACCGAGTTGATCTCTCCTAAGAATTTAAATTTTGTTCTATCCAATTTAACTATACTAACTAATGAATTTTGGGGTGCGATATTTAATTTTTCACAAATTGAATATGGAATTATATTGGATGAAGCCCCTGAATCGATCAAACAGTTATGAAAATTTCTATTGTAGATTTCAAAAGTCAAAATAAAAGGAGGATTATGAAAATTAGATGTATCACCAATCAAAATAGAGTCTGAAGCATTAACCTTGTTTGAATTATCAATCAAAGGTTTCCCTATTCCATTAGTTGCTTTAGTAACAATAGTTGGAGGAAGAGGGGATGTTTTACTGCATTCAAATCTTTCGTTAAAATTTTATGTTGTTGGTTTAATTTGCTAACTTTATAAAGAGAAATATTGGATTTAATCTTCTTCATATCCTCGATTATATTATACTCAATAGTATCAGATACTACCAAGGTTTTAGATTGAGGATTGGGTGTAGATTTAACTGGTTGTGAATCTGTAGTAACCCACTGAGATGGTTTGACTAGAGGTTTCTTATTGACATGTTTATACTTAGCAATAGAAGTGGGAATTTTATTTTTTTGAGTTAACTGAGTTGTTTCTATAGAATTCCTACTTCTAGTGCTAATAGGCATGTCTTCAGCTTCTGTCTCTTTATCAGAGGAAGGTAAAACAAAATCCCATAATCCATGTAATTCAACAATTCTTCATCTTGGGATTCATCAGCAGAAACTGCATTTTCTTCTTCTTCTTCTTCTTGATGAGATTCAACATTAGAAATAACATTGGGAGGTTGAGAAACAAAATATTGATTTTTTTCTAAATGATCTAAAGGGTTTTCTGGTAGATGTTTCAACAACCTGATTTTTTAATTCAAGCATATCATTGGACATGGTTTTAAGAAATTTTTATAATCCCTCGAGATCAAAAGGATCTTTAGGAGTTTTCTTCTTTGACTCATCTTTGAATGTTACCTTTTTAGATATTTTATCTTCAAGCTCAGTTTTCTTTTCTAAATCAACAATTCTTCTCTTAATGGGCAAAGCTTCTTTCATGTTTTCTACAAGACAGAATTTATTAGCTCTATCTAACAAAATTTCTATATTAGAAGGTAGAGAAGTTATGTACCATTCTATTTGTACATCCAATCTAGGTTTAGAGGCTGTTGGGATTTTGTTTAATAGCTTGTTAAAATTGGAGTTTAAGTATTTGATATTTTCACCTATATTAGCTTTTAAATTAGAAATATCATTGATTAATGACGCAATTGTCCTATCATCACCAAATTTAGCAAGAAATAATTCTTGGAAAGTATTCCAATTGCCTATAGAACATGAAGGGAGTGAAAAATGCCAGGATCCTGCAGATCCTCGGAAAGTATATGGAGATAATCTAACTACAAGATCTTCATGTTCAACATCATTAAGATTCATGGCTAACATAAAATTATTAAGATGTTCTTCGGCAGGAAGACCATCATCAGGATTATACTTTGGTAACAATTTTTCTAGATGATCTAGGATAGGATGTAAATTTACCATTTGAAAAACACCCGGATTGACCCATGGTAAGTTAGACATTTCTTGAATTTTTGGTTACAAAGATGAGATAGTAGGTCCATAAGTAGACGTGGATGGTGAAGAACTAACTACTGGACTAGTACTACTTACAACAACACTAATTGTTTGAGCAAAAATGGGTTGATTAGAGGAGAAGTTGGGAGTAAATGGAGATGAAGATGATGTGATATCATTGATACCTGATTGAGATGCTGAAGTGGTAGCTTTCTTACAATGAGATAAAATAGGAAAATCAAAAGGAGTTATCCCAAGTTTTTCACTTTTTGATCGAATTAACACACCAATACCTCAAAAATTGGATGTAATAACTTATTAAGAAATTTCCAGATTAGTTCTCTTATTTGGAGATATAAATATTTTCTATAACCTTTCAATCAAAGACTAAAATTCAGGAGACTCAGGAATATGATCTGAAGAAGGTCTACGAGGTAATGTTTTAGGAGATGTAAGAAATGGCTCTATAACTTTAGACTTATGACTTGGAGATAGTGAACGAGATCTAAAATATGTATAAGCTTTGGAGGGAGATTGACTCTTACATTGGCTTTTCAATTGAGGTTCAACATTATATGCCATACATAGTCGGAGGTTCAGGCCCTCCTTCTAGCATGAAAAATTTTGAAGGTTGGAAAGTGACTTCCTCAACATTAGGGATTCCACCCGATCGGGAGCTGAAAGAAACTCCTTTTCTGTTGAAAATGGTGGGTTCGACTGGGGATAAAGGAACCAGTTTCCCATATAAAAAGATAAATGAAATCAACACTAATCGGGTCATTTAATCTAATGATAACATAAATTAAAACTAATCCAACTATTTCTCGGGATTAGATTATTATATATGATTAAGGCATAAGATTTCACAAGAAAAAAATAATATAGATCATTGCATTCTTAATGAATATAAGCTCATTTAAGAATATAAACCAATTTAATTGATTTAGTTAATGAAAAACATTAATCAGATAAAACATCTATGAGTATCACATCTAACAACATATCATTCAATACATTATATCAGTAGTAATAAGAACATATATCGCTTCAATGCTTTATCAGAGTGAAACTAATAAAAAGAATAAGTTTTCTAAAATCTTAGGAACATAAAACAATTAATACACAAATAATAGTACTTGTTGCATTATAGCTTTAGATATGAAAATATAGCTTCAAAGGTTTATATTTTCTGTTAGGTCTCTGTAATTTATTAGCAAGATTGGGAGAGTCCAATCACAGAGTTAACATCATTTCAACCAACTTTGGGATTCTAGGATCTAGCCCTCCTGAATCCGGAGAGGGATCTCTCCAATATGTACAAAGATGGATATTGTCTTTGAAAAGCTTAAGGTAATGATATTAGGCTAGTTATGAAGGCCAAGGGTTTTGTTTTGTTTTGGATGGTTGAGCATGAAAGGTTACTTGAGGGGAAAGTTCTAAGTGCAAAAAGTTTCAAAAGTGAGAAGTTGCAAGCAAATAGAACATATTTGGCAGACAGATAGATATAACGCTGGTTTTTAGTCCATTGGGCTATGGAGTCATATCTGGGCTTTAATTGAACAACAACATCAAGTGTGATCCAAGGGGCAAGTTATCTAAACCACAAGATTATTGAGATTAAAATAATGATGAAATGGAAACATTAAAATGTTGGAGGGATGGAAACTGATAATAATTTCTCAGAGGATTTATAGTCAGTCCAAACAAGAAAAGCCTCTTAAGTAACTGTTTTAAAACCAACCAAGGACAGGGCTAACCATAGACTTCTTGGGCAAGTTCTTATTAAAGCAACTTAATTGACAAACAATCCAGTAATCCACATAATTACCTTCAGAAAGTATGAAAACACATAAGAAAAATAGAGTGTAACTTAAGATAAGATAAAGTACTTTTAAACCTAGTCTGCTTTCAGTCAACACCAAGGGAAACTTTCAGAATCTGCCTTTGGAGAAAAGAATCTAGGAATCAGGGCAAACCATATCTTCTCTAGTCTAACTTTAATAGCAAATAATGGAAATAACATTCCAGAACAATGTTTGAGCAAACAGAAGGACGAGGGAACGCCAACATTCCTAACTGTTTAAACTGTATTGAATCATTCTTAAATAAACAAATCAAAAAAAGAAACATCTGTATAAATATTTCTCACGCAGAAGGTTACCGCGCAAGGGCGTAAAATCCTAACCCTGTTTAAACTGTTCTTTACAGAGGGGAAATGAACAATATGGCATACATAGAAGGAAAACGATTAACAAAGAAAGAAGCACTTCACCAGTGATAAAGACCAGGATCCCAAGAAACAGCTTTTATATTGATGTCAAACCAGTTACAATCTTCAAGTCCAATGTTTCATTTCAGCAATCATCTTCACTATTCAACCTAACTACTCTAGCGCAAACAGAGCTTCAAGGGCTAGTGAACACTATGTACAAATAGAAGTCTCGAGCTCAAGTGTATTTCAAAGTTCTGCAACCAACAATTTCTCATCTTCTTCTGAGGTATTTATAGAAGGATGAGGAGGTGAGATTTTAACAAAATATCTCAAGGACAATTAATGCAGAGTGAAGACTTCTCGGCCCTTTGAGAGGCTCGAGGGAGAAATTTACAGGTGGATCACTACATTAACTATTTCACAATAAATATCAAAGCTCGGTGGAAGCTTTGTTTGACTTTGAGGCTCTGTGTATGTTTTGGAGTAACTCTGCAGATATTTATGCATTGGTTTCCTTGTAGAAATAACTTCTTGGCAATGCTGGAGGCAGATATTTCTTCGAGCAATAACTTCGGCCTCTGTTCTGAATGGTTTGAGGCGACAGGTGGCTCTTTGGTAGCTGAGGAATCAATTTTCCTCAAGTTGTGGCGGTGGAGGCTTTCTGTCTGATAAAACACTTTAGGTTTTCTTTAAACTGTGTTTTGAGTCGGGGATTAGGCTTTTGATAACTGTCTTAGCCGTAATCCCCGTAATATTGTCTTCAATCTTCTTCTGCTGTGCTTTATTCTCAAAACTGATACTCTTTAACTGTTCTTTCGAATAAAACAATGTCTTGTCGATGTGCAGGGCCGCGCTGGGCTTTTCGGCATCAATGCTCATGAAACATTGACAAATCATTGAATCCAACCATGTGAATGGTTCCTTTTAGTAGCTTCGAAGGCGCAGGAAACGTCTTTCGCAACCCTCGGATTTCTTTGTGATACAACGGAAAACCATTAAAAACACCTGCATAAAACAAAAAACAATTAAGAAATCCTGCGAAATAGGTTAGACTGCTTCAGAAGGCAGGAGAGGAGCGTAGCCGTCGGATGAAGGCAACCAACGGTGGAGATCTACATAGAAAGGAAAAAAGGATAGTGGGAGAAGAATAAGGAGGAGCAGTTTTGGACCGTCCGATCTGGACATGTGGACGGTCCATATCTAATCGGAGGGTCTCAATCGGGGGTGGCAGAAAAGGGGATGCGATTGAAAATTCCAGTGCGATTAAGCGCTGGCCGTTGATCTGCAGATCATATCGACGACAGAAAATGAATCAGCGGGTTTTGAAATGGCGGTAAGACTTGCGATCGGAGGGAATAAGGACCGTTGGATAGGCGGGAAATGGACGGCCCAGATTTAATTGGAGGATCCCAATCGGGGAGGTCACAAAACAACATGCGATTGAAACTTTGCGATTGAGCCCTTTGCGATTGAGCGCTGGTCGTTGATCTGAGGACCAGATCGACGGCGGGGAATGAATCAGAGGTAATTGCAAGGGGGTGAAACATTGCGATGCGATTTTGCGCGGACCGTTGGATCAAGGATTAGATCAACGGTCAAGAATAAATCGGAGGGAGAGCATGATCAGAAGATCGAAGGTATGGACTGTGATTGATCGGATGGCACACTTGAAGCATTGTGATTGAGAGTTTGCGATGCGATTGAGCGCAGGCCGTTGGATCAAAGGACTAGATCAACGGTCAAGATTGCTACGACCTACGCACAGGCGGAAAAAACCCTTAAACACATGAAAACCAAAGTTTTTTGCGAATAAAACAAGTTTAACGGATTGGGCGGAAAATATATAGGTAAAGGAAAAAGGCGCCCGATTGCGGGGCCGGGGGTTTTCACGGAATGTAATATGCCCGGGAGTTATAAAGACAAGGGCTAATCGCAATCGGGCCATTTAGCCTGGTCTTTCCGATCAACCCATTTGTATTGTTTCCGATTGCGATTGCGCGATCGGCTCTTTTCAATCAACCCATTTATATTCAGCACATGGTTTTAAGTTTTAACTTAGAAATTTCGGAAAGTGGGTTTTTGGGTTTACAAAGGAAAATGAGCTTTGTAATGGTTCAAAGTCATGCACCCTTTGGATATTTGCGATGTGATTAGCGCTAAAAGCTTTGGCGTTTGGTTTTAACACATGGGCATGTGGGGGGAAGTGGTTTAGGACTTAGCCCAAGGGGCTTAGGTCCATAGTAATAAAACTTTGATTTTTATGAGAAATTTTCAAGGATTTTAACGGATTTGGGGGTTCCGAAATAGTTAAAAAGTGAGTTTTTAACTATGAAAGGGAAAATTTTCATAAATGGAAAGAAGAGGACTTATGAAAACAAGGTAGTTTTGATGGAGAAAAAGGGGAGCAGATGAAAGGTTTTGAGAAGAGGAGAAATGGCGATCTTTCAGCAGTCTTTCAGTTGGAATCAGCAGAAATTCCTGAGTATAAAAATGGGACAGCAAATGAGGATTTTGGACAGAGGCATGAGGCCTACAAGGAGTCTTCAAGAGCCAACAATTTTTAGTGATAAAATTTGTTCCTTGGAGGCTCAAAAAAGATCTTAGCCACATTTTGGTATAACAAAATATTATAGGTGGCTAACAGTGGCTCCACTTGGGGATGGTGCCTTCTTGAAGGCATCAAGAATTCAAACTTGATTTCTGGGAGGCTGATTAGTTGCCTCATCCATTGGGCTATCCTTCTGTGATTGAATGATCTTTTTCTAAAAACATATTTGGAAGCCATGAAAACAATGGACCTTTATCAACCAGCTTGCTACCTACCCAATCCTACAGATCTAGCATTTTTTCTTCATCAGAGTGCACTTGGATTGGCAAACTCTATTCACAACACTTTATTCTTTTGAAAGCAGGAAATCTAATCTACTTCTACTCCTTATTTCTCCCTGAACTTAGATTAAACAGTTGAGCTCAGATATTTCTCTACCTAGTCTACTGTCTGCTGGGATTAAACAGTCCAACAAACTTTCATTCTCTAAATTCTACAACAGAAATTTAAAAATAGTCAAGTCAAGATTGAGTTGTTTGACTTGCTATGATCTATGGCATAAGAACAAGATGCACATAGATTATTATTTGCAGAAAATTAAATCAAAATGGAAGGCTTAAGATCTGAAAGTTTCTCATTATGGCCTTCTTTTTCTTTACAGCTCTGTTTTTAATTTTGTTTTGAGCTGTCTCTTTCTTGATATCTGATTCAGATTTTGGGCAAATTAGAACCAGTTTTTCTCTTTTATGACTCATAAAAATAAAACAATTTTGAGTCATCTCTTTTTGGAAACTTTGGTTCATATTTTGAGTTTGTTTGAACCTTAATTTCTATCCTAATCTATCTACTGATAAGCCAAGATTAAACGGTTTGGCAAATCAAATTCACTACCCTATCAGCAGAAAATTGAAAGCTAATTAGTCAAGATTAAATAGTTTGACCAACTAGAAGTGTGTTTTGCAGGAGTGGCATTTAAGCTTGCACACTTTCAGATTTATTTTTCTTTTTGGCATGGGGCTGTGCCTTTCTTGTTTTTCATTTCTGCCCTCTTTTCTTTCTTTCTTTGTTTTTGTATTTTTTTATTTTTCATAACTTTGAATGCAATGGTGGATGAAATATTTATAATGAAAAAAAAAGAAAAAAGAAGGCTTAAAAATATATCATGAATCAAGAGAAGTAATGCTTGAGCATCCTGCCATTGACAGGACCCCCAAACAAATCTGTTCCATCCAGCCCTTGTAAGAAGAATGCATTGTTTCCAGCAACTGAATGAATAGAGTAAGGGCCAAGCCACAGATTGTCAAATTTACCATGCTTTCCCTTATCTTCTCTCTTTGAATCCCACTTTAAAACTTTGTCCCCAATCTTGAAATTGCTGGCCTTTGTTCTTCTGTCAAAAAGCTTCTTAATGTTGTCCTGTTTCTGCAATGTTTTGTTGTACACTTCCTCTCTGATTTGCTGAAGATGAATGGTCTGATTTATTCTTCTGATCATGTCATTATCTTCAGTCTGCAATTCTTGGATAAAATTCATAACTGGTACACCAAGGTTATTAGGAAATATTGCATCTATACCATACACAAGCTGAAAAGGTGACATACCAATAGATTTCTTCAAAGTTAATCTGTCAGCCCAAAGTGCATGGACTAGCTTTGTGTGCCAAGACTTTTTATTCTCCTCCAACAACTTCTTGATTATGTTCACTAAGCTTTTATTGGAAGATTCTGCAAGTCCATTACCTTGAGGGTAATAGGCTGTGGAATGCCCTAGTCTTATCTGGTATTTATGACAGAAGTCAACCATTTTCTTTGATCCAACGCTGCTGCATTATCTGTGATGATCTTGGTAGGACAGCCAAATCTGGAGAGGATATTGGTTTCTATGAACTTTATAATAACTGAATCATTGGCTTGCCTACAAGGAATGGCTTCTATCCATTTAGTGAAATAGTCTGTGGCAGTAAGGATCCATCTATGCTGGGCATAAGATGAGGGATGGATTTCACCTATGAAGTCAAGTCCCCACTGTTGAAAAGGAGCTTCAACAGTGATTGGATGTAGAGGAAGGGGTAATAATTTTCTCTTGCCCTCAAAAAATTGGCATTTATGGCAAGTAGTTGTCATTTTGTGAACATCAGGAAAAAGGGTGGGCCAATAGAAACCAGCCCTCAAAATTTTGTTGGCTGTTGACTTCCAGTACAAATGGCCTTCACACTCTCCTTCATGAAATTCCTGCTTAACCTTCTCTGCATCAAACTCAGGCAAACATTTAAGCAATATACCACTAGCATTTTTTCAATAAAGATACCTATCTACAATGCAATAGTTTACTGCTTTCAGTTTTAAGAACCTTGCCTTTGTTTTCGACAAACCAGGAGGTGTATTTAAATTAAGCAAAACATAAACAATATCAGCATACCAAGGAGAATTCATAAAATGGTTTTCAATAATGGGAGTTGAGAATTCTTCTTGGCTGTCCAAAGCATTAATCATATTAATATCAAGAACTTCAAAATTGGATTCAGCCATTAATCTAGCTAGACCTTGGCCTTTGATGAGTTTAGTGGGTTTTATCTCTAAATCATATTCGAGAATAACAGCAATCCACTTACCTCTCTTACCATCTGGGTCCTGTGTTAGAATGTCTTTAATAACCGAATTAGGGACAAAGGCAATGATGTGTGAGTGAAGGATGTATACTCTGAAGTCTTTCAATGCTTTAACCAAAGCAAAAGCTTGCTTTTCCATAATATTATACTTCAAAGGGGCATCCCTCAATGCCTTGCTAAAGAATACAATAGGCTGCTCTTGTCCTTGTGGATTTTTCTGTAAAAGGACAGCAGCAATGGTATGTTCTGATGCAAACGAGAAGATATAAAAATCTTTTGAAAAATCAGGGCTTATGAGAACCGGTGTTTTGGTTAATGCTTGTTTCACCAGCTCAAAGGATGTCTTTGCTTCCAAGGTCCATTTTATCCCTTGCTCCTTTTTCAACATGTTTGTGATATTTCTAAGGAGCTCTGCCAAGTTAGGGATGAACCTTCTCAAAAAGTTAATCTTTCCAATGAAAGACTGCAACTCTTTGATATTTCTAGGATGAGAGATTTGCAATATAGCCTCAATCCTCTTTGGATCTATCTTTATACCTTCTTCTGAAATAATGTGTCCAAGAAGCTTACCTTCTTGGAGACCAAATAGTGTCTTCTTAAGGTTTAAAGATATTCCAAACCTTTTGCACTTCTCGAAAACTTTTCTCAAATGTTCTAAATGTTCTTCATCTATTTTTGAAAACACAGTGACATCATCTAGATAGATAATGATGAAGAAGCCCAATTCTTCTGAGAATGCTATGTCCATGGCTCTCTGAAAGGTTGCTCCAGCGTTCATTAGACCAAAAGGTATCTTCACATACATGAAAGTGCCCCATGGAGTAGTGAAAGCTGTCTTTAATTGATCAGCAGGGTGAACTAAAATCTGATTATACCCTGAATAGCCATCAAGCAACGAAATCCTATTAGACCCCACCACCCTTTGTAAAATGTGATCCATTTTTGGTAAAGGGTAGTTATCCTTTAACGAAGCTTTGTTCAAGTCTCTAAAGTCTATACAAAGCCTGATTTCTCTAGTCTTCTTCCTAACGGACACCAGATTAGATACCCACTCAGAATATCTAATAGGGACAATAATGCCAGCATCGTACATTTTCATGATCTCCTTCTGAACCAATGGCAACTGGACAGGGTTTATTCTACGCAGATTCTGTTTAAATGGTTTTTAGTTTTCTTTAAGAGGGATTTTGTGCCGTATTATTTTAGTGTCATAGGATTTAAGATCTTCGTAACTCCATGCAAAAACATCAGAAAATTCTTTGAACAACTCTATGTATTTGAGTTTAATGTGAGCTAGCAAAGTTTTGGACAGTTTGATCATTTTCGGTTTTTCCTCACTGCCTATATTGTACTCCTCTACTTCAGTCTCTACAGGTTCCAGCTTTGGTTTATTGGCCACGTCATTAAAATCGAACAACTCCTCTAAAGGCGTTAGACCACTTGGCAAATTTTCATCTTTAGAATGCAGAGTTTGTAATTCTTCCGTTTCTAACTCTGCACTTAATTCTATTTTGCTCCTAAGTTTGCTAGACAATAGGTTAATATTGGCAGGTTGAGGAGACGATTCTTCTTCACCAAGAAAGTTTTCTTCATCGCAGTCTGTATCATAATCTGAATCTGAACTGTGCAGTTCGAACTCATTTCTGAATTGCATGAAGTCTTCTATTTGTTTGTCATTGTTAAACACTTGCCAATATTTTTCGTTATCAGGCACTGCCGGTATAAATTTTATCGGAGTTGTGTTGTCTCCAGTCTCATATGGCGTTAGACATGTCCTGGCCACAAAAGCTAAATTGTGGGCCATAATGTTCTTTTTCCTTGGGATGAAACTCAGGTTTGACTCCTCAAATGTTGTCAACAGATCCATGACATCATTTCGATAGGCTCTAAGTCTGGGATGATTCGCATTATACTCCCCATTGACTTGCCTAATGATTAACTCAGAATCCCCGTACACATTAATTCTTCTCGCTCCTAATTTCTTCAAGAGATGCAAGCCTAAGAGAAGGGATTCATATTCTGCTATGTTGTTGGAACACTGAAAGTTTAATTTGCATGAGATGCACTCTGTGTGGTTGTTTTCAGTGTTAATGATCCAAACCCCTGCACCAGCATTATTTCTAGTGCATGACCCATCAAAATACATACTCCATAAAGGACTGTCTTCGGTTTTGTCTGTTTGGCGATTGTCCTTTTTAACTATGGTGCCTTCTGACTGTTCATGATTAGCAGCACCCAATTGAATTTGTTTTGACTCCTCAAATTCTTCAATAGATTGAGGAATGATGTCAGAAATGTTAGGGGTATTTTTTGGGTTGTTAAGTCCTAAAAACAATGGACTCATAACCAGTAACTCAAGACCTATGCTTTGTTTACTAATGTTTTCACATGTGGCAAACTGTTTGGACACTTCTGCATTATTATACTCTTCTTCCCTGTCGGCCTTTAATTCTGTTAAAGTGACTTGCTCACTAGGAGTTTTATTGTTAAACATGATAAAAGAATCAAGGCCTGTATTGACAGAATATATAGGAGAGTTTCGTGGTCTGGCTTGACTTGTAACCATGTATTGCATATGAGACTCCCTGTAAAGTCTTCTGGTCTGATTGAAAACCGGGATGGTCGCATATGTCATGTCCATCTGCATAGTCCCCTGTAACTTAGCTCCCCAGGATCTTGATCATAGCATTCCATACTTTGGGGGGACATCAGCCACAACAATGTCCATGAGTAAACATTTGGCTGGAATCTGGGCTAGGTTAACACAGAGGTCTTTGATCAATCCTAGACATTTTACACTATTTGAGTCAAAGGAGTATAGGTCTTTGTAGGGTCTAGTAATTTCTAAACCAAGGCTCTCCATCACAGCTTTAGGCATTAAATTATGAGAAGCCCCGGAATCATGCATAGCGTTGTGTAGAATTTTGTCATGAATGTTCAAACTCACATAAAAGGGAGGAACTGGTCCTTCTTGAAACTTCCCTTCAATCTTGGGGCCAAAAATAAACTCTGGTAGGTCGTCACTAAGATTAACTGTATCTCCATTTTCCTCTATATTTAAAGCCTTCAAAATTTGGTTCCTATATACATGTTGGGCAGCTAACTCCGTTAATGGAACAAAGATTTTGATCTTTAAGATTTCCTGTTCAAGGCTGAAAGGGGTTTGATTCTTTGAAGCACTTGTTTCAACCTTATTAGCTGTCACTCTATCAACAATTACAGCTTGCTGATTTGTTTTACTTGACACAACTATTGTAGAAGGAGTACTAGCTGAAGTGTTAGTACTGCTGATGTCTTCACTTTGTTTTTCAGAATTTTGAGTGTTTTTCTCCTTATCCTTATCAGAATTAACAACCACTGTTTTGTCTTTTTGTTTGGCTGTTTTGGGTTTGGCTGCGGTGCTGCTTTGAGAGGATTTGTCAGAGGTTTTGGTGTTGGGGGCTTGTTGACTGGTCTTGCTTCTAAGGTCATATTCTCTTTGAGGTTCTATGACGACATTTTCCATGTCCCGATAATAATTTTCATTATCATCTCTTTTGTCGTCGTAAGGTGTGTAAAGACCTTGTTTATTATCATAATGAACCTCAAAGTCATCATCCTCTTCCCCAAACATGTTGATATCCTCTTCCTCTGTTATGTCTTCTGTTTCTTCAACCTCACTTACATAGTTTTGATGAAAGGGAGGGGTGATCTGCTGATCATCTTCCCTGGGTCTGTTTGGAGGTTGGTTCCTTCTAACATTCTGATTCTGGTTCTGGTTTCTATTTTGAGGAGCAGTTTGATTTTGATTTGCTTGTGATCTCTTAATTATGCTCATCTCTTTCATCATTTCTTCCATCATTCTCTCCATTTTTGAGTTGGAAGTAGAAGGTGTGGATTCCTCTCTAAAAGATACTCTCTTCTCCGCTTTCATCCTCGCTCTCTTCTCCATAAGGTTAACTTCCACAGAAAGAGAACCTCTTTGCATATCTTCAAGGGTTGCAAAAACTTTCTCTGAGTGAATAGGTCATGTCTGGATCAAACCCTTCAGGAAATTTGTTTAAAGCTGAGCCCTGAGGAGGTTTTAGTTCAGGGGAAAGTGCATTATAGACGCTGTTAAATCTGGTACAATAAGATTGTACACTTTCCCCAGGGTTCCTATGGAGATTGTTATAGTCAGCAAGGACTTGGAGAGGATTCTTTCTTACTTCCCATTTGTTTAAGAATGTTTGATGGAAGGCTTGGAGATCGTTAATACTATGGGGGGTTAAACCTTTAAACCATTTTCTTGCTTCTCCCCCCAAACTTTGAGAAAATAGTCTCAACTTGACAGAATCATCATCAATCTCGTTTCTGTCAAAGTAGTCATTCATCTTGTCCACATGTTGAGATGTTGTTATAGTATTACTAGCATCATATAATGGAATTTTGGACTGATAGTCCTGTGGAAGATTGCCTAATGGTATAGGAAGGACTAAGGGAGCATACCATGTTGCCATGGCAGGAGGTGGAGGTGGATTTACAGAAGGGAAAGTGGGATAAGGTGAAGTGGTTTGAACAGTGGATGTAGGGTGAGTAGAAGTGGATGGACCAAGAGTAGACTGTTGAGATGATCTTGGATGAGAGACACCTAAATTGTGAAGGAAATGTAAATCAGGAGGTGTTGTTTCCCTGCTACCAAGATGTTCACTTGTTTCAAGAGATGAAAGTGAAGATTCAGAGTCTAACTGGATTATATCATCAAATGACCTAGTCCTAAATGGGTTCACTAAGTTAGTTTGTGATTTTTGCAGAGCTGAAAGATTTTCAGGGACTGAATTAGCTCTCAAGGGTGATCTGAAAACAATTAATAATTTAACCTTAGGAGACTTCCAAAGGATACTTTTTGGATTATCAACTATCTCAGGTGGGTTAGGGTCTGGATGGGCTCTAGTGTGAATCTTTTTAGAAGCCACTATGCTATGTTGTTTAGATCTAAAACAAGAAAAGTTCAACCAGATATGACAATCTTGGAGAGGTTAACCAATCTGTTTTTACAATTTTAAATCCCACAGTCCTCTAACTGAGTTTGAATGATTTTATAATGATAAGGGTTCTTCCCAGTGGAGTCTTAAGGTCTGTTCAAGGATTGTGGAGTCACCAAGTGGAAATTTTTAGCTCCTTTCAGAGGTAAAAGGTCTTATGGTCCACCACCATGTTTATTTAATTCCAATCTGAAATATTTTTAGGTTTTTCTAAGTCATTTTTCGGTTTTGTGGTTGTTAAGAATATCCTAACTTTGTTTCAAAACTTAGCTAAGGTTGCGAGACAAAGGCAGTCTACTCTTATGGCTAAGCCAACTGATTTTTCAAGGTTTAGATGAAGTCTTAAGAGAAACCTAGGGTTTACCTAGTTTGTCACTGATTCAAACAAGTTCCATCATGATTACCTATAATAGGCAGTGCTTGAAAAGGCCGCTTTTTACTCTGGTTAATAAAGCAAATTCTCTATGAACCAAATCTCTGACGTCGTATGATTATCTTTAAATGAAAATGATTCTGGGTTCGATGTCCCCAGCGGAGTCGCCAGAAATGTTAGGTTCTGGTGGCTCAAGCTGGTTAATAAAGCAAGTGCTCGAATAGATTTGAACGTAAAAGCCTCTGAGTTTTTTCCCCAGTGGAGTCGCTAGAAATGTTAGGTCTCTGTAATTTATTAGCAAGATTGGGAGAGTCCAATCACAGAGTTAACATCATTTCAACCAACTTTGGGATTCTAGGATCTAGCCCTCCTGAATCCGGAGAGGGATCTCTCCAATATGTACAAAGATGGATATTGTCTTTGAAAGGCTTAAGGTAATGATATTAGGCTAGTTATGAAGGCCAAGGGTTTTGTTTTTTTTTGGATGGTTGAGCATGAAATGTTACTTGAGGGGAAAGTCCTAAGTGCAAAAAGTTTCAAAAGTGAGAAGTTGCAAGCAAATAGAACAGTTTTGGCAGATAGATAGATATAACGCTGGTTTTTAGTCCATTGGGCTATGGAGTCATATCCGGGCTTTAATTGAACAACAACATCAAGTGTGATCCAAGGGGCAAGTTATCTATACCACAAGATTATTGAGATTAAAATGATGAAATGGAAACATTAAAATGTTGGAGGGATGGAAACTGATAATAATTTCTCAGAGGATTTATAGTCAGTCCAAACAAGAAAAGCCTCTTAAGTAACTGTTTTAAAACCAACCAAGGACAGGGCTAACCATAGAATTCTTGGGCAAGTTCTTATTAAAGCAGCTTAATTGACAAAAAATCCAGTAATCCACATAATTACCTTCAGAAAGTATGAAAACACATAAGAAAAACAAAGTGTAACTTAAGATCAGATAAAGTACTTTTAAACCTAGTCTGCTTTCAGTCAACACCAAGGGAAACTTTCAGAATCTGCCTTTGGAGAAAAGAATCTAAGAATCAGGGCAAACCATATCTTCTCTAGTCTAACTTTAATAGCAAATAATGGAAATAACATTCGAGAACAATGTTTGAGCAAACAGAAGGACGAGGGAACACCAACATTCCTAACTGTTTAAACTGTATTGAATCATTCTTAAATAAACAAATCTGAAGAAAACATTAAGATAAATATTTCTCAGCCAGAGAAGGTTACTGCTATACAGAAAATCCTAACCCTGTTTAAACTGTTCTTTACAGAGGGAAAATGAACAATATGGCATACATAGAAGGAAAATGATTAACAAAGAAAGAAGCACTTCACCAGTAATAAAGACCAGGATCCCAAGAAACAGCTTTTATATTGATGTCAAACCAGTTACAATCTTCAAGTCCAATGTTTCATTTCAGCAATCATCTTCACTATTCAACCTAACTAATCTAGCACAAACAGAGCTTCAAGGGCCAGTGAACACTATGTACAAATAGAAGTCTTGAGCTCAAGTGTATTTCAAAGTTCTGCAACCAACCACTCCTCATCTTCTGTAGAAGTACTTATAGGAAGATGAGGAGGTGAGATTTTAACAAAATATCTCAAGGATAGTTAATGTAGAGTGAAGACTTCTTGGCCCTTTGAGAGGCTCGAGGGAAAAATTTACAGGTGGATCACTACATTAACTGTTTCACAATAAATATCAAAGCTTGGTGGAAGCTTTGTTTGAATTTGAGGCTCTGTGTATGTTTTTGGAGTAACTCTGCAGATATTTATTCATTGGTTTCCTTGCAGAAATAACTTCTTGGCGATGCTGGAGGCAGATATTTCTTCGAGCAATAACTTCGGCCTCTGTTCTGAATGGTTTGAGGTGAAGGTGGCTCGGTGGTAGCTGAGGAATCAATTTTCCCCAGATGTGGCGGTGGAGGCTTTCTGTCTGATAAAACACTTTATATTTTCCTTTAATCTGTGTTTTAGATTGGGGATTAGGCTTTTGATAACTGTCTTAGCCGTAATCCCCATAAAAACTGTCTTCAATCTTCATCTGCTGTGCTTTATTCTCAAAACTGATACTTTTTAACTGTGTTTGATTTAAAACAGTGTCTTGTCGATGTGCAGACCCGCGCTGGGCTTTACGGCATCAATACTCATAGAGTACTGACGAAACATGGAATAGAGCCCCGTGAATGGCTTCTTTAAGATAGCTCTAAGGCACATGAAACGTCTTTCCCATCCCTCGGCTTTCCTTCATTCTATAATGGAAAACCATTAAAACACCTGCAAAACAAAACAACAGTTAAGAAATCTTGCGGGAATAGGTTTAAACTGCTTCGGATGGCGGGGGAGGAGCGTAGCCGTCGGATGAAGGCAACCAACGGTGGAGATCTGCATAGAAAGGCAAAAAAGGATAGCGGGAGGAGAATAAGGAGGAGCAGTTTTGGACCGTCCGATCTGGACACGTGGACGGTCCAGATCTAATCGGAGGGTCTCAATCGGGGGTGGCAGAAAAGGGGATGCGATTGAAAATTCCAATGCGATTAAGCGCTGGCCGTTGATCTGCAGATCAGATCGATGGCGGAAAACGAATCAGCGGGTTTTGAAATGGTGGTAAGACTTGCGATCGGAGGGAATAAGGACCGTTGGATAGGCGGGAAATGGACGGCCCAGATTTAATCGGAGGATCGCAATCGGGGAGGTCACAAAACAACATGCGATTGAGCGCTGGTCGTTGATCTGAGGACCAGATCGACGGCGGGGAATGAATCGGAGGTAATTGCAAGGGGGTGAAACATTGCGATGCGATTTTGCGCGGACCGTTGGATCAAGGATTAGATCAACGGTCAAGAATAAATCGGAGGGAGCGCAGGATCGGAAGATCGGAGGTATGGACTGCGATTGATCAGAGGGCACACTTGAAGCATTGCGATTGAGAGTTTGCGATGCGATTGAGCGCAGGCCGTTGGATCAAAGGACTAGATCAACGGTCAGGATTGCTACGACCTACGCACCGGCGGAAAAAACCCTTAAACACATGAAAACCAAAGTTTTTTGCGAATAAAACAAGTTTAACGGATTGGGTGGAAAATATATAGGTAAAGGAAAAAGGCGCCCGATTGCGGGGCCGGGGGTTTTCACGGAATGTAATATGCCCGGGAGTTATAAAGACAAGGGCTAATTGCAATCGGGCCATTGAGCCTGGTCTTTCCGATCAACCCATTTGTATTGTTTCCGATTGCGATTGCGCAATCGGCTCTTTTCAATCAACCCATTTATATTCAGCACATGGTTTTAAGTTTTAACTTAGAACTTTCGGAAAGTGGGTTTTTGGGTTTACAAAGGAAAATGAGCTTTGTAATGGTTCAAAGTCATGCACCCTTTGGATATTTGCGATGCGATTAGCGTCGAAAGCTTTGGCGTTTCTTTTTAACACATGGGCATGTGAGGGGAAGTGGTTTAGGACTTAGCCCAAGGGGCTTAGGTCCATAGTAATAAAAATTTGATTTTTATGAGAAATTTTCAAGGATTTTAACGGATTTGGGGGTTCCGAAATAGTTAAAAAGTGAGTTTTTAACTATGAAAGGGGAAATTTTCATAAATGGAAAGAAGAGGACTTATGAAAACAAGGTAGTTTTGATGGAGAAAAAGGGGAGCAGATGAAAGGTTTTGAGAAGAGGAGAAATGGCGATATTTCAACAGTCTTTCAGTTGGAGTCAGCAGAAATTCCTGAGTATAAAAAATGGGACAGCAAATGAGGATTTTGGACAGAGGCATGAGGCCTTAAAGAGACTTCAAGAGCCAACAATTTTTTAGTGATAAAATTTGTTCCTTGGAGGCTCAAAAAAGATCATAGCCACCTTTTGGTATAACAAAATATTATAGGTGGCTAACATTTTCAATTAGATAACTTCCATTCACACAGTAGTGTGAGTTCCAAAATAATATATTCTCAAAATTCTAGACCCCTTTCTAAATGCATGGAAGGGGTTTAAATACTATTTAATATTACAAAAATAGAAGACTTGTAAAATAATTCTTCTAATATTACTCTAAACTAGATAACTATAAAATAGGAAAATAAAATGCATAAGTTATAACAGTCTATGACCATTTCTGGGATTCATTGTCTAGTTGGTCCTTGAGCTAGAATGCTTTGATCATGTGTTCGAGCTGGGGCGCGGGGGCGGGGGTGGGGGGGATGAATTGGCTAAATTCTCATCTGGCACGTGAATATTGCATCGTTGATTGTCAGAAGAAGTTGAGCTACTGCATTGGAGAGGCACCTTAATATTATCAATTGGTTATGAGGCTTTATCAAAAAGTACTAGTAAATCTCCATGTTTAATCTTGTCAGATTTTCTACGTCAAGAGATTTTCTATTTTATGTCTCTTGCCAAGATTGTTTTAGGAAACTGATTTCTGGAAAAGTGTCGTTTGATGCTTCATGAATCAAATTGGCTTGTAGAAGAGAATATTTTATATATTCGGAGATTTTGGAGGATAAATTATTAGCTTTGATAATATCTAATTCAACACTCTTCATTTTAACATCCCAATCTCCAAGTATTATATCTTTGATTGATTCTTTTAGACGGGGAAGATCGACCGCTCTATCTTGTGCAATATCTTGCCAATCAATGTATTTTAACACATTGTCATCAATCTCTTCATAATAAGTTCTCAGATTAGAAATATTAGTCACTAATTGGTAACTGGCCTTAACTTGCTACTTAATCTGAATGTACTTCTGATAGAAAACTGGTTGCTGCGTTTCTAGTAAAGCTTCAAAATCAGTTTCTTCCTTCTTTACTTCATTGATTTTGGGCTTCGCTTGGAGCTTTTCAATCTTCTGCTGCATTTGATGAATTAATTTATCTTTTTCTTAATTTCATTTTTCAGTTTGAGTTTGATACCTTCAAACTGTTGATGTGGATCATTAATTTTTGTCTGAAGCTCCTATTTGATTCTTTTCTTTTCATCAGAGAAAACTTGCTCTAGATGAGTAATTTTCTAGTCCTTTTCTAAAATCAATGATTCAACCTTGGCTCCCTTGTCAATTGTTGCATTTTCATAAGCATCTGCAAATTGAGATAATATATTAATCTCTTTTCCTAGAGATGATTTAGTTCCTTTCCAAAGGACTCGCATTAATGTAGAATCTATAGGCTCTTCAGGATATTCTTTTGTATTTCATTTCTTCTTTGACCTGGTCATGACAACTTTGTGCTTTGGGATATAAAACACATCTAGTGGCGGTATCTCTTCAAATTTCAAGACTATTTCAGTGGTCTAAAATTCTAGAATGATTTCCATATCTTGGGCTGGTGTCTCCTTTGGTTTCTCCTCTATAATATTTCTTCCTTGAATCTGACTCTGTTCAAGAATAATCTTGGAAACCTCTACAGTGAATGAGGTTTCTCTAATTTATTCTTGATTATGGGAGTTATCTATATCAATAGAGACATGTTGCATACTTGATTCTCCTATATGATTCATGGAACTTGAAGCACCTACCATAGGCATGGTTTCTGACCGAATGAAATTTTGAATGGCAGGGGAATCGATTTCTGATAGTGCTTTCTCAAATTCTTCCCAATTTTGGATGAATCTATCATCATGTTGAACATTAAAAAGTTCTTCTTCTTGTACTGGTATTGGTACTTGAGTAGTTGTAGCAATTATAATATATTCAGCCTTCGGCTCTAGTCTGTGAAACAAATAATATGGCAAATGAGCATTTCTCATTTATCGATACACTTTTAATCCTTCTGAATCTTCTTGACTGAGAATTTCTTCTACTTTATGCTGAACTTTTGAAAATTCATGAATTGATTCAAACATATCATCAAATATGTTAGGCTTGCTTGAAAATGCTCTCAACTTGACTAAATTCTTTATCTCTCTAGAAATACCATAGGGATCATAAGTTCTATAAGGAAACACTGGAAAGTTAAAAGGTTTTAGTCGATCAATTTCAAGACATGCATGCTTGAAATTTTCTAGGGAATACAAACCACAGGAAAAAGAAAAATTTGGCCAAACGGTGTTCTTGGCATATTTTAGGGTTTTGGTGAAACCATGACCAAATGTTTGATAAGCATTTTCTTTGGCTAAAAATTTATTTGGTATATACAAGGGTAGGACATGAGGATTGGAATAACTTCCAAAAATACAGATGTATGTAAAATTCTCTTCATCGAACCACCTACCTACAAACTTGAGACTCTTATTGGCTTCGAGAGTGACTCTAGTGATTTTTATTTCGACAATGACTTGGAAGACCAGGCACATTATATCATTGTATATTTGAAACATGTGAGAATGATATTTTGACTCCCATAAGAAATCTAACTGTACAAAAATAGGGTTTTCGACTTCTCTGGTCCATTTCCATCCTAGTGATGAAAATTCAAAGGAAAAACAGATCGTGTCTAAGATATAGGAGCTCATATAAAAAGAGGAGACTGCATGGGGTGGGGCATTTATATTTTCTCTATAGTTCGTAATAAATAAGATCAAATTATCAAAAAGAATGGTAGCCCAATCTAGAATATAGCCATCAGAGGCTGCTTCTATCAAGGGTGTCCAATTTTCTTTAAATTTGGTCTTATTTATAGATCCAAAGAGATGAAACATCATTGCAGCTATTTGAGAGAATGGGCTTTTGAGAGAGACGAATGAATACATATCCTTATCTTTGCACTTATGCTAGTTAGGATCATTTCTCAATTCTTTAATTACAGTCGCAGGATGGTCGTTCTCACGCATGAACTCTTGAACAAATTGGGCATCGTATCTCTTCTGGGGTTCTAGTAGTTTATAAATATTCTTGAGATCTGACGGTTTGAGTGAACCAATGACAATTCTGCTTTGAGTAAAAAATTGTCTATCTCTGATATCCATGTTGTCCAACACCCATTTCACTAAGTCATTGTATGGAAAAATTTTAGGACGAGCCACAATTCTTGGAAGAAAAGAATTGGCTGTGTCTATCCAAGATACAAAAACATTGGACAAAGTATCGTCGGCCAAAAATTTTCTGTCGAGCATTACTTTCATCTTCTCGTTCTCTAAAATCTAATAGATCCCTTCCCAGCTCATAGAACCAATTTATGAGTTGCATGTAGTATCCGAGATTAGGGGAGCCATTTCATCGTTTTCCTCTTGCTGTATGACTGAGAGTGATGGGGTGGCAGATTTCCTTCGCGCTTTAATTAGCCTTGACATCCTTTTATGCCTGAGTGTTTGGACTTACCATGTTGAAAGAAAAACCAGAGAGGATAAGCTAAAATCACTTTGAACGATATTAACTGTCCTGTAAACTTAACTCATACATATCGGAAATATATGATATTAATATTTGAAATAATCACAAATAAATTACACACTTCGAGATCATAAAACACATGAATTAACATTTAATTGACAAACATAGGTTCATGTGATAGTGACATATGTCATTATATCGGGGTTGATTGATCAACGATTTTGATCATTGGCGATTTATGATGCTCAGAGCAATCTCCAAAACATGAAGTGCGATATTGCGATGTTCCAGACATGATGCAATATCAACGTCTATCAAGTGATGGTTTGCAACGTCGGTGTCTATCAAGTGACAGCTTCGCTATTTCGCGTTTCGGAATTTCACAAGTGATTTTTCGCTATTTCACATTTCTACGTTTCGTAAGTTTGGAGATTCGTTGTTTCATGATTTTGCCGATATTTTTCCCCGCTTGCGTGCCTTTTTCGGTTTGAGGGTTCTTTTTAGGTGTTTTATTTTTTTTATAAAGCTTAAATTAATAATAAAAATTAACATTAAATTTTATTTCTAAAACAAATATTAACCTAAAAAATTTAAAAGGGTTCCCATTATCCTTTCTAAACTATTTTACTTAGATAATGGGGAGTTGTTGTAATACTACAACCTTTGGCAAAACACTGGAGGAATCAAGAATCTCTGATAAAGCTTAATACTTAAAGATAATATTCTAGGGAATTCAAATAAATAACTAAAATCTAAATTTGATATAGGTAAATTCAAATCTATATAGCATGATTTTACTTGAAAACCTTTCCTCTTTCTTTTGTGAATGAAATTTCTCTTTAAATGAATCAAATATTAATAAGTTGAAAATATAAATAAGAATTTCATCAAAGATTAGCTTATTTTATAATTTTATTAGTCACTAGTAGAGCCACTACTGCCAAAAGGCGTTTATAGCCTCGATATTGTTACTATTTAACCAAAAATGAATTGGTATCCTATCCATAATATAATAGATATCTTCAAAGGTAATATAATTGCTCTTTTTCTTTGTAGATTTTCTTTTTCCACTTTAAAATCATTATCCTAGTTTGGAGGCCAGGAGTGATAATTTCATTCACTGGTTATAATAAATTTGAACAAGTTGAGTCGTGATGAGATCCCTTGTCTCAAGTGTTCTTACGCGATGAGCCATTATCTTGTTTTGGTAGCCAATTGATAATGTCAAGTTTATTAGTTTCCTACGAATATGATGAGTCGTCTCGTGATGAGATCTCTCAACTTTGAAGTTTTTTATATTTTTGAATTACACTTTGAAAGATAAATCTAATATATAAATGAATGGGGAGGTTGTCATTTTTCTCTTTATGAGCTCTTGGATGACCATTTGAGTAAAAGATGTCAATACTTCAATGAAACTTCCTACTTCGTAAAAGTAACTTTTTGAACATGATCCGTGTCACAATAATTTTTCAAATCAGATCAGTTAGAAGTATTCTTCTTTCTAATTGGTTATTTAAATAAAAAATTTCCAAATAATTAGAGAATTCTATTTATAATTTATTTCCTTTATTTTATATCTCTAATGATTAATATTTCCATTTTCAAGAAAATAACAAAGTGTTTCACCTTTTGCATAATATTGCAATAACTTGGTTTATTTTAAATCAAATATATCTACATATTTATACAAAAGAACAATTGTTCTTTAGGAAATTTATTTTTTAAGGACAAGTCCATTAACAGGAAGAGTTTCCTTCTTCCCTTGTAAATCTTGTAACATAAAAGTTGATGGACCTATTTTTTCAATTATTTGAAAAGGACCATGCCAGAGTTTTTGAAATTTTGTATGTTTTCCTTTATCGTCATGCACTTTATCCCATTTCAATACCAAATCTCCAATCTCAAATTGTTTAGTCTTGAATGTATTTGAATCAAACGAATTTTTGATCAACTCTTGATGATGACTATGTACCATTTTTTCTTTCTCTCATTCTTCTTCCATTTTAATTATTTCAGACATTCTTAATTGTAATGAAGAGAAATGTTGTTCATTAATGAATTGAACTAGGGCTTTTGATGGGATAGTTATATTCAAAGGTAAAATTTCCTCCTTGCTATATACCAATCGAAAAGGAGAAGTTCCTAT
Organism: Pinus albicaulis; assembly: GCA_034641835.2. Lineage (NCBI taxonomy): Eukaryota > Viridiplantae > Streptophyta > Pinopsida > Pinales > Pinaceae > Pinus > Pinus albicaulis. The sequence continues at coordinate 1,741,516,285 of CM076578.1, read as the reverse complement.
TGAAGCTTTTCTAGTTATCCTATCTGCCCATAATGCAAAGGTTAAAGATTTATGCCAGTTTTTCTGATTTTGATCAATAGTTCACTTGATTATCCTTATGAGGTTTTTATTTGTTGATTATGCTAGACCATTTCCTTGACGATAATAATTTGCAAAATATTTTAATTTGAAACCTCTTTTTAAAACAAATCCATTCATAACATTACCCGAAAAATAAGAAACATTTTCAAATACCAAAGCGTTAGGAACACCAAACCTTGTAACGATGAATTGATCAATAAACTTAGTAATGTTTTCTGAATTGGTTGTCTTGAGAGGTATTGCTTCTACCCACTTCGTAAAATAATCTTTAGCAGTCAGTAATATTTGTGATGTTTAGAATAATGAGGAAAGATCTCACCTATTATATCAAGTCCCCATTGTTCAAAAGGTTGTTCCATATTGACTGGTTGAAGTGGCATTGGAGCTTTTCTTTATCTTCCTGTTGCAGTTTGACAAATCTTACAATTTCTAACATAACTTTGTGCATCTTTGAATAATGTTGACCAATAATATCCTGCATGTAAATTTTTTAGTGTTGTGGTGTGTCCACCAAAGTGTCCACATGGTGGTCTGTCATGGAGTTCCTGAAGCACATTAGGTATTTCAGTTCTCTCTAAGCATATGAGTAAAACAAATTCATAATTTTTTCTGAATAATACATCATTAACCATTTGATACCGATTATATTTCAATCTTAATGCTTGTTTTCTTTTAAAATCTGAATTTTGTGGAGTATAACCATTATTTGAATAAAATATTAAATCTGCATATTAAGATTGAAGGTTAACGTTGAGTACCTATGTAAAATTTTCAATGCTAGTTGTTACCTCATCTGATGATGTATCATTCATCCCTATAATCAACCTACAAAATCCTTGACCTCTTACAATTTGAGCGGGTTTTATCTCTAAATTGTATTCTTGCATTTTAGTTACCCAATTGGCCCTTTTTTCTCCTAGTTCCTTCTGTATTAGTATTTTCTTGATTGCTGAGAAAGGAACAAATACCTTGACATGAGTTTTCAAGAGAAATGGTCTAAAATATTTGACCGCTTTATAAATTGCAAATGCCTATTTTTCAACTCCAGAATAATTCAATTCAGCTCCATGAATTTTAGAACTAGAAAAAAAAAATTGTGGTTTCGACTTTTTATCATCTGGTTGAGTTAAGACCGCTACATATGATAGTTTTGAGGCAAAGTTATATAAAATGAAATCATTGGAAAATTAGCAGTTGAAAGAGAAGGAGCATCAATGATGGCATGTTTGATGATTTGAAAGGCTTCCTTTTCTTCCTCTCCCCATTTAAACAATGTATCCTTTCTGATAATTTTTTGTAATGGAAGAAATACTTGTGAAAAATATGGAATGAATCGTTTGAAAAAAATTATCTATCCTAAAAGATATTGAATTGATTTATTATTACGGGGTAGTGGGAGTTCTGAAATTGTTTTAATCGTGTTTGGATCAATACAAGTTCCATTCCTTGAGATAATAAAACCTATAAGTTTACCTTCATTTAAAGAAAAAATTTTCTACTTTGGATTAAGAGAGATCCCAAATCTCCTGCATCTTTCAAAGATCTGCTTTAATTCATGCAAGTGATTGTTTCTATCTTTTGAATATATGGTTATATCATCAAGGTATACTACCACTGTTTTATTGATCAATCCTTTGAATGAAATATCCATGGCTCTCTAGAATGTGGCTCCTGCATTCATTAGTCCAAAGGGCATCTTCCGATATGCATATGTTACCCATTTGGTTCAAAATGTTGTTTTCAAACTATCTTCTGGATGAACCAAAATATGGTTGTACCGTGAAAATCCATCTAAAAAAGACTTTAATTCAAAACCTGCTACCAATTGTAAAACTTGTTCCATTGATGGAAAAGGAAAATTATCCTTTTGACATGTTTTTTTCAAATTCATGAAATCAATACAAATCCGAATATCTCCATTCTTTTACCTAACACATACAAAATTAGAAACTCATTTTGAATGTCTAACAGGAAAAATGATCTTGGATTTCAATAGTTTGTTTAATTCATTTTGTATTTGAGTTTCCAAGTTCATATGAATTTTCCTGAGCTTTTTTTGAATAGGTTTAACATCAGGTACTATAGGAATAATATGTTGAATTATTGATGGGTCATATGTTCTAAGCCATTGGTAATCCCATGCAAATATATCTTTGTATCTTTTCAATAATGAAATGAATGCATTTATTTCTTCCAATGAAAGGCTAAGCCCTGGATTTATATATCGATGCAACTCAGTATATCCTAAGTTAACTAATTCATGCCTTAGAGTGGAAATTTGTAGCTTAGAATTGTTGACTTTCTTGAATCTATATTTTAAATCATATAAATATTCAAGCTTTACTATGGATTTTGGCAAAATATTTTTATCAGTTTGTTGCTTGATTTTATTATCATGTTCATCTTCATCCATAATTTGATCATCATATGTTTTATCAGAAGTAAGAAACCTTAAAATATCACTATCGTCATTAAAATCCCGCCAACTAGTAACATTATCTGGTATAGATGGTCAGAAAATTAATTCAATAGAGAATCTGGCAGGACTAAAATATTCAGGTGGAATAAGATTGGAGGCAACATTAGCGAAAAGGTCGGTGTTGGCGTTCTGTAATCTAGGGATAGGAGAGATATTGAATGCAATAAAATGAGATGTGAGGTCCTGAACCAAAGATTGGTAATGTTTTAAGTGAATTGAGAGATAGTGAATGGCATTTTGAACTTGTCTTAACACAATATCTGAATCTCCAAACACCTTAATATACTATATATCAAGACTAATTGCTTTTCGGAGACCTTGAACCAATGGCTAGTATTCAACAATATATTTAGTGCATTCAAATTCTAGCCTACAAGCTAGCATGGTTTTCTCGCCTTTTGGACTAATAAGTACACATCCTGCTCTTGCTCCATCATTGGATCTTGATATGTAAAAATAAAGTTTTCAAAATGGATATTGGATTATCATTTATTTTTCAAATTTAAGCATCTAATGGAATAATATTGAGAAAAATTTTCAACTTGTGATTTAACAAATTTAACTGAAAAATGTGAACTTTGCACATTGAAATTTCCTAAGAATGAATCTATGGAATAATTTCCCAAAATGTTATTGTTAAATGCTATGGGCTCCTTTTCTTCTCCAAGATCTGTGACTAAATACTTCGTATCTTTTTCGTAGTCAACTCTGATTTGGTTTGGCTTTCCATTATATGGGAGCCACATATGAGACCAGTCTGTTGCAAAATATCCATGTAATTTTTCGGACCAATCTCGGCTAAGAACTAGACTGTAAAATTCAGGGATGTCTACAATCAATATATCAGTAATCTAAGTGACTTTTGGATTTGATGACAATCTAAAACTTACTAAGTTGATCTCTCCTAAGACTTTAAATTTTTTTCTATCCAATTGAACTATACTAACTAATGAATTTTGGGGTACGATATTTAATTTTTCACATATTGAATATGGAATTATATTGGATGAAGCCCCTAGATCAATCAAACAGTTATGAAAATTTCTATTGTAGATTTGAAAAGTCAAAAGAAAAGGAGGAGTATGAAAATTAGATCTATCACCAATCAAAATAGAGTCTGAAGCATTAACCTTGTTTGAATTATCAATAATAGGTTTCCCTATTCCATTAGTTGCTTTAGTAACAACAGTTGGAGGAAGAGGGGATGTTTTTACTGCATTCAAATATTTCATTAAGATTTTATGTTGTTGGTTTAATTTGCTAACTTTATAAAGAGAAATATTGGATTTAATCTTCTTCATATCCTCGATTATATTATCCTCAATAGTATCAGATACTACCAAGGTTTTAGATTGAGGATTGGGTGTAGATTTAACTGGTTGGGAATCCGTAGTAACCCGCTGAGATGGTTTGACTAGAGGTTTCTTATTGACATGTTCATCCTTAGCAATAGAAGTGGGAATTTTATTTTTTTGAGTTAACTGAGTTGGTTCTATAGAATTCCTACTTCTAGTGCTAATAGGCATGTCTTCGGATTCTTTCTCTTTATCATAGGAAGGTAAAACGAAATCCCATAATCCATGTAATTCAAAAATTCCTTCATCTTGTGATTCATCAATAGAAACTCCGTTTTCTTCTTCTTGATCTTCTTGATGATTAGAAATAATGTTGGGAGGTTGAGAAACAAAATATTGATTTTTTTCTAAATGATCTAAAGGGTTTTCTGGTAGAGGTTTCAACAACCTGATTTTTTATTTCAAGCATATAATTGGACATGGTTTTAATAAATTTTTGCAATCCCTCGAGATCAAAAGGATCTTTAGGAGTTTTATTCTTTGACTCATCTTTGAATGTTACCTTTTTAGATATTTTATCTTCAAGCTCAGTTTTATTTTATAAATCAACAATTCTTCTCTTAATGGGCAAAGCTTCTTTCATGTTTTCTACAAGAGTGAATTTATTAGCTCTATCTAACAAAATTGCTATATTAGAAGGCAAAGAAGATATGTACCATTCTATTTGTACATCCAATCTAGGTTTAGAGGTAGCTGGGATTTTGTTTAATAACTTGTTAAAATTGGAGTTTAAGTATTTGATATTTTCACCTATATTAGCTTTTAAATTAGAAATATCATTGATTAATGATGCAATTGTCCTATCATCACCAAATTTAGCAAGAAATAATTCTTGGAAAGTATTCCAATTGCCTATAGAACATGAAGGGAGTGAAAAATACCAGGATCCTGCAGATCCTCAGAAAGTATATGGAGACAATCTAACTACAAGATCTTCATGTTCAACATCGTTAAGATTCATGGCTAAAATAAAATTATTTAGATTTTCTTCGGCAGGAAGACCATCATCAGGATTATACTTTGGTAACAATGTTTCTGGATGATCTGGGATAGGATGTAAATTTACCATTTGAACAACACCTGGATTGACCCATGGTAAGTTAGCCATTTCTTGACTTGTTGGTTACGAAGCTGAGATAGTAGGTCTATAAGCAGATGTGGATGGTGAAGAACTAACTACTAGTCTAGTACTACTTACAACAACACTAATTATTTAAGCAAAAATGGGTTGATTAGAGGAGAATTTGGGAGTAAATGGAGATGAAGATGATGTGATCTCACTGATACCCGATTAAGATGCTGATGTGGTAGCTTTCTTAAAATGAGATAAAATAGGAAACTCAAAAGGACTTATCCCAAGTTTTTCACTTTTTGATTGAGTTAACACATCAATACCTTAAAAATTGGATGTAATAACTTATTAAGAAATTTCCGGATAAGTTGTCTTATCTGGAGATATAACTATTTTCTATAACCTTTCAATCAAAGACTAAAATTCAGGAGACTCAGGAATATGATCTAAAGAAGGTCTACGAGGTAATGTTTCAGGAGATGTAAGAAATGGCTCTATAACTTTAGATTTATGACTTGGAGATAGTGAACGAGATCTAAAAGATGTAGAAGCTTTGGAGGGAGATTGACTCTTACATTGGCTTTTCAATTGAGGTTCAAAATTATATGCCATACATAGTCGGAGGTTCAAGCCCTCCTTCTAGCATGAAAAATTTTGAAGGCTGGAAAGTGACTTTCTCAATATTAGGGATTCCACCTGATTGGGAGCTGAATGCAACTCCTTTTCTGTTGAAAATGGTGGGTTCAACTGGGGATAAAGGGACCAGTTTCCCATATAAAAAGAGAAATGAAATCAACACTAATCGGGTCATTTATTCTAATGATAACATAAATTAAAACTAATACAACTATTTCTCGGGATTAGATTCTTATATATGATTAAGGCAATATTTCACAAGAACAAAATAATATAGATCATTGCATTCTTAATGAATATAAACTCATTTAAGAATCTAAACCAATTTAATTGATTTAGTTAATGAAAAACATTAATCAGATAAAAGATCCGTAAGTATCACATCTAACAACATATCGTTCAATACATTATATCAGTAGTAATAAGAACATATATCACTTCAATGCTTTATCAGAGTGAAACTAATAAAAAGAATAAGTTTTCTAAAATATTAGGAACATAAAACAATTAATACACAAATAATAGTACTTGCTGCATTATAGCTTTAGATCTGAAAATATAGCTTCAAAGGTTTAGATTTTCAATTAGATAACTTCCATTCACATAGTAGTGTGAGTTCCAAAATCAATATTCTCAAAATTCTGGACCCCTTTCTAAATGCATGGAAGGGGTTTAAATACTATTTAATATTACAAAAATAAAAGACTTGTAAAATAATTCTTCTAATAGTACTCTAAACTAGATAACTATAAACTAGGAAAATAAAATGCATAGGTTATAACAGTCTATGACCGTTTCCGGGATTCATTGTCTAGTTGGTCCTTGAGCTAGAATGCTTTGATCATGTGTTCGAGCTGGGGCGCAGGGACGGGGGGGGATGAATTGGCTGCATTCTCATCTGGCACATGAATATTGCATCGTTGATTGTCAGAAGAAGCTGAACTACTACATTGGAGAGGCACCTCAATATTATCAATTGGTTATGAGGCTTTATCAACAAGTACTAGTAAATCTCCATGTTTAATCTTCTCAGATTTTCTATGTCAAGAGATTTTCTATTTTATGTCTCTTGCCAAGATTGTTTTAGGAAACTGATTTCTGGCAAAGTGTCCTTTGATGCTTCATGAATCAAATTTGCTTGTAGAAGAGAATATTTTATATATTCGGAGATGTTGGAGGATAAATTCTTAGCTCTGATAATATCTAATTCAACACTCTTCATTTTAACATCCCAATATCCAAATATTATATCTTTGATTGATTATTCTAGACGGGGAAGATCAACCGCTCTACCTTGTGCAATATCTTGCCAATCAATGCATTTTAACACATTTTCATCAATCTCTTCATAATAAGTTCTCATATTAGAAATATGAGTAACTAATTGGTCACTGGTCTTGACTTGCTACTGAATCTGAATGTACTTCTGATATAAAACTGTTTGCTGAGTTTCTATTAAAGCTTCAAACTCAGTTTCTTCCTTCTTTACTTCATTGATTTCGGGCTTCTCTTGGAGCTTTTCAATCTTTTGCTACATTTGATGAATTAATTTATCTTTTTTCTTAATTTCATTTTCCAGTTTGAGTTTGATACCTTCAAACTGTTCCTGCGGATCATTAATTTTTGTCTGAAGCTCCTATTTGATTCTTTGCTTTTCATCAGAGAAAAATTGCTCCAGATGAGTAATTTTCTGGTCCTTTTATAAAATCAATCATTCAACCTCAGCTCCCTTGTCAATTTTTGCATTTTCATAAGCACATGCAAATTGAGATAATATATTAATCTCTTTTCCTAGAGATGATTGAGTTCCTTTCCAAAGGACTCACATTAATGTAGAATCTATAGGCTCTTCAAGAGATTCTTCTGTGTTTCATTTCTTCTTTGACCAGGTCATGAAAACTTTGTGCTTTTGGCTATAAAACACATCTAGTGGCGGTATCTCTTCAACTTTCAAGACTATTTCAGTGGTCAGAAATTCTAGAATGATTTCCATATCTTGGGCTGGTATTTCCTCTGGTTTTTCCTCTATAAAATTTCTTCCTTGAATCTGACTCTATTCAAGAATAATCTTGGAAACCTCTACAATGAATGAGGTTTCTCTAATTTATTCGTGATTATGGTAGTTATCTATATCAATAGAGACATGTTGCATACTTGATTCTCCTATATGATTCATGGAAATTGAAGCACTTACCATAGGCATGGTTTCTGACCGAATGAAATTTTGAATGGCAGGGGAATCGATTTCTGATAGTGCTTTCTCAAATTCTTCCCAATTTTGGATGAATCTATCATCATGTTGAACATTAAAAAGTTCTTCTTCTTGTACTGGTATTGGTACTTGAGTAGTTGTAGCAATTATAATATATTCGGCCTTCGGCTCTAGTCTGTGAAACAAATAATATGGCAAATGAGCATTTCTCATTTATCGATACACTTTTAATCCTTCTGAATCTTCTTGACTGAGAATTTCTTCTACTTTATGCTGAACTTTTGAAAATTCATGAATTGATTCAAACATATCATCAAATATGTTAGGCTTGCTTGAAAATGCTCTCAACTTGACTAAATTCTTTATCTCTCTAGAAATACCATAGGGATCATAAGTTCTATAAGGAAACACTGGAAAGTTAAAAGGTTTTATTCGATCAATTTCAAGACATGCATGCTTGAAATTTTCTAGGGAAAAAAACCACAGGAAAAAGGAAAAGTTGGCCAAACAGTGTTCTTGGCATCTTTTAGGGTTTTGGTGAAACCATGACCAAATGTTTGACAAGCGTTTTCTTTGGCTAACAATTTATCTGGTATATACAAGGGTAGGACATGAGGATTGGAATAACTTCCAAAAATACAGATGTATGTAAAATTCTCTTCATTGAACCACCTACCTACAAACTTGAGACTCTTATTGGCTTCGAGAGTGACTCTAGTTATTTTTCTTTCGACAATGACTTGGAAGACCAGGCACGTTATATCATTACATATTTGAAACATGTGAGAATGATATTTTGACTCCCATAACAAATCTAACTGTACAAAAATAGGGGTTTCGACTTCTCTGGTCCATTTCCATCTTAGTGATGAACATTCAAAGGAAAAACAGACTGTGTCTAAGATATAGGAGATCATATAAAAAGAAGAGACTACATGGGGTGGGGCATTTATATTTTCTCTATAGGATGTAATAAATAATATCAAATTATAAAAAGGAATCGTAGCCCAATCTATAATATAGCCATCAGAGGCTGCTTCTATCAAGGGTGTCCAATTTTCTTTAAATTTGGTCTTATTTATAGATCCAAAGAGATGACACATCATTGCAGCTATTTGAGAGAATGGGCTTTTGAGAGAGATGAATGAATACATATCCTTATCGTTGTGCTTATGCTAGTTAGGATCATTTCTCAATTCTTTAATTATAGTCGCAGGATGGTCGTTCTCGCGCATGAACTCTTGAACAAATTGGGCATCGTATCTCTTCTGGGGTTCTAGTATTTTATACATTTTATTGAGATTTGATGGTTTGAGCGAACCAATTGTTAGTATGAATTGTCTATCTCTGATATCCACGTTGTCCAACACCCATTTCACTAAGTCATTGTATGGCAGAATTTTAGGACGAGCCACTATTCTGTGAAGAAAAGAATTGGCTGTTTCTATCCAAGATACAAAATCATTGGAAAAGGTATCATCGGCCACAACTTTTGTGTCGAGAATTACTTTCATCTTCTCATTCTCTAACAGCTAATAAATCCCTTCCCAGCTCATAGAACCAATTTATGAGTTGCATGTAGTATCCGAGAATAGGGGAGCCATTTCGTCATTTTCCTCTTGCTGTATGACTGAGAGTGATGGGGTGGCATATTTTCTTCGCGCTTTAATTAGCCTTGACATCCTTTTATGCCTGAGTGTTTGGACTTTCCATGTTGAAAGAAAAACTTGAGAGGATAAGCTAAGATCACTTTGAACGATGTTAACTGTCCTGTAAACTTAACTCATGCATATGGGAGATATATGATATTAATATTTGAAATAATCACAAATAAATTACACACCTCAAGATCATAAAACACATGAATTAACATTTAATTGAAAAACATAGGTTCATGTGATAGTGACATATGTCATTATATCGGGGTTGATTGATCAACGATTTTGATCATTGGCGATTTATGATGCTTAGAGCAATCTCCAAAACATGAAGTGCGATATTGAGATGTTCCAGACATGATGCAATATCAATGTCTATCAAGTGATGGTTTGCAACATCGGTGTCTATCAAGTGACGCCTTCGTTATTTCACGTTTTGGCATTTCACAAGTGATTTTTCGCTATTTCACATTTCTACATTTCATAAGTTTGGAGATTCGTTGTTTCATGATTTTTCCGATATTTTTCCTCGCTTATGTGCCTTTTTCGGTTTGAGGATTCTTTTTAGGTGTTTTATTTTTTTAATAAAGCTTAAATTAATAATAAAACTTAACATTAACTTTTATTTCTAAAACAAATATTAACCTAAAAAAATTAAAAGGGTTCCCATTATCCTTTCTAACCTATTTTACTTAGATAATGGGGAGTTGTTGTAATACTACAACATTTGGCGAAACACTGAATGAATCAAGATCTCTGGTAAATCTTAATACTTAAAGATAATATTCTATGGAATTCAAATAAATAACTAAAATTTAGATTTGATATAGGTAAATTCAAATCTAAATAGCCTGATTTTACTTGAAAAACTTTCCTCTTTCTTTTGCGAATGAAATTTCTCTTTAAATGAGTCAAATCTTAATAAGTTGAAAATATAAATAAGAATTTCATCAAAGATTAGTTTATTTTATAATTTTATTAGTCACTAGTAGAGCCACTACTGCCAGAAGGCATTTATAGCCTCGATAGTGTTACTATTTAACCAAAAATGAACCGGCATCCTATCCATAATATAATAGATATCTTCAAAGGTAATATAATTGCTCTTTTTCTTTGTAGATTTTCTTTTGCCACTTTAAAATCATTATCCTAGTTTGGAGGCCAGGAGTGATAATTTCATTCACTAGTTATAATAAATTTGAAAAAGTTGATTCGTGATGAGATCCCTTGTCTCAAGTTTTTTTATGCCATGAGCCATTATCTTGTTTTTGTAGCCAATTGATAATGTCAATTTTATTAGTTTCCTACGAATATGATGAGTCGTCTCGTGATAAGATCTCTCAACTTTGAAGTTTTTTATATTTTTGAATTACACTTTGAAAGATAAATCTAATATATAAATGAATGGGGAGGTTGTCATTTTTCTCTTTATGAGCTCTTGGATGACCATTTGAGTAAAAGATGCCAATACTTCAATGAAACTTCCTACTTCGTAAAAGTAACTTTTTGAACATGATCCATGTCACAATAATTTTTCAAATCACATAAGTTAGAAGTATTCTTCTTTCTAATTGGTTATTTAAATAAAAAATTTCCAAATAAATAGAGAATTCTATTTATGATTTATTTCCTTTATTTTATATCTCTAATGATTAATATTTCCATGTTCAAGAAAATAACAAAGTGTTTCACCTTTTGCATAATATTGCAATAACTTGGTTTATTTTAAATCAAATATATCTACATATTTATACAAAAGAACAATTGTTCTTTTAAGAAAAGTAGTTTTTAAGGACAAGTCCATTAATAGGAAGAGTTTCCTTCTTCCCTTGTAAATCTTGTAACATAAAATTTGATGGACCTATTTTTTCAATTATCTGAAAAGGACCAAGCCAGAGTTTTTGAAATTTTGTATGTTTTCCTTTATCGTCATGCACTTTTTCCGATTTCAATACCAAATCTCCAATCTCAAATTGTTTAGTCTTGAATGTATTTGAATCAAACAAATTTTTGATCAACTCTTGATGATGACTATGTACCATTTTTTCTTTCTCTCATTCTTCTTCCATTTTAATTATTTCAGACATTCTTAATTGTAATGAAGAGAAAGGTTTTTCATTAATGAATTGAACTAGGGCTGTTGATGGGATAGTTATATTCAAAGGTAAAATTTCCTCCTTGCTATATACCAATCGAAAAGGAGAAGTTCCTATTGAAGATTTTATAGTTATCCTATTTGCCCATAATGCAAAGGTTAAAGATTTATGCCAGTTTTTCTGATTTTGATCAATAGTTCACTTGATTATCCTTGTGAGGTTTTTATTTTTTGATTATGCTAGACCATTTCCTTGAGGATAATAATTTGCAAAATATTTTAATTTGAAACCTCTTTTTAAAACAAATCCATTCATAACATTACCCGAAAAATAAGAAGAATTTTCAAATACCAGAGCGTTAGGAACACCAAACCTTGTAACGATGAATTGATTAATAAACTTAGTAATGTTTTCTGAATTGGTTGTCTTGAGAGGTATTGCTTCTATCCACTTCGTAAAATAATCTTTAGCAGTCAATAATATTTGTGATGTTTAGAATAATGAGGAACAATCTCACCTATTATATCAAGTCCCCATTGTTCAAAAGGTTGTTCCATATTGACTAGTTAAAGTGGCATTGGAGCTTTTCTTTGTCTTCCTGTTGCAGTTTGACAAATCTTACAATTTCTGACATAAATTTGTGCATATTTGAATAATGTTGGCCAATAATATCCTGCATGTAAATTTTTTTGTGTTGTGGTGTCTCCACCAAAGTGTCCACATGCTGGTCTGTCATGGAGTTCCTGAAGCACATTAGGTATTTCAGTTTTCTCTAAGCTTATGAATAAAACAGAGTCATAATTTTTTCTGAATAATACATCATTAACTATTTGATACTGATTATATTTCAATCTTAATGCTTGTTTTCTTTTAAAATCCAAATTTTGCGGAGTATAACCATTATTTAAATAAAATATTAAATATGCATATTAAGATTGAGGGTTAACATTGAGTACCTATGTAAAATGTTCAATGCTATTTGTTACCTCATTTGATGATGTATCATTCATCCTTGTAATCAACCTACAAAATCCTTGACCTCTTACAATTTGAGCGGGTTTTATCTCTAAATCGTATTCTTGCATTTTTGTTACCCAATTGGCCCTATTTTCTCCTAGTTCCTTCTGTATTAGTATTTGCTTGACTGATGAGAAAGGAAAAAATACCTTGACATGAGTTTTCAAGAGAAATGGTCTAAAATATTTGACTGCTTTATAAATTGCAAATGCCTATTTTTCAACTCCTGAATAATTCAATTCAGCTCCTTGAAAGTTAGAACTAGAAAAAAACAATTGGGGTTTTGACTTTTTATCATCTGGTTGAGTTTAGACCACTACATATGATAGTTTTGAGGCAAAGGTATATAAAATGAAATCATTGGAAAATTAGGTGTTGAAAGAGAAGGAGCATCAACGATGGCGCGTTTGATGATTTGAAAGGCTTCCTTTTCGTCTTCTCCACATTTAAACAATGTATCCTTTCTGATCATATTTTGTAATGGAAGAAATACTTGTGAAAAATCTGGAATGAATCGTTTCAAAAAATTTATTTGTCCTAAAAGATATTGAATTGATTTATTATTATGCGGTAGTGGGATTTCTGAAATTGTTTTAATCATGTCTGGATCAATACAGGTTCCATTCCTTGATATAATAAAACCTATAAGTTTACCTTCATTTAAAGAAAAAATTTTCTACTTTGGATTAAGAGAGATCCCAAATCTCCTGCATCTTTCAAAGATCTGCTTTAATTCATGCAAGTGATTGTTTCTATCTTTTGAATATATGGTTATATCATCAAGGTATACTACCACTGTTTTATTGATCAATCCTTTGAATGAAATATCCATGGCTCTCTAGAATGTGGCTCCTGCATTCATTAGTCTGAAGGGCATCTTCTGATATGCATAAGTTACCCATTTGGTTCGAAATGTTGTTTTCAAACTATCTTCTAGATGAACCAAAATATGGTTGTACCATGAAAATCCATCTAAAAAAGACATTAATTCGAAACCTGCTACCAATTGTAAAACTTGTTCCATTGATGGAAAAGGAAAATTATCCTTTTGACATGTTTTTTTCAAATTCCTGAAATCAATACAAATCTGAATATCTCCATTGTTTTACTTAACAGGTACAAAATTAGAAACCCATTTTGAATTTCTAACAGGAAAAATGATCTTGGCTTTCAATAGTTTGTTTAATTCATTTTGTATTTGAGTTTCCAAGTTCATATGAATTTTCCTGAGATTTTTTTGAATAGGTTTAACATCAGGTACTATAGGAATAATATGTTGAATGGTTGATGGGTCATATTTTTTAAGCTCTTCGTAATCCCATGCAAAAATATCTTTGTATCTTTTCAATAATGAAATGAATGCATTTATTCCTTCCAATGAAAGGATAAGCCCTGGATTTATATATTGATGCAACTTAGTAGATCCTAAGTTAACTAATTCATGCCTTAGAGTGGAACTTTGTAGCTTAGAATTATTGACTTTCTTGAATCTATCTTTTAAATCATATAAATATTCAAGCTTGACTATGGATTTTGGAAAAATATTTTTATCAGTTTTTTGCTTGATTTGATTATCATGTTCATCTTCATCCATAATTTGATCATCATATGTTTTATCAGAAGTAAGAGACCTTAAAATATCACTATCGTCATTAAAAACCCACCAACTAGTAACATTGTATGGTATAGATGGTCGGAAAATTAATTCAATAGAGATTCTAGCAGGACTAAAATCTTCAGGTGGAATAAGCTTGGAGGCAACATTAGCGAAAAGGTCGGTGTTGGCGTTCTGTAATCTAGGAATAGGAGAGATATTGAATGCAATAAAATGAGATGTGAGGTCCTAAACCAAAGATTGGTAATGTTTTAAGTGAATTGAGAGATAGTGAATGGTGTTTTGAACTTGTCTTAACACAATATATGAATCTCCAAACACCTTAATATATTATATATCAAGACTAATTTCTTTTCGGAGACCTTGAACCAATGGCTAGTATTCAACAATATATTTAGTGCATTCAAATTCTAGCCTACAAGCTAGCATGTTTCTCTCACCTTTTGGACTAATAAGTACACATCCTACTCCTGTTCCATCATTGGATCTTGATATGTCAAAATAAAGTTTTCAAAATGGATATTGGATTATCGTTTATTTTTCAAAATTTAAGCATCTAATGGAATAATTCTGAGAAAAATTTTCAACTTGTGATTTAACAAATTTAACTGAAAAAGGTGAACTTTGCACATTGAAATTTCCTAAGAATGAATCTACGGAATAATTTCCCAAAATGTTATTCTTAAATGCTATGGGCTCATTTTCTTCTCCAAGATCTGTGACTAAGTACTTCGTATGTTTTTCGTAGTCAAATCTGATTTGGTTTGGATTTCCATTATATGGGAGCCACATATGAGACCAGTCTGTTGCAAAATATCCATGTAATTTTTCGGACCAATCTCGGCTAAGAACTAGACTGTAAAATTCAGGGATGTCTGCAATCAGTATATCAGTAATATAAATGACTTTTGGATTTGATGACAATCTAAAACTTACTGAGTTGATCTCTCCTAAGACTTTAAATTTTGTTCTATCCAATTGAACTATACTAAATACTGAATTCTGGGGTGCGATATTTAATTTTTCACAAATTGTATATGGCATTATATTGGATGAAGCCCCTGAATCGATCAAACAGTTATGCAAATTTCTATTGTAGATTTCGAAAGTCAAAAGAAAAGGAGGATTATGAAAATTAGATCTATCACCAATCAAAATAGAGTCTGAAGCATTAACCTTGTTTGAATTATCAATCGGAGGTTTCCCTATAACATTAGTTTCTTTAGCAACAACAGTTGGAGGAAGAGGGGATGTTTTTACTGCATTCAAATATTTCATTAAAATTTTATGTTGTTGGTTTAATTTTCTAACTTTATAAAGAGAAATATTGGATTTAATCTTATTCATATCCTCGATTATATTATACTCAATAGTATTAGATATTACCAAGGTTTTAGATTGAGGATTGGGTGTAGATTTAACTGGTTGGGAATCCGTAGTAACCCGCTGAGATGTTTTGACTATAGGTTTCTTATTGAAATGTTTATACTTAGCAATAGAAGTGGGAATTTTATTTTTTTGAGTTAACTGAGTTGGTTCTATAGAATTCCTACTTCTAGTGCTAATAGGCATGTATTTGGCTTCTGTCTCTTTATCAGAGGAAGGTAAAACGAAATCCCATAATCCATGTAATTCAACAATTCCTTCATCTTGGGATTCATCAACAGAAACTGTGTTTTCTTCTTCTTCTTCTTCTTGATGAGATTCAACATTAGAAATAACGTTGGGAGGTTGAGAAACAAAATATTGATTTTTTTCTAAATGATCTAAAGGGTTTTCTGGTAGAGGTTTCAACAACCTGATTTTTTATTTCAAGCATATCATTGGACATGGTTTTAAGAAATTTTTGCAATCCCTCGAGATCAAAAGTATCTTTAGGAGTTTTCTTCTTTGACTCATCTTTGAATGCTACCTTTTTAGATCTTTTATCTTCAAGCTCAGTTTTATTTTATAAATCAACAATTCTTCCATTAATGGGCAAATCTTCTTTCATGTTTTCTACCAGAGTGAATTTATTAGCTCTATCTACAAAAATTGCTATATTAGAAGGCAGAGAAGATATGTACCATTCTATTTGTACATCCAATCTAGGTTTAGAGGCAGCTGGGATTTTGTTTAATAAGTTGTTAAGATTAGAATTTAAGTCTTTGATATTTTCACCTGTATTAGCTTTTAAATTATAAATATCATTGATTAATGACGCAATTGTCCTATCATCACCAAATTTAGCAAGAAATAATTCTTGGAAATTATTCCAATTGCCTATAGAACATGAAGGGAGTGAAAATTAAAAGGATCCTGTAGATCCTCGGAAAGTATATGGAGACAATCTAACTACAAGATATTCATGTTCAACATCATTAAGATTCATGGCTAACATAAAATTATTTAGATGTTCTTCGGCAGGAAGACCATCATCAGGATTATACTTTGGTAACAATTTTTCTGGATGATCAGGGATAGGATGTAAATTTACCATTTTAACAACACTCGGATTGACCCATGGTAAGTTAGCCATTTATTGACTTGTTGGTTACGAAGATGAGATAGTAGGTCCATAAGCAGACGTGGATGGTGAAGAACTAACTACTGGACTAGTACTACTTACAATAACACTAATTGTTTGAGCAAAAATGGGTTGATTAGAGGAGAAGTTGGGAGTAAATGGAGATGAAGATGATGTGATCTCACTGATACCTGATTGAGATGTTGATGTGGTAGCTTTCTTACAATGAGATAAAATAGGAAACTCAAAAGGAGTTATCCCAAGTTTTTCACTTTTTGATTGAGTTAACACACCAATACCTCAAAAATTTGATGTAATAACTTATTAAGAAATTTCCGGATTAGTTGTCTTATCTGGAGATCTAAATATTTTCTATAACCTTTCAATCAAAGACTAAAATTCAGGAGACTCAGGAATATGATATAAAGGAGGTCTACGAGGTAATGTTTAAGGAGATGTAAGAAATGGCTCTATAACTTTAGACTTATGACTTGGAGATAGTGAACGAGATCTAAAAGATGTAGAAGCTTTGGAGGGAGATTGAATCTTACATTGGCTTTTCAATTGAGGCTCAACATTATATGCCATACATAGTCAGAGGTTCAGGCCCTCCTTCTAGCATGAAAAATTTTGAAGGCTGGAAGGTGACTTCCTCAACATTAGGGATTCCACCCGATCGAGAGCTAAAAGCAACTCCTTTTCTATTGAAAATGGTGGGTTCGACTGGGGATAAAGGGACCAGTTTCCCATATAAAAACAGAAATGAAATCAACACTAATCGGGTCATTTATTCTAATGATAACATAAATTAAAACTAATCCAACTATTTCTAGGGATTAGATTCTTATATATGATTAAGGCATAAGATTTGACATGAACAAAATAATATAGATCATTGAATTCGTAATGAATATAAGCTCATTTAAGAATCTAAACCAATTTAATTGATTTAGTTAATGAAAAAAATTATTCAGATAAAAGATCTCTAAGTATCACATCTAACAACATATCGTTCAATACATTATATCAGTAGTAATAAGAACATATATCACTTCAATGCTTTATTAGAATGAAACATATAAAAAGAATAAGTTTTTGAAAATCTTAGTAACATAAAACAATTAATACACAAATAATAGTACCTTCTGCATTATAGCTTTAGATTTGAAAATATAGCTTCAAAGGTTTAGATTTTCAATTAGATAACTTCTGTTCACATAGTAGTGTGAGTTCCAAAATCAATATTCTCAAAATTCTGGACCGCTTTCTAAATGCATGGAAGGGGTTTAAATACTATTTAATATTACAAAAATAGAAGACTTGTAAAATAATTCTTCTAATATTACTCTAAACTAGATAACTATAAACTAGGAAAATAAAATGCATAAGTTATAACAGTCTATGACCGTTTCCGGGATTCATTGTATAGTTGGTCCTTGAGCTAGAATGCTTTGATCATGTGTTCGAGCTGGGGCGCGGGGGCCGAGGGGGGGGGCGGGGTGGGGGGGGGGGGATGAATTGGCTGCATTCTCATCTGGCACGTGAATACTGCATCGTTGAGTGTCGGAAGAAGCTGAGCTGCTGCATTCGAGAAGCACCTCAATATTATCAATTTTGTTATGAGGATTTATCAACAAGTACCAGTAAATATTCATGTTTAATCTTGTCAGATTTTCTATGTCAAGTGATTTTCTATTTGATGTCTCTTGCCAGGATTGTTTTAAGAAACTGATTTTTGGAAAAGTGTCTTTTGATCCTTCATGAATCAAATTGGCTTGTAGAAGAGAATCTTTTATATATTCAGAGATGCTGGAGGATAAATTATTAGCTCTAATAATAGCTAATACCAAAATCTTCAGTTTAATATCCCAATTGTTAGACTCCTATACCAATATGTGTCATTTTTCATGATTGTCTTGATTAAACTATTGAATACGCTGAAACCTTTTTCTTGAGCAAAGGTGTTCCATATTCTTGAAAAACCAAAAAGTCAAAAAATTTAAAAAAATGTAAAGAGGGTATACCCTAAAAGAAAAATCAAAGGGTAAGAAAAATAAATTGGTCAAGAAAATGAAAGAAATGAACCCTAAGCAAAAAATAGACAAAGGAAAGTGTGCAAATCAAAATGTCACTACTATTTCATTTTTGTAAATAAGTAATTGTGTGCAGCTTGTTAAACTTTGCCACAATTTATGAAGAGTCAAATTGTTTAAACTTGACTCATTCATGTTTCAATTTCATGTTGTAGAATAGAGAATAAATATCTGACCAAACAGTTTAATCTTGGCAGATAAGTAGATAGGTAGAGTTAATAAAAGGTGCTCAATAGTTTAATCTGAGCCCTTGGATGTAATAAGGGTAGAATTAGATAGATTTGCCTTATAAAAGAAAAGAAGATTGATAAGGGTTTGCCAGTCTAAATGCACCCTAATAAAGAAGAGAAAATGGTAGTGTAAAGTAGATAGGGTAGGTAGATGGTGTTGCAAAGTTTTATGTAATGAATGATGGTGTTAAATGTGTTAATCCTTTACTTTCATCACAAGTACTGAAGCAGAAAATACATTGGAAAATTCACAGAAAGCAAAGTCAAAATCATTAACTTCCCACATCACTTTCTCCCTAAGATTTTTACTAATTTCCCCAAAGTGCTAAGGTACTTGGAGATCAAAGGGGCTCAAGGCATTTCCTTGACTTTTGGAGGGACCGGACCCTCGGCCTAATGATCAAAAAGACCTAAGTACTTGAAATTATTTATCATTATGATCATTCACCTTTAATATTTTCCTAAGTAAAGTCCAATTTTACTTAGGAAAATCATGCCATATTTCATAAAATCCCCTCAAAATCACTTGCTATTCTATGTTTAAGTGTTGAAATTGAGATGATGTAATTTACTTCAATAAATATTCACTTTCCTAGATTTGTAAAGTATTTTGAGTCTACCTTGTCCTTTGTCATATTAACTTCTGATGTATTTATTAAATCCCTAGCAAAAAGTCCTTATCCTATAGTACTTAACTCCTTTTATCTAATATCCCAAAAACCCATCTATTAAGATTTTAACCAAAGTATTTATTTCCCCATGCATTTATAAAAAACCCACATTATGTGCCCTTTGGTTAAAATATATCATTATATAATATTCCCGCCCTTATGATAAGTTAATTATATTGGTTAATTTATCATATAATAAAAAACCATATATGAAAAAACTTTAAACATATGGTATATATGTTTGACACAAAAAATAATAAACCCGAAACTTCGGAAGTAATCCCATTTCCCCAGTACCCGACGCTTTAACTCAAGTTAAAAATCCCGTTATTTATTTCATTCTCCAAACTTAACTCGAGTTAAAAAACCAAAGTCTCGCCGCACCCCGATCATTCATAAAACCAAGGGATTAATTAATCAGTTGGATTAATTAATAACCAGACCTCCAACCAATCAGAAGCCGCCCGGGATATTTAATTAAACCATAACTCTTTTGGGCCGGCACGTTAAATACCCCTCCATCTGCACGTCATATTATCCGTCCGATCGCTCATTCCTAGATCGACGGCCCGCTCCAATTTCGCTAGCCGTCCCTTGTCAGAACTTTAACGCTCGGGGGCACGGTGGTTTTGGAATAGTCCTCCGACCACGTGTCCATTGATCAATGGAATCGCTCCCTTCGCGTTTAAAACCACCATTTCCCATAAGCGATGCGGAAATTACCGCTTACCAACCGACCCCTGCCACATGTCATCCCGTACCTCGATGACGTCATTCCTCGATAAAATAAAAATCCCTTTTGACTTTGTAAATAAAACAAATTTCGTGTTTTTTCTGTCATTTTCATTGCTGAAAGCGACTGCGCCTTCCACTGTGAAATTCAAAATTCTCACTGAAAATTACTGTTCTATCCAATTTCGCTCGAGAATTCCGCCGGACCAGTGTTCAAGCATCTTCTTGCCACCATTTGATACCTGTTAAATCCCAGTTTGCCTCCGAAAACATGTATTTATTCTATTGCGCTCCGAACTTCAAAAGAATCTCTGTGTTCCTTGTTTTTTCACTAGATTAGTGTTAAAATATTATCGCTAAGATCATTCCCTGAGCTTTAAAACTGTGAAATTGTTCCCCCAAACCTGCTACTGTACCAATTTCCCTCATTAAAACTGAAATCGCACCCGGTCTGTGAAGAAAACCTAGAAACTGCCATTTTGAATACACAAGAACCAAAATGGAAGCCCCGGTAGCCCTGAAGGTAACTCCATTGAATGCCCCCACAGAGAGTTAGAATATTTTCCCTTAGTTGATAAAGACTTCCAAATTAAAGACTTGGTTTTCGATGAAAGCCCCCTTCGAAGCTATTGCCGCTGCAGAGACGATTATTCGAAGGGATTGGATGTCATTGGATTGTGGGAATCCAATTTCCCGAGATATCTCATCCCCTCAGTCCTCATTTTCCCAGAAATTATCCACTACTACCATTCTAACTATGATCCAACACAAAGAGCAGTGATGTCCCCTGACCAGAGTGTTATTTTCCCTATCACTCCTCAGGCCATCAATGCAATGCTACATTTTGAACCTGATCAAGAGCTAACTCCCTTGTCTATGGAAGAACTGATTGAAAAGTCTAATCAACTGTCTCCAGAAAAATTGAAATGCATTTGCCAAACTTTTATGTTGCCTGAACATCAACCTAAGAGGCCACCTCCATATGGTTTTGCTTACTTTAACAAGTTGGGCAGACTCATCCTCAATATGATATCCTTTGTTATGGGTTTCAATACAAGTGAATATGTTGATGAAATAACCTTGGTATTGCTGTCTATCTTTACTCCTGGGCAACCTCCTGCAGTAAAATATGATTTTGCATCCTTCATTTCCAATAAAATCTATGACTAGTTTATGAGGCTAGATAATGAGAAAGTGTTCAAATATTCCTCAGTTATTTACCATCTCCTCATCTATTATCAATCTGAGAAGTTCCCCTTCCTTGTTAAAAATCTTGATGCCAAGGGAAACCCTAGATCAGTTATTTTTTGGTCTGCCATAACTCATTCTTCTTATGATTCTCCCTATTCTTATGCTAAGTTTATCGATCTTTTTGTATATCCTGCAACTACCTTGTTGACAGGAATTCCTCCTCCAAGGATGAGTAATGAGATTAATAAGACTTTGCAGCTTTCAAGAACATATAAAGTTGGGGACTGGTATTTATACCAAAATCATTCAGTCATCAGAATATGTGGATGTGAAGTGCATCCATTCAAGTTGCCAAAATATGTGCCCATGAGACTTTTTGCCTTGGAATATTTTAGGCAAATGAATAATTCTGATATGATTCATTTTTGTAGTGTGAAAAAGAAAGCCCAACTCAGGATTAAAAGTCAATTAGGTCCTTTCATCTGCAACTCTAGGGAGGCCAAGCGAGAAGCAGAAGATATACTACAAAACCATTACAAGTTCCAACGGAGTTTCCGTTGGGTTCCTTATGATCCATTTGGTTTCATCTGTGATAAAAGAATGAAGAACAAATCTTCCCCATATATTCACCACAGGATTCCTGATATAGAACAATATGCTAACCAAGATGAATGGGTGGAAGGAACACTAGTTGAGCAAGATAATGAAGAAGACAATAGAAACAAAATTATGAGAAATCTTGAGAAAGATTTTGACCTAGAATCTTTTGGTCAAGTGCAGGTACCTCACATTGGCACCTCTTCAGCAGGAAATCTCCAGCAGGAGTTACAGGAAGAGAGTCTATCAATTGCAGTAGAGTCTAAAGATAAAGGGAAAGAACCTGAAATACAGGTCATTGAAACTTTTGTCATGGCAGAGAAACCTCAAACCTCCAGGGCACCAGATCAGACACAGGTTTCTCCTACTCAAGTAAATAATCCTGAAGTTTCAGAATTACAAACTCCATCTAATATGGAAATAGGTAAGAAAAGACAGGCTCCAGATCCTACTCCTCCCAAAGAGTCCTCAGAGCTACATCAAGCCAAAAAACAGAAACCCGATCCACTTCCAGATGTGGAAATCATTGATGAAATGTTTGATGATGGAAGAGAAGATAGTCAAATGACTGGCACAGCAAGTGAAACACATACAGGCCACAAAGGAAAAGAATTTCAAAAACAGTTAAGTACTGAAGTATCTTCTTTTAAACCACCAAAAATAGATACAGGTGTTATAAAAAGAACTTTCATTAATATAAAGGCAAAGAATGATCCATTGAGAATGAAGGTTTATGATCAATATCTGAAAATGGCTCCACATAATCAGGAAAGGTTAATGTCAGCATTTGACATTCAACAAGGCAAAATGATGATGAGTCATTTTAAATCCAAGGTGCCCAAACCCATGACAGCAGCTGATTATATTAGGACCAATTTTGAGGTCCTGGCTAAAGACATTCATCCCTTGGACCAGATAGAGCTGCATAAACAAACTGGGGAAATGGTGTATTCCACTCTTACTGATAAGGCCATGGCAGCCCTAAGGCTGCAAGATTCTTTAAATAACACAAACACCCAATTGCAAATTGAGAAGGCCTCTTCTCAGGCCAAAGATAACAGAATAAAGTCTCTAGAAGACATAATCATCATTTTGGGTCACAGCCCCAAAGATATCAAAAGCATTGAGGCACTAATTAAAAAGAAATATGATGATATTGCTGCACTGAGAAAGCAGCTGAAATTGCCAGCCTCAAGGCATCCCCAGACTCAAGAGGTTTTGAAGGAAAATTCACAGGAAGAGATAATGGAGTTGCTCTTAAAAATGACTGAGCAACTGAGTGAAACAGAAAAAGAATTGGAACAAGCTTTACAAGAAAAGGAAGCTATCATGCAGACATCCATCACAGAAGCTACTACAACTACAGGTACCACAACAACAGATCAACAAACAGAATCAGCACAGGTAGACACTTCTGGTTTAAGTTCTGATGAATTGGTAAAACAAATGGAAATTTTGAAACTCAGGGTCACAGAACTTAAAACCACAAAATTGCAGTTAGAAAACTTGGAGCAGAAATATGATATGTCCAAAAGGACTGTTGCAGATAATACCAGGGAAATTAAAAGATTAGAAAAATTGGTTAAGGCTTTAGAAAAAGATCTTTCGTTAGAAAAGCCTTTGAGAGAAATAAATGAAATTCTTTGGAATAATATAATTGATTCAATAAAAATTATTTGGACTTTTGTTCAAACAATCTTTGAACAAAATGACTTGATCAAAGTAGCTCAGGAAGAAATAGCCAAAACAAGAGATGAATTAAAGAACAGACCTGAGCAAGCTAGTCAACTCATACAGTTTCTGAACACACGGACTAAGCAACAGCTTTCAAAGTTAGGAATTGATGATAGGACAGGCACTATCTTAGAAATAAAAAGATTTTTTACCAAAAGAACTCTTATGCAGAATTTGGAAAGGAAGTGCTCAGACATGCAAGAAGAAATCAATGCTTTTAAAGGGAAATTTCAGGTTTTATTAGACAATGGGTTACCTAGTCCTATGCTAGCAGGTGACAAGATAATGGACCTGGAAACCTATGTTACTAAAATAGACATACATGCTCATAACACAACTGTTATTTCTATCAATGCATCACAAGCAACATTGCCAACGGGGAGGAATCTCTATGATAGATTGAAGAATTTGTTTCATCTGGAGCATGAAATAAAGTATTTGTTCCCTAGTCAGCCCACTTTTTACAGGTACACAGAGGCCGATGAGACATTGAGAAAACTCAAAAGAACTGTAATAGCAGAAGATCAATGGTGGGACGACTTATTGGAAATTTTGTAAAATTTATCTTCAGATAGAAAATTTGATCTTTTTACCATTATGTAAAGGATAAATAATGAGCACAGATTAAAGAGTATCAGTTGAACAGGTTAAAGAGTATCCGTAGAAACAAAGAGTATCAGACAAGCAAAGGAATTACTCAAAGGGACAGCATCAAGCCCTATTATAGCACCTGCCTCCATCACATCCACGAAGGAAGGAAACAGCACATCAGCAGTTACTTGTTATTCTGTCTACGAGATCATTTGTCTCCTTTTTATTGTAAATTACTCATTAGTCACCCTAGATTATTGGCTAGGTTAGTGTGAGATATTTTCAATCATTTTTTGTATAAATAAACCCTCAAAGAGAGTATTGAGGGTGGATTCTATTATTTGGCTGTGACATTGAAGTTTTTGGAATAAAAAGTGTTTTGGATAAATTTATTTGTGGCTTACTGGATGACAATTTGAAGCTCAGGACTTTTTGCAGGATTCATGTGTCGGACTACAGTTCAATAAGTCTTTCTACCCTATGTCTTAAGTTTTATATCCGTTTATAATATCATTGTGTCCATTTCTGAATAGTTAACATAAAGGATTGAATCAGAATTTACTTAATTGTACTCTGATTTCAGATGTGATTATTCTTAATGCTTTCCTCTAAATTGGTTATAAGCACGAATTCTTAAATGCTCTTGCTTTGCTAATTTAAACATTCTTGATTACTATAATAAATAATTCTTCATTTCTCTTTGTTTGTAGTCATTTCATTTCTTTTTTTTGAACATGGTGAAAGATTCTTAGCTGCCTTTCATCCCTTCAAAATCATCCCATCCACTTTAAATTTTAAGGATTGTTCTCTGTCTGGCTATCTTGCCCTGCAAAGCCATCTTGTGTGTAGAATAGAAATCCAGTAAAGCCATCCTTTGACTCCATAGCCCAATGGACTGAAAATCTTCAACCTTGCCCCTAGTTTGCGGATTCCACCATTTTCAAACAAATTCTTGGACTTATAACTAGCCTAAAACCTTCTAAGAAAAAAGATAAATCATAAAGAGAAAGCCCTCTCTGGATGCATATTGGCTAGATTCTGCATCCGAAGGTTGGTTTCTGGTTACCTCGGGTATACTTTCCTTTTCCACAACTTCAAGGAAAACCTAAGTGATAACATAGTGGCGACTCCACTGGGGATCTGAATCATTTTTTGTTAATATTGTTCACTTATAAGCTACAGACAGAGTCTGAAGATCAGCCAGGTAGCCTTTGAAATGCTTTTTCCCTGCAACTGCATAGTAAATAAATGCTGCTTCAGTCTATCTCTGATTTAGCTTATACTTTGAACCTTACTTTCAAATGTTTAATCAGACTCTCTAGTTCAATAGAATCTTTGAGAAAATTTTAATCATAAATCATTATTTCTTGAAGAATTTATAGAAGTTGTATTTTCATTTCAATTAAAACTAAAAAACCAAAAACATATATCATCTAGGAAAACTGGCTTCAGAAAGGATTCGTCATACTAGGTCAAATCCTGACCCCAATCCACCACCGATTTTTGAAAATCCAAATCTGATTCCTAGGATTCTTAGAAGACAAGGAAGTCAAGAAATTTCTGAAAGAGGAAGTCAAGAGAGTTCTGGTAGTTCCAGACCTCTTTCTAGATCACAGTCCTGCCCTGTCAAGATAATATATTTTGACGAAATCCCTTTTGATGAACGATTTGAAACATCCTTATTTGTGAATTTTTCTGAAACCGAATTATCAAGATTAGTTCCAGATCCATTGTTTTTTGAAGATTTGCAATTCAGATTTGTTTCATATCACCTTGAGAGACATTTACAAAACTCCATTTCATCTGAACTGACCTTTGAAGAAAGTTCAAACGTTTCTGTGATTACTGAAGCTTCCCCAAGTTCAGTTACTTTTTCTCAAGCTTTTCAAACACCAGTCACCCCTTCTACTCCTCCACCTAGACCACCACCACCTATTATTCCATTACCCCTTCCAATGGCCAATAGATATGCTCCTTTACAGTTGCCAACCAACCTTGCAGCTTTGCCTCAAGATTATCAGAGTAAGATCACACCTTTTGATGGCTCAGGTACTTACACAGCTCAACAACATACCAAAAGGATGACTGATTACTTTGAATTTTATGAAATTGATACTGATGATGTCCGAATGAGAATTTTTGTTCAAAGTCTTACTGGGGAAGTTAGGACATGGTTTAGAGCCCTTACTCCAAACAGTATTGCTGATTTAGCAGCTTTGTATAGGGAATTTTTGAATATATGGGAGAAGAAGAAAGACCCTCTTCAGATCTTATCTGAATTTTAAAAACTAAGGAGAAGACCTAATGAAACAGTGCAAGATTACATAATAAGATTCAATGAAGCATATAATGTTGTTCCCCAGAACCTCAGACCCCCACCTGACTCTGTATTGGTCAAATTTCCAGATGGTTTTGACTCTGACATAGCCTATTCTCTCAGGGAAAGAGCTCCCCAAACCCTAGAAGAAATGCAGAGCATTGTAGTTAGTGTGGAAGCAAATATTATAGAAAAACGATCTAGAGCTAGGGCCAAAAGAAGAATGCCTCTGAATGAAGAACCTTCAGCTTTTGAAAAAAAGCTAGATGCAATCATTAAAGGTATGGGAAGATTAGGAGACAGAGTGGAAACAATTGAAATAAAATCTACTGGTGATAATATTGTGAGAAACCCAAACTTTAGAAGAAATCAGAACCAAAATATTGGAAAGAATGTCCCTGACCAAAACATCAGGCCACCTTTCCAAGAAAATTTTGTTGAAGGCTCAACTTATAAAGAACCTACAGAAGATGTAGAAATAAACAATGTAACTGAAGACAAAAATGAACCAAAAGTTTTCCTATCCCAGGATGATCAAGAGAATCACATCCTTGAAACATTCCAAACTCATTCAGGTGAGACTTTTGATTTTAAGGAAGGCTATGACACAACAATTTATGAGGTTCATAAACAGTACAATTTGAGAAGCAGACGGATTGATGTGCCAGAGAATAGAAAACAGAAAACTGCAAAACAAAATGTCAAAGGTAAAGTTAACATCCCTCCTGTACAAAACATTCCTCCTATACAAATTCTGCCTAGGACAACTCCTAACCCTTCAAATCCAATAATTGAAGATGTGTCTGATAACCAACTAAACAATAAAAAACAATCTAATACTTTTCCTCCTGTAGGAAATGAAGAAGAATCAGTAGAAGTTAGTTCAGAAACACCTTCAAATCAAAATTTCACTCATGAAAAAGAGAAAAACATTGAAGATCCAAAAAATAGAGAAAACCCAACTGTGCAAAACACTAAAGCTCAAATAGAAAAACCTTTCAATCTAGAGGCTGAAATAGGCAAACTAAAGATAGCCGTTCATTTATCAAAATTGGCTAAACACGATGTCTATAGAAGTCAAATCAGCAAATCCCTAAACATTAACATTAATGGAATGGATGATTCAGTAAATATTCTTGATGATCAACCCAAACTCCTTTTTGGCCCTGAGGTAAATGGCAAACCAGAAAGTGGAGGGACTCCTCCATTTTATGTAAGCCTAAACGTTCATGACAAGATACTCCACAATGCTATGCTTGATTCTGGAGCATCTCACAATTTGATGCCAAAAGCAGTGATGGAAAGATTAAATCTAGACATTACCAGACTGTATAAAGAATTGTTTTCTTTTGATTCTAGTCAGGTAAAATGTCTAGGATTGATTAAAGACTTGTGTGTTACTTTGGTGCAATATCCTGCTAAGTCTGTTTTGATGGATATAGTAGTGGCTGATATCCCTCCTAAATATGGTATGTTGTTGTCTAGATCCTGGGGTGCTAAACGTGGAGGATCTATTCAATTGGACATGTCATATGCCACTATTTCAGTTTTTGGTCAGCCTAAAAGACTTTATAGAGAGACATTGATGAAATATTTAGTCAGTAGCCATGAGAAGCTTGAAAATTTCCCTGTCTATTCTATACATTATGATATGGACTCTTTTATTTTATACAATGTTGAATTGGATCTTCCTACTGAAATAGAAGCTCCAGAATTGGAAACTACAAACAACACTACAAACAAAACTACTGTTAATATTGAAGAGATTTCTGAAAACAAGGAAACACCAGATGATCAAGAAATATCAGAAAAAACTAAACAACTAGCTCCTATCAAGAAACATTTTAAAACAATTGATGAAGATTATGAACATGAAATTCTGTGGCATTTAGAATTTGATGGCTCAGTGAACAAATTAGGAGCAGGAGCTGGGATTTGGTTACATAATGTTGAAAATAATCATGCTGAAGGTCATGCTTATAGGTTGAATTTCAAATGCACTAACAACATGGCAGAGTACGAAGCTCTTTTATTAGGGCTTAAACATGTCAAGAAGTTAGGAGCTATTAGGGTATCGATCATAGGAGATTCCGAGATAATTATTCAACAAATTAAAGGAGAATGTTCAACAAAATACATGAGATTGAAACAATACATAGAAACAGTTGTGGAAATTCTCAACACCTTTCTACAAGCTCAACTTGCCAAGATTCCCAGGAAACAAAATTTGCATGCTCACAGTCTCGCAATGTTCGCTAGTACATGTAAATTACCTTTTGATCCTAATCATCAGTTTTCAGCTGAGATTAGACATAGGCCTGCTATACCAGACAATCTTTTGAATTGGCAAGTATTTGTAAGTAATAATCAAATCAATAGTTTTTTGACACTTCAAAATGAGTTTTCTAACTGTAATATAGATGAGGACATAACAATTAGTGAATCTGATCAAGAAAAAGAACAAAAAATAGATATTTCAAGAGAGAATGCAATTCATATGCTGCACCCAACCACATTCACAGAAAAAGACATGCAGGATTTGAAAAACATGGAATCTGTTGAGATCATAGAAGATGAGACAGAAATCATTAATCTGAAAGATAATCATTTACCCAAGGGATTAACTCCTTTGGAGGATCTTTTCGACTCAAATGATATTCCATTTAGACCCAAAATGGAGCCTGTCAAGGCTGATATTGAAGAATGCAATTTAGGGACCCCAGAAGATCCTAAAATGGTTAAATTATTGAAATCTCTACCAGAAGATCAAAAGGTTAAATATGTTGAACTCTTAAAGGAATTCCAGGACGTTTTTGCCTGGAGTTATGAAGACCTTAAAGCATATGATACATCCATAATTCAACACACTATACCTTTGAAACCAGATCAAAAACCTTCTAAACAAAAACTTAGAAGGATCAATCCTGTTTTACTACCTTCAATTGAAAAAGAAATTAAAAGGATGTTTGAAGTAGGGATTATAGCTCCTATTAGGTTCTCTGAATGGGTTTCTAATCTAGTACCAACAAGAAATAAAACTGGAGAAATTAGACTCTGTGTCGATTTGAGAAATTTGAATAAAGTTTCTTTAAAAGATAACTATCTTTTGCTTAAAATGGACCATATTCTTCAGAGGGTAGTGGGTTCTTCTAGGATATCTCTACTGGATGGATTTTCAGGTTATAACCAGATTCTGGTTCATCCTGATGATCAAGATAAAACAACATTTACAACACCATGGGGTACTTTTAAATATGTCAAGATGCCATTTGGACTCAAGAATGCAGGAGCTACATTTCAGAGAGCAATGGATATTGCTTTTGCTAAAGAAATACATGATTTTCTGGTAATTTATTTAGATGATTTAACGGTCTTTTCCAAAATATATCAACAACATTTAGATCATCTAAGGAAAGTGTTTATAAAGTGCAGAAAATATGGCATTTCTTTAAATCCTAAAAAATCATTGTTTGGTTTGGAAGAAGGAAAGCTCCTAGGTCACATAATTTCTAAAGATGGAATTAGAATTGACCCTGAAAGAATACAAGAAATTTTGTAGATACCTCATCCCAGAAACATAAAAGAATTGCAAGCCTTCATAGGAAAGATTAATTTCTTGAGAAGATTTATTTCTAGCTTAGCGGAATTACTTAGATTACTTACTAACATGCTTAAAAAATATTCAAGCATTGACTGGATTGTAGAAGCCAAGCAATCATTTGAGGAAATTAAAATGGCTTTAACAAGAACACCAGTTCTTACCAGTCCAAAATTTGACAAAGATTTCATTATTTTTTCATTTGCTTCTGAACATACAATTGCAGCTGTTTTACTACAAAAAGATGATCAGGGATGTGAAAAACCAATTTCCTTTTTTAGTAAAGCACTTAGAGATGCATCTTTGAAATACAATATCATGGAGAAACATGCTTTCGCATTGGTAAAAGCGATTAAAGATTTCAGAATTTACATATTATATTCTCATGTGATAGCTTATGTGCCTAATGCTGTAGTTAAAGACATCTTGACTCAAGATGGCATTGAAGGCAAAAGAGGTAAGTGGATAGCTACCATTTTGGAATATGATATTGAAATTAAACCAACAAAACTCATAAAAGGTCAAGGTTTAGCTTAACTTATGACTGAAACTAATTGCCAAGCCTTAGACATGAACGAACTGGATGACGAACAGGAGATGGTGACTCCACAGATCAGTCAAGATTTCTTAGATTCACCCTGGTACACTGATATCATTCATGTTTTATTAAACCTACAAGCTCCTCCAAGGTTGTCCAGAATGAAAAGAAGATTTTTGAAAATGACATCTTTAAAATATTGTATTTTAGATAGCACTCTATTTTGGAAAAATCATGAAGAAATCTTATTGAATTTTCTATTGAAATATGAAGCTGATAAAGTTCTTAATGAATTTCATGCAGGGGATTGTGGTGGACATCTCTACTGGAAATCAACTGCAGACAAAATCTTAAGGGCTGGTTTTTACTGGCCAACTTTGTTTTCAGATGTTAAGAAATTTGTATCAACTTGTCATAAGTGTCAGATCTTTGAGGGTAAAAGAAAGTTGTTACCTTTACCATTAAGACGAATTTCCACAGAAAGACCCTTTCAACAATGGGGATTAGATTTTATTGGAGAAATTCATCCCTCTTCCTCTGGGCAACACAGATGAATTTTAACTGCCACAGATTACTTTACCAAATAGATTGAAGCTGTCCCATGCAGACAAGCCAATGATTCTGTAATTATAGGGTTTTTAGAAACCAACATACTTTCCAGATTTGGTTGTCCAGAAAAAATCATAACAGATAATGCTGCTGCATTTAAATCAAAGAAAATGATTAGTTTCTGCAATAAATATCATGTTACTTTAGGCCATTCAATAGCCTATTACCCTCAGGGTAATGGACTGGCAGAATCTTCCAATAAAATTCTTATTAATATCATTAAAAAATTACTAGAAGAAAACAAAAAGAATTGGCATAAGAAACTTATCAATGCATTATGGGCAGACAGACTTACAACTAAGAAATCAATTGGGACTAGTCCATATGAATTGGTTTATGGCATTGAAGCAAGATTCCCATCATCTTTAGGAATTCCTATTATGAAATTACTTCAGGAGGCTCAAGTGGAACCAAATGATATTCAAAGGAGAATTAACCAAACAATTCACTTGCAGCAAACCAGAGAAGAAGTGTATCAACGATCCCAAGTCTTGCAGGAAAAGTTAAAGAAAATGTTTGACAAAAGGACTAAAGCAGAAGATTTTCAACTAGGTGATAAAGTCCTAAGATGGGATTCTAGAAGAGAAGAAAAAGGAAAACATGGGAAATTTGATTTCTTATGGAAAGGGCCTTATATCATTCATGCCTTGCAGGGAAACAACACATACTTTTTGAAGAATTTGGACAATTCAGAAGTTGAGGAAGGACCAGTCAATGGTCGAATGCTGAAGCATTATTTTGATCCTATTTACTAGGATATTCTAATTTTTTCTAACTTGTACATAATATATCCTTTTCTAATGCATCAGTTTTGATTGGATGGTGACTTCTTGAAGTTTAAGCCCGAAGTGAAGGCCCTAAGCTTCAAAAATTTCACTATCATATATACAATAAAGCTACCAGAAGAAGAATATTACATGGTTTAGTTTGAAGGCATTTTGAGGCAACTGACCTGTTGTTCTTGACTTTCCACAAGGAAAAGCCATCCCCAAGTGGAGCCAGTGTTAGACTCCTATACCAATAGGTGTCATTTTTCATGATTGTCTTGATTAAACTATTGAATATGCTCAAACCTTTTTCTTGAGCAAAGGTGTTCCATATTCTTGAAAAACCAAAAAATCAAAAAATTTAAAAAATGTAAAGAGGGTATACCCTAAAAAGAAAAATCAAAGGGTAAGAAAAATAAAATGGTCAAAAAAGTGAAAGAAATGAACCCCAAACAAAAAATAGACCAAGGAAAGTGTGCAAATCCAAATGCCACTACTAGTTCATTTTTGTAAATAAGCAATTGTGTGCAGCTTGTCAAACTTTTGCCACAATTTGTGAAGAGTCAAACTATTTAAACTTGACTCATTCATTTTTCAATTTCATGTTGTAGAATAGAGAATAAATATCTGACCAAACAGTTTAATCTTGGCAGATAAGTAGATAGGTAGAGTTAATAAAAGGTGCTCAACAGTTTAATCGGAGCCCTTGGATGTAATAAGGGTAGAATTAGATAGATTTTCCTTGTAAAAGAAAAGAAGATTGATAAGGGTTTTCCAGTCTAAATGCACCCTAATAAAGAAGAGAAAATTGTAGTGTAAAGTAGATAGGGTAGGTAGATGGTGTTGCAAAGTTTTATGTAATGAATGATGGTGTTAAATGTGTTAATCCTTTACTTTCATCACAAGTACTGAAGCAAAAAATACATTGGAAAATTCACAGAAAGCAAAGTCAAAATCATTAACTTCCCACATCACTTTCTCCCTAAGATTTTTAATAATTTCCCCAAAGTGCTAAGGTACTTGGAGATCAAAGGGGCTCAAGGCATTTCCTTGACTTTTGGAGGGACCGGACCCTCGGCCTAATGATCAAAAAGACATAAGTACTTGAAATTATTTATCATTATGATCATTCACCTTTAATCTTTTCCTAAGTAAAGTCCAATTTTACTTAGGAAAATCATGCCATATTTCATAAAATCCCCTCAAAATCACTTGCTATTCTATGTTTAAGTGTTGAAATTGAGATGATGTAATTTACTTCAATAAATCTTCACTTTCCTAGATTTGTAAAGTATTTTGAGTCTACCTTGTCCTTTGTCATATTAACTTTTGATGTATTTATTAAATCCCTAGAAAAAAGTCCTTATCCTATAGTACTTAACTCCTTTTATCTAATATCCCAAAAACCCATCTATTAAGATTTTAACCAAAGTATTTATTTCCCCATGCATTTATAAAAAACCCACATTATGTGCCCTTTGGTTAAAATATATCATTATATAATATTCCCGCCCTTATGATAAGTTAATTATATTGGTTAATTTATCATATAATAAAAAAAATATATGAAAAAACTTTAAACATATGGTATATATGTTTGACACAAAAAATAATAAACCCGAAACTTCGGAAGTAATCCCATTTCCCCAGTACTCGATGCTTTAACTCAAGTTAAAAATCCCGTTATTTATTTCATTCTCCAAACTTAACTCAAGTTAAAAAGCCAAAGTCTCGCCGAAACCCCGATCATTCATAAAACCAAGGGATTAATTAATCAATTGGATTAATTAATAACCAAACCTCCAACCAATCAGAAGTCGCCCGGGATATTTAATTAAACGATAACTCTTTTGGGCCCGCATGTTAAATACCCCTCCATCTGCACGTCATATTATCCGTCCGATCGCTCATTCCCAGATCGACGGTCCACTCCAATTCCGCTAGCCGTCCCTCGTCAGAACTTTAACGCCCGGGGGCACGGTGGTTTTTGAATAGTCCTACGACCACGTGTCCGTTGATCAATGGAATCGCTCCCTCCACATTTAAAACCACCATTGCCCATAAGCGGTGCGGAAATTACCGCTTACCACCCGACCCCTGCCACATGTCATCCCGTACCTCAATGACGTCATTCCTCGATAAAATAAAAATCCCTTTTGACTTTGTAAATAAAACAAATTTCGTGTTTTTTCTATCATTTTCATTGCTAAAAGCGACTGCGCCTTCCACTGCGAAATTCAAAATTCTCACTGAAAATTACTGTTCTATCCAATTTCGCTCGAGAATTCCGCCTGACCAGTGTTCAAGCATCTTCTTGCCACCATTTGATACCTGTTAAATCCCAGTTTGCCTCCGAAAAAAGGTATTTATTCTATTGCGCTCCGAACTTCAAAAAGAAACTCTGTGTTCCTTGTTTTTCACTGGATTAGTGTTAAAATATTATCGCTAAGCTCATTCCCTGAGCTTTAAAACTGTGAAATTGTTCCCCCAAACCTGCTACTGTGCCAATTTCCCTCATTAAAACTGAAATCGCACCCAGTCTATGAAGAAAACCCAGAAACTACCATTTTGAATACACAAGAACCAAAATGGAAGCCCCGATAGCCCTGAAGGTAACTCCATTGAATGCCCCCCACAGAGAGTTAGAATATTTGCCCTTAGTTGATAAAGACTTCCAAATTAAAGACTTGGTTTTCGATGAAAGCCCCCTTCGAAGTTATTGCCACTGCAGAGACGATTATTCGAAGGGATTGGATGTCATTGGATTGTGGGAATCCAATTTCCCGAGATATCTCATCCCCTCAGTCCTCATTTTCCCAGAAATTATCCACTACTGCCATTCTAACTATGATCCAACTCAAAGAGCAGTGATGTCCCCTGACCAGACTGTTCTTTTCCCTATCACTCCTTAGGCCATCAATGCAATGCTACATTTTGAACCTGATCAAGAGCTAACTCCCTTGTCTATGGAAGAATTGATTGAAAAGTCTAATCAACTGTCTCCAGAAAAATTGAAATGCATTTGCCAGACTTTTATGTTGCCTGAACATCAACCTAAGAGGCCACCTCCATATGGTTTTGCTTACTTTAACAAGTTGGGTAGACTCATCCTCAATATGATATCCTTTGTTATGGGTTTCAATACAAGTGAATATGTTGATGAAATAACCTTGGTATTGTTGTCTATCTTTACTCCTGGGCAACCTCCTGCAGTAAAATATGATTTTGCATCCTTCATTTCCAATAAAATTCATGACCAGTTCATGAGGCTAGATAATGAGAAAGTGTTCAAATATTCCTCAGTTATTTACCATATCCTCATCTATTATCAATCAGAGAAGTTCCCTTTTCCTGTTAAAAAGCTTGATGCCAAGGGAAACCCTAGATCAGTTATTTTTTGGTCTGCCATAACTCATTCTTCTTATGATTCTCCCTATTCTTATGCTGAGTTCATCGATCTTTTTGTATATCCTGCAACTACCTTGTTGACAGGAATTCCCCCTCCAAGGCTCAGTAATGAGATTAAGAAGACTTTGCAGCTTTCAAGAACATATAAAGTTGGGGACTGGTATTTATACCAAAATCATTCAGTCATCAGAATATATGGATGTGAAGTGCATCCATTCAAGTTGCCAAAATATGTGCCCATGAGACTTTTTTCCTTGGAATATTTTAGGCAAATGAATAATTCTGATATGATTCATTTTTGTAGTGTGAAAAAGAAAGCCCAACTCAGGATTAAAAGTCAATTAAATCCTTTCATCTGCAACTCTAGGGAGGCCGAGTGAGAAGCAGAAGATATACTACAAAACCATTGCAAGTTCCAAAGGAGTTTCCGTTGGGTTCCTTATGACCCATTTGGTTTCATCTGTGATAAAAGAATGAAGAACAAATCTTCCCCATATATTCACCACAGGATTCCTGATATAGAACAATATGCTAACCAAGATGAATGGGTGGAAGGAACACTAGTTGAGCAAGATAATGAAGAAGACAATAGAAACAACATTATGAAAAATCTTGAGAAAGAGTTTGACCTAGAATCTTTTGGTCAAGTACAGGTACCTCACATTGGCACCTCTTCAGCAGGAAATCTCCAACAGGGGTTACAGGAAGAGAGTCTATCAATTGCAGTAGAGTCTAAAGGTAAAGGGAAAGAACCTGAAATACAGGTCATTGAAACTTTTGTCATGGCAGAGAAACCTCAAACCTCCAAGGCACCAGATCAGACACAGGTTTCTCCTACTCAAGTAAATCATCCTGAAGTTTCAGAGTTACAAACTCCATCTAAGATGGAAATAGGTAAGAAAAGAAAGGCTCTAGATCCTACTCCTCCCAAAGAGTCCTTAGAGCTACATCAAGCCAAAAAAGAGAAACCCGATCCACTCCCAGAAGTGGAAGTTATAGATGAGATGTTTGATGATGGAAGAGAAGATAGTCAACTGACTGGCACAGCAAATGAAACACATACAGGCCACAAAGGAAAAGAATTGCAAAAACAGTTAAGTACTGAAGTATCTTCTTTTAAACCACCAAAAACAGATACAGGTGATATAAAAAGAACTTTCATTAATATAAAGGCAAAGAATGATCCATTGAGAATGAAGGTTTATGATCAATATCTGAAAATGGCTCCACATAATCAGGAAAGGTTAATGTCAGCATTTGACATTCAACAAGGCAAAATGATGATGAGTCATTTTAAATCCAAGGTGCCCAAACCCATGACAGCAGTTGATTATATTAGGACCAATTTTGAGGTCCTGGCTAAAGACATTCATCCCTTAGACCAGATAGAGCTACATAAACAAACTGTGGAAATGGTATATTCCACTCTTACTGATAAGGCCATGGCAGCCCTAAGGCTACAAGATTCTTTAAATAACACAAGCACCCAATTGAAAATTGAAAAGGCCTCTTCTCAGGCCAAAGATAATAGAATAAAGTCTCTGGAAGACATAATTATTAGTTTGGGTCACAACCCCAAAGATATCAAAAGCATTGAGGCACTAATCAAAAAGAAAGATGATGATATTGCTGCACTAAGAAAGCAGCTGAAATTACCAGCCTCAAGACATCCCCAGACCCAAGAAGTTTTGAAGGAGAATTCACAGGAAGAGATAATGGAGTTTCTCTTAAAAATGACTGAGCAACTGAGTGAAATAGAGAAAGAATTGGAACAAGCTTTACAAGAGAAGGAAGCTATCATGCAGGCATCAATCACAGAAGCTACTACAACTACAGGTACTACAACAACAACTCTACAAACACAATCAGCACAGGTAGACACTTCTGGTTTAAGTTCTGATGAATTGGTAAAACAAATGGAAAGTTTAAAACTCAGGGTCACAGAACTTAAAACCACAAAATTGCAGTTAGAAAACTTGGAGCAGAAATATGATATGTCCAAAAGAACTATTGCAGATAATACCAGGGAAATTAAAAGATTGGAAAAATTGGTTAAGTCTTTAGAAAAAGATCTTTCATTAGAAAATCCTTTGAGAGAAATAAACGAAATTCTTTGGAATAATATAATTGATTCAATAAAAAGTATTTGGAATTTTGTTCAAACAATCTTTGAACAAAATGACTTGATCAAAGTAGCTCAGGAAGAAATAGCCAAAACAAGAGATGAATTAAAGAGCAGACCTGAGCAAGCTAGTCAACTTATACAGTTTATGAACACACGGACTAAGCAACAGCTTTCAAAGTTAGGAATTGATGATAGGACAGGCACTATCTTAGAAATAAAAAGAGTTTTTACCAAAAGAACTCTTATGCAGAATTTGGAAAGGAAGTGCTCAGACATGCAAGAAGAAATCAATGCTTTTAAAGGGAAATTTCAGGTTTTATTAGACAATGGGTTACCCAGTCCTATGCTAGCAGGTGACAAGATAATGGATCTGGAAACCTATGTTACTAAAATAGACATACATGCTCATAACACAACTGTTATTTCTATCAATGCATCACAAGAAACATTGCCAACAGGGAGGAATCTCTATGATAGATTGAAGAATTTGTTTCATCTGGAGCATGAAATAAAGTATTTGTTCCCTAGTCAACCCACTTTTTACAGATACACAGAGGCCGATGAGACATTGAGAAAACTTAAAAGAACCGTAATAGCAGAAGATCAATGGTGGGAAGACTTATTGGAAATTTTGTAAAATTTATCTTAAGGCAGAGAAATTTGACTTTTACCATCATGTAAAGGATAAATAGTGAGCACAGATTAAAGAGTATCAGTTGAACAGGTTAAAGAGTATCCGTAGAAACAAAGAGTATCAGACAAGCAAAGGAATTACTCAAAGGGATAGCATCAAGCCCTATTATAGCACCTGCCTCCAGCACATCCACAAAGGAAGGAAACAACACATCAGCAGTTACTTGTTATTCTGTCTACGAGACCATTTGTCTCCTTTTTATTGTAAATTACTCATTAGTCACCCTAGATTATTGGCTAGGTTAGTGTGAGATATTTTCAATCATTTTTTGTATAAATAAACCCTCAAAGAGAGTGTTGAGGGTGGATTCTATTATTTGGCTGTGACATTGAAGTTTTTGGAATAAAAAGTGTTTTGGAGAAATTTATTTGTGGCTTACTAGATGACAATTTGAAGCTCAGGACTTTTTGCAGGATTCATGTGTCGGACTGCAGTTCAATAAGTCTTTCTACCCTATGTCTTAAGTTTTATATCTATCTATAATATCATTATGTCCATTTCTGAATAATTTACATAAAGGATTGAATCAGAATTTACTTAATTGTACTCTGATTTCAGATGTGATTATTCTTAATGTTTTCCTCTAAATTGGTTATAAGCACAAATTCTTAAATGCTCTTTCTTTGCTAATTTAAACATTCTTGATTACTATAATAAAGAATTCTTCATTGCTCTTTGTTTGTTGTCATTTCATTTCTTTCTTTTGAACATGGTGAAAGATTCTTAGCTGCCTTTCATCCCTTCAAAATAATCCCATCCACTTTAAATTTTAAGGATTGTTCTCCGTCTGGCTATCTTGCCCTGCAAAGCCATCTTGTGTGTAGAATAGAAATCCAGTAAAGCCATCCTTTGACTCCATAGCCCATTGGACTGAAAATCTTCAACCTTGCCCCTAGTTTGCGGATTCCACCATTTTCAAACAAATTCTTGGACTTATAACTAGCCTAAAACCTTCTAAGAACAAAGATAAATCATAAAGAGAGAGCCCTCTCTGGATGCAGATTGGCTACATTCTGCATCTGAAGGTTGGTTTGTGGTTACCTCGGGTATACTTTCCTTTTCCACAACTTCAAGGAAAAACTGAGTGATAATACCAATCTCCAAATATTATATCTTTTATTGATTCTTCTAGATGGGGAAGATCAACAGCTCTACCCTGTGCAATATCTTGCCAATCAATGTATTTTGATACTTTGTCATCAATCTCTTCATAATAAGTTCTTAGATTAAAAGTTTGAGTAACCAATTGGTCACTGGTCTTGACTTGCTCCTAAATATGAATGTACTTCTAATAGAAAATTGCTTGCTGATTTGCCAGTAATACTTCCAAATTAGTTGCTTCCTTCTTTACTTCATTGATTTCGGGCTTCTCTTAGAGCTTTTCAATCTTCTGCTGCATTTGATGAATTAATTGATCTTTTTATTTAATTTGATTTTCTAGTTTGAGTTTGAGACCTTCAAACTATTTCTACAGATCATTAATGTTTGTCTAAAGCTCTTGTTTGATTCTTTGCTTTTCGTTAGAGAAAAATTGCTTCAGATGAGAAATTTTCTAGTCCTTTTCTAAAATAAATGATTCAACCTTGATTTCCTTGTCAATTGTTTCATTTTCATAAGCACCTGCAAATTGAGATAATATATTAAGCTCTTTTCCTAGATATGATTGAGTTCCTTTCCAAAGGACTCACATTAACATAGAATATATAGGCACTTCGGGAGATTCTTCTATATTTCGTTTCGTCTTTGACCATGTCACGAAATATTTGTGCTTCGGGCTATAAAACACAACCAGTGGAAGTATCTCTTCAACTTTCAAGACTATTTTAGTAGTTGGAGATGCCAGAATGATTTCCATATCTTGGGTTGGTGTCTCCTTATTGGAATCACGATTTCCATTAGAACAAAACCTGCAAGCTTTAGTCTCTGCTACAATCGCTAGAGTTAGGATCCACAAGAGGCAGTTATTCCATGTCGCAAAACACATGGGGAGCGTTGAACCCAACGTCCAACAATATCCCCCCCCCAACGTGAGACGGGTGAGTTTCGAACTCAAGACCTGTTGCTCTGATGCCACTTGTTGGAATCACGATTTTCGTTAGACCAAAACCCGCAGGCTTTAGTCTCCACTACAATTTCCAAAGTTATGATCCATGAGAGGCGGTTAGTCCATGTCGCGAAACAGACGGGGAGTGTTGAACCCAATGTCCAACACTCCTCTGGTTATTCCTCTATATCATTGCATCAATGAATCTGACTCTATTCAAGAATAATCTTGGAAACCTCTGCAGTGAATGAGGTTTCTCTAATTTCTTCTTGATTCTAGGAGTTATCTATATCAGTAGAGACATGCTTCATACTTGATTCTCCTATATGATTCATGGAACTTGAAGCACCTACCATAGGCATGGTTTTTGACTGAATGACATTTTGAATATGTACGGGTACCAATTTATGATAGTGCTTTCTCAAATTATTCCTAATTTTGGATGAATCTATCATTCTATTGAACATTAAAAATTTATTCATCTTGAACTGGTACTGGTACTGGTACTTGAGTAGTTGTAGCAATTATAATTTTTTCTTCCTTCGGCTCTAGTCTGTGAAACAAATAATATGGTAAATGAGAATT
Organism: Pinus albicaulis; assembly: GCA_034641835.2. NCBI lineage: Eukaryota > Viridiplantae > Streptophyta > Pinopsida > Pinales > Pinaceae > Pinus > Pinus albicaulis. Next base: position 1,741,475,034 of record CM076578.1, on the reverse strand, counting down.
TATCTTTTCTCGATACACTTTGAATCTTTCTGAATCTTATGGACTGAGGATTTCTTCTTCTTTATGCTGAATTGTTGAAAATTCATGAATTGATTCAAACATATCATCAAATCTTCCAGGCTCTCTTGAAAATTCTCTCAGCTTGACTGAATTCATTATCTCTCTAGCAATGCCACAGGGATCATAATTTTTGTTAGGCAACAATGGAAAATTAAAAGGTTTTAATCGATAAATTTCAAGATAGGCATGTTTGAAATTGTCTAGGGAAACGAACCACAAGAAAAAGGAAAAGTTGGCCAAACGGTCTTCTTGGAATCTTTCAAGGTTTTGGTTTAACCATGACCAACTGTTTAATAAATGATTTCTTTGGCTAACAATTTATCTATTATATACAAGGGTAGGACATGAGGATTGGAATAAATTCCAAAAATACAGATGTATGTAAAATTATCTTCACTGAACCACCTACCTACAGACTTAAGACTCTTATTGGCTTCGGGAGTGACTCTAGTGATTTTTCTTTTGAAAATGACTTGGAAGACCGGGAGCATTATATCATTGCATATTTTAAACATGTGAGAATGATATTTTGACTCCCATAAGAAATCTAACTATACAAAAATAGGGGCTTCGGCTTCCCTAGTCTATTTCTAGTGATGAAAATTCAAACGAAAAATAGACTCCGTCTAAGATATAGGAGCTCATATAAAAATAAGAGAATGCATGGGGTAGGGAATTTCTATTTTCTCTATAGGCCGTAATAAATCTGATCAAATTATCAGAAATAATGGTAGCCCAATCTAGAATATAGCCATCAGAGGCTGCTTCTATCAAGGGTGTTCAATTTTCTTTATATTTGGGCATATTTATAAATCCAAAGAGACGACACATCATTGCAGCTATTTGAGAGAATGGGATTTTGAGAGGGATGATTGAATACATACCCTTATCATCACACTTAGGCTGGTTAGGATCATTTCTCCATTATTTAATTACAGTGGTAAGATGGTTGTTCTCGCACATGAACTCTTGAACAAATTGGGCGTCATATATCTTCTAGGGTTTTGGTAGTTTATACATTTTCTTGAGATCTGATAGTCTAAGTGAACCAATGACGGTTTTGCTTCGACGAAATTTTTTTCTATCTCTAGTATCCACGTTTTCCAACACCCATTTCACTAAGTTAGTGTACGGAAACATTTTAGGATGAGCCACAATTCTGTGAAGAAAATAATTGGTTGTGTCTATCCAAGATTCAGAATCATTGGACAATTTATCGTTTCCCAAAAAGTTTCTTTCGAGATTTAATTGCAGTTTCTTTTTCTCGAACAACTAATAGATCCCTTCTGAGCTCATAGAACCAATTTTTGGATTTCATGTAGTATCTGAGATTAGGGGAGCCATTTTTCCATTTTAATCATCCTTGACATCCTTTTATGCCTAAGTGTTTGGACTTACCCTATTGAAAGAAAAACCAATGAGGATAAGGTAAAATCACTTCGATCAATATTAAGTGTCCTTTCAACTTAACTCATGCATATGGGAGATCTATGATATTAATATTTGAAATAATTACAAATCAATTACATACCTCTAGATCATAAAACACCTGAATTAACATTTAATTGACAAACATAGGTTCATGTGATAGTGACATATGTCATTATATCAAGGTTGATTGATTGACTATTTTGATCGTTGGTGATTTATGACACTCAGAGCAGTCTCCGAAACGTGAAGTGCGATATTGCGATGTTCAAGACGGGATACCTATTGGGTCAATTTACTATTGTAAACTAACACAAGTATTTATTATCAATCCGGGTTAGTGAAACTTAGAAACATCCCCAAAGTATATGGGTTTCAGTTGCGATCAATTCAAAATATGGTTTATTAATGATTAGGGAAATGCATATTACAAATATAAATCTAACTTAAACAATTTCTAAATTCAGATGTGTAATTAGAAGCAGAAGAATCTCCCAACTTAAGAGATTTGTTTGTCCTTCTCTTAACAAGATTACCCTGTGAATTAGAAATAAAAAAACTACTTAACTAAAAAATAGATTAAGATACATGAAGTAATAATTGAAGAGGCTCTTTCTTGAAGAGGTCCTGATTGTCCTTCATCATATATTCATTTATCAGTAATGATATTGTTAAAAACAGGAATTCAGGAAAAGCAGGAAAGATGAATCTTAGTTTTTAGTCTCTTAATCGAATAAAAGAAGTATTTAACTTAAATATTGGGTTGACTCTTCATATGCATAATAGAAACAAGATTAAGATCCATCACCAATCATGTAAAAGCATGTAAAGGCATGTAAAGATCAATTCTAACTGAAGATCTTGATTAGATAGAAAGAATGTTTAACTTAAAAATGTGTTTGTTTCTTCATATGCAAGTCAAGAATGATCATTAGATTCATCAATACTCAGAAATAATCAACATAAAAAAATTAAACATAAGCAAGCTAATTCAGAAATTGCATCTACGAAATAAACTAAGAAGTGCACTTAGCTCAGTGTGGGGCCCCTCCACCCTTGCCTCACACACTAAAGGTGAATTCAGCTGCTTAAGACTTCAATCAATCAAACAACATTTAATAGCAGCAAATATGATAGAATAGATCTTAAATTATGTCTCCAAGTCGATCTTAAATTATGTCTCCAAGTCTCAGAAATAATAATGTTAAGTCATACATGTTCTACGTACCAATGCCTTCAAACTTTGAGGCTTAAATAGATAAAGTATCTAAAAAACTCATCCGAAATAACTCAAATATTAATAATTATCCTTATCTTATCAAATCAAGTTGATTTCATCCATCAGATCCATTAAAATCTAGAAAATCCCACAAAATAAGAGTTTTGACTTAGTTTCTAGGGATCCTCCATAAAGACAAGTCCTATTTTACCACCTTTGACTGGGCCTATTAAAGCTTGGTTTGACTGTACCAATAGGTGTAGTCTTATTCTTAGTTCCCGAGCCTTCTAAAAATGTATCCATCTCAAGCCCAAGTGTCCCGCACATATGCAAAACATAATGGCATTATGAGAATCTCTGATGCTGTCCATAAATGCACTTAAACTTCAATTTTTACAAAAACATCTAATAATTGAAAAAAATAACTTAAATACCTGTATATGCATATTTTGGTCAATATAAGGTGGATATTATGGTGAATAGATGGATAATATGGAAAAATAAGGTGTATTTCATAAACAAAAAGAGATAAAAAATGAGGGCCAACATCTCCCCCAAACTGATGATCAAGCATGTCCTCATGCTTGCTTTTTCCTCTTTGACCTTTTGAGCTCTGATGTTGATCCCATTCCTCATCCTAAAACTTCATGTTGTGCTGTATATAGAAAAGAATCCATGTCTTTGCCTTGTTACTCCTTGTAGATGGAAATATTAACCTTCTGTTTCTCTTATTTAGCCTTCTAGTAATTTTTCTCTTGAAGCCACCTGAATGCCTGTGTATAGAGAAGATTGTTTTTGGTTTTCAACTTTTCCATTTCTCCACTTATATTCTCATTTTCCTTAACCAATTTCTCATTGGTTATTTTTTTTAGCTCCATTTTCTTCTTTTAGGTTCCTCTCCATGATTCTGTTTACCTCTAGGCTATCAGTTAATTCTTTTACCCTGCTAAGGTTTTGATCTTCCTCCTTGGAATTTTTAGAAACTAAAGTAGCTTCCACCTCATGATTTTCAAAATAGGAATCTCTATCTATAGGATTTTCATACACTTATTGTTGCAACATCTCAAGGATTTCATTTTCTTGTTTATTTAAAGAAGATGTCTCCATGACTTGAACTTTTGGTTCTACTGAATTCCTCTTTTTCTATCTTCTAGAAATGGTTAAAAATGATGTTTCCCTCTCTATCATATCTGTCTCCTGATGTTTTTTTGACCTAGTTTTGGGACAAAGAGGTGAATGCATAATATTTCTTGTTTCCTATATTGGTTTAAGTTTGTTTTCAATGACTTGTTCTACAAAGTTATTTTCAATCAGAAAATTTTCCCAAACCATTCCCTTAACCTTCAGCTGGTAATCCACAAGGATTTTTATGAGCCCCTCGTCAAGAATTTGGGCTTATTTGGGCTTGGTTGCATATTTTACACTCTCAATCATTTTCATCAATTTTTTTTAAAAGAAATAGGGCATAATGATCCTTATATCTCCTTTAATATGTTGTAGTAACCTAACATGATAAAGGTGTACTACACTATGTTTGTTGTCACATGTGAATAACTTTTGAATAATCAAAATTATCTCTGCCCAAAGTTCATTGAACCACTCCCTTGGAATTCCCTTTGAACTATCAAAAGAACCCTTCCTGTTTTTATCCAAGAAGAATGTCCAACCCTTATCTTTGAAATGAAATCCCTTATGGCATATTTCTCCTGATGATGGAAACTCTAAAGCTTTGGAAATATACTCTATAGTCAAAGGTGTTAGCCCCTATGAATTTTTTGACAAGAAAATAGGGGGATAAAATGTTGTTTGAGCCTTCAAGTAATGCATTCCCTCTGAAAACACATCATCCTTGAAGCCTCCTTGTGCCTTTTTCCTTTGATGAATCCTCACTGCTGCTTCTAGTTTTAAAGCTTCTCTGTTTGTGAAGAAGAATGCCCAAAAAGGCCTTTTCCCCCTTATTTTCATTCCTACTAAAACTCTATTTTATTACCTTTTTACTCCTCTCTATTTCCCTTATTAACCCTCTAAATCATCTCCATTCCCTTTTTAACCCTACAAATACCCTTTTTTTGGCTTAAAAATCCCTATATCCTCTCTACCGATTCCCTCTTTCGCCTTAAAAACCCTCTTTTCTGGCTAAAAAACCCATTTTTCAACATATAAAAGGCTTTAGATCCTTTCAGCCAACCCCTTAACCACTTCCCCACATATGCCCTGTGCCTAGGACCAAGCGCTTAAGCCCTGGGCACTTATCGCAATCAGAGCGATCAATGTGGGCGCAACCCTTTGTAAACTGAAAAAGCTCCAATGCCATGGTGTTATGTTCTATGGAGCGTGGGTGTAATACCCGCCGTTGATATATACAGATCCGACAGTCTGCGCAAGTCCTATCGCGCCCTACCTCTCTCCTTTGTAAAGCCTCTGATGATCATATCCACCATCGATCTATTTCTAGATCCGATGGCAGTCGCACATCGCTCCAATTTCCAATCGAAACTTTTGGTTGTGCTGCCCTTCCGATCCCCCGACTGGCCGATCCATGATTGAATCTGAGCCGTCCATCCCACTCGATCCAACTATCCAGACTCGTTCTCATTCCACCCTGTGTGCCCCGATTGGTCTCTCCCGATCCAATCTCAACTGTTGATCTGTCCCCGATCCAACTGTCCAGAGTCAATCGCTCCATCGCCAATCGGAAGGTATTAGTATGTCATCCGATACCTCCCCCGATTGCGATCCACCAATCCAATCGTGACGATCCATCTAAGCCAGATCAACGGTCCTCATTACATCACCTCGTTCCTTCATATTTTTCCATCGGAGTTTCGGTCTCGCTTTGCCCCGATGTGATTAGATCGCAATGATCGATCTCTCGAGATCCGATGGTTCATACATAATCGCCCTCCACCCATGCCGGGTCCCACCGGTCCCTCAGCCATTTCATATGTTTTTGCGCATTCCCCTTTGTATCACGATTTAAAGGCCCAAACCTTAATTTTCTCTTTAAAAGGTTGTATCTCCACCACTTTCCATTGCATCCACCATTTCCGTCGTTCATCCACAGGCCTCCGCAACATTTCTCCACCACTGCCTTGGGTTTTATGATAGGTTTATTTTATTGTGCAGAGATCACAGAGAGGCCATTACAGCCATGGCCAGTGTAACAGCAACATAGATTTAAATGTTGATTAAAGCTCGAAATTGAAGATTAAATGATTTAATCCTTATTCAAAAGAAAAGGCGCAGTTGGAAGACTAAGCACACTAACGAGTTACATCAGAGTATTCATATCAGCAGAGCACTGTTTCTCCAGAAGGACACCTTCCTTCAAAAATCTCCATGCCTCCTCAAGCTCTTCAATATTATTTCACTGACAGAAGCTTCTTTAAGACTGTCAGACAGTAGTTATGGAGGTATGGAGAGGCCTGCAGACCCTTCGATCCAGGTCACTAATTCCAGAAGGCAACGCAGAGTGCCTTACAGCCAGGAAGGACTTCACAGAACACATTTGAGGTCAAATATCGACCTGACAGAGACTCCCAGACCATACCAAAGAGTACTTACAGTGATGCAGGTGCCATTAAGCAGAGTGGGCATGAAACACTTCCCCCACTCTGTCTTAATGAACTAATTAAATGTACATCTACTGCTACTGTTATTCTTTTCTCCTATAAGAATCCCCAAAGAACAAATTGTAAAAGGTTGGATTGTGTTATTGCTATTGTAGTTGTAGCGATTCATTTTTGACTGTTAGAAACAATTTTGGGAGAGATTAGCAAAGTATTTTGTAATTTAGTACACTCAGAGGAGAAAGTGAGGATTGTACTCAGCCATTGAGCTCTGCGTATGTGACTAGTTTTGCATCAATTAATCAAGAAAATTTCACAGGATCCTGGTCTATTACTACGAGTGATGTTTTTCTCTTCACATTATTTTATTACATTTTTTCATGCTGTTCATTGGTCTTCTGGTACGCATCAGAAATATAACATAGGATTTTCCCTCGCATGGTACCCTATGTTTCTACTCTCCCTACCATTGATGTTTTCTGCTGATAGTGAAACTAAGGGTAAATTCATGTAATTTAGCCAGCGTAGCAGTTGTTATTCACTGCTAGCTAATGTGTGAGTTTGGGGTTTGCTGCTTAGTTGTTCTTGTTGGGGTTCAAGCTAGAGGATTTGGGATACCGGGGATTTAGTGTAAGCCCTGTCCACTGGGGTCCTTGTTCAAAATATTGGCCTTTCCAAGATCTCGTGAGCTGGTGTCGAAGCATTGAAGGTTAAAATCCCTTCTATGATCTCAGGCCTAGTTCTGTGTTTAAATATTATGTGTTTTCCCTTTGAGAGTATGCTGAAGAAGATCTGGAGTTAGATGGCCTCTGGTTTGATCTTAGGCTTCCCTTTGTGCCTCTTCTTTCATTCTTTAATGTTCCACTCCATCATCTATCTTAAAGATCCTTTAGTGTATATGAATTTCCCTCTAAATGCCTTGGCTAGTTGTTTGTGAGTAATCTCCTTTCATGACTCCATAGCCCAATGGACGGCACAGCCTTAACCTATCCTCTTTTACCAAAAAATCCTACTGATCTGCTCCTTTCTTCCCGTTACCTTCTCAGTCTATGATCTTGCGACCAACCAAATCATTTTAAACCTCCCTTTGTGCTTCATACCTAGCATAATATATCATTTTGAGCTTCAAAGATATATCATTCTTTGTTTTATTGGATAGATCCCTCTCTGGGTCCAGGAGGGCTAGATCCTAGGGCCCTAAAGTGGTTATGATGTTGTGTCATCTTTTGGTCTTTCCAATCTGGCCAAAACATGGGAACCCCAACATAATGGCGACTCCGTTGGGGAAATGAGTGCATTTTATCTTAGATATCCTTAGGCACTCAAAAGACCCAAAATATTTGGTTAGATTGGTATCTCATTGCTGATGGTGGATAACAGCCTACTTCAAATAGTGAAATTCATCCACCTGGCGACTCCACACTCCATAAATCTCAAAGAATCCACTAGAGGAAGAACCTGAAATATGGCTAGACCTCATAGAAGGATAGAACATTTAGGTTGGATTTGGTTTAAACAATTCCTCGTCTTTATCTATCACTATGTTCTGTCCTACTTTAAGCCTGATCAAGTGTACAAATATGAGACCCACATTGAGTATGGGAAGGATCTCAAGCCTCAGTCTTCAGACCATGAGCAGACCTCTACTCCTGTGAAAGACCTAGTGGAACAAGAGCCTCATGTTGTATCTCCCACCCATAGAGAAACTTCAAGCAGCCATGAGCCTTTGGTTACACCACCTACACCTAAAAAGGTCATAAAAATATATAAGCCTCTAGTTTTACCTCTTATCTTCCAACCCCTTCCTGGAGAACTTATAAATCGACTGCCTCTTTTTGATGGAGAAAAGAAAAGGGCCACTGCCGAGGAGCATGTGAAAAATCTCGAGGATTTACTTGACTTGTATGAAACAGAAGAAGATGATGTGTGCATTAGAATGCTTGCCTTTTCATTACAGGGAAATGTTAAGAGTTGGTTCAAAAGCCTTCCAAAGGCAAGCATTTTCAGCTTTCAACAATTTTCTCAAGTTTTCCTTGATAAATGGGCAGTCTCAAGAAATGTTTTCCTCATCTTAGAGGAGTATCAGAATTTGAAAAGACAGCTAGAAGAGACAGTACAATAATTTTCAGCCAGGTTCAATAAGGTATATAACGCAATACCTTCTGATATAAAGCCACCCTTGGGAAGGGCTCTATTGCACTATCCAAGTTCTTTTGACCCCGAGGTGGAATTCCATATAAGAGAAAGAGAACATTTGAGCCTGGAGGAAATGCAGAATATAGAAATTACTTTCGAACACAACATAATGTGCAGGGAGGAAAGGTTAAAAGCTGCAAAGAAAGACCGAGCAGAGCAAATAAGGCAGGTCTCTCTAGAAGACAATCTGGCAAGATTGACAGAGGCTGCCAATGCCCTGCTGAACATGAAAGAGGAAGAACACGAGGTTGAAACCAGGAATGATGATTGGAAGAGACCTACACCTTGTCCTCCAAAAGAACAAAATAGATCACTACAAGACACGAATTACATGCAAAGCATGTATGGTGAACAATAAGTTAAATTAGAAGGTGATCTTGCAGATTATTTCAAGAAAAGACTTGCTGAGAATACAATGGATTTGATGGGTGACACCACTTATAATTATGATTTCTATAATGATGATCTGTCTGATGATAATTTTTTCCAAAGGGAAACTGAGCTCACAGGGCCATCATCAGTAGATTCAGGGGAGGAAGATCATGACCGTCAACTTCAAGAAAATGATGAGCCGATGCAGGCCATATATGATAGTGATGAAGAAAGTGTTGAAAGCATGATAGCAGATGAAGATTCATTGAATCTCCACTTTGTTGTATATCAGATCATCAGTAATAATTTCAAATAAGATGGAAGCCAGCAGCTCTCCAGCGCAGAGGACAAGGAAGAAAGACATGAAGAAAATCTTGAGCAATATGAATATCCAGAGCCTTCACCTGAAAGGGTCAAGGTAATCAAGGCAACCCCTGCTCAAGAATATGTTAATTTTTTCACAAAGTCCTTCTCACTCTAGAAAAACCGGCCAGGGTCGGAAGAGGACAGCCCTGCCATATATGATGAGCCCTCCAGTTCAGGCTGTAGTGAAGATGAGGGAGACCTTCTTTCCCACAAACATCTTTGTCTTGATCCAGTGAAAGAGGAGGTATTCCTGGTTGATGCTCATATGCCAAATACTCCTAGCCAGAAAAGGGATGAATGTGATTACAGAGGCCACACTGCATATGCAGTGATTGAAACTGCCCAAGATGTAGATAGCCTACTAGTCATAGGAGGCTTTGAAGAAAAAGTTTATATCATGTTCTAGTTAACCCTATGGCAGAATATATGGAGGCTCTGATTGGCTCATTTCCTCAAGAATTGATCCTCTGCAAGATACATGCACATCAGAAGTGGTCACCGCTGGTGATGGCCTCAGTTTTGAAGATCCACATGCAGAGCACCTTATGGTTGCCTCTGATAAGTAGTTAGTTCTTTTGCCCCTTTTTGTTGTTGCTCGACTGGTTGCACTGGCATTATGCTGTCACCTAGAGCATCATATATTTCCAGATAGAGTAGAGTAAGTAGGAAATCTCAATAAAGCTCAGCTTGAGAGCATGTAGTTATTTTTTTTTTAATTTCTGCAAAGTCCAGCAAGCTAGATAGTCTAATCCTGGCTTGACTGTTTTTTAATTTCTGTCTTAGAATGTAGAGAAGAAGTCTGCTAGACAGTTTAATCCTAGCAGACATTAGTTTAGGTAGAGAAACTATGAGGCCAACAGTTTAATTTGGTCTTATGGAGAAATAAGGGTAGAAATAAAATAGGTTTATTTTTCCTGTTTGTAAAAATTGATGATGTAAAGGGTCTGCAAGTCCAAATACACCTAGAAGAAAAAATGTTAGGACTATAGTATGGGTAGTTAGTGTTTGGAATAATATTTCTGCTGATATGATGTCTTCATGATTTGTGGTAGCTGATCCAAGAAAAGAAAGTAATGTGTCAAGTACTAGGCATCTAGCCTACTCCAAAGATTTATCTTTTGAATTCTTGACTCTTTCAAGAAGAAGCCATCCCCATGTGGAGCCACTGTTAGCCCCCTATGAATTTTTAGACAAGCAAACAGGGGGTTAAAATGTTGTTTGAGCCTTCAAGGAATGAATTCCTTTTGAAAACACATCATCCTTGAAGCCTCCTTGTTCCTTTTTTCTTTGATGAATCCTCACTGCTGCTTCTAGTTTTAAAGCCTCTCTGTTTGTGAAGAAGAATGCCCAAAAAGGCCCTTTCCCCCTTATTTTCATTCCCACTAAAACTCTATTTTCTTCCCTTTTTAATCCTCTCTATTTCCCTTATTAACCCTCTAAATCATCTCCATTCCCCTTTTAACCCTACAAATACCCTTTGTTTAGCTTAAAAATCCCTTTATCCTCTCTACTGATTCCCTTTTTAGCCTTAAAAACCATCTTTTTTGGCTAAAAAACCCATTTTTCAACATATAAAAGGCTTTAGCCCCTTTCGTCCAGCCCCTTAACCACTTCCCCACATATGCCCTATGCGCAGGACCAAGCGCTTAAGCCCCGGGTGCTTATCACAATCAGAGCGATCAATGTGGGCGCAACCCTTTGTAAACTGAAAAAGCTCTGATGCGATGGTGTTATGTTCTGTGGAGCGCAGGTGTAATACCCGCTGTCGATCTATATAGATCTGACGGTCAGCACAAGTCCTATCGCACCCTTCCTCTCTCCTTTGTAAAGCCTCCGATGATCATATCCACTGTTGATCTATTTCTAGATCTGACGGCAGTCACACATCGCTCCAATCGTGAATCAAAACTTTTGGTTATGCCGCCCTTCCGATCCCCCGACTGGCCGATCCCCAATTGAATCTGAGCCATCCATCCCGCTCGATCAAACGGTCCAGATCCATTCTCATTCTGCCTTGTGCGCCTCGATTGGTCTCTCCCGATCCAATCTCAACCGTCGATCTGTCCCCGATCCAACAGTCTAGAGTCAATCGCTCCATCACCAATCGGAAGGTCTTAGTATGTCATCCGCTGCCTCCCTCGATTGCGATCTGAAGATCCATTCATGACTGTCCATCTAAGCCAGATCAATGGTCCTCATTCCATCACCTCGTTCCTTCATATTTTTCCATCGGAGTTTCAGCCCCGCTTTGCCCCGATGTGATTAGATCACAACCATCAATCTCTCGGGATCCAACAGTTCATACATAATCACCCTCTGCCCATGCCGGGTCCCACCGGTCCCTCAGCCATTTCATATGTTTTTGTGGATTCCCCTTTGTATCACGATTTAAAGCCCCAAACCTAAATGTTCTCATTAAAAGGTTGTATCTCCACCGCTTTCCATTGCATCCACCATTTTTGTCGCTCATCCACCGACCTCTACAACATTTCTCCACCACCGCCCTGGGTTTTATGACAGGTTTATTTTATTGTGCAGATATCATAGAGAGGCCATTGCAGCCACGAACAGTGTAACAACAGTAGAGATTTAAAGGCTGATTAAAGCCCGAAATTGAAGATTAAACGCTTTAATCCTTATTCAAAACAAAAGGCGTAGTTGGAATGCTAATCACACTAACGAGTTCCATTAGTGCATTGATATCAGCAGAGCACTATTTCTCCAGAAGGACACCTTCCTTCAGAAGTCTCCATGCCTCCTCGAGCCCTTCAATATTATTTCACTGACAGAAGCTTCTTTAAGACTGTCAGACAGCAGTTATGGAGGTATGGAGAAGCTTGTAGACCCTTCGATCTAGGTCACTAATTCTAGAAGGTAGCGCAGAGTGCCTTACAACTAGGAAGGACTTCACAGAACACATCTGAGGTCAAATATCGACCTGACAGAGACTCCCAGACCATACCAAAGAGTACTTATAGCGATGCAGGTGCCATTAAGCAAAGTGGGCACAAAACACCTCCCCCACTCTGTCTTAATGAACCAATTAAATTTATATCTACTGCTACTATTATTCTTTTATCCTATAAGAATCCTTGAAGAACAAATTGTAAAAGGTTGGATTGTGTTATTGCTGTTGTAGTTGTAGGGATTCATTTTTGACTGTTAAAAATAGTTTTTGGAGAGAGTAGCAAAGTAGTCTGTAATGTAGTAGGTTTGGAGGAGAAAGTTGGGATTGTACTCAGCCATTGAGCTCTACGTATGTGACTGGTTTTGCATCAATTAATCAAGAAAATTTCATAGGATCTTGGTCTATTACTACGAGTGATGTTTTTCTCTTCACATTATTTTATTACATTTTTTCATGTTGTTCATTGGTCTTCTGGTACACATCAGAAATATAACATAGGATTTTCCCTCGCATGGTACCCTATGTTTCTGCTTTCCCTACCATTGATGTTTTCTACTGATAGTGAACTAAGGGTAAATTCATGTAATTTAGCTAGCGTAGCAGTTGTTATTCACTGCTAGCTAATGTGTGAGTTTAAGGTTTGCTGCTTAGTTGTTCTTGTTGGGGTTTAAGCTAGAGGATTTGGGATACCGGGGATTTAGTGTAAGCCCTGTCCACTGGGGTCCTTGTTCAACATATTGGCCTTTCCAAGATACTGTGAGCTAGTGTCGAAGCATTGAAGGTTAAAGGCCCTTCTATGATCTCAGGCCTAGTTCTGTGTTTAAATCTTATGCATTTTCCCTTTGAGAGTATGCTGAAGTAGATCTGGAGTTAGATGACCTCTGGTCTGATCTTAGGCTGCCCTTTGTGCCTCTTCTTTCATTCTTTAATGTTCCACTCCATCATCTATCTTAAATATCCTTTAGTGTAGATGACTTGCCCTCTGAACGCCTTGGTTAGTTGTTTGTGAGTAATCTCCTTTCATGACTCCATAGATCAATGGATGGCACAGCCTTAACCTATCCTATTTTACCAAAATGTCCTACTGCTCTGCTCCTTTCTTCCCATTACCTTCTCAGTCTGTGATCCTGCGACCAACCCGATAACTAACCCAATCATTTTAAACCTCCCTTTGTGCTTCATACCTAGCCTAATATCTCATTTTGAGCTTCAAAGATATATCATTCTTTGTTTTATTGGAGAGATCCCTCTCTGGGTCCAGGAGGGCTAGATCCTAGGGCCCCAAAGTGGTTATTATGTTGTCTCATCTTTTGGTCTTGCCAATCTGGCCAAAACATGGGAACCCCAGCAAAAGGAATATGTCGACTACCCACCATGGTTTCATCTTGTTTGTAATTGTTTATAAACTCTCTTGTGACATCCTCATTGTTCCCTTTGAATTTTTGAATAAAGCATATAAAACCTGATTGATAGAGTTTTTCAATTGTTTCCCTATTCTAGTGTTCAATTTGAAAATATTTGGGTTCTGCTCTTGAATTCATTTTGTCTGAAAACCATTTTATGTAGCCATCTACTATCATTAACTTCATCTTTGTAAACAAAAATTCAAGTACTAGATGTTATTACAGTATTAGGCTTACCTCTTGTTTTACTGCTCTTGCCAATCAATCCTCTATTTTCCCTTTGAAACAAGTGAGCTAACTACTTCAAATAAACACAAGAATTGATAGAGAGGTTTAAAAAAACATAAAAAATCATGTTTCTATTATCCTAGAATCCATTTAATTCTCTTTCCTCTTTAAAAAACAATCCTCTCTCTCTATTTTGTAAAAGAAATTTGATTGTGTAAAAAAAAATTGATTTTTTTTTTATACAATAGTCTCTTTCACCCTTCAATTTCATACAAAATTATTTTCAAAACATAGCATGATGTATATAATTTAAAATAAATGTGTATGCAAGAGTATAGCTGAACCATTTCATCAAAAATCTCATGATAAATTCACTTTTTTCCTTCAAACATTCTCCATACTTTGTCCTCTGCTATGTAAAAACATGTTTAACAATGTCTTCTAACTCAATCTTTCTCCAAAAATCCTATTTCGAATTCTTCTACTGAGTGTGCTAATAAAATAAATATATTATGCAACTCAATTAAAACAAAATCACTATGCAATTCGAACCAGAATTCTTCATTCTTTGTTTTCCATTTTTTTCAAAATAGAAGACTGCATGTGAGGACGTGTTTAAGCTTACATGTCTTTGCAATGATCCTTGTGATCCTCATGATATTCCTTCCAGTTTAATTGAGGTCTCTATTTGTTTCAATCAATGCTAATCTCATTAAAATCCTCACTCATTTACTCACTTAATCATCAAAAGATTTAATTGTTGACAGATGGGAGAGTATTTTTGAATGGTATCAAAGTGTTTATGAGTGGTTTCAAAACAAAACATAACACAATGAAAGGCTTTAAAAATCGAAATAGATGAATCCTTTTATAACTCTTATTTCATTTTAAAAATCCTGAGATCTATTCATGCAACCATCCGTTGTTTTAAACAACCAAATCCACATTTACTTCTTATCTTCTCCTTCACGGGATTTCGCCTCTTGATAACACGATTTCTTGACAAGTTTTCTGGATTTGTTGGCTTTGAAACTCCAGTTAAATCCCTTATCACTCCATTTCTCTTCTCTGCTATATTCCTTGCCTTCTTCACTGTGTTTTATCTCTTCTATTCTCTTCATGGCTTCTTCAATGTCTTCTCTCCACTTCAACGTTTATTTTTTTTTCACAGAGTTTTAAACATGGATGTGTGTTTTGATTTCATTCACTCCCTCTCTCATGAGCCTTTGGAAGGGGATGATGGTGAAAACACAATGTTTATGAGTTGTTTTAGGTCTTAGCAATGGCATAAATATTTTCATAAGTTTTACATAGTGTTGTGTTATGGCGTTTGAAATTATTTTGACTGTTCACTAACCACCGCTTGACCGTTTCATGCATGTCTTTTCCTTGACTGACATGTTGGCTCTGGTGTATGTTCTTTCCTTTGTTTAACTCATTATGCAGCTCCTTTCATGTTTTTTTTTATGACCATGTCTACTTCCACACTCCGCAACATCTCCATTTGCATATGCGCGATCATTCTGCTTGTATTCACATCATCATATGCTATTATTTCTTCATTCCTCTGTTGCTGCATGTATTACGGTCTCATCATATTTTCATAGCATACATCATCATTTTCATGCATTTTTTTTAATCACCGCATCATAATTTAGGTTAGTTGCATTCAATTGTTTCTATTATAATTACGCACTTGCTCCATTATCTTAGCTTGTCACCTTTTATGATTGCGCTCTTTTCATTGTTTTGTCATTTGAAATAGTTGCACTTATCATATGACTACTGAACTTTAGGTTTTCTCTTTTTATTTAATTTTTAAAATTGACCAATGAAATGGCCACATTTTTAAAATTAAATATTTATAATGATACTAACCTTTTTTTGTTTTATTGTAGGTCTTCCAAGGGTTTAATGTTAACCTTTTGTTTATGATTCTCTTGTTTAGAAAAATAGGGTAGGGTATGGTATGGATAGATTATGTAATGTTTTATTGAGTAGTTAGGGTAGTGGTATGGATGTGAATATGGATAGAATAGGGCTAAAAATCATAGATGATGGAATGTAGATGAAAGTATAGGTGATAAAATGTAGATGAAATGTAGGAAATGTAGGTGATGTAGATGAAATGTAGGTAATAAAAATTCATAACTAGTACTAAATTAGTCTTTACAATTCTAGAATATTTTCAAAAAAATTTGAAATTTTAAGAGCGATTTTTACTTACTGTACTTGTATTCCCCTTTGACATTCATTATGGTCGACATTGTGTTTATTGTTACGACGACTCTTGTAGACTATGTAGAGACTTTATTTCTTCATTGTATCTGATTTGATTTAGAATAATATTGTTCAGGTCCCTTCTACAGGTTAAACTTTGAAATTTTCAAGTCCCTTATGATATGATATTCATTTGATATAGCTTAGGTCCCTTCTGACATTTTAATTTTTCAAGTTCCTTTTGGCGTAATTTGCAATAATCTTCAATATTTGAAAATTTATTTTGTCGTAATGATTCAGGTCCCTTTCTAAATATTTTTTCAATAATAATTTAGGTCCATTCTGTATATTTCGAATGATGTACTAGGTTCCTCTGTAATTGTAGTTCATATTCCATCTTCAATTCAGCTACTGAAAACTATTTTCATAGTTTTTTTTATTACACATCTTCCCCCAAGCTGATGATTTGAATTGTCCTCAAGTCTGCAATGTCTTGGAGGGTATATCTGCAAAAATCTGAAGTAAAGTAAAATGAAGACAAAAGGAGAATTCATATTGGCCAAAAAAGTTGGTTTTTCGACATGAATTCGAGTTTGTATTGTGCCAGTTTCCTGTATTTTCACAACCAAACTCTTATATATATGTGTGTGTGTGTGTGTGTAATTACACACACACACACACACACACACACACAGATATATATATATATATATACATACATACATACATACATACATACATATATATATATATATATATATTATTTTTTATATTTTTTTATTCTTTTTCTGCTAGAATTATGGATGGCATATTGCTATGCTGCTCCATTAGTTCTAGATCTGAATCCATCGAAATTTTTCTCAGAACATCCTCTTTATTTATAGGCTTATTGTAAATTTTAAGCCTATGTCCATTGACGACAAATGAAACAGATGCTTCATCAATTGTTTTTATCTTGACAGCTCCATTGTCAAAGATTTCTTCAATATCATATGGCCTAAGCCAATGAGTTGTAAATTTTTCTTTGAAGTCTTTGAATTTGGAGTCTAACAAGAGTGCCCAATATCCTTTCTGAAACACTTTATTCTTTATAAATCGATCATGCCATTTGATCCTTTGTTCTTTGACAAGAAATGTATGTTCGACCACTTACTGTCATATCTCATCCAGTTTTTTTATTTCCATAATTCTCTCTTGTTGTTCCTTAGACAATTCCATCCCCAATTCTCTTGTTAGCTTGTAAGTATGTATTTGAAATTCTATGGGTAATAAGACTTCTTTTCTGTACACTAACTAATATGGAATGAACCTAGTTGTGTTTTTCAAGTTATCCTGTATGCCCATAGTGCATCTTTCAATTTCTATGACCAGTCCTTTCTGTTCATATTTAAAGTCTTCATCATAATGTTCTCTAAGACTTTGTTTGTTGATTCCACTTGTCCGTTGGCTTGAGGATGATATAGAGTTGATTTTCTATGTTTGATATTGTATTTCTCTGTAAGATCTCGAACAAGTTTTGATGTGAATTGTGTACCTTGGTCAGATACTATCTTTCTTAGAACTCCATATCTTACAAATATCTCTTCAAACAGAAAATACACAACAGTATTGTCTATTGCCCATGCTACTGCTTTGGCCTCCACCTATTTAGCTACATAATCTGTACATACCAGGATGCACTTCTTTCCATTGGATGGAGGGTTGATTGGTCCCATGAAATCTAAAACCCACTATTCAAATGGTTCAATCAGTACTTGTGGCTTTAATGGAATTTCATCTAATGACACTGGTCTACCAATTCTTTGGCAGCTGTCACATCTTTTCACATAGGCTCTGGAGTCTTTGAATATGGATGGCCAGTAGTAGCCAAGTTTCAACACTTTGTATGCTGTCCTTTTATCTGCAAAATGACCCCCACATGGTTCATCATGAAAAGGTTTCAAAATTTCAATAATTTCATCTTCTCTTACACATTTTCTAATCATTAAATCAACACCAATATAAAATAGATATGCATTGACCCATCTATACCTAGCACTTTCTCTAATTATTATTTGTTTCTGTTTGTTTGTGTAATGAGATGGTAGGATGCCAGATGATAAATAGTTAGCTATATATGAAAACCATGGAGTTTTTAAATTTATAGAAAATAGATGTTCATCTGGAAAATTGTCTGATACTGGATTTGGATCACTAGGTGAATGTAATATTGACAAAAAGTATGCAAATTGGTTATATTTTCCTAGTCGATCATGTACTGTAATGTTAAATTCTTGCATTAATAACAACCATCTAGTTATTCTGCCATTTGTGATTTATTTGTTCATTAAATATTTTATGGCGGAATGATCAATGTGGATATAAACTTGATAACATGTTATATAATGTCGAAATTTATTAACTGCATGTACTACAACTAACATCTCTTTCTTTGTAACAATGTACTTCAATTCTGTCGGTGTTAAGTTTTTACTAATGAAATATATGGCATAATTGAATTGATTCTCTTTTTGTCCAAGTGATGCTCCAATAGCAGTATCAGATGCATCAGTTGAAATGTGAAATGGAAAATACCAATTAGATCCTCGAAGAATGGGTGTAATTGATAATTTTTCTTTTAATTTTTCAAATTCATTTTGATAGTTATTTTTCCATTGGAATTCCACATATTTCATAAGTAACTTGAATAATGGAAAAGCTATTTTACTGAAATTTTCAATAAATCTTCTATAGTAGCCTACATAACCCAAGAAAATTCTAACTTATTTTTGTGTTGTGGGTGGTGTTAAATTCACAATGACCTGAATTTTTGTTGGGTCCACCTTAATCCCTAAAGAAGAGATAGGGTGTCCCAACACTATCCCCTCAGTTAACATGATAAAAAAATTTTCATTACTGAGTGATAGATTTGTCTCAATGCATATTTTTAACACTTTTTCAAGATTTTGTAAACAATCATCATATGTTGTACCATACACAGTGAAATCATCATGTAAACTTCCACACACTCATGAATTAAATCAACAAAGATTGCAAGAATTGCTCTCTGAAAAGTAGCAGGTGCATTGCACAAACTAAAGGGTAATACAATGTATGCATATGTTCCCCATGGGCATTTGAATGTTGTCTTGTATTGATCTTCTAATGCTATCTTTATCTAATTATATCCACTAAATCCATACAGAAATGAAAATAAATTCTTTCCAGCTAATGAATCTAATAGTTGATCGATAAATGGTAAAAGAAAGTGGTATTTTGATGTAGCTTTGTTGAGTTCTCTATAATCCACATAAATTCTCCATTTACTATTTTTCTTAGGTACTACAACTAAGGGTGAAACCCTTTGACTATCTGAAATAGGATAGATAAATCCGACTTGTAATAGTTTCTGTAATTCTTCTTTCACTATTTCCTTCATCATGGGGTTCATCCGTCTTTGTGGTTGCCTTATAGGTTTTATTTCATTATCAGTGTAAATGTGGTGGATGCATGTTTTTGGAAGAATTATCGGCATGTCTTTGTAATCCCAGGTAAACGCTTTTGAATATTTTTGTAACAATGTTATTATATTTTCCTCTTGTGATGATTGTAAGCTATTACTAATATTCAAATGTCTCTCAGGACTGATTTCAATGATTTTTCTATTTTAATTGGTAATTGAATTTACAGGAAAAATGATTTCAAATGTATTTTTCAATGGCTGTATAGTGTAATTTTCCTGAAAACATTCATTTAAAAGATAACTAGCAACTTCATATTGAGTTACCCTCAGCTGCTCTGAAAGAGTTGGTTCTAAGATGAATAGATCTAATAAATCCTCATTTTATTCCTCCTCTCTAAAATTATAAACTTGATTAAGACTAAGAATAGATTGAAGCTCTTGTGTTTCTTTTCCATCAAGCCATGTTAATAAATAAGGAGATTGAGTAGGAGGATATAATGTAACATGCCTTCTTTCATCTCCATGTGCAATAACCATACTTCCTGACCTGCATACAATGTAAGCATCTGTAGTGGCTAACCATGGTCTACCTAAAATTAGGGGATGCCCTCCCAAGTTTTTTTTGGGCTGAAAAATCAAGAAGTCTACACGATACTCCCATGAATCTAGTGAGACAATGATATCTTCCAGTATACCTTCTAGGACAAGTTTAGATCTGTCTGCAAGTTCTAAAACTATAGTAGTAGGTCTAATGTTGTTCAGATTCAAATGTTTCATAGTCTCTGCTGTTATAACATTGATAACTGCTCCCAAGTCTATTAAATTATTTGGCATTGAAAATTTGTTAATCGAAATGGTAACCATAGGAATTCTTGGATCAACATAATTTTCAATGGTTGTGTTTGTGGACATGAGACTAGTTAAACTTCCAATTACCTGGATTGTTTGTGGATCCTTCTTTCTTCTGCCAGATTTCTTAATGCATAATTCCTTTATTGTTTTTTCATATATCAGAATGCCTTTAATTTCCTGCAACAAAGGAATTTTAACATATGTGTTTTTCAATTCATCCAGAATATTAAATTCAGGCAGAGATATTGAGATATTTTGTTGTATCAATCTCTCTAGATATGGTGGAGTCTATGTCATAATAGATTTACCTTTCTGAATTTGCTTTTCTGGTTGAGATTTTTGATTTTGTTCTCCTAGTTCAATTTATTCTTCAATTATCAGAGGAGAATATTTTTATAACACCTTCCCAGACCTTAGGTGGACATCTTGTACAAGGAAGAATTGAATAAGTAGGATAATACGTTGCCTCTTCCACATGCTATGTTGGTCTCTCCACCTTGTTACCTGGATTAAGTACTAGCTGAGCTGCCAATTGTGTTGGTCTAGGAGGTGGTTGGTCAGTGGGAAGCTAAATTTGCTGCGGTTGAGTTAGCATTGGTGGGTTTTGAGATGGATATGGAATTGGTTGTTGTTGATGGAATTGTTGATATTGAGGAAATGGTTAAGGAGGGTATGGTTGTTGATATTTATACTGCTGGGGATACATTTTTTGTGGTGGTTGGTTTCCATAACCATATCCCCTCCAACCTTGTGCAGGTTGGTTTTGATATTTTTGTGGTGGCCAAGCCTACCATGGCATTGGTGTATTCCATGTATTTTGAGGATATTGAAATTTTTGGGGATTTTGTTGAGGGAATTGTTGAGGCATCCTTGGTTTCCAAGGTCTCCTTGGTTCCAAATAGTAGAGAGAATCTAATCCTTGCAATTCTTTTAATTTAGGACATTTCTCTCTTAGTCCACACACTTGTATACCTTGCAAAGGACATTCCCTGAGTGGATGTTTTTGTCTACACTTTGGATAGAAAAATCCTAAGCTTTCATCTTGCTCTTATTTCTTTTTCTTATCTTTCAAAACATCTAATTGTGTTCCCAAAGTGCTTAAGAGATATGTTGTGAAATTTTCTAGCAGGCTTCCTATATTTGCTCTTATTACTGCACCTACTGCAGATTTGGAAGCTTTTGATGAAATATCTCTCTTCCCACTCTTTTCTCTTCCCCTAAAGTATTTTTAACATAATTTGGAAATTTCTTCAAATGGTAAATTGTAAATATATCCTTTTCCCATTACATTAAGAATGTCTAAATACTCATCTCTAATACCCTTAAGAAAAATAGTGTGGATGGTATCAGGACTAAGAGAATGATGTTTGGATTTTTGTAAAATGTAAAGGAATATTTCCAAATATACTTCCAAAATTTTGTCTTCTTGTTGTGTTGTTCCGAAAATGTCTTCTTTCAAGTATCTAGCCCTGAAATAAGCTTGATACTTAAGAGAAAATTTCTTCATATCTTCCCAAGACGAAATTGTATGTTCTCCTAATCCCATGAACCATTTCAAGGATGCTACTTTCAAAGTAGTAGGAAAAATTTGAAGCTTGTGTGTGTCATCAGTATATCCATAGGTTCTACACAAGATATCAAACTCGAACATGAATGCACTAGGATCTTCTGTTGACATTCCATAGAAATTAGGCAATACAGAAGGTGGAATATTTTTCATTTTTATTTCTTCTCCCAGTATTGCTCTTGCATCTAAAATAGGAAAGCCAAAAGTAGTTTCCTGATCATTGTTAACTTCTTGCTCATTTTCTTGTGTTCTTCGATTTCGGTTTTCTCTTCTTGCTTCTTCCTCTATTCTTCTAAGTGCTTTTGCTCTTCTATCTTCCTCTACCTTTCTTTTCGCCTCAATTCTTCTTTCTTCTTCTTGTTGTCTTCACCATTCCCCTTTTTGTCTTTCATATTCTAGTCTTTGTTCAAGAGTCATGTTTAGTCTAGTTAATCCTTCTCCTTCTTCAACCATTTCTTTTTTAGAGATTTGTAGTGTTTCGATATGAGGTTGACTTTGTATTTCTTCCACTACTTTGATTTCCTCAAGGACAGGTTGCTCTAGTTGCTCAAAAGTTGGTTTTCTTGTGTCTTTTTGTTTCCATACAAAAGGAGGTTCTTTAGGTGATTTATTTTTCTTTACCTCTAAGGCTAACAAGATTTGTCTTTAAACTAAATTTAATCTATGTCCTGGTCTTTGTTTTTCCTCAAACTCTTCTATAGTAGGTCTTCCAACAATCGGTGTTGTTAGTCTTGTGGATGAATGAGTTGTTGGGGGGTTTTGTTTCACATATCTACCCTTTCGATCTCTATTTCTAGGCATAAGAAAACATTTATTGAAAGAAAAACTATGTTTTTGTTGTTTTTGATGATTTTATATTTTTTATCTTTTTGTATTCCTATTTGACCGTTTCGAGATATGCTTCCCTTGCAACAACGCCAAAATTTTGGGTCAATTTACTATTGTAAACTAACACAAGTGTTTATTATCAATCCATTTTAGTGAAACTTAGAAGCATCTCCAAAGTATATGGGTTTTAGTTGCGATCAATTCAGAATATGGTTTATTAATGATTAGGGAAATGCATATTACAAATATAAATCTAACTTAAAAAATTTCTAAATTCAGATGTGTAATTAGAAGTAGAAGAATCTCCTAACTTAAGAGATTTGTTTGTCCTTCTCTTAACAAGATTACCATGTGAATTAGAAATCAAAAGCTACTTAAATAAATAATAGATTAAGATACATGAAGTAATAATTGAAGAGGCTCTTCACTGAAGAGGTCCCGATTTTCCTTCATCATATATTCATTTATCATTAATTCTATTGTTAAAAATAGGAATTCAAAAAAAGCCGGAAAGATGAATCTTAATTTTTAGTCTCTTAATCATATAGAAGAAGTATTTAACTTAAATACTGGGTTTACTCTTCATATGAAGAATAGAAACAAGTTTAAGATCCATCATCAATTATGTAAAAGCATGTAAAAGCATGTAAATATGAATTCTAACTGAAGATATTGATTAGATAGAAAGAATATTGTTTAACTTAAATTTTTTTTTTTCCTTTCATATGCAAGTTAAGAATGATCATCAGATTCATCAATACTTAGAAATAATCAACATAAACAAGTTATACATAAGCAATCTAATTCAGAAATTGTAGCTATGAAATAAACTAAGAAGTGCACTTAAATCGGTGTGGGGGCCCTCTACCCTTGCCTCACACACTGAAGGTGAATTCAGCTACTTAAGACTTCAATCAATCAACCAACATATAACAACAAAAATATGATAGAAAAAATCTTCAATTATGTCTCCAAATCTCATAAATAATAATGTTAAGTCATACAAGTTCTACATACCAAAGCCTTCAAAGTTTGAGGCTTAAATAGATAAAGTATCTAACAAACTCATATAAAATAGCACAAATAGTCATAAATATCCTTATCTTATCAAATCAAGTCGAATTCATCCATGAGATCCATCAAAATCTAGAAAAACCCAGAAAATAAGTGTTTTGACCTACTTTTTAGGGATCCTCCATAAAGACAGGTCCTGTTTGACTAACTTTGATTGGGCCTATGAAAGCTCGGTTTGAATGTACCAACAGTTGTACTCTTATTCTTAGTTCCTAAGCCTTCTAGAAATATATCCAGCTCGAGCCCAAGTGTCCTGCACATATTCAAACCATAATGACATTAGGGAATTTCCGATGTTGTCCAAAAATGCACTTAAATTTGAATTTTTACAAAAACATCTAATAATTGAAAAACGTAACTTAAATACCTGTATATGCATCTTTGGTCAATATAAGGTGGATATGATGGTGAATAGATGGATAATATGGAAAAATAAGGTGTATTTCATAAACAAAAATAGATAAAAAAAAGGGCCAACAATGCGATATCAGCGTCTGTCAAGTGATGGCTTCGCTATTTCGCGTTTTTGCATTTCGCAAGTGCTTTTTTACTATTTTGCATTTCTGCATTTCACAAGTTCATAGATTTGTTGTTTCATGATTTCGTTGATATTTTCCCCTGCTTATGTTCCTTTTTCAGTTTGAGGGTTCTTTTTAGGTGTTTTCTTGATTTTATAAAGCTTAATCTAATAGTAAAGCTTAACATTAAGTTTTATTTATAAGACAAATATTAACCTAAAAATTTTAAAACAGTCCCCATTATCCTTTCTAACATATGTTACTTAGATAATGGGGAGTTGTTGTAATACTAAAACAGAGTCCAAGTACACTACTAACGAACCAATACCAAGAGACATTGCTTTAGACAATAGATTGACCACAATAGTATATTCTGCAACATTATTCGAAGCAGGACCAATACATATGCCCCTTGAGACAAACAACTGACCGGATGGATAGTAAATTACCCAAGCTATGGAAGCAAGATTCTGGGTGTGTCGAATAGCACCATTGTCAAAGCCAAAATGAATCATATCATCCATAGATACCTGCCAAGATAGATCAAAAATATCAATGTCACAATGAAACCGATAGACAGATATGCACAAAAAGTATAATATGTAAAAACCAAAGAAAATGCTAGGCAGAAGCCTAGGCATAATACTTCTTAAGATAGAGCCCATTTCTGGGCTTCGCCAACTCATTTCTGTTAAATTCAACCAAATCATAAGCTCCCTTTTTAAGGAATATTTTAACAATGAAAGGACCGTACCACATGGATTTAAATTTCCTTGCCCTTAAGGCATCCTTGTCTTGATCATAGACCAGGATGAGGTCACCTTCAGAGATAACCCTAGGTCACACAATATTATCATACAAAACCTTAACTCTTATCTTATGAGCCTCATTAAATGTAGCTGCATCTTGATGTTTCTCATCAAGACATTTGAAATAAACAAGGAATTTTTTGAGACTTGAAGTGTCTAGAAGAAGCTCAAAAACTAGCTTAAGGGAAGGAATCTCACATTCCACAGGGAAGATGGATTCCAATCTGTCAACCAGTTGAAAAGGAGTGAAACCGGTTGCAGTCTTAACTAACATCCAATATGCCCAAAGTGTAGGATACAATATGAAATTCCAATTGGATCTAGCTTTATTGATCATCCTTTGTAGGATAACCTTCAAGGATTTATTCACAAATTACACTTGCCCATTGGCCCGAGGATAGTAAGAAGATGAATTCTCCTGCCAAAAGCCTAATTTTTGTAGAAATTATAAAATACGGATGTATATCTTGGATTCACCCGATCTAACAATGTACTAAACTTAAATACTGAATCGATTCTACAAATATTTTGTGGAATTAAAAAAAACACAATTTCCAATCACATGAAGCAAAGAATAATAGATCAAAACCACAACACCAGATATTCCCGGGGAAAGCTTACTGCTCAAAACCCCTCTATCATATATTGTATATTCCACAAGGATCATGAAACAATTACATACAAAACTCCAATCACAAGAGCTCTCAGTACATCAACTAATTATCTCACACTATCATAAAAAAATTGGCAAGTTCCTTAGCCAATTTAATGTCTCCAGACAACTTTCCTTGCTCACGTAGTTCTTGATGAATGCAATCCTTAATCACAAATAATTTCAGCCTTCCTCAACTATGCTGAGTATCATGGGAATCCTGTGGTGTTTTAACTACACCTCATAGTTAGCTAATATCACAACTGATAGTCACACTCCCTTTCACCTTGTCTCAACTGGGTCTCCAGTGGAACTGAAATGCATGCAAATAATAATAGTAAAACATCAGTTGCATGTGAGATCACTACATGTGAATTAATTAATATTTAATTCACTTGATCTCTCACTAGTGTATCTTCAGTTACAACTAGCACAACTGACTTTAACTCACTTAACTGAGTTAAACTGATTTACAACTTGCACAACTAATGCACCACTCCACTTCAAACTCTTACAACTAGAATCTCTCTGTTACAACTCAAGTAAACCTGCATATCCCACCAACCAATCTCTTAACTCGAAATTCACTTAGCTAATTGTTTTGTCAATTCAGTTAACTATTTCCAAGTCCACATTGAGAATAGATTATCATTTAATGTCCATCTAAATTAAGGGATAATAAAGATAGACATGAATCTATAAATAGACGTGCAATCTATAAATAGAATTTGCACATTTATATATAAATAGACATGCAATCTATAAATATAATTTTGGCATACATCTATAAATAGACATGCACCCAAAAATAGTCTGTGTAGGCCCCACCCTAGTGTAGGTGCTTAATTTTTACTAGGATCATGGATGTTGTTTCCAGATGCCAATTTCACTATTTCTTGTTGTAAACTTCAACACTCCCTCTCAAAAACAAAGGAATGTACTTGCATGTGACATGAAACTCCATGCATGTGAAATGAAACCCTTGCATGCGATAAGCAACTCCATGCATGCGACATGCAACCCTTGAATGCAACACTAACAAAACTGAATAGCCTCCAAACAACTAAATCAGTATAATTCATTTGTCATGAAAGTATTTTGGCTTCTGCTTAGCTACTGCACATGTCTTCAGGAACCACTGCGATGCTGACACCTGCATCCATGCACTCTACACTTGCTGCCAACTCTAATCTGTGCTCTAGTATCTGACATTGTCACTTTGATTTCATGTCCTCAGAACATCTGACTGCATCAATCCAATTGATCCTGCTATTGCTGCTCTGTGGGATCCTCGTAGCCAGGTTCGATTCATGAGATCCACACCATCTCAATGAATCCTGCCCAAAATTTCTTCTTGGGATTAGTCATGCATGTCGCCCCACTTCTCACCTGGTGGTATAGCTGCATGCACTCCCTCTGCCCATTTGGCTCGAAATTTCTCTGCATGAGTGGTTGCTCCCACTCCATGATCCTCCGCATGTGGCTGCTCCACATCTTGAGGTTCACTCTTACCTGCATGCAAAACCATCTTCCTCTCAAGGGTAAATTTCATGGATTTCTCACACTTCCCAATGGTAGGAAGCTCTATAGAAATCACATCTACATTAAATCTATAGAGATTCTTCTGCATCTCTAGTTGTGGCTGCTCCACAACCTTTTGAGATTGCTTCTCAGGGTGCATGTTGAGAGGCTCCCTCTCAACCACCAAGTCACTAACCTCTACTTTTCTCCTCAAAGCTTTGCATGCATCTTGTACATCATTTCATGTATTTTATTAGCTCACGCGCATTGTAATTGTCCCGCCGTCGCAAAATTTTCTAACAAAAGAGCTGATTTGAAATCGATGATATCTACCTCATCTGAGCTCCAATACCATGAATAAATTATACAGTATGCATGTATATCTTAGATTCAACCAATCTAACAATGTACTAAATTTAAATACTAAATTTCTTCTACAAATATTTTACAGAATTAAAAACAACACAATTGCCAATCACATGAAGCAAAGAAGAATAGATCAAAACCGCAACACCAGATATTCTTGGGGAAAGATTACTGCTCAAAACCCCTCTATCATATATTGTATATTCCACAAGGATCATGAAACAATTACATACAAAAATCCAATCACAAGAGCTCTCAGTACATCAGCTAATTGTCTCACACTGTCATACAAAAATTGGCAAGTTCCTTAGCCAATTTACTATCTCCAGACAACCTACCTTGCTCACGAAGTTCCTAATGAATGAAATACTTAATCACAAATAATTTCAGCCTTCCTCAACTGCGCTGAGTATCATGGGCATCTTGTGTTGTTTTAACTACACCTAGTAGTTAGCTAATATCACAACTAATAGTCACACTTCCCTTTCACCTTGTCTCAACTGGGTCTCCAGTGGAACTGACATGCATGCAACTAATAATAGTAAAAAATCAGTTGCATGTGAGATCACTACATGTGAATTAATTAATATTTAATTCACTTGATCTCTCATTAGTGTATCTTTAGTTACAACTAGCATAACTAACTTTAACTCACTTGATTGAGTTAAACTGATTTACAACTTGCACAAATCATGCACCACTGCACTTCCAACTCTGTTACAACTAGAATCACTCTGTTACAACTCAATTCAACCTTCATGTCCCACCAACCAACCTCTTAACTCGAAATTCACTTAGCTAACTAGTTTTTCACTTCAATTAACGATTTCCAAGTCCACATTGAGAATATATTACAGTTTATTGTCCATATAAATTAAGGGATAATAAATATAGACATGCATCTATAAATAGACATGCAATCTATAAATAGAATTTTCACATACATCTATAAATAGACATACACCCAAAAATAGCCTGTGTGGGCCCCACCCTAGTGTAGGTGCTTAATTTTCACTAGGATCATGGATGTTGTTTCCAGATGCCAATTTCACTGTTTTGTGTTGCAAAATTCAACAATTTTAGAGCCAATTCAACCATCATGGACTTATAAAAATGTCTGTCATGTTCAGTGAAAATATCTTTAGGAATACCAAAGTGAGAAATTACTTGGTTGAACAGAAACGGGGCTGTTGTTTCACCATCATTCGAAAAAGTAGGCATAGCCTAGGCCCACTTCATGAAGTATTCCACTACTATAATAATGCAGTTATGAACCTTTTCCGAAGGTGGTTTACAAGTAGTAAAATCTATTCCCCACTTTTTGAATAGGTAGACAATGACAACTAGAAAGATTGGAGCTGGATGAGCTTGCATCTTCCGAGTATGAACTTGACAAGGATGCCATTTTTTGATCGCTTCAACACAATATTTGAAAATAAAAGGCCAAATATATCTAGCATGTAGAATTTTTTGAGCTGTAGTGAGCCTAGATAAATTACCACCACAAGCTCCATTTTGGTAATCATTCAACAGAACCTCAACTTCCTCTAGGGTTAAGCAATGTCTAAGGACTGAATCAACCCTGCAAAGATATAAAGTGTCACCAATGATAAGATATATTTTTGCCAAGTGACGCAATTTTCTACGCTCATCCTTAGAAAAAGTGAGGGGAAACTTCGAAGTTCTGAGATAGACAATAATATCTCCATACCAAGGATATTGTGAAGAAATGAGGAAATTATGTTCATCAGGAAATGATTCCTCATAAATAATATCTTCTCCACAAGGAAAATCAAATATTAACTCCACAAATACCAATGATTTCTTGGATTTGGTAGACAGGAACTCGAGATCGAATTCTTCTAAAATGAAATCCATCTATTGTATTTTTCCCCAATCACTCACGTACTAAGAATGAATTGAAATTGATTGATGGCTACCAAAACATAAATTTTTCAAAGCAAAATATAATGCGTAGGTTGTTGGAAAACATGAATGATAGCCAAAGCTAAATTATCTATGGGAGAATATCGCAATTTAGGACCTACCAAGCCTTGGATTAGATAATAAATAACATGCTTAGAAAGAGCACCATCCTCCTGAACCAGAACCATACCTATAGTAGATTCTGTCGCGGAAAGATACAAAAGGAAATCTCTGCTATAATCAGATGGAATCAATAAAGGATCATATGTCAATGGCTTTTTCAAATCATCAAATGAGCATTGAGCGTAGTCATCCCACAGGAATGGAATTCTTTTTTCAAAAATATCATTAATCCTTTCGTAATATCAATATAGTTACGATAAATCTCCTTAAGAAATTGGATTTTCCTTGAAGACTTTGAAGTTACAAATAGAAGATGGGGGAGGAAACTGAAGTATTTCCTCAATATTGAAAGGATGTACAAAAATCCCTTCAGTAGACATAGTGAATCCCAACAACCGAACGGATGTGACTACAAAAACACACTTATTCGGATTCAATCGTATTTTATGATGACGACATCTCTCAAAAATCTGTTGAAGATGAGAAGGATGATCAATTCTCTTTTGAGAATAAGCAACTAAATATTCCAAATAAGCTTCGATGATATGCTTGATATCATGGAAATCATAATACATGGCCCGCTGGAAAGTGGCCCCAACTTTTTTAATACCAAAAGGAATCTTCTTGTATGAAAACGTACCCGAGGGGAAAATAAAAGCAATTTTAATGTTGACCTTCAGGATGGATAATAATTTGATTATATCCCTAGAAACTGTACATGAAGGAAAACATCTCATTCCCCACACAATCATCAATAATGTGATCAATAAAGGGTGTGGGGTAATTATCTTTTGGGCATGCCTTATTCAAATCTCTGAAGTCAATGCAGACATAGATCATTCCTTTTTTCTTGTCCATGGGAACTAGATTCGAAACCCATTTGGTCAAAGGAACGGGGTATATGAAACCCACCTTAAGCAACTTCTCAACCTCGGCCTTGATGGCTGTGACTTTGCTAGGATTGAATGATCGAAGCTTCTGCCATATAGGCTTAGAATTCTCATAAGTATTGATCTCATGTTGGACAATAGATGGATCAATTCGAGGAATTTCCTCATAATACCAAGCGAACACATCATGAAACTCTTTAAAGATATCAGTATAGTTCTGAATATCTCCAGGGGAACACTCGGCTCCGATGAAAACATTCTTTATGACATTGGGATCCTTGGAAATTTTCACCGAATTTTTTTCCAAAATGACAACCATATTACCTTTGGAAAAAATCCGTGCTGGAGCCAAAGGGTTTAGAATCAGGTGAAAAAGACCAGTTGACATAGGGCTATACAATCCTAACTCAAAATCACACAAATCTAGTAGAAAATGTGATCGATGATGCAAATCATCCCACAGTCTTTCCAGACCTGTCATTGCCTCTAGAATTTCCTCCTCATATGGTAGAACAATATCGAGGTAGTCCAAATAAGAAGATGAGTTAAGTGTCCAAGCCAGAGCCACATGTCGATCAAAATCCTTCGATGAAAGAGAAACTCGATCATAATATGCAGAGTTAACAATATACTGATAAGAAATTTCTGCTGCAGATATAGGATATGCCATTCCACCCACTTTCCCTTCTTTTAATGTGGTTGTAGGAGACGGTAAGGTCCAAGGATCCGAAAAATAATGAGTTCAAAAGAACTCTCATCGAGTAGGAGCCTTGAAGGATGAAATAACATTAATATGAACAGAAGGAGGCGGAAGATCAAAGGTACCCATCAACAAGGTATACATACCGACTCCTAGATTCTCCACATGTTCCTTAACATAATTCACCAAGGGAATAGTAGAATCAAAGTATGCATTGGGATCTATCAAAGAATAGTCCATCTAATCAATAGTAACAATTCTCCCTTCATGGGGAAAAAATACGATGCGAAATAATGATGAAGCAATAGGATCCATCTCATAAATCCAATTCCGCCCGAATAGAAGGTTATAGTCCAAATCAACATCAACTATTTCTACTTCGATATTAACAACTTTTCCCCAAACATAGATGGGTAAAGTAGGAAAAATTCCATGTGGGTTGTGAGAATTACCATCAAATGTAGTCAAGAGAGTAGGTGAAGGAATGACTTGAGGAGATCCAATAGCTTTCCAACATGAGATAGACATGACACATGTGGAAGCTCCTTCATTGACTACAGTTTGAAAAATATTGATTTTCTGATACGTAGATTTTATCTGAAAATCCATATGATGACGAAGACTCTTCTTAAGATTTGACATATCAAATGTGATCATAAGAGAGTTATTTGGATCTATCGCCCCTGTCACAGTGAGAAAAACACTCCTTTGTGGTGGGCATGAATGGAGTACCTCCAATGAAGACATAACACAAGTACTTTGAGCCAGATCTTCTACAATGGAGTAGTTCCGAGCTACCCTGGAATTAGGGTTGATTTTCGAATGTTTAGCATAACCTTTCGGCATGCTAGATATAGGCTCAAATATGGGCCTCTCAATATGGAGTGGCTTGGAAGTATCGAAAGCGGCCTTAGCCTTTGAAGATTCATATTCACCATAATTGGTGAGCCATTGTATTGCACAAAGAGTGTTGCAACTCCTAGGGGCCGCCCTAATTTACTTTATCAACCCGGGGTTCGTACAAAATTTTTGGTGATAGTGCTATATACACAACAGATGCATTTTGTTCATTTCATCCTCTTTTGATTTACGAAAGGGTGCTATTTCTTAAACTATGAGAACAAATTGAAAGTAAATTGCTGGAAGCAAATGATAGAAGGAAACTAAACTAAATTGCTAAAAGGAAATGAGAAGAATGAAACTAATTTAATTCACAGGAAACAAATAGCAGAAAGGAAACTAATTCTAAACCACAATTAACTTGGCCAAATGGCTAAATGAACTCTACTTATCCTATGATCTATCTACCATGCTCCTATCCATGGAACTAAGTTATTCATGACTTAATTCTAATTAAAAAGAGTTAATTTGCAGCTTGGAGGGAAGAAAAGAGCTAAAAGAGGCTAATGGGGAGTTTAACACATGAAATGAGGTTTGGAAGTGGAAAGAGGGGGTTAAACCCTTATGAAACTTTGTTATAGTGTGAGAAATTACTTTGGAGCGGAAATAATTCAAAAGTGCGATGGAGGACAAAAGTTACGATATGTGATGTCGCAATCACAATATTGCAAGCTTAAAGGAATAACGGTAAAGACTAACAAGAACAAACTAAAATGTGCGAAGTGCGATTTGCAACGTGGTAAAAGTTGCAGGTTGAGATCTGTGATGTGGTAAGTTCTGCGAAGTGCAAAGTGCAACGAGTGACGTGGTGGAGTTATCGCATCAGCGGAATGAATGGTAAGTGTTATAAGAAAAGCTAAATGATGTGAAGTGTGAAGTGCAACGAGTGTCATGGCGGAGTTATCGCATCGAAGGAATAAAGGGTAAGTGTTATGCGAAAATCTAAATGATGCGAAGTGTGATTTGCAATGTGTTAAAAGTTGCGGGTTGCGATCTGCGACGTGGTAAGTTCTGTGAAGTGCGAAGTGCGATGTACGGTGGTGGGAGATTCAAGGAGAAAAGGCGGAGGTCGGGTTTTTGATGGTTTGAATGGTTTTTCATGTGTTTTGCATAAAACGATTAAGGCAGCGAGAATAATTGGGAAAAAAGTAGAGATGGAGGGTGTAACAATAGTGCATAGAATGTAACAACAGAGATGGAAGGGAGATGGAAGACGAAGCGAGAGGTGCTGGAGAACTTCCCTCTAGGCTATACTGCCGATACCTACTATCAACCTACCTATTTATGCAAGAAAGACAGACAATATGTTCATGAATATACAAGCACTGATCTAATCTATTTTCAAGAAATCATAAGCGAGGAAGAATTTTTGGTCTGTGGGAAAAGGTATACCCTCCTCGAGCTCTATTGACAGAGTTGAGAGGGGACAACTAGCCTCACAGCTTCATGGAGTTTATCAATTATCCTACCACTCTTCAAGCATATTAAATCTAGAGAAAAAAATAACAGGATGTGAACTAAAACATCAATAAAAATACTATCAAACTAGCTAAATGACATGAAAGAAAAGAATGGAAATATCAGAGAAGCTGAGGTACATGGGTTGGGCCCTAACCCATGAGCCCAACTCTCTGGAACTATATCAATAAAATGGCATCTCTCTACTCATTTCATAAAAATAATAGTCTGTTACATCCATCAAAGTTTTAACAAAGCCTCATGGCTTTACAAAAAAACATGCAATCCAATGGAATGGAATGGAAGTGGAGTGGAATGGAAGTCCCCTAATTAGCTCTTGATCAGCTTTATTTATCCTAAAGGGCAGCCACCAACAGCTCCCTAAAACATAGTGGTTGATTCTACTTTGACTCCAAGTAAACCATCATTTGAGTGCACTTCATCTTCAGTTTTCTTGTCTTCCTTTGATAATTAAGGAGGGTGGACAACCCCCTTGAATCTCTCCAATATTTCTCCATAATTTCCTGAAATTGTGCTCATTTATTCTTCAATATTCATCTTCTAGTGGCAGGGAGCAAGTCCCTAAATCATCTCCTTTTCCAAATCTACATAATTTGCCCAATATTCTCAAAATATTCTACAAAAATAACCAATATTAGGCACAAATATGCAATTACCTTTAAACCTTCCTAATAAAATATTAAAGCATAAGAAAATATTATTAAGTGCAGAAGGAGAGATTTTATATCCTTTTATGTGCATAAGAGAGGTAGATGGACCTAAGAAAGGTTAAATGGGCCTTAATTTATGTCTAATTTAGAGGCCCATCATCACCCCCCTACTGAAACTGTTACTCGTCCTCTGAGAAACCTATTCATCCTCCCTGCCTTATGGCCTTTCCTGAATGTTGGCTTATTTCATTTCTATTTTATTGGCCCATGCGCTGCTCTTCTGCTAATCTTCTTTCTATTATTCTCCCTGCAATTCTTCTTGTAGGTGCTTCATGGAGGTCCTTAGATGCCTTAAGTAAATATGCTTTGCATGCCAAGAGGTAGTGGATCCACCTTTTATTTGATTTTTTTTCTCTCTTTTCTTCTTTTTTCTTTTTATTTCTTTTTTATTTTTATTGCATGAAAAGTAAACTCACAGTTATTTTTTTCTGTGAATTGAGGTCACCCTTGGTTACCCCTTGGCACTCCTTGTCCTCTATTACAACGAGCTACTTACTGCCGACTTTCTCAAGTCCTTTTTAATTTTGTCTTGGTCCTTTTCTTGGTGGAAAAAGTAAAGCTAGTTGCTAGATAAGGTCGATGTTGCTCTGTTACTAATTTTTGCTATATAAAAAAAAATTTCCTTCTCACACTCTTTAATGTTTTATTAAGATAAAATATATTCGAAGAAAGGGTTAGATGATCCCATAACTGAGCCTTACCATTGATTTATTTTTGCATGTGATATTGAAGCTGTTGCTGATATGGTTGTTGAAGCTGTCTTTGGTGTTTCTGAAGCTGCATTCGATAATCTACTTGAGGTCCTTTTGTAGCTTTTGAGCATAGGAGGAGGAAGTCCAAGTTTGACAACCTTTGACTAAATTGTTGTACAAATTTTCTTTTTGTGCCAACTTGCTATTTTCTGCTTACAAAGGTTGGAGAGCACCTACATTCATCATAGAGAGATACATGGAGAAATGCACAAATTTTTTTGTTTTTTGCTTTTTTTGTTTTGTTTTTAAAGGCCTACTAGCCGCCTCCATGAGGTTTTCAACTAGAAGGTCTGCCTAGGTGCCTCAAATGAGGTTTTCACCTAGTATCTTTTATTTATTTATTATAATTTTTTTTTCAACCCAATGACCGCCTCATGGAGGTTTTCAATCAATGAGCCAATCTCAGATGCCTCAAAGAGGTTTTCATATGAGATTTTATTCTTTCCTCTTTTTTTTTTCTTTTTTTTCCTTTTTTTCACTTTCCTAATCTACTTGAAAAAAAAAAAAACCTTTTTCAAGTATAGGAATACTTCCAATGGAGCCATGTACACATCAAGATGATAGATAAAATCAGGTGCACACTTGGAATACATGCTCTGACATGTACCAAAATATGAGAGATGAATTTCTTTGACTGGGATTGTATAAAGTGTTGTTAGGGAAGAGTGTGTTGCTACAACTTAATGACTGTTTGGAACCATGTGTAGTTGTGATGCCCTTGGTTCACTTGGTGAGTTGGATAACCTTGTATGTCCTCTTCTATTATGAGATTAAAATCTTCCTCTTTTTGTTGATTTTTCTCTTGAACACATGGAGGAAATGTTGGTAAACATGAGGGAAATTTCTCAACATCTGATCCTGATATCTTCTCTTCATCAAGTGCGGCCATTGATTCTTTGATCTCCTCATTCATATCTTCTTCTTCTTTATATTTTCCTTCAATGACATTAAGAAACTATCTTCTTTGAAATACCTTTCTTGAACTAAGATGCGAACCATTTAGATTAAGAGGATATGTTTGGTAGTGTTGTACCCCAGTATCGTAAGTGGGATGAGATAATTCATGGTGTGGATTTGGAAATGTTGGTACAGGTAGTTGAGTGGGGGTGGATATATGAGATGGATGTGGTTGTGGTGGAGGTGGATGGTAGGGATAGTATGGAGTTGGGTATGGAGGATATGGAGGGAAATATTGAGGATATTGTGGATTTTCCCAATAAGGACCTTGCCAACCATGTAGCCAAGATTGGTTTTTGGGGTGAGATGGCCAAGGTTTCCAAGGAGGGAGTGTGTCCCAATTAGTTTGAGATGGATGTGAATAAGATTGAAATTGTGAAGTGGATCCTTGCATCATATCAAGTTGACTAGGTTGCCAAGGTATCCTTGGAGCTACATAACATAGATTCCTTGGTGATTGCCTTGCTCCATTGTCTTCTTGGTAAAATTCCTTAAACCTTGGGAATGCTGAACAAAATTTAGTAGCATATGATTCTGCATGGATAACAAAAATATCAACATCTTCTTTTTGCTCATTTTTCATTCTTAGCATTTCTACTTGTTCACTTAGATTTCTAAGCATTTCTGTTTTAAAGTTAACAAGAAAATTTGCAAGTTCATCTTCCCTTACCAATGTCGACGTTGATTTCTTTACTCTTTCCCTTCCTCTTGATATGCACTTGCATGTTTCACAAATTTCTTCAAATGACAATTGGTATACATCTCCTCTAATCATGAGATTAAGGAGATCAATCCACTCATCCCTAATTGTTCTAAGTAATATGGTTTTTAGTCTGTCAAATCCTAGATGATGCAATATTTTCCTCTTAACATTATACATAAACCTCTCTATTAGATCCTCAAGGCTCTCATCTTCTTCTTGGTTCATTTTAAAAATTTCTTCTCTAAGATCACCATTTGTATATTTTTCTAGAAATATCTTTTTCATATCATTCCATGATCTTATTGAATTAGTACCCAGAATCATGAACCATTTAAGAGCTCTATCCTTCAATTTTGCAGGAAAAAATCTCAGTTTTTGAGTGTGATAAGTAGCCATAAGACCTACAAATTATCTCAAATTCAAAGAGAAATGTTTTCGGATCCTCTGTCCTCATACCATGGAAGTTGGGAAGGATATATGGAGGGATGTTATTCATAGGTACACTGATGTCCATATTTTGAATGGGAAACCCAATAAGATATTATTCATTTTCATCATATCCATCCATCTCTTCTTCCTTCAAAAGTGTATGGTGATGTAGTTCTTGCTGCACCATGTGGTCAAGTGGGGGGGCGAGTTGGTATTGGGGAAGTATTTTTTTTTAAATATTTTGAGTATCCTTGCTCCTATGAGGCATGAAAATTGTATTTTTTTTTTCTTTCAATATTTCAGAAACAACATGAAAAGGAAAGTAGAAAAGAATGCTAAAACATAATCAAAGCATCTACTAGACACCTCCCCTGCAACGATGCCAAAAAGTGGTGAGCCCAGTTATTGCACCAAGAGTGCTACAACTCCCAGGGGCTGCCCTACTTTACTTTAACAACCAGGGGTTCACACAAAATTTGAGGTGACAGTGCTATATACACAACATCTGCATTTTTTTACGTCATCCTCTTCTTCTTTACGAAAGGGTGCTATTTCTTAAACTATGAGAACAACTTGAAAGGAAATTGCTGAAAGGAAATGACAGAAAGGAAACTAAACTAAATTACTGAAAGGAAATGACAAGAATGAAACTAATTTATTTCGCATGAAGCAAATAGCAGAAAGGAAACTAATTCTAAACCACACTTAACTTGGACAAACAACTAAATGCACTCCACTTATCCTATGATCTATCTACCATGATCCTATCTGTTATCACTTAGGTTTTCCTTGAAGTTGTGGAAAAGGAAAGTAAACCCGAGGTAACCACAAACCAACCTTCAGATACAAAATCTAGCCAATATGTATCCAGAGAGGGCTCTCTCTTTAAAATTTAGCTTTATTCTTAGAAAGTTTTAGGCTAGTTATAAGTCCAAGAGTTTTGATTTTGTTTGAATGGTGGAATCCGCCAACTGAGGGCAAGGTTGAAGATTTTTAGTCCATTGGGCTATGGAGTCGAAAGGGGGGCTTTACTGGATTACTCTTCTACACACAAGATGGCTTTGCAGGGCAAGATAGCCAAACAGAGAACAATTTTGGATCTAAAAATGAATGGAATGGATTTTGAAGGGATGAAAGGCAATCAAGAATATTTCAACATGTTCAAAAGAAAGAAAGTGAATGATTACAAATAAAGAGCAGTTAAGAATTCTTTACTATAGTAATCAAAATGTTTAAACCAGTGAAACAAGAGCAATTAAGAATTCGTTGCTTATAACCAGTTTAGCAGAAAACATTTAGAATAATCACAATTGAAATCAGAGTACACTTAATTAAATTATGATTTATTCTTTTATGTCAATTATTCAGAAATGGAACACAGTGATATTATAAAACAGATATAAAACTTAAAACATAGGATAGAAAAGACTTATTGAACTGTAATCAGACACATGAATCCTGCAAAAAGTCTTGAGCTTCAAATCATCATCCAACAAGCCACAAAGAAGTTTCTCCAAAGCACTTTTATTCTAAAAGATCAATGTTACAACAAAGTAGTAGAATCCACCCAAAATACTTCCAAGAGTGAAGTATTTATACAAACTCTAAACTAAAATATCTTGAAAAAATATCAAGATTGGTTCACAAATCTCTCCAACTATTTTACATAAATAGAACTTAAGTAAAGGACACTCAAACTAATGCATCTATTTGGAAATATTTTTGATGGATAGGTGATGAAAAAGAGGAGAATTCGAATTTTATCCAACTCTTAGTTTGATGATGAGGCATCCAAGTCACTAACTGCTTCCCTTTTTTGTGAATTCTGCTCCAACAATTCTGCAAACTTGGGGTCCAATGATATCTTGTTTTTTCTCAATCCGTAATAGATATGTGAAAATTGAAAGAGGTTATTGTATATCAATATGTTAGTGAGATAAACCTCTTTCATTTTCATAAAATTCCTCTCCAGATGTTCACAATAGGATTTTCAAAAATATGTGTAAAATATAGTTTTACAGAGTCTGAAAAATAGCCTGTAAAGATGTGCATGTATCTCTCAGTCTGAAATCAATGTGCAAAAACAGAGATAGGTTTTTGTCGATGGGTCTCTTAGACACACAAATCTCCTTCAGTTTTGTAAAATGTATTTCTGATTGGCCAAAATATTCTCTGCAAAATGATGACTTAACATGAATTTTCTGCAAAAAGTGCTTTCTAACATTGTTTAATATTTCCAAAACCATATTGACTGTTAGAAAAATGAGAGAGGTTTTTGTAGATGGCCCTCTTAAGAACATAAAACTCATTTAGTTTTTAAAAATTCATCTTGGATTGATCACAATAGTTTCTGCAAAACTATGACTAAAACATGCAATTTCTGCAAAAATGTTCCTTCTTGTTGTGTTTTTCATCTTTTCACTTTTTTGTTCCTTTGACTGTTTTACTTTCAATTTAAACAAAAATAATTGTTGGTGAAATTATTTTCATATCTTTTTACCATTTTACCGCCTCTGTATTTACTTTTACTGTTTACCTTTGACCGCTCTGTAACTTCATTTTAACTTTCACTCTGACTTTTACCTGATACACTTTAACCACTGATACTCTTTAGCTATTATGCTTTCTAACCTTTGTTTGAATAGATTTGATAACAATATTGGAGTAAACAAGTCTTATGACTAGTATTAAGACTGTTTATCCAAGGATGTGATCTTCTGATCACTTGTAAAAAAAAACAAATTGTTAAGAAAGCATTGGTTTGCAGGGGAGATCGAAAAGGTTTCATTTGATTTTGAGAGGTCTGGTAGTGGTCTTCAGCAAAATTCAGTTAATGGCACTTGACAGTTGATTTTTGAAATTATTTGCATGGAGGGTGTAGTCATTTATTGTGGAGGAAAAAATGAGAAGACGCGGGTTGTTTGGTTTTATTCGCAAAGTCAACAGGGTGACGGGATTTTTTATTAATTCATGAGATGACGTCAGCGTACAGGAGGCGTGTCATGGGGGAACGGTGGTAAGCAGTTTATTCCGCACCACATTTGGAGGAGGGTGGTTTTATGTGAATCGACAGTGATTCCACAAATTGAATGACACGTGGCCCCGACACTATTCGAAAACCACTGCGATTTCGCGAGTTAACTTTCAGATGAGGGAAGGCTAGTGGAATGAATGCGGGCCGTGGATCTCTGATGGAGCGATCCAACGGTTGACATGACGTGAAGTTGGCGGGGGAGTTAAAAGGCGGGCCCAAAGTAATTAAAGTTAATTAATCATTTCGGGAGGCGTTTGATTGGCGGGATTAGATTATTAATTAATCCGGATGATTAATTAATCTATTTGCGTATGATGACGGGTCGGGGTAATGAATGGGTTTATTTTTCAAAGTTTGTTTTGAATAAAACTTCGGCTTTTTATTTTTACGTTTAAAACATAAAAAATATATGGTTAAACCCTTTTTCGTATGTTTTTATTATATGGTAATAAATCGATATGATTCACTTACCATAAGGGGCGGGGATAATTATATAGATATATTTTTAGGCAAAGGGCATTGTAATGTGGGATTTTTATTTAATCACATGGGTTAAATACTTTGGTTAAAAACTTATAGTAAGATGGTTTTTTGGGTTATTTATAAAAGGGAATTATATATAATAGGATAAGGTATTTCCACTAAGGAGTTAATATATAGAGTTAGAAATTAACATGAAAAATGAGAGAAAGCGCTAAGTATACAACACCATAATAATGTATTTAACTTATGATTTGCGTGAAATGGATTTTTATGGATCATTGCATGTTTTTCCTAAGTAAAATGGGATTTTGCTTAGGAAAATATTTTTATGAATGAATGAGTATGATGATGAATATTTTTAAATACTAAGGTTTTCTCCAATCATTGGGCCGAGGGTCCAGTCCCTCCAAAAGTCAAGGAAATGCCTTGAGCCCCTTTAATCTTCAAATTCCTTAGCACTTAGGGGAAATTAGTAAATTATTAGGGAAAAAGTGAGATGGGAAGTTAATGATTTTGACATTGCTGTGTTGTGAACTTTTTCCAATGTAGTATCTGCCTTCGTACTTGTGATGAAAGTAAAATTGAACATATTTGGAACCATCATTCATCACATGTAATTCTGCAACAACATCTACCTACCCTACCTACTTACTCTACCTTTTTCTCTTCTTTATTATGAGGCACTTAGACTGGCAAACCCTTTTCAATCTTCTTTTTCTTTTACATGGCAAACCTATCTAAGTCTACACTTATTACATCCAAGGGATCAGATTAAACTGTTGAGCACCTTTTATTAACTCTACCTATCTACTTATCTGCCAAGATTAAACTGTTTGGTCAGATATTTATTCTCTATTCTACAACATGAAATTGAAAAAGGAATGAGTCAAGTTTAAACAGTTTGACTCTTCACAAATTGTGGCAAAATACTGACAAGCTGCACACAATTGCTTTATTACAGAAAATGAAATAGTAGTGGCATTTAAACTTGAACACTTTCCTGGTCTATTTTTTTTTGGGGTTCATTTCTTTCACTTTTTTGACCATTTTATTCTTTTTACCCTTTGATTTTTCTTTTAGGGTATACCCTCTTTACATTTTTAAATTTTTTTTATTTTTTTAAGAATATGGAACACCTTTTGCAACAAGGAAAAGGTTTGAACATATTGCATAGTTCAACAAGTCAATCATGAAAAATGACACCTATTGGTATAGGAGTCTAACACTGGCTCCACTTGGGGATGGCTTTTCTTGGCGAAAAGTCAAGAACAACAGGTTAGATGCCTCAAAATGTCTTCAACTGAACCATGTAATCTTCTTTTTCTAGTGGCTTTATTGTATATAT
Organism: Pinus albicaulis; assembly: GCA_034641835.2. Lineage (NCBI taxonomy): Eukaryota > Viridiplantae > Streptophyta > Pinopsida > Pinales > Pinaceae > Pinus > Pinus albicaulis. The sequence goes on along the minus strand of CM076578.1, from coordinate 1,741,433,005 downwards.
GATAGTAAAACTTCCGAAGCTTAGGGCCTTCACTTCGGGCTTCAACTCCAGTAAGTTACTATCCACTCAAAACTTAAAAATTTGTTGCCCAGTTAGAAATTTTCTGCCTTGTTCCAATCCCAAACATGCATTTGCTGTGGTTGAAAATCTTGAATTGAATATAGTCCTTTTTCTGCAACCTAAAATCTGATCTGAAACTAAAACAACACACAAAAATTTTCAAACCAACTTAATGAAAAACTAGCTGAAAATTGAAAACTAAAAAAAAATGCTCAAAATTCTAAGCTTATTAGCACTTATTTACCTACTCTAATCTACTAAAAATCTTATTGAATCAGGTAATACAAAAATGCCAATGAAGCCAATCAAGTAGCTGTAAAAATAAATGGATAACTTGATTTCTTGTGATCAAAATTGGAAGTATGTTATGATCATGTGCCTTTATAATAAATGATATGATGTGTAAAGGCCACTTTTGATGTATTTTATCCTTATAGAGAAAACATGTTTGCAGATTTGGGCTCAAAAGATTCTCCATATAATCTGATATAGGATCAATAAAAGCATGATGTATGTTATTTACTTCTAGGCCTTCAATGACTAATTGTTCAATTGAATTATGAATATTAGACCATGAACTTATTTCTTCAGTTTTGTGTTTGAAAGAATAATCATCTTCAATATGCAAGTCAAAAGATAGTACAATTTCCTCTTGCTTTGGAGAAGGAAGATTTTCAAAGAATTCTTTAGGATTTCGGAAATTGTATGACTGAATTTGAGAATGCAAAAGTTTGATTTCATTTTCATAATTTTCAGAAATTATATCAAGAAGCTATTTTTTAACTTGAGGAGAACATTTTCTTGATTTCAAGAGAAGAAAGAAAACTCTTAGAAAATCCTCATCAAGCTGAAGTTCTAATATCTCATCCCTCAAAATAGCTAGTGATTGTTCTAGGAAATTATTTTGAATTGGGAGAACATAATTATCATCATACTGATCATATTTAGGAAAATCTTCAGAAGAAGGAATGTCATCAATTATAAACATTGGATCAACATATTTCTCTTCCAACAATCCCAATATGTCTTGATTAGATTGGTTGCATTCTTTTTGAAAGTCATTATTTTGCTCAATATGAGTGCTATCAAGCAATGGGCATTTTGGGAAAGTAGAATAACATGAGCATCAACTTGTTCTTCTGTCCCTTTATGGATAAAAACTTTTGTACATTCATCAACATTAGAAGAAGTAGAAACAATTTCTTCATTATGTAAATATTTTGAGGATGGTTGCATGTTTAGAAGAAAATTGATTTCTTCTTCGGTGAGGAGGGGTGGGAATCTTTGAATTCTTAGATTGAAATGACAATTTCTTTTTCCCTTATCTAAAAGTTGATCATGAAGTTGATTATTGTCTTTAACTCCATTTAAAACATTAAATGAAACATCATTTATTAATACAAAGGGGTTTTGTGGATCTTGATTTATCTCCTGACTTATTTCATATTTGTTTAACTCCTCTTGATTATTATGACATTTAACTTGAGAATGAAAGTTTTGAACTTCTTCTAATAAATCTTCAGAAAACCAATTTCCAAAATCTTCATCAATATTTGTAAGGTAATGTATAAGATCTTCAGCTTGATCACAACAATTTTCAGCTAATGATAAAGATGGAGAATCTTCTATGTAATGCTCATAAAATATCTTATGAAAATCTTTTAGAGAAAACAAACTTGTAGGTTTGAGAGCCTCATACCATTCCCTTGCTTTTCCTTCTAAGGTTCCCATGAATATCTTCATGAGGCAATCCTCATGCCAATCACCCTTCAATCTTGATGAGTGTATATGAAATTTAATGAGATGTAGTAAAGGATCATCAATATTCTCATCTTGAAACATGGGCAGATTTTCACCCCAATTTACCTTCGGTAGTTTGTGTGGAATTCCAGGTATGTGATCTCTGCTCATGGGAGCATATCTTCGTTTTATTCTTGGATCATCTTGAAAATCAGCCATAATGAAAAGCCACTTTATCTGTACAACCAAGTTAGATCCTTATATAAAATACAATACATATTGAATCTTAACGAAAAAGAACATAATGTCTTGGATTAAGATCCAAGTTGAAAGCCTGATCTTTCCATATTGTTCTTCCAGGTTCATTCCTCCAGTGGAGTCTTGATTGTGAAATGGATTTGGAGTCGCCAGGTGGATGATTTTAACCTTTGTGTGTCTGATCCCTGTCCACTATCATAGATCAGATCTGAACCTGTAAAGTATTTCTGAAGAAAAAGGTTAGCCTTCCCCGGTCAGTTTTCTAGATAATTCTCTTTTTTTGGTTTTTTGTTTTAAATAAAATGAAAGTACAAATTCGACAAATTCTTCAAGAAATTTAAGATTTTGGATTAAAATTTTCTCAAAGATTTATTAAACTAGAGAATCTAATTGAATGTTTGAAACCAAAGTTCAGTTATTAAGCTAAACCAGAGATAGACTGAAGCAGCGTTTATTTACTATGCAATTGCAGAGCAAAAGCAGTTCAAAGGCTACCTGGCTGATCTTCAGGCTCTGTCTGTAGCTTATAAGAAAACTAAAGTAACAATAAAAATGATTCAGATCCCCAGTATGGTCGCCACTATGTTATCACTCAGGTTTTCCTTGAAGTTGTGGAAAAGGAAAGTAAACCCGAGGTAACCACAAACCAACCTTCAGATACAGAATCTAGCCAATTTGTATCCAGAGAGGGCTCTCTCTTTAAAATTTAGCTTTATTCTTAGAAAGTTTTAGGCTAGTTATAAGTCCAAGAGTTTTTATTTTGTTTGAATGGTGGAATCCACCAACTGAGGGCAAGGTTGAAGATTTTTAGTCCATTGGGCTATGGAGTCGAAAGGGGGGCTTTACTGGATTACTCTTCTACACACAAGATGGCTTTGCAGGGCAAGATAGCCAAACAGAGAACAATTTTGGATCTAAAAATGAATGGAATGGGAATTGAAGGGATGAAAGGCAATCAAGAATCTTTCAAAATGTTCAAAAGAAAGAAAGTGAATGATTAAAAATAAAGAGCAGTTAAGAATTCTTTACTATAGTAATCAAAATGTTTAAACTAGCGAAACAAGAGAAATTAAGAATTCGTTGCTTATAACCAGTTTAGTAGAAAACATTTAGAATAATCACAATTGAAATCAGAGTACACTTAATTAAATTCTGATTTATTCTTTTATGTCAATTATTCAAAAATGGAACATAGTGATATTATAAATAGATATAAAACTTAAAACATAGGATAGAAAAGACTTATTGAACTCTAGTCAGACACATGAATCCTGCAAAAAGTCTTGAGCTTCAAATCATCATCCAACAAGCCACAAAGAAGTTTCTCCAAAGAAATTTTATTCTAAAAGGTCAATGTTACAGCAAAGTAGTAGAATCCACCCAAAATACTTCCAAGAGTGAAGTATTTATACAAACTCTAAACTAAAATATCTTGAAAAAATTATGAAGATTGGTTCACAAATCTCTCCAACTATTTTACATAAATAGAACTTAAGTAAAGGACACTCAAAATAATGCATCTATTTGGAACTATTTTTGATGGATAGGTGATGACAAAGAAGAGAATTCAAATTTTATCCAACTCTTAGTTTGATGATGGGCATCCAAGTCACTAACTGCTTCCCTTTTTTCTGAATTCTGCTCCAACAATTCTGCAAACTTGGGGTCCAATGATATCTTTGTGTTTCTCAATCCGTAATAGATATGTGAAAAGTGAAAGAGGTTATTGTATATAAATATGTTAGTGAGATAAACCTCTTTCATTGTCATAAAATTCCTCTCCAGCTTGGCACAATAGGCTCTGCAAAAATATGTGCAAAACAGAGTTTTACAGAGTTTGAAAAATAGCCTGTAAAGATGTTCATGTATCTCTCAGTCTGAAATCAATGTAAAAAAACGGACATAGGTTTTTGTAGATGGGTATCTTAGGAACAAAAGACTCCTTCAGTTTTGTAAAATGTATTTCTAATTGGCCACAATAGTCTCTGAAAAATGATGACTTAACAGGAATTTTCTGCAAAACGTGCTTTCCAACATTGTTTAATATTTCCAAAACCATAATGGCTGTTAGAGAATTGAGAGAGGTTTTTGTAGATGGCCCTCTTAAGAACATAAAAATTCTTCATTTTTTAAAAATTCATCTTGGATTGATCACAATAGTTTATGCAAAACTATGACTAAAACATGCAATTTCTGCAAAAATGTTCCTTCTTGTTGTGTTTTTCATCTTTTCACTTTTTTGTTCCTTTGACTGTTTTACTTTCAATTTAAACAAAAATCGTTGTTGGTGAAAGTATTTTCATCTCTTTTTACCATTTTACTGCCTCTGTATTTACTTTTACTATTTACCTTTGACCGCTCTGTAACTTCACTTTAACTTTCACTCTGACTTTTACCTGATACACTTTAACCACTGATACTCTTTAGCTATTATGCTTTCTAACCTCTGTTTGAATAGATTTGATAACAATCTTGGAGTAAACAAGTCTTATGACTAGTATTAATACTGTTTATCCAAGGATGTGATCTTATGATCACCTGTAAAACAAAACAAATTGTTAAGAAAGCATTGGTTTGTAGGGGAGGTCAAAAAGGTTTCATTTGATTTTGAGAGGTCTGGCAGTGGTTTTCAGAAAAAATCAGTTAATGGCACTTGACAGTTGATTTTTGAAATTCTTTGCATGGAGGGTGTAGTCGTTTACTATGGAGGAAAAAATGAGAAGACGCGGGTTGTTTGGTTTTATTCGAAAAGTCAACAGGGTGACGGGATTTTTTATTAATTCATGAGATGACATCAGCGTATGGGAGGCGTGTCACGGGGGAATGGTGGTAAGCGGTTTATTCCGCACCACCTTTGGAAGAGGGTGGTTTTATGTGAATCGGCAGCGATTCCACAAATTGAATGACACTTGGCCCCGACACTATTCAAAAACCACTGCGATTTTGCGAGTTAACTTTCAGATGAGGGAAGGCCATCGAAATGAATGCGAGCCATGGATCTTTGATGGAGCGATCTAATGGTTGACATGATGTGAAGTTGGCGGGGGAGTTAAAAGGCGGGCCCAAAGTAATTAACGTTAATTAATCATTTCGGGAGGCGTTTGATTGGCGGGATTAGATTATTAATTAATTCGGATGATTAATTAATCTCTTTGCGTATGATGACGGGTCGGGGTAATGAATGGGTTTATTTTTCGAAGTTTGTTTTGAATAAAACTTCAGCTTTTTATTTTTTCGTTTAAAACATAAAAAACATATGCTTAAACCTCTTTTCGTATGTTTTTATTATATGGTAATAAATCGATATGATTCACTTACCATAAGGAGTGGGGATAATTATATAGATATATTTTTAGCCAAAGGGCATTGTAATGTGGGATTTTTATTTAATCACATGGGTTAAATACTTTTGCTAAAAACTTATAGTAAGATGGTTTTTTGGGTTATTTATAAAAGAGAATTATATATAATAGGATAAGGTATTTCCACTAAGGAGTTAATATATAAAGTTAGAAATTAACATGAAAAATGAGAGAAAGCGCTAAGTATACAACACCATAATAATGTATTTAACTTATGCTTTGCGTGAAATGGATTTTTATGGATCATTGCATGTTTTTCCTAAGTAAAATGGGATTTTTCTTAGGAAAAGATTTTTATGAATGTATGAGTATGATGATGAATATTTTTAAATACTAAGGTTTTCTCCAATAATTGGGCCGAGGGTTTGGTCCCTCCAAAAGTCAAGGAAATGCCTTGAGCCCCTTTAATCTTCAAATTCCTTAGCACTTAGGGGAAATTAGTAAATTATTAGGGAAAAAGTGAGATGGGAAGTTAATGATTTTGACCTTGCTGTGTTGTGAACTTTTTCCAATGTAGTATCTGCCTTCGTACTTGTGATGAAAGTAAAATTGAACATATTTGGAACCATCATTCATCACATGTAATTCTGCAACAACATCTACCTACCCTACCTACTTACTCTACCCTTTTCTCTTCTTTATTAGGGGGCACTTAGACTGGAAAACCCTTTTCAATCTTCTTTTTATTTTACATGGCAAACCTATCTAAGTCTACACTTATTACATCCAAGGGCTCAGATTAAACTGTTGAGCACATTTTATTAACTCTACCTATCTACTTATCTGCCAAGATTACACTGTTTGGTCAGATATTTATTCTCTATTCTACAACATGAAATTTAAAAAGGAATGAGTCAAGTTTAAACAGTTTGACTCTTCACAAATTGTGGAAAAAGTTTGACAAGCTGCACACAATTGCTTTATTACAGAAAATGAAATAGTAGTGGCATTTAAAATTGCACACTTTCCTGGTCTATTTTTTTTGGGGGTTCATTTCTTTCACTTTTTTGACCATTTTATTCTTTTTACCCTTTGATTTTTCTTTTAGGGTATACCCTCTTTACATTTTTTAAATTTTTTGATTTTTTTAAAGAATATGGAACACCTTTTGCAACAAGGAAAAGGTTTGAACATATTTCATAGTTCAACAAGTCAATCATGAAAAATGACACCTATTGGTATAAGAGTCTAACACTATCCATTCAAGTAATTTATCCATGACTTAATTCTAATTAAAAAGAGTTAATTTGCAGCTTGAAGGGAAGAAAAGGGCTAAAAGAGGCTAATGGGGGGTTTAATACATGAAACGAGGTTTGGAAGTAGAAAGAGGGGGTTAAACCCTTATGAAAATTTATTATAGTGCGAGAAATGACTTTGGAGCGGAAATAATTCAAAGGTGTGAGGGAGGAGTGTGATAGAGGAAAAAAGTTGTGATATGCGATGTTGCAATTGAAATATCACAAGTTTAAAGGAATAGTGGTAAAGACTAACAGGAACGAACTAAAATGTGCGAAGTGAGATTTGCAATGCAGTAAAATTTGTGGGTTGCGATCTGTGATGTGGTAAGTTCTGCGAAGTGTGAAGTGTGCGAGTGACATGGAAGAGTTATCACATTGACGGAATGACAGATAAGTGTTATGTGAAAAGCTAAATTATGTGAAGTGCGATTTGTGACGCGGTAAAAGTTGCGGGTTGCGATCTATGATGTGGTAAGTTCTGCAAAGTGAGAAGTGCGATGTACAGTGGTGGGAGACTCGAGGAGCAAAGGTGGAGGTCGGGTTTTTGATGGTTTTGAATGGTTTTTCACATGTTTTGCATAAAAAGGGTAAGGCAGTGAGAATAAGTGGGAAAAAAGTGGAGATGGAGGGCATAACAATAGTGCGTAGAGCGTAACAACAGAGATGGAAGGGAGATGGAAGATGAAGCAGGAGGTGCTATAGAACTTCCATCTGGGCTATACTTCTCGTACCTACTATCAACCTGCCTATTTATGCAATAAATACAGACAATATTTTCACGAAGATGTAAGCAATGATCTAATCTATTTTCAAGAAATCATAAGTGAGGAAGCATTTTTGGTCTATGGGAAAAGGTCTACCCTCCTCAAACTCTATTGATAGAGTTGAGAGGGGATGGATAGCCTCATAGATTCATGGATTTTATCAACTATCCTACCACTATGCAAGCAGATTCAATCTAGAGAAAAAGATAATGGGACCTGAACTAAAACATCAATAAAAATACCAGCAAACTAGCTAAATGTTCAGAAGAAAAACTAGTTAAATGACATGGAAGAAAAGAATGGAAATATTAGAGAAGCTGAGGTACATGGGTTGGGCCCTAACCCACTATCCCAGATCTTTGGAACTAGATCAATAAAATGGAATCTCTCTACTCATTTCATAAAAAGAACAGTCTGTTACATAGATCAAAGTTTTACCAGAGCCTCATGGCTTTACAACAAAGCTTCGAATCCAATGGAATGGAATGGAATAGAATGGAAGTGGAGTGGAATGGAAGTCCCCTAATTATCTCTTGATCATCTTATTTATCCTAAAGGGAAGCTACCAACAGCTCCCTAAAACATAGTGATTGATTCAACTTTGACTCCAAGTAAGCCATCGATTGAATGCACTTTGTCTTTAGTTTTCTTGGATGCCTTTGATAGTTGAGGGTGGAAAACACCCTTGAATCTCTCCAAGATTTCTCCATAATTTCCTGACATTGTGCTCATTTATTCTCCAGTATTGATCTTCCAGTGGTAGGTAGCAAGTCCCTAAATCATCTCCTTCTCCAAATTTGTGTAATCTGCCTAATATTCTCACAATATTCAACAAAAAAAACCAATATTAGGCACAAATATGCAATTACCTTTAAAACTTCCTAAGAAAATATTAAAGCATAAGAAAAAATTATTAAGTGTAGAAGGAAAGATTTAATATATCCTTTTATGTGCATAAGAGAGGTAGATGGGCTTAAGAAATCTTAGATGAGCCTTAATTTATGTCTAATTTATAGGCCCGCAATAATCACATGATCTCGTGGTGACATAAACGTGAGCACTCACCATGTATAAATTTGAAGAATTTTCCCCTTCCCGGTTGCCCCTTGTGGGAGCTCTAGTATTTTCATTCTCGCCAGTAAGCATTTTCTGCCCTTGGGGAAAAGGATTAGTCATGAAAGCCTGGGAACTATAGGAACGCTGCTGAGCTAATAAGCGTTGAGCATCCCAAATATTAGGGCATAGATGAGCGAGATGGTCTCCAGTGCATCATTTGCAAGGAAAATTGAATTTATTTTCTGACTCTCTCTTACCCTCTCCAACATTATCGTTGGATTTATTCGCATTACCCTTCCCATCCTTATCCCTCTTCTTATTCCACCCCTTCTTCTTCCCATCATATTTTTTATTTCCTTTGGGGTTAGAGGATTAGATGACATTAATTGTTAAAGGTTGGGAAGGTGCAGACACTGACGACATAGCCTGAATAGAAGGAGCAGATTATAGAGACAACTACTGCAATTGATTCAAAAGGCTAGTCATATTACTATCGATCGAACCAACAAGCCCACCAGCATTGGGACCTGGCTTTAGATTGGCTAAATCTATCTAAATGAGGAGCATCACACAAGATTTTATTAAGAATCCCATATTAAGAACATATAAGTTCCAATTGCTGGGCTCTAAAGATGATTTTCTCCTTAGTGAATACCCATGAAAGAGATACATGCTTTGAGATTTATGGCTGTAAATATTTGAGGAACTATTTGATAAGGAATTCATTCATAATTTAGGCTTTAATGAGCCTGCTCCTTCTCCTCCATTCTTGAATATGGTCAAAAATGTGTGTTGCCTTATCTTGTTGGAAATTGGCCAAAAGGTCAGTTCCAGCATAATAAAAAACATGCAACTGGAAATGATTTAGAAACATGGTAGCTCAATGTACCATTTAGCAACATTTCTAGTTAAGGTGAGCTAAAATAATCTCAACATAATTGAATCATCAATAAGGGATTTCGATGAGAAAAATAAATGGAAAGTGGTAACATGGTCGGTTGGATTTTCACCAATATTCCCTTCAAATTTTGGAATATCATATGGAATATTGGTAGGAACCGGAGGCCAACCCAAGCTATATCAGATGGGATCATTATTCAACTTTGATAAATCACGAAAATTTTGGGTTACCGAGAATGGTAAGCGTGGAGGACCATGAGAATTCCATCAACCATGGGAAGGATTCCCAACATTCTATAAATAATAACCTGGATTTTTTGAGGCACCAGGCCGTAATGGATTGTTCATAGAAGAAGCTGGACCATAAGGAAAACCTTGTGGTAAAGAGAAGTTCAGAGTAAAACCTCCTCCCACCGAAGGGTTACCATAACAGAAACATCTGCCCCAATTGAAGTATTAAATAAATATGATACCGCTTGGTAAGGGTTCCATACATTAGAGAAATGAGAGGAACCCTAAGCATTACCTACAGAGGAGAAATGCACATTCACCTATTGACCATACATGAAATAATTCCTAGTTCCTAAACCACTGAAAGGAGGGTTTCGACCTTGAAAAGCATTAGAACTTTGAACTCCTAGAAAAGGATTAAAACCTTGAATTTATGCAGAGAAAGGAAAAGTACCTAAGGAAGGGTTAGAATGAGGAGTACGACCACTTATAAAGGGATAACCCTCAAAAGAAGCTGACCCAATAGCCATAGAAGATATGGGTGTGGAGACAGTAGATGTAGTAGTGAAAGAAATTGAGGGAATTGCACTAGAAGGAATCCCAAATGGAAAGGGACTAGTATGGGAAGAAAAATCTTGGGTGCTCACACTCGTAGACAGAATGGAGGTAGAGACAAAATTGCAGTACTAGGAGTGATGGTAAATATAGAAATAGTACCTCCTCCTTCTGCCGAAAGAGGATTATGCACACTTGAAGTAATCATAGCCGAAGCTGTGTTCCTAGTTGTGGCCATCGAAACAAAATAAAGAGAAATATGAGGGATATCTAGTTTGTGAGATGAAGGGACAACACATAATAAAACATCTGAAAAACTAGTAGGAAGAGGAGAGGAAGGAGTAATTGGAGGCTTAGGAATTTATTCAACCTTAAATTCTTCTGCCAGAAAAAGGACCCTAGAAAGGAGTGGAGTACTCCTCTATAAATCATGACTAACACTAGGAATACCCCAGACGATCACTCGTCAATGTGTTTGCTGCTACTGATTAGAAATCACTAACAAAATTGCTCCTACACCTTCTATAAGAAGGCTGAACACTCGTAGGAGAAATCCCACGAAGCCTCCTAGATCGAAAAATTGATCGATCAACCAATTTTGATTATTATGAGAACTTATAAAGACTCAAAAAAATTACAAAGCTATGGAATTCTAGGAGTAAAGAGCACTCTCTACAAAATTTCCCTAAGATTCAGGAATCAAGCAGCTCTCAGGTATTTCTGCTCCACTTGATTAGGACTGGACACCAAAATACAATATAAAAAAATAAGGACCTCCCAAAATCAATATGGGGTAATTACACCCCAGGCCTACTAGAGAAGGTAACATAAACAGTTACGCTAACCTCCAAACAAAATCCTTTGCCGGTGTAAGTACCCAAGCTTCGTAAGGGTACCCTCCAGAAGTACTAATGAATGTGATGCAATATCTGCCTCAGGTACCATGGGTATTCCCTCCGTAGTCACCTATGTGATACCTAAGAGTAACAACGAAGGTAACCAGTTCGTATTGGTAGCTAGGTAGAACGATCTTTGGTCTGGATCCAAAAAATATGAGAGGGGGTATCTCTCTTCTATGCTTTCACTCGCCCTTGTGCTTGACTCTCTAGAGGAGAGATTTCCCAGGCAACTTAACGAGGCTAGGTTTCACTCATTAATCAACTTCTAAGTTTGAAATTTTGAATAGCCTTGGAGAGTTAACTCTCCACACACCTATTCCAATGCCCTAATGACCTAGACTAGTTTATTCATTTTAAATTATGTGCTTTATTTTGAGGGTTGTTATTTTAATTTAGGGGTAAAACGGAGATGCAACTTGTGATGTTTTGGACATAAAGAGAAATCAATAGAAGCCTGCTACATGAAAATGAAAATTTGTCTTCGATGAAGAGGGATTTCTACACAGGTTCTATGAACAACTAGCGAAAGCAAGAAAATTTATTTTCTCTTCAAGATACATGCTCACGCACTTAAAATCTATCAAAATACTAAAAGTGCTTAATAATGCGACTACTCTAATGCCAAATTCACTATTTTAGGACTACTCTAATCGAACAAGAAAATGAGTTTCTCAACGGAGAGGTCTGAACACTTGTCACAAAAGCAAAGACAAGTTCAAACAAGAAATTCCCTCAACAAAAATTCCAAAAAAAACTTGATACAAGAAGAGACAAATTCAACCAAGAACTTCTCTCAAAATCAAGCAAATCAGACCAAATGACAAACTTCACATTTGCTTAAAAACCATGAAAAACCATAAAAAAAAAAACAAAAGAAAGAGAAAAGGGAAACAACAAAGTTTTTTGAGTCTTTTTATTTTTAAGGAAACAAGAAAACTCTTTGAGAAAGAAAAAACTACTCAAAACTCCAGATCACCAGGTTGAGAAAAAAGAGACTTCAATTTCCATAAGCCAACAAGACCACTGTCATGATAGGACTTAAAAAATGGAATGAGATAACTAAATAAAAAAAATGATATGTACAAGAGTATAAAACTCCAACAATCAAAGAAACTTCAAGAAAACCAAGAAGTCCATTCAATATTTTCCACAAAAGCTCTTCTCAAGAAACCAAGAAAACCAAGAAAGCCAACAAGAAAAAAGAAAAAAGTGAAGCAATGACAAGGCTAAGCATGAGAAAACTGACATTAAATCACTGTCCTGAAATGTTAGAAAAACCAAGAACCTTAGAAAGAAGCCCAGGGGAAAAACCCAAAACTGAAACTTCAAAAAGCAAGGCAAACCCTAGGTTGACTAGATTTTTAGTCAAGAAAGACAGAAATTGATACCCAATTGACAGAAAAACTACCTAGACACATCAAAGGTTCCACAACAGTGGCCAAGAACAGGAAAAAATACCTTACAGGATTCCAAAAATAAAATTTTTCTTTAAAACTAGTCATACACAACTTGGAAGTGAAAAAATAGCATGTATACGCGACTATGTACAAGGAAACCCACGTATACGCGTGTTTCTTTGGACCAAAATGTGTATATACAAAATTTTGTAAACTAAAAATGCGTATAAAACGAGCAGTAAATAAAAATTAAAAAATCCAAGCCTGATCCAGAAGATCAGGACTTTTTCCTGGATGGATAAAGAACCAAAAATATTGAAAAAGTGATTAGGTCAATCAGAGAACCCAAATACAGAGGGAAACAACCCAAAATAGGAATTACATGGATGTAATCCCTAATGGAGTCGCAAATTTTGTTACGGGATGAATTACCCTAGGGTCTGGGTTGAGGACCCCAAAAGAGCAAGGGGCATACAATAAGAAGAAGCAAGAAAACTAATGGTCTTAATGCTTAAACTAGTAAACTAGGGAGAAGTGACCTTACCTGTATGTCCTAAGTTTGAGGTCGTTCCCGCAAGGTTTTCTTATCCATGTGCTTCAAAACCTGCAACTCATTCAAGGAAAGCACATAGACTAGTAGTAATAGAAAGCATGTTCTAGATGTTAGTGGTTAGATCATATAAGCTTATATAAAATAACATGAAATCAACTATAACAAGATCATAACTTGTATAAAAGCATTAAATATCACGAAATCATGAACGTGACAAAGCTTATTTATTGATGTATATTAAAGATGTGGGGAATACCACCTGATTTAGCCATGGCTCCAAGTGAAACCGTCCTTCGGATCTGTCCAGCCCAAGCCTCAACAATATTCTTTCATAAGGATGCACAAGGATGTCACATAAAGGAGGTGAACATATCAAAGAGGGAAAACAAAGTTTCATCAACCTGGGAAGTGCAGGAGGCACATGGATAATCATAATTGATTTGGGATTAACAGAATATAGTATCAATACCTATCTCTCTCCCCCGTTTAAGCCTTCCCATGAGTTGTGTTTGTACTTCCTCAAAACATTTTTTCAGTTGGGAAACAATTTGGCCACGAGCTCCTGTAGGTAGGCTTCTGGTGTAACTCGTAAACCCCGCCCAAAAAATAGGGAGTTTTATATTTTTTTCACATTTTAAATTATATACATGGGTAGGGTATAACCGGACCCACGTCTTCACGTGCTTTTGAGAGGTCAGAGTCGCGTATGGAATTCAAAATATTTTTTTTAGGTAAAGGACCAAGTCTGAATGGAAAGGACTGCACAAGGCCAATACATAGATAATCAAGTATATAGAGGTGATAAATGATGTTATAACAACAATGATATTTCACCAATATCCACCCCTTCACTGTGTGGAGGGTGGACTGAATCACCCTTCTCATCAAATACAACATTTTTGGCTTATGTATATTTACCTGATTTTAGGATCTCTATCTGGGTAGGATTTTTTACTCTTCATTGTACTCTATAAATGTATATTGAAAAGACTTAATTACCTACCTTCTTATTTGGAACACACACATGAGATTTGCAACAAAAAAATATCAAGAAATGAATTAGAAGGATTATACTCACCTTGTGTTTCATGTGGTGTGATCTCATTAAGTGTTTTTGTGGGTACACATTTAAACAAGTAAAATTATGTGTAATTTTCTTCTTACTAATATGACCATTTCAAGTTTAATTCCTCAATCATGTTGTGCAGCATTTCCATAATGATACACTTGTACCTCTCAGCAACACCATTTTGTTGTGATGTATATGCAACATTCAGGTGCTGGTGAATGCCATGCACTTTCAGAATGTTAGATCTGATCACCAATGTATTCTCTCATTTGATTTGTGTTGAGGAGATGAACGTGGCAACTAGATTGTCACTCCACATGGGCTTTGAATTCTTTTAAGATTTGAAAGGATTGATATTTTGTCTACAAGTTGTATACCCACATTTTTTTCCAATGATCATTTCCAAAAATATTAAAATATTGGACTACACTAACACTAGGTTTCAGGGGGCCGCATAAACCAATGTGTACCAGGTCCAATGGAGCAATTTCCCAATATGTACTTGCAGAATTTATGTTCTTTTCTCTATCTAAACATCCAAGGAACAAATCATGTCTTTTTTAATGAGGAAAAGAATCTCACCATATTATGCCTACTAAGTGAAAGCAAGTATCCAATAGGTTTGTAAAGTCGGTATTTTTGACAATGAGAGATTGATTGTTGTTGTAAATAACAACTTGTCAATACCATTTAAAACAACAAAGTAAACAAATTGCAGAAAAAAATGTTCACAAAATTCTGACCAAAACAATGATCTTTTTCATTTTTCTCAGTTGCATTTGTTATCAATGTTATAAATAGTTCTAGGTAGTGCACTTTATAACTAGGTTCGAGAACAGAGCTAAGGATACCCTCAGAAACCAAAAAACTTGTAAAATTAGCGTGTCTTCCCAAATCTAAACCTAGGATGTCTATTAGTGTCTCCAACCTTGTTAGAATTTAAATGGAGACTTTACAATTTTCAAGAGTTAAGTATTTAATTTAATTCAAACAACAGTGACTAGACCAAAACAACATCAAAATATTGAGCTTAACATTATGTATTTTTTTACAACTCAATGATGAGAGATAAAATCTAATGGGAGTGAAATGGCTGGAAAATTATCACTACTAAATATTATTGGCTACCATATTTTCATAGAGCATGTATAATTTATTGTACAATAAGTTTGTTACTGTGATAATATTAAAAAACATCAGAAACTCAATTATTTTTAAGTTTGAACATATACAACAACAAAATTAACAAAAATTATAACAAAATTAACTAGATTACAACAAAAACTTCATTTTCTAGGCAATGCACTTTATAACAAGGTCTGAGAACAGAGCTAAGGCTACCCTCAACAACCAAACAAATTGAAAAATTACCATGTCTTCCCAATCCAAACTTATGATGTCTGTGAGTGTCTCCAACATTGTCAGACTTTAAAGTCTCTTGAGCTGACCATTCTATCTTTTTTTACAACACAATGATGAGAGATCAAGTCTAATGGGAGTGAAAATGGCTGGAAAATTATCACTACTAATTATTTATGGCTACCATCTATTCATAGAGAATGTATAATTCTATGAGGGACTAAATAATCTAGGAAATGATATGGGACCAACTAAATTCTCTGTAAGTTTGAACATATATAAAAACACAATTAACAAAATGTATAAGAAAATTAACTAGATTACAAAAAAAAAAAATTTCTCTAGGCAGTGCACTTTATAACTAGGTCCGAGAAAAAATCTAAGGCTACCCTCAACAACCAAACAACTTGCAAAATTACCATGTTTTCCAAATCCAAACCTAGGATGTATCTGAGTGTCTCCAACCTTGTCAAAGTTTAAATGAAGACTTTACAATTTTCAAGATTTAAGGATTAGTTGAATTGAAACAACAATAACTAGACCAGATCAACAATAAATTCCTTTATCAAGGCAAGCCTACAAATTCCTCCATGCCTAGAGATTGTGATGATTATGAATAACAATAATGACAAACCTGAGGCTAAACAACTTTATTAAAACATTAGTAACTATAAGATCAACATCTTAACCAGAAAAGGAAACAAGTGTCACTTTTTTTAGTTGAAATTCCTCCTAGAGCTTCTATATAATTGAAGACATACAACCAACTCTAGGTCAATATCAACACACTGGAATTAGTTTTCCATGTAAAAATAAAGTCATTATATTTTAAGTGTAAAAACAAGTTATCAAAACAATAATCATTGATATATTTGAAGGCATACAACTAATTCCTTCTATAGATTTTTTTTTTAAGGATACTTTAGAAAAGGCATATGTATGAAAATTTCTTGAGCTGCTACTAACATACATGTCGATAATTCCTGTAATAAAGAAATGATATGTTTGGCTTGTATGAAAACATAATTTCAATTATTCTTAACTAAATTCATGCAATAATTCTGTAGGTAGTTGCATCTATGGCAAGAGTTAGCTATGTAGCTTGTACAAGGAGAAGTGGTAGGAGAGTGACCTGAGGTGCCCAGCTGTGATGCACTTCAACACATGAGGACAAGGCAAGTGATGCGAATTTCAAAAATGCTCCAATAATTTTTTTTGTGGATGAACACGTGGCTGAAGCTGATGTTGTGACACCATCACTCACAGAGCCACCATCAACCATAGTCCAAGGGGCAGGTTCAACTAAAAAGATCAGCACTATTAGAGATCAGAAAAAATAATAAATTTTAGCTACAATTGATGACATAGATTTTAATGGATATTTAGTTCGGGCATATGCAAAAAAACATGGTATTTCTCCCTCATCAATACATTATTAGAAAAATGGGCTCACTCATACCAAATGTAGATGGAATCTTACAATTATGACTAAAGAGGAGGAGGCCGAGGTGGTTGAGTGGTGTAAATAAATGGCCCAATTGGGACATGGGATAGAGTTTATACAACTCAAATCCACAATTTCCCAAATCAATCAAGGGAGGCCAAACCCATTCTAAGATGGGTTTCTTGGTAAATCACGGTGGTTTGGGTTTAAAAAAAGACATCTAGACCTTGTATTGCATACATTTGAGGGCCTTGAGAGAGACAAAGAATTAAATTTGTGCCCTGCAATTGTATGTAAGTTTTATGACACTCTTTCTAGTACATGCGATAAACATTTTTATGTTGCAGACCATGTATGGAACTATAATGAAACATGCCAAATATTTTTATAGGTGGGAAGGAATTGTGGCATGCGGGTGATTGCCAAGAGAGGGAGCCGAAACATGCCAAATATTTTTCCTAAGATCAGGAAGTGGATAACCATATTATGTTGTGTCAATGCAATTGTTGCTTCAATCCCAAGATTTTATCTATTCAAAGATAAAAATAAGCTCAAAAAATATATATGAAACTATGAACCAGGTGCATGCATCGCTGCACATCCACATGCATGGATGACTAAATAGTTTTTTTTAATTGGCTTTGCCACTTTTCTCCATCTGTTCCAAGTGGTGTCTCACCTAATAATAGAAACCTATTGATAATAGATGGCCATGGAAGCTACATGGTTGTATAAAAAATTGAGGAAGAAAAAAATTTGGGCATTGACCTTTTAACATTTTCTGCTCATACCACTCATAGAGTGCAACCCCTTGATATTAGTGTGTTTGTCCCTTTCAAGAACTATTTCAGGTGAGAGTGTGCTACATGGATGGCAAAGAATCCAAGAGTTGAGGTGAAAAGGTTCGAGCTAGTAGAGCTTGCAAGTAAAGATTTTAAAGGGCTCTAACACCATCAGATATCAAGGTTGGCTTTAGGAGGAAAAGAATCTGGCCACTAAATTATGATGCTCTTATGCATGATACTGGTTGTAGCCAATCGTTTCATGTGGATGGTCAGGAAGAAGGGCATGTCCAAACAGACGCTGAAGTGCAAGAAGAAGTAGATGAACAAGATGATGTGGTTGCAGCTAGTAATATAATTTCCCTCTCTCGAGGACATTTATATGCTGATGATGATGAGCATGTATGTGAAACACAATATAATCATGAACAAATTGAGAGAAACATGGAGGTTTTTCTACATTTTTGAACATGTAGTTGACAATCCAGATATAGTTGAAAATGAAATTGTTGATATTTTTAATGACATTGAAAATGACCAATTGAAATTAATAAGCCAAGTAAACCCACCATCATGGCTGGCAAAATCCATGATTAATTTGAATGAACATAGTCTCTCAAGAACGAATGAACAAAGCATGAACATGCCTTCACAACCAGCTAAATTGAACAATGAAATTGTTCATTTTTTTTGTGGAGAAAAGATCAATGGAAGAATGTGAAACACATAATGAGGCATGATATGAGTATAACAATATAATTAAATCAATTTTAATGGATATTGAAAGATAAGTGCCAAGAAATGAATGATGTAGGTGGGGGGGGGGGGGGGGGTGTGTGGTTGGGTGGAGAAGTTACTTGGATGGTTCCTAAATCTACCGGTAGAAAGAGTGTTCATGAAAAATAAGCAAGGAACACTGGGTAGTCTTTGTTTGGGCTAGAGTTCACAATTACTCACCTCAGAAGCCTATATAAAACTCTTAGTTGAGTAAAAAAAAAAAAAGTTGAAATTCAGGAGTTAAAACAGAAAAAAAAGATTTAGCCAAGGAGAAGAAGGAAGCAAGGACTGTTGCAGCACAATGTCAAGTAGATGAAAGGCTTGAAAGAGAGAGAGCAAGGCAAGAGAAGGAGAAACAAAAAAAAATGGAAAGACACGAAAAAGAAGCAAGAAATGCTAAACAAATGCTTGAAAATGAATAAATGATGGTTGATATGGTTGACATAAATGCAAGCACAGTTGATGAAACCAGGGAAATGTCCAACACATTGGACAGTATTGTAGATAATACAACATTATTCCAAGACCTCATAAACATTCAAGTGCCTCACTATCAAAATGGGGGTTTACACACTTGCCTTATTCCCACCACAAGAGGTGTCAATTCAATGTATGATCATCACACACATCCACTTAATGCAGGGGTTAGTATTGCAAGTGTGAGGTATGGGTACTTAATTCCTCTAGGGTTGGAAGGGAAAAATTGGTATCAATTGTATGGCAGCAATCAACCACATCCCAATCAACCCTTCTTAGGAAGACCACCCTACTTGGCTCAATCAGGAAACTCAAGGTTTGGCACTAAAGATTCTCAAGGCCATAAAGAATAGGGGTGTTATATTTTTTTGGTTGTAACCACATTATGATGTGGATTTTGGATGGATTGTCTATTTTTCTTGTCACATGAAGGTTGATTTATTCCATACTATATGCGGCATTGTAACCAAAACTAATCTTAGAAGGAACATCTATAGTCTATTATAATGGAGAATTTTGAAAGAATGACATGAGAATGTTGTTATTTATGTTAGTTTTTTGATACTGTATACTGTTATTTTTGTTAGTTTATTAATTTTTTTCCATATCTTTGGAATTTTTTTTTATCTTAATAGATCCAAGATTTCCTATCTACTACACTGAGTATAATTCAAATGTTTTCATCGTACTTCACAAACCATATCTCACATATCTATCCACACACACCATGTAGTAAAGCATACCTCTTTATACAAACTTCATTCATATGAATATTAACATATATCTTAGAAGGAACATGTATAGTTTATTATAATGTTGTTATTATCGTTAGTTATTTGATATTGTATGTTGTTAGTTTTTCTTGAACACAGGATGACATCGATACACACTACATAACTCAACTAACAACACAGAAAAAACAATGAATAGTTTTAAAGCATCGCCAAGGCACATCTAAAGTCTATTATAATGCAAAATTCTGACACAGTGACATGAGAATGATGTTAGTTTTTTATCCTCTATGTACCCTCACTACATCACTACACCCCTTCATAAAATATACCCTCACCATAAAAATCACAATATTATCATCTCTACAACACAACTCTCAGATAAATCATCCCTCTCAATACAACAACCAACAGTCAAGGCAACTCTCACTCACACATACAAAAAATATGCTTACAACAACTCTCTTGCTTAGCTATATGCAACATGACAACAATGGCTCTCAGCAACAAAAGACTGAACCCACAATGGAAAAATACATACAAAGCCATATAATATTATGGCATCAAGGATCTATAACACAATTACTCAACCATAAACGAATGGCAGATACCCATAACACCAAAACTCACTCAAAATTAAAAAGATTCAATATAAAATGCAATGTATGTATATAGCTTTCTGCTACTGTGACACTTTTCCATAACTTATTTGCAAGAAAAATAATGCCAGCATACAAAATGCCAACACATAACCCAACAATAAACATAGTTAATTAAAGTATTCCATACTCTATCACATTTTCCACTCCATTCTTTGTTACAAGTGATCTCTTAACACTATCTTTGCTTCACTATGTGGACCAACGCTCCTTCTTCATGATCTCTCCACATCACTACACCCCTTCATGAGTAATCTCTCTCAGTCATAGCCCTTATCAGACCATATGACTAGGAATTGGGTAAAAGAAATTCAATCCAAAAATGTCTAAATATCTATTATAGAGTCCGTAAATTTCTAAATTTTGACTAAGCTCTTAGTCTTATTCCAAAGGTATGAAACTAATTTCAACTAGGAAAGAAACATTACCAAAATAATTATGAAGTTACCAAAGTCTTTAACAACCCCTAAATGCATCTACAACACTAACCATCATTTTACATCTTCTCCAAAAATTGACATGGATAATTCTTCGGGACCTCCCAATATTCTCATCACCAAACAAGGATACAACTCATTTATTCCATCCCATACTTGGCTTAGCATGTGCCATTCACACTAGCTAAATACAGGAAGAGCCTTCGTCTCAAATTGACTTATGCATCATACTTCACAAACCATATCTCACATATCTATCCTTGAGAACATGCAACAAAGAATACCTTTTTATACAAACTTCATTCATATGAATATTAACATCTATCTTACAAGTGATCTCCTAACACTATCTTTGGTTCACTATGTGGACCAACACTCCTTATTCATGATATTTGCACATCACTACACCCCTTCATGAGTAATCTCTCTCAGTCATAGCCCTTATCAGACCATATGACCAAGAATTGGGTAAAATCAATTCAATCCAAAAATTTCTAAATATCTATTATAAAGTCCTTAAATTTCTAAATTTTGACTAAGCTCAAAGTCTTATTCCAAAGGTATGAAACTAATTGCAACTAGAAAAGAAACGTTCCCAAAAAAATTATGAATTTACAAAAGTCTTTAACAACCCATAAATGCATCTACAACACTACCCATCATTTCACATATTCCCCAAAAATTGAGACATATACTTCTCCAAAAAGTGACACAGATACTTCTTTGAGAACTCCCAATATTCTCATCACCAAACAAGGATACAACTCATTTATTCCATCCCATAGTTGGCTTAGCATATGCCATTCACACTAACTAAATATAGGAAGAGCCTTAGTCTCAAATTGACTTATGCATCATACTTCACAAACCATATCTCACATATCTATCCTAGAGAACATGTAACAAGGTATACCTCTTTATACAAACTTCATTCATATGAATATTAACATCTATCTTACAAGTGATCTCCTAACATTATATTTGCTTCACTATGCGGACCAAAGATCCTTATTCATGATCTCTGCACATCACTACACCCCTTCATGAGTAATATCTCTCAGTCATAGCCCTTATCAGACCATATGACTAGGAATTGGGTAAAATCAATTCAATCCAAAAATGTCTAAATATCTATTATAAAGTCCCTAAATTTATAAATTTCGACTAATCTCTCAGTCTTATTCCAAAGGTATGAAAATAATTGCAATTAGTAAAGAAACATTCCCAAAAGAATTATGAAGTTACCAAAGTATTTAACAACCCATAAATGCATCTACAACACTACCCATTATTTCACATCTTCCCCAAAAATTGAGACATATACTTCTCCAAAAATTGACACAAATACTTCTTTGGGACCTCTCAATATTCTCATCATCAAACAAGGATACAACTCATTTATTCCATCCCATAGTTGGCTTATCATATGCCATTCACACTAACTAAGTATAGGGAGAGCCTTAGTCTCAAATTGACTTATGCATCATACTTCACAAACCATATCTCACATATCTATCCTAGACAACACGCAACAAAGCATACCTCTTTATACAAAATTCATTCATATGAATATTAACATTTATCTTAGAAGTAACATTTATAGTCTATTATAATGAAAAATTATGACACAGTGACATGAAAAATGCCATTAGTTATATTAGTTATTTGATAATGTATGTTGTTAGTTTTCTCTGAACACATAGGATGACATCACTACACCCCTTCATAAAATATACCCTCACCATACAAATAAAAATATCATCATCTCTACAACACAACTCTCAAAATCAATCATCCCTCTCAATACAACAGCCAACAGTCAAGACAAATCTCACTCACACATACAACAAATATGCTCACGACAACTCTCTCGCTTTGCCATATGCAACATGAAAAAAATGACTCTCACCAACCAAAGATTCAACTCACAATGGATAGCTACATACAAATCCATGTAAGATCATGGCATCAAGGATCTCCAACACAATGATTCAACCATAAATGAATGGCAGATACCCATAACAAAAAAAATCTTTCAAAATTACAAAGCTTCAATATAAAATGCAGAGTATGTATATAGCTCTCTGCTACATGCGACACTTTGCCATAACTTCTTTGCAAAAAAATAATTCCAACATACAAAATGCCAATACATAACCCTAAAATAAACTGAGTTAATTAAAATATGCCATACTCTATCACATTCTCCACTCCATTCTCTACTACAAGTGATCTCCTAACATTGTCTTTGCTTCACTATGTGGACTAACACTCCTTATTCATGATCTCTGCACATCACTACACCCCTTCATGACTAATATCTACTAGTCATATCCCTTATTAGACCATATGACCAGGAGTTGGGTAAAATCAATTCAATCATACCCATAAAAACTAACATTTGACCGAATTTTAAACTACCCATCAAAACTAACATTTGGGTAAAATCTAAAATTCAGGAGTTTGGTTTAATCTACTTTTAAATCCTCAAGTATTACACATAACCCATAAATTGAAACAATGGACTACTTAGAATTAATTACAATAATTCCTTAATTACATTCAAACCCTTAGAACAACAACGTTGAAAGAGGAGGAAAAAAATGAAAGACAAAAACAGTGATTTCTTAATTGCATTCTCACCATGCATAGGAGGGAAACACATCATATCAAATATTCAAACCCTTTACCACAACCAGAGCTAACTAGAGCTAAATAGTCACCCCCAATTTCAAAGTTGAGCCCCTACCAAGATAATTGAAATATGAAATAACTAACAACCACCATACTCGCAATAAAAATAAACCATATAATGCATCATAACATAGCACTCCCAATTTCAAAGTCAAGCCTCCACCAAATGATGAATTAAGAATAAAACCATTGATAACCACTACAACCACAGTGAAAGTGAACCATAACACGCACCATCAGTGACGTAGAGAAGCTAGGGAAGAAAATTACTGGAGCCAAATGCAGAGATGTGGAGAGGTCAATTAATTATAGTGATTGGTTAATTACATTCAAACCCTTTGAAACCCTTAGAATAAAAATATCAACCTTTCAAACCCTTAAATACATTCAAACCCTTAGAACAATAGTATCATCATTTCAAACCCTTAATTACATTCAAACCCTTAGAACAGTAGTATCAATCTTCCAAATCCTTAATTACATTCAAACCCTTAAAAAAAAAATATCAATCTTCCAAACCCTTAATTACATTCAAACACATAAAAAAACATTATGAACCTTTCAAACCCTTAGAACAACAACTATTGAAAGATGAGCGAAAAATATAAAAATTGAAAACATTGATTCATTAATTACAATCTAACCATGGACAGGAGGGCAACACAACATATCAGTATTTCAAACCCTTTACCGCAACCAGAGCTAACCAAAGCTAAATATCTTCTACAAGAAATTTCAGTGTTGAAAAACACAACTGTAACCAGAGAGACAAATATTCCAACAACAACTTTAAGTGTTGAAAAACATAGAAGGTGGTTGGTAGGAATAGGATTCCTACCGGGGAGGCACAAAAGCCAGCCAGAGAGCCGCAAAATTCAGTTTCCCTAAACCTCTCCAACCTTGCCAATGAAAATGAAATAAATTACCTACAACAAACATAGAGAAATTAGCAAAAAACCACAAAAAATACAGCAAAATTGCAAAAACACACGTAGGAATTGAACATTTACCCAAAAGGACCTCAAAACCTCCATGTCAACCAACAAACCTACTTGAAAATCCCACTGGATCTTTCAAAAACAACAACAAATTTGCTTTTTAACCCCGCACAAAGTAGAACAAACAACCAGGTAGCCACCGTTGAACCCCCCACGAAGCAGAACGGACAAACAGGTAGTCGTTGTTGAACCCCCCATGAAGCAGAATGACCAAACAAACGCGCAACCAGGAACTGTTGAAGAAATATTGAAAACTAAAATACCCAACAAACAATCTCACAATCCCACACAACCAAGAACTGTAGAAGAACCTCTGCAAATGAAAAAACCCAACGAACAATCTCACAATGATAGACCAGGTGAGCCAGTGTTGGAGCCTAACATACTAGCCATCAGCGGAGCTCAATGCCCACACACCGGGCCCAGACAAGAATGCACATAGAGCAGTTAAATGTTCCCACCGACCAAGACAGGTGGCACTCTCCAATCAACACTTGTCGTACAACGAAATCCATGGTGTTCACGTCGTTTTCTAGCGTGGAAAAAAAACACGAAAGTAATGGCATCCCTCCATACGACGTAATATAAAATAAAAATAAATAAATGAACCTATAAAACCAGTAATATGACGTGGCAAATATTTAACATAATATTCATTTAGATGCCCCTTGGAAAATATACACCCAACATGACATTTGCATAGTGTTAGGGTCATATAAGTATAGGATTCATAATTTGGAATTGACTTATGATAATCTTGTAAAAATATGTACATACCTTGCTTTCTGCAAGTTGTTTTCCCATATTTTGTAAAAAATAGAAAAAAAATAGAAAAGAAAAAAGAGGGTAAAAGTCCTAAAAGAAAAATCAAAGGACTTAGAAAAAATAATATACCCCAAAAGAAAAAAGAAATAAAACATGAAAGTGTGCAAATTCAAATGCCACTACTTTTTCCTTTGTTACTGATGATTATGTCAGAGTGTCAATAAATGCCATAATCCATGATGAGTTGAACTGCTTAATCTTGACTTGTCATGTTTCAATTTTATTGTTGTAGAATAGTGAATAAACATTAGTCAGACAGTTTAATCCTGACTAATTAGTAGATAGGTAGAGAATAAAGAGGTGCTCATCAGTTTAATCTCAGCCCTTAGATGATATAAGGTAGATTTAGATAGTTTTTATTTATTTCAAAAGAATAAAATGTTCAAGGTTGCTAGCTCAAATGCACCTGTAAAATGGGAGAAAAAAATGTTAGATTAAAAGTTGGGTAGGTAGAAAGAAGTGGGAAAATCATTGTATATATCTTTCACCGGGAAACTATTACTGATTTCCTTTCCCCTATAGATATTCTGCATTCTAAAATTTCAATCAAAGAGGCTTATAGCATTTCTCTGACTTCTGTTGGGATCGGACCCGAGGCTCAATGACTGTTAAGTTAAAAAATGTTGAATTTCTATATTAAATCCCTAATTGTAATCAATTAACCCTACATTCATACACTTTAAACTTCAAAATTCATAAGTAAAGACCTTTTACTTAATGAAAATAAAATCTCCTTTGATTAATTCCCTGCATTCATAAAAACATAAAAACCCTCCAAAAGTATTATATTCTAAGTTAAAGTGGTTAAATTATAAATGATTTAAGCTTTTTGCTTGTTATATTATCACTTTGCTTAAGTTATGTAATTACATTTTGGTGTTTTCATTGTCCCTTTTTTCATATTAACTTCTAATTTATCTATTAAATCCCTATAAAAATTCCTTGTCCTATTATTATAAATCTTTTTATTTTATTATCCCTAAAAACCCACTCCTATAAGATTTTTATGCCAAAGTAATTACCCACATGTTAAAAAAAAATGCCAAAAATATCCCTTTGGCATAAAACTATCAATATTCAAATATCCCGCCCCCCTATAGTTTTAGACCTTCCAAAAAGTCTAATAACTATATAATAAAATAAAAAACTTCCACGCTAATTATAAAGTTTAAATCAAACTAAAATTTATTCCCCCAAATCCTTTGTAAAATACATCATTATTTTCCTCGCATAAGACTTAAACCCAGGTTAAAGTCCCATTTTACCTATGGTTAACTCCATATCCCGCCTCACGCGCATTCCAAACCATATATATAAAATCACTTTTTATATAAACATTGCCGAGAAAACCTTTTGCATTATACCCCGCATATATATAAATCATTTTATATATTAAAACCTTGGTTATAAAGTTTATTTTTCAAAGGTTTTGTTATATTTGTAATGCGCCATTGGATAAAGCCGCCCGAGCCCCACCACAACTTAACCCCACCACTATATATAAAACATTCATTAAATATTATATCTATAAAGGTTTAAACCTGCTATATCGACCGCTCGTCCACATAGTATTTCCCTAGTCCCACCTCTAATTTGCCACAGCTTTCAAATCAAATCTCAACTGTTCACTTCCACGTTTAAGATCCGATGGCTTAAAACCTTTTTCGCACTCCAAAACTAATCGATCCCTATTGATTCAAAGTTGCGCGAAATAGGTTGTATTCGTAAAACCACTCCTTGTGACATGGCGTTTTCTCATTGCATCACGTTCATTTTAAAGAATACCACTTCCTGCCTATTGCCAACGCGAAACCCACCAATGGTTTTCACAGTCAAAAGCCAAAATCAACCTCCCGCCTATGATTTGACTTGCGTTTATGACATTTTTAAAGGTTTATACATAAAGATTAAAACCTTTGTTTATCAATATTATTGTTATTATTTTCCTCCCGACTGATAAAAAAACTCCACCTAGCCCTGTTAAGCTTCCCAAACCCTATTTTAAACCTCTGTCAGTTGATTTCATGCCTTAAATTCAGTTTTCGTAGCAAATACCCTATTTTGAAGACTAGAAAGGTTTTCTCAGCTCCAACAAATCAACAAAACTCCAAATTCAAGTGAAATCATCTCCAAAACCCGTCCAACTGTTGAAATACCTGCAGTTTAGGTATTCTTCGACTATTTAAGCTTGCAAATATGAAATTAAAGCCCTTTTCGCTAAAATACACCCGAAAAAGAGAGATTGATTGTATAAATTTGCCCTACAACGCTCAAAATCGAGGCAAACCCTGTCAAAATTTCCCCAGAAGTTGTCATTGTCTCAAAAGCCTCTTTTTAAAGCCGAATCCTCAATTTTTAATTCCTATCAATCACTTCCATGGCTTGAAAATCTTTTTGAATCAACAGATTACCTAAAAATCCCCTTTTCAGTCCTATGCATTTAGAAAACCTGTGTTTTCTGTCTTAAACTGTTCCTCAGATCCTAGATTCATAAATTGTCAAATATTTACTTAAATTTCCTCTGTTTCTACACATTCAACTACTGCAAACAGTATAATCCTTCTTTAGTTATCTAAAAATTACCAAGAAACAAATCACAGCTAAGGCTGGGGGATCTAAATCTATTAAAACTGCAAGATCAAAACCTCCTAAAATTGATGCAGCAAAAGTTCCAAAGTCTAGCCTTGCTATCACTGCTAAGTCCACTATCACTGTAAATCCTCTTCAACCTCCAGTTTCCACTGAAGAATTCATTCCCTTGGTTGATGTAGATTACAAAATTGTAGACCCTCAAGTGGAGTTCAATCTATTAGAAGTGCATAATTGGTGTCATGAGATTTTTTTAGACAAAGAAGAAATGCCTCTCTGGGATACAAACTTACCTAAATATATTGTATAAGACTATGCCAGAAGTATTATGTCCTATATCAAAGATCCATGGTAAATAGTGATAGGGAAATACTCTTTTCTATTACTGCTGAGTTAATTAATGAAATGTTACAATTACAATTTGACGCTAGGGCAGTCCCATTATCCATTGAAGCCCTGACTCAATTATATTTAGGGATATATTTCCCTAAAATATTCATGATTTTCTAGAACTTCATGCCCAGCCATGTGGAGATCCCAAAATTGAATCCTCCATATTCCACTTCCAAGTTCCCAGAGGGTTCTAGACATATTATTTCAATGTTGTCCTTCATCTTAGGATATTTCACTGATGAGTTTACTGATGAGTCCATCCTTGGATTCTTATCCACCTTGTCTCCGGGTCAACCTCTTGTTGTCATATTTGATTTTGCCATATTTATTGCTGATTCCATACACCACTAGTTGACAAAGCTACCCACTAAAGGGGTGTTTAGGTATTCCTCCTATTTATTCCATTTGTTCCTATTTTCACAAGTAGTTCACTTCCCTATAACATTGCAAAAAATGAATATAGGGGGCCAACCTATATCAATTATCTTTTGGACATCATTGTTGAGAAAGGAAGGAAATGAATACAGTTTTACAAATTTCACGAATTTATTTATTAGACAAGCTATGAGTTTGTTACAAAAATAATAAAAACCAAGAGTAAGTGAGGAGATGAAAATAATATTACAACTGTCAGAAGAATTTAAAACAGGAGATTGGTACTTATATGAGAAGCACACTGAGTTAAGAATCTTTGGATCCAATTTACTTCCATATAAGTTGCCTAAATTTTTGACTATTAGAGTCTTTGCTCTGGAGTATTTGAGACAGGTATTGAATGTTGATGCTATCCATTTTATGGCATCCAAAAAGAAGACATAGTTTAAGTTGAAGAACCAAATTGGCCCTTTCATAGTAAACAATAGGGAGGCTGAGAAAGAAATATCCAAAACATTATCATAATATCAATTTCAAGAAAGTTTTTAGTGGAATTATGACCCTCAAGGTCTTTTGAACAGTATAAGGATTAAAAATAAGCTGCCTCCTTTTATACATGAGTAAAAGCCAGATATTGAGAAGTTTGCCAATCAAATAGAATGGATGGAAAACACATTGGTAGACCCTACTGCTAATACAGAGATAGTAAAAAGCAGACAATTCACAAGCTATGGTAGTTACCAAGCAGTCAGAAGTTTCAAATAAACGATCAAGGGATGATGAAGGTTATTCAGCTCAAACTATTACTGAGAATAAGTTCAAATTAATTTACAACAGAAGAGCCAAAATTACTACTGCTGAAAAGGAAAAGGCCATTGAAATAGATGATACCAATGATCAGGAAATGAATAAAGACCAGTCAGAAAATCAGGAAGCCACAGTAATAATAAATGAGACATTAACAAAGATAGAAAAAGAACAGGTTGTAGCAAATGAACAAGGTAGTGAAACGATTAAAAAGCAAGTTAGTTTTGAAATTTCCTCTTCTTCTAAAACAGAAAAGGGAAAATATTCTGATATAAAAGAAATATACGAGCAAATTAAGGAGAAAAATGAGGAAATTAAAAGAGAAATTTACTCTCAAATTCTCAAGAAAAACCAGGCAACAAGGACAGTTTATTAACTACTTTTGATTATTCAACTAATAAAATGATCATGTCCTTTCTTCAACCAAAGGTTCCAGATCCCAAGACAGTGTCAAATTACAGAACGATAGAGTTAGAAGTTGATTTAGAAAGCATCCATGAGCTTGATCAAATCGAGTTTCACAGACATACATAAGAAATGCTCTATTCCAAAGTTGAGAATAAAACCATGAGTACTTTGAATTTACAAAATACAGTCTTCATTTTACAAGATCAGATGAAGCTGTACAAAGCTTCTTTGCATGCAAAGGAACTAAGGATTAAGTTCTTAGAAGATCTAGTCCTACAAAGAGGGGTGGATCCATCAAATATACATATTTCTCAAGCATTGATTAAACAGAAGAATGATGATATTGTTGCTGTGAGGAAGCAATTAAAACTTCCTTAAAGCGAACATCCACAAACAAAAGAAATAATTCAGGAATAATCAGAAAAGGATGAAATGATGAAATTAATATTAAAGCTGACTGCTCAAGTCAAGGACATGGAAAATCAAATGGATATCCTTATGAAAGAAAAATAAGCTTTGAAAGAAACTAGTGTTCCTTATATTCCCACAATTATACCTACTGTTGGTACTACTGTCCCATCTACATTGGAAGAACACTTAGCAGCAAAAGTGCCACTGGAAACTGTAGTGTCAGTGCAATATATTGATACTTCAACCACAGGATCATCCACTACACAAGTACATCAAACAGGTAAAGCAGCAGATATAGTAAAAGCCATGGAGGAGATGTCCCTAAAAAATAATGAGATAAACAAATTGAAAAAAACCATTCAAACTCTTGAATCATCTAACAAGAATGCATTGATTACATCAAAGGGACATGAAGAAAGGGAAAAAATACTTGATGAATAGGTACAGACTTTGCAAAAGGAAGTGAAATTTAGTGAACAGATGTCCTTTATAAAAAACTACCTTTGGACCAAAATAATTGAAGGCATACATCTGCAATGGCCTTAAATTAAAATTATATATGAGCAAAGATATTTACTTTTGGCAGCACAAGTGGAGATTCAAAAGACAAAGGAAGAACTTGAAAAGAAACCATCTCAAGCTTTAAAGCTTATTACATTCTTAAAAAGTAAAAATAGAGTGGAACTTGAGGGGCTGAAAATACAGGATAGGATAGAAACAATACTTTAGATCAAGAAAGTCCTAACAAAAAGGAACATAATGAAAGATTTGGAGGAAAAGTGTGAGGCCAAGAACTTATCAATAACAAATTTTTTGATAAAATATGCAATGTTGAGGAAAGATGGCCTCTTAGAAATACAGGGCTTTAATGAGAAACTGCTGGTCCAAACAGACTATGATAAGAAGATAAGGGACCATGCTAAAGAACAAGTGAACAAGCCCCTACCACAAGGTTCCCCCACTGGAAAATTTATTCTACAATATTTTGAAGACTTATTTTTTTCTGCAAAATGAGATTAAACATGTTTTCATTGTCAAACCAAATTTTGCAAAGTACACTGATGCAGATGAAAGCTACAGAAAGTTGAAAAACATGAAGATACCTGATGCAAAACAGTGGCAAGAGTTTACAGATTTTTTATATCAATATAGAAGAAGAACAGTGAAGAAAAGTACAAATAAAGTAGTCAAACTGAGAAGAAAAGAATAACAAATCTTATTTTATTTGATTTTTACTTTTGATGAGTTTCTTTATAGCAATAAAAAGGTAAAAAGGGAAATATAGTATGAAAGAAATATGATATGACAGTGAACTGACTTTTCTACCACAGTAAAAATTCCTTTTACAACTGTTAAAAGGTTAATATATCAGTTGAAAGTGTATCAGGATAAAGAACAGGGTCAAAGAGTATCAGAGAGGAAACATCAAACTCATTTTTTACTATTGTAATTTCTCTATTTTACAAGCAGTAAAATGATAGATGAACAGAGTGAAAGAGTATCAGGAAGAAAGACAGTGTTAAAGGGTGTAAAGTGAAAAGAGTATCAATCAAGCAATCTTCAAAGAGATATTTTCCAAATATGCCAACAAGCATGTACACCTAGTCAACAAACTGTTTTGATTAGATAATGTTAGTTCTATTTTTTCTAAGTAAGAGGACAACTTGGTATGTTGTTAAGCAGCTGTCTCTCCTAATGTGTAAAGATATTTTTATTTCCTAGAGTTATTCCTAGATTTCTCTAGGATATTTTGTAATAAAAAATTGTATAAATACTTTAGTTTATGAAGTGTTTAGTGTGGAATAAAATTGCTAAGAACATTATAGACATTTTGCTGGTACGTTGGAGGCTCACATGTGTTGATTTGAAAGTATCAGTCCAGACAATAGCCAATTGGACTTCATAATTTAGGATTCATGTGATAATTTGAAGAATAAAGTGCATCTATCTTGTCATTTTTTACTTTCTGAGTTCCATTCTTTTAATATATGTTGTTCAATCTTAATGATTAAGTAGGAGTATTACTTCAGGACTAGTGTTAGAACTCCCTGTCTTAACTACTTAATCATTTAAATTTTTTCTGCTGATTTATAGATTTAGGAATTCTTAATTGCTCCCGGTCCCATTTGACCCCTGCCTCCTTCCTCTTTTTCCAGATCAAAGGATTCTTCATTTCCCTTTATCCCGAAACAAACCATCTCATCAAAAAAATCTATCCAAATCTCTGAGGGTTATCTACCTTGCCCTAAATACATTAGCATCCTCTTGGCCTTGCCTTCTAGTTCTGCTTGCTCAACTTTGACTCCATAGCCCAATGGAATAGTAGATCCCTCTTTAATTTGTCTTCAAGTAATCTTATTTTCCACCAAACATTTCAAAACCAAAACCAAATTGAACTATCATAACTAGCCTAAAACATTAAACAAAAACAAAGTTAAATCATAAAGAGAGAGCCCTCTCAGAAATTTAGGAAGGCTAGATCCTAAATTTCCAATGTAGGTTTGTGGTTACCCCTAGTTTTCTTAAAACTAAAAAAATCCAAAAGCTCACAATCTTTAGAAATTACTAGGGTGATAACATATTGGCGACTATACTGGGGAATCTAACCAATCTCTAGTTTTAAAATTAGTCTTAAAGGAAGATCTTTAATCTATATTTTTACTTTAAAGATTAGTTTTAAAGGTTGTGGGTATTCATAAATAGTGATTCTGGCTTCTAGGAAAACCTACTATACCAGGTCTAACCCGGATCCTAAGCTTGCAGTTATAGTAGATAACCCAGAATAGATTGGAAAAAGCAAAAAGAAAAAACAAATTGTTAATTTAGAAGATGAAATGCGCTTGAGAAAATCTAATTCCTTACCCAAAGAATTAGTGAGCTTATCTGATATTGATATTGATTTCAAGTTTGAAAATTCATTGTTTAGAAATAAATCTAAAACTGATTTAAAAGAAACTATCATAGATCCTATTTTTACTTCTTTTGTGAATGAAAAATAGAAAATTATTTCAGCATCAATAAAATCAGATAAATCTGAAACTCAAAGTCAAGTAGAAAGGATTAATGTTACATGGATTAAAGATGTTGATGAAGCTATTAAATTAGCCCATTTTTTGTCTCAATTTAAGCCTCTAGTTTCTCAATTGCACACGACAATATTTCCAGCAGAAGATTCAACTCTGTATGCTGTCACTTCATTTTTAGATTCCACTGTTAGTTGATCCATAGAAACTTTCATTCCTGAGTTGCATGTGCAACCTAGGATTTTATTTCCATCATACCCTCAATCCACTTCATCCACTAGTTTTATAAGCACTACATCATTAGCTATCCTATCTAGTACTTCTCCTATCGTTACTGTTATACCTCCTAGTTTAGAAAAACTCCAAGCCATGGCTGCTAGGTATGCTCCTCTTGTCTTACCCCAAAATCTTCATGATATGCCCCAAGATTATCAGAAAAAGATACCACTATTTGATGGCCAATCACAGTACACTGCTCAACAACATGTTACAAGAATAACAGATTATTGTGAAATTTATGAAATAGATGAATCAGATGTTCAAATGAGGTTGTTTGCTCAAATTTTAACTGGGGAAGTTAAGAAATGGTTTAATAATTTAGCTGCTGGTAGTATAGCTAATTTAGCTGCATTTCATAAAGCATTTATGAATAAATGGGAAAATAAGAAAAAACCTTTGCAAATTTTATCTGAGTTTGATTCTTTAAAAAGAGCTCCAAATGAGTCTGTTCAGGATTACTACACTAGATACAACAGTATCTACAATTCTATTTTAGCAGATCTTAAACCTACACCATATTCTGTGCTTCTTAAGTTCCCGGATAGATTTGATCCAAATATGGCTTACCAACTAAGAGAAAGGAATGCTGAAACATTAGAACAAATGAAATTAGATGTTGTTAGTGTAGAAATTAATATTCTAGCTAGAAAATCCAGACTTAGGAATGAAAGGAGAGTCACAATCAAAGAAGGGAATTAAAATTTAGATGGTAAATTTTCATTTTTTTGCTAAAAATTTAGAAAGAGTAGTTGAGAGATTAGACAACATTGAGAAAAAACCACAATGGGATAACCAACCCCAAATCAGAAATCTCAACTACAGAAAAAACAACAATCCTGGAAAAGGTAAAGAAACTTCTCTAGATCAAAACATTACGCCCCCATTCCAAGAGAACTATGTTGAAAGTTCTCAAATCAATGATGATGAATATGAGGATGACATCAATATAGTAATGGGGATAGATGAAGAAAACACTATTTTCCTCACTCAGGAGGATCAAGAACTCTTTGAGATTTAACAACTCAAAGTAGAATTTAGTGAATCCTTTGATTTTAAACAAGGTTATGACTTCACCATTAACGAAATTCACAGTCAGTATAACCTTAGAAACATAAAAAAAACTGAGCCTTCTACAAAAAACACTTCACAAAATCAAACTAAAAAGAATGTAGAAGCACCAAAAACCAAAATTTTGCAAATTCTCCCAAGGGAAAACAAGCAAAATTCCAATCCATCCAGTCCTAAAAAAGGACCAAGTCCAAAAATTGTTGACATCACTAAAGAAGTGGCTCAATCCTCCAATAATTCTAAAAAATATAACACTACCAAAGCTCCTAATTCAGTAAAATCAACAATTCCTACTCCTAAGAAGAATCCTTCTGATTCTAAACTAGGAAATGCCAAAACTGTTAACAATAAGCCTTCTACTAAAAGTTCAAAGTCTGAAAAAATTCCTGCTTCCCCTGAATCTATCCCTGAAAAGAGAACTAAAGGCAGCAAGAATCAATAAACTCAAGAGACAAAAAAAATGACAACTCAAGAGAAGAGTACATCTACTGAAACACATGAAAAACCCACCCAGATAACTGTCACAAAAGATGAACTACTTCAGATTAGTAAATCTCAACTAGCATTTAATATTCAAACTGAAATAGCAAAGTTAAAGACACCAATTCCTTTGACAGAATTGGTAAAGAATGATGTGTATAAAACAACAATTACTGAAACTTTGAACATGAATATTAGTGAAGATTATATTAATCTAAATGATGATCAGCTTGAATTAATTTTTGGTCCTGATGTTAATGGTAAACATTTAGATGGATCAATTCCTCCATTCTATATAAGTCTTACTATTCACGATCAAATTCTACATAATGCAATGTTAGATTCAGGAGCTTCTCACAACTTAATGCCAGAAGCTATTATGGAAACTCTGAATTTAGAAATAATAAGGCCTTATAAACATTTATTCTCTTTTGATTCAAGCAAGGTCAAATGCATAGGATTGATAAAAGACTTATGTGTCATTTTGGTTTAGTATCCCGCTAAAAGTATGGTCATCGATATTGTAGTAGCTAATATCCCACCTAAGTATGGTATGCTTATTTCTCACTCATGGGGAGCTAAGTTGCAGGGATCTCTACAATTGGAAATGAGCTATGCCACCATATCAGTGTTTGGACAACCTAAGAAACTTTACAGAGAAACTCTAATGAAATATATGGTTAGCAGTGCTGAGAGATCAATCAATTATCCAATTTACTCAACACCAACTGATCTAGATTCTTTCATTTTATGTAACTCAGATAATAATGAGATCCAAACTGAATTAATTGAAACAAAGCCTAAACCAAACAATGATAATATTTTCCATCAAGACCTTTTGAATTTATACTTTGATGGTTCAGTCAATAAGTCAGGAGCAGGAGCTGGAGTGTGGATCACAAACATTCAGACCAGTCATTGAGAAGGACATGCCTTTAGACTCAACTTTAAATGCACCAACAACATGGTAGAGTATGAGGCACTTATCTTAGGCCTTCAAATCATCTGAAATTTAGGAGGTCTAAGAATTTTTATTATGGGAGATTTGGAGTTAATCATTAAACAAGTAAATGGAGATTATTCTGTTCATAATCCTAGATTAGCCAGATATAGCGATGCAACAGTTGATTTATGTGATGATTTACTAGAATGTAAGTTTGCTACTACTCCAAGAAAACAAAATTTGCAAGCACATTGCCTAGAAACTTTTGCTAGCACATGTAAATTACCTTTTCAACGAACACATATATATACTGCTGAAGTTAAATATCGGCCCATTGTCCTTGATAATGTGAAATATTGGTAGATTTTCTCTAAAGATGAACATATTTACCATTTTTTGAATCGTGAGGATGAATTTCAAAATTGTATGATAGACACAGATTGTAATTTAGATTCAGAATGTAACATAGATTTAGATGTTAATTGTAAGATAAATAATTTAGATGCACATTAACTTACCAAACCCACTATATTTACTCAATCTGACATAGATAACTTAGAGAAGGTAGATATAGAGGAAGTAATTGAAGATGAAATTGAAATGCTAGATTTGAAGGATAAATTTTTACCTAAGGGTTTAACTCCTTTGGAAGACTTGTTTGATTCCAATGATGTGCCCAAAAAGCCTAAAATGGAACCAGTCAAGTCTAACATTGAAGAATCTAACATTGGTATAGACACAAAGACAAAAATGATTAAATTGTCAAAAATTTTACCCCCTCAAAAAAAAGAAAAATATATTGAACTTTTAAAGGAATACCAAGATGTTTTTGCATGGAGTTACGAAGATTTAAAATCATATGACACTAACATCATTCACCACAAGATTCCTATAAAATATGATCAGAAACCATTTAGAAAAAAAGTGAGGAGGCTTAATCCTGTCTTATTACCATTGATTGAAAAAGAAGTTAAATGCATGTATGATGTCCAAATCATTGCACCAATCAGATATTTTGATTGGGTTTCTAACTTAGTACCTACAAGAAAGATAACTAGTGAAATCAGATTATGTGTAGATTTTAGAAATCTCAATAAAGTTTCATTGAAATATAATTACCCTTTACCCAATATGGATCATATTTTACAAAGGGTAGTTGGATCTTCCACGATTTCTTTATTAGATGGTTTCTGTTAGGTCCCTATATTACTAGTATAGTCCCTTATTGTTGTTAGTGTAACCCCCTTATTGTTATTATTGTACCCCTATAACCCCCATATTGTTATTATTGTGCTCTCAAATTATTATTGTTAGGTCGGCTAGGATTACATTGTGGCCCCATGGACTCCTATATATAGAGAGGAGGTTTTGTAATTTGTATCATCCAAGAATTGTTCATTCATGTAATGTATTAGAGGTTTCCCCCTCGAAGTGGCTTATTTATAAGGCGTTGATATCTCTTTTCTTCTATTTTTTGAGCCGGATTCACAACATTTGCACGAGGTTTGGATTCTAGGGTTTCGCTGCTCCAAACAGGTCATCGTGGAATTTTCGCTATAAATTGTTTTATACGAAGTTTCAGAAGCTGAAATTTTTAGGGTACGAAGCCTAAATCTTGAGGAACATCGTCAAAAAATTTCAGAGCTTGGTTCGCAACATTTCCGGAGATATGATCTGTGGAAGTTAGGTCTTTTTGTAGGCTCCTCAATTTAATCTAAATAGGTCATCATGGCATTTGTGCTATAACTTTTTTTCTACGAAGGTTCAAAATCTGAAATTTTTAGGGTGGGAAGCTGAAATCCCGAGGAAACTCGTCAAGAAATTTTAGAGCTTGGTTCACAATATTTTTGGAGATATGATCTATGGAATGTAGTGCTTTTTTAGGCTTCTGAATTTCATCTCAAAGAGATGATCATGGGAAAATCTTCATAACTCTCTCTCTGGGCATCGAATTGGAGTGCTGTAAAAAGTGGTCGCAAGAAAATGGACTGTAGTTTTTTTGATATCAATTTTAGACCTAAAATATGAAACATGACACGCGACAAGTCGTACAAGTTCTCTCTACTGAACTAGTCCATAATTAGGTCATTGTGGGAGATTGGACATAACTTTGCCTTGGAGAATCCAAATCAAGTCAGACCTATGGAATTAAAAAGATAATTCAGAAGGCTACCTCAGTGCCAAATTTTAGATATTGAAGAGCCACAATCACAGAGATAATCCAATTTCAATATCGAGCTCTTCAAAAGAAAGAAAAGGTGTGTATTTTTTTCCCGAATTGCATAAGTCTTGTTTGAAGAATCAATTTGAATTGATTCCAAGGGAATATTGTAGAATATATATCAGTATTGGGTTCTAAAATGGCCTCTAAAAAGAATTCAACACCCATTAAGCCCTTAGAAGGCTCTACTATGACTCATGAAGACGAAGAATGGCAACATGACATATCAAAATTACAAGAGCAAGTGCAACAAATTTCGCTCTCGCAAAGAACAACAAAAAATGAAATGGAAGTTTTGAAGAAAGGCGTGGAAACTAAGATGGATGGTTTGAAGAAAAGCGTGGAAGCTAAGATGAATGGTTTGGAAGCTAAGATGGATGGCATGGAAGTGGGCATGGAAGCTAAGATGGATGACATGGAAGCTAATATCGATGAAAAAATGAAAGACAACATGGAAAACATGAAGAAGGATCTAAAAGTAGACATCGAAGGTTTGGGAAATTTGATACAAGAAATGTTTCCTAATGGTGAAAAGATAATGGAGGAAACTCATGATGAGAACAAAATAAATGTTAATCATGATTTCATAAACTCTACTGTTGGAGGGAAGAACCACCATATTCCAAAAATGGATATGAGGAAGTTTGATGGAAAGGATCCTGTAACATGGATACTACAGATGGAGCAATATTTTGATCTCCATAATGTGCAAAACACACAAAAGTTACGCATTGCAACTTTACATTTAGAACAAAATACATTTGTATGGTATCAATGGCTTTGCTCCCATAAAAAAATTGTCACTTGGTCAATTTTTACGGAGGAAATGATAGCACATTATGAGGATACAAAGAGCAAAACCTTCTTTAGCCAATTGATAAATCTCAAACAAAAGGGTTTAATGGGGGAGCACATTGAGGACTTCCAAAAATTGAATATAAGGGTAACTGATATTCCAGAGGAACACAAGATTGATCTCTTCATATGTACTTTAAAGGATAACATCCAACATGAAGTTCGCGTTTTGGAACCTGATTCATTGGAGAAGGCATTCAGGTTGGCAAGAAAATTTGAATGTAAAATTATGGCGACAAGGAAGCCTACCAATCACTTCTATAAAGAAGGAAGTGTTGCTACGCCTAGATTTCCACAACCTACAAGGTTGACACGACAACAATTGGAAGAAAAAAGAGAAAAAGGGTTTTTCTACAGTTGTGATAGCAAATACACTAAAGGTCATAAGTGTGCCGAGAAGAAATTATTTTACATAGATTGTGAAGAGGAAGAAGAAAATGAACAAGAAGAGGATATACACCAGGAACCAACCCTAGAAGAGGAAGAAATGAGTCTGACCATATCGTGTAATGCATTGGTAGGAATTACCACTCCTCAAAATCTCAATATAGAAGGACATATCAAGAAGAAAAAGGTAATAGTGTTGATTGATTTAGGTAGCACCCATAATATTATTCATTGTAAGGTAGCCAAGGAATTGAATTGTTTCCTATACCCAGCACCAGAATGTCAAGTGATGGTTGCAAATGGAGGAAATATAAATTGCTCTGGAAAATGCCATAATATCAAGCTAACCATGGGGAAATATGTATTTAATAGTCCAATTATTTCCATTCCTACGGGAGGTGCTGATGTTGTACTAGGAGTACAATGGTTGCAATCTTTGGGGATGGTAGCTTTTAATTTTCAAGAAATTTTCTTGAAATTTTTTCAGAAGGAAAGGAAGTTGAATTACAAGGTATTTCAGGGAAGCCAGGAAAGATAATAAGCTCTAATGTCATGAAAAATCTTCTAAAGAAGGAACAACGAGGCATAATTTCACAATTATGCTCACTAGAAGTTCCAACATCAAAATCATCTATTTCTGCAGATCTCCAACAAGTCTTGGACAATCATTCCAAGGTGTTTGAAACTCCCAAAGGACTCCCACCTATTCATGATCATGATCATGCTGTTCATTTGATTCTAGGAAGTTTTCCTCCAAAAATTAGGCCTTATAGATATCCTTATGTCCAAAAGAGTGAAATTGAATGTATGATTGCAGAAATGTTAAAGGCGGGTATAATTCAACCTAGTCAAAGTTATTTCTCTGCTCCTGTAGTATTGGTACACAATAAGGATGGATCATGGTGCATGTGTCCAGATCATAGGGAGCTTAATAAGCTCACCCTTAAAGATAAATTTCCCATTCCTGTGATTGATGAATTATTGGATGAATTACATGGAGCAATTTATTTTACCAAGTTGGATCTTCGTTCAGGATATCATCAAATTAGAATGAATACTGAAGAAATTCCAAAAACAACATTTCGAACTCATGAGGGTCATTATGAATTTTTGGTCATGCCTTTTGGCCTTACCAATGCACCTTCTACATTTCAAGGGTTGATGAATTCCATTTTCAAACCCTTCCTTAGAAAACTTTTTCTAGTATTTTTTGATGATATACTAATCTACAACAAGTCTTGGAAGGATCATGTTGAACATGTTGACAGGGTGCTCAAACTATTGTAGGAGAAACAATTATATGCAAAAACATCCAAATGTTTCTTTGGAATACAAGAGGTGGAATATCTAGGTCATATTGTATCTCACGAGGGTGTTAAGGTAGACCCTAACAAAATTAAAGCCATTAAAGAATGGAAAGTCCCCACAACCATAAAGCAGTTTCGAGGATTTCTCGAGTTAACAGGGTATTATCGAGAGTTTGTTAAGAATTATGGAAGAATAGTAGCACCTCTAACAACATTATTGAAGAAAGATGAATTTTCATGGACTCCTGAAGCAACTAAGGCCTTTGAACATCTTAAAGAGGAAATGTGCCTAGAACCAGTCTTAGCTATGCTAGACTTCACAAAAAACTTTATTGTGGAATGTGATGCCTCAAGAAATGGAATTGGTGCTATTTTAATGCAGGAAGGAAGACACATTACTTTTGAAAGTCGTCCAATCAAAGGAAAGTATTTACAGAAACCTATTTATGAGAAGGAAATGTTAGCAATATTTCATGCACTAAAGAAATGGAGAACTTACCTAATGGGAAGACACTTCAAGGTAAAAAATGATCATGATAGTCTTAAACACTTTTTGGAACAAAGAATATCTTCAGAAAAGAAGAAAAAATGGGTCACAAAGATGTTGGGTTATGACTTTGAAATAATCTACAAAAAATGGAAGCTTAATGTTGTTGCAAATGCACTCTCAAGAAATAATGAAGAGGTAGAAGCATTGCTTTGTGCCATTTCTATTATCCAACCAGATTGGATAACTGAAGCAAGAGATGAATGGAAGAATGACAAAGAAGTATGGACACTCATTCAAAAGTTGCAGCAAGATCCTAGTACATCTGATACATTTAGTTGGCAAAATGATTCTTTATGGTACAAAGATCGCTTATATCCTTGTAATAATTCCCAACTAAAACAAAAGATCCTTTTGGAATTGCACACTTCTCCTTTCGAAGGACACTCAGGATTTTTAAAAACTTACCACAGGGTGAAGAAATAATTTTTTTGGGATGGCCTTAAATCTGATATTCAAAATTTTGTGGTGGAATGTTTGGTTTTCCAGCAAAATAAAGTTGAGACAATTAAGACCCCGACACTTCTATAACCTTTATCCATTCCAAGTCAACATTAGGAGCAGATTTCAATGGATTTTATCACAGGTTTACCTAAGTCCGAAGGAAAGAGTGTCATCATGGTGGTAGTTGATAGACTTACCAAGTATGCACACTTTTGTGCATTATCTCATCCATTTAAAGCAAGTACACTTGCTACTACATTTATGGACAGAATTCAAAAGCTACATGGAAGCCCAAGGGTTATTGTGAGCGACAGAGATCCCATTTTTACTGGAAATTTTTGGACGGAGTTATTTTCTTGTTCGGGTACTCAATTAGCTCATAGCTCATCTTATCATCCTCAATCTGATGGTCAAACTGAGATAGTAAATAAATGTTTGGAAGGATATCTTCGTTGTTTGTATCTGATAAACAAACACAATGGGTCAAGTGGTTACCTCTTGCTGAATGGTGGTATAACACTTCCTTCCATACTGCAGCAAAAATGACCCCATTTATGGCACTTTATGGATATCATCCACCATCCATCACATCATATTTAAGAGAAAATTCGAAGGTTCAAGAAGTGGAAGATCACATCGAGCATCAACAAGAAGTTCTCTAACTCTTAAAAGATAACCTGAATTTGGCACAAAATCAAATGAAACAATAGGCAGATCAACATCGCAGCAAGAGAAGTTTTGATGTAGGAGACTGGGTATTTTTACAACTGCAACCATACAAACAAATGTCCCCCAAGAAAT
The DNA here is from genome assembly GCA_034641835.2 of Pinus albicaulis. Taxonomy (NCBI): domain Eukaryota; kingdom Viridiplantae; phylum Streptophyta; class Pinopsida; order Pinales; family Pinaceae; genus Pinus; species Pinus albicaulis. The sequence continues at coordinate 1,741,390,402 of CM076578.1, read as the reverse complement.
CTAAGAAGGATAATAAATTATCGCCAATGTACTATGGTCCTTACAAGTTGTTGAAAAATATTGGTACTATGGCATACAAATTGGAGCTTCCTACTTCTTCACGAGTGCATCCAGTTTTCCATGTTTCATGCTTAAAGAAGGTTATAGGTGAAAATCTTCTAGTTCAAACAATATTGACAGAACTTGATGAGGAAGGAAAAATCATATTGGAACCTGAAATTGTCACGGAAACAAGAACTCGACAACTACGAAATCAATCAATTTTAGAGTATCTCAACAAGTGGAAGAACTTACCCACTGAAGATTCTACATGGGAGGATGAGAATTTTATACAGAGGCAGCTAGAGCTACTCAAGCGTTGAGGACAACACTTTTTTTAAGGAGAGGGGCATTTTAGGTCCCTATATTACTAGTATAGTCCCTTATTGTTGTTAGTGTAACCCCCTTATTGTTATTATTGTACCCCTGTAACCCCCATATTGTTATTATTGTGCCCTTAAATTATTATTGTTAGGTCGGCTAGGATTACATTGTGGCCTCATGGAATCCTATATATAGAAGGGAGGTTTTGTAATTTGTATCATCCAAGGATTTTTCATTCATGTAATATATTGGAGGTTGCCCCCTTGAAGTGGCTTATTTCTAAGGCATTGATATCTCTTTTCTTCTATTTTTGGAGCTGGATTCACAACAGTTTCTTAGGATATAACCAGATACTATTTCAACAAGAAGATCAACCTAAAACAGCTTTTACCACTCCTTGGGGCACTTTCATGTATGTGAAAATGCCTTTTGGCTTGATGAATGATGGAGTGACCTTTTAGAGGGCTATGGACATAGCCTTTGCTAAGGAGATACATGAATTTTTGGTTATTTATCTAGATGATATTACTGTTTTTTCTAAATCAGATAATGAACATTTGGATCATTTGAGACAAGTTTTCATTAAGTGTAGAAAATATGGTATATCATTAAATCCTAAGAAAACTTTTTTTGGACTAGAACAAGGAAAATTAATAGGACACATAATTTCCAAGGAAGGTATTAGGATAGATCCAACAACGATAGAAGCCATATTTCAAATTCAACCACCTAGGAATATTAAGGAGTTACGAGCATTTTTAGGAAAAATTAACTTTTTAAGAAGATTTATTTATAATCTAGCAGAAATCATCAAGAAATTGAATAACATGTTAAAAAATGACTCTGTTTTAAAATGCACAATTGAAGCAAAACAATCATTTAAATATATTAAACATGCTTTAACAAAAACACCAGTCCTAATCAGCCCAGACTTCAAGAAATATTTTATAATCTTTTCATTTTCCTCAGAACATACCATAGTTGTTTCGGGGAAAATCACCCTAGAGGTTCGTTGGGTTACAACCTCCACAGAGCAGGGCATGCTACTCAAGAAGGACTCACACAACCATACATGTTCATGAAAAACTAAATAGAGAAGATCGAGGAACTTACCCGTAGGTCCTACGGTTGAAGCAGATCCCACGGGGTCCAAACCCCCAGCAACCCTTATTCCTTCTTAACCTGAAAGACAAGAATAAACAAGCACGAAGAACTGGTTGTACAACATATATCTACTCTAAATGTTAGTGAAATCCATATGAAACATTAGATAAACCATAATAAATGCTTAAATAACAATATTCTCATATATGCAAGTGGACACTAACACGTATATTTCGGGAACAAGATGGTTCTTCTGTATTATAAATAGCATGTACATAAATAAAGAGTGGAGAGATCACCTGAATCCTTCCACGATCTTCGAGCAGACCGTCGTCCGGATCCGTCCCACCCTTGCCTCGCTAAGATTCCTTCCAAACTAGTGCATATGAGATGACATATAAAGAGATGAGCATCTCCAGGAAACAAGGGTTTCCTGTAATGAACTGGGAAGTACAGGAGGTACGGGAATTCAGACTTGGATAGAGGATTCCAACAGAGTATAATATCAATAATTTCTCTCTCCCTTAGGCCAGACACATGAGGGGCTTTTATACTCCCTCAAAGTAGTTTCATCAGTTGGAAACAGTTGGCCATGTGCTAGGGTGGTTGAACTACCAGAGTAACCATCAACCCAGCCCGAAAATAGGGAATTTTAATATATTTTTTAATGATTTTAATGGAATACGCGGAAAAGTACATGTGGACTAGCGTATACACGCGGAAAAGTCTGGGCATAACTGCGTATGGGGATTTTAACGCTGTTTTTTAGTGAATTTTGTCCAAGGATGTAGGAATGGGTGCCCAAAGCCATAAAAAAAATCATCACTACTACATTTGGCGGAAATTCCGACACCTGTTTCCGACGCTTTTGACCAAATGTCAAAAATTTTCCCAAATTTTTTCCATCCCGCCCGAAACCGTCGCTATACCGACGTCTATAGAAAGGTGTCGCAATACCGACACTTAAACTAGTGTCGCAATTACGACGTTTAAAGGGAGACGTCGCAATTGCGACACCATGGCCCAAAGCGTCGCTATTGAGACGACTCTAAACGTCGCAACTGCGACACAATATCTAGGTGTCGCCATTGCGACGTTTGGAGGCACCGTCCTAATAGCGACGCCTTTTCCGCCGTCGGTATAGCGATAGTTATTTTCGCGCTGCATAAAAATACCAAACTTATATGGGCCCTACATAAAAATTCGAAACTTATATGCGCGCTACATAAAAATGTTTCGTATTTGTCGCAATAGCTACGTTTGATATCACGCGCGCATTCGCTCTCTGCTCTTGCAGAACAGCATTTTCCCTCAGCATTCACGCTCAGCTCTTGCAGAACAGCATTTTCCCTTAGCATTCGACCTCAGCGTTCGCCCTCAGCTCTTGCAGAACAGCATTCGCCCTCAGCTCTTGCAAAATGGTAAGTTCTTACTGCAGGCCCTTCCTCCTATAGTAGGGTTGACTCTATTTGGGTTTTTTTGGTCAATTCCATTGGATTGTGTTAGCCTGTAGGGTTCTCTCTAGATGTCAAGAATCAAGATTCAATACCCTCTATTATCTTCATCACCCAATACAAGATTTAAATTTTTCCCAAAGAAACGCTTATTAATTTGGCAGCCATTATTTCCCCCTGCTTTAAAAACCCTACATTTAAATGAAAACAAGCATTGCATTTCAACTACAAAAATATATTAGTGTTCAAATGTACATGTGTGCTACATTAACGTCTGATATCACGCGCGCATTCGCCCTCCGCTCTTGCAGAACACCATTCGCCCTCAGCATTCACCCTCAGCTCTTGCAGAACAACATTCGCCTTCAGCATTCGCCCTGAGCTCTTGCAGAACAGCATTCGCCCTCAGCATTCGCCCTGAGCTCTCGTGCACGCATTCGCCCGGATTCGCCCTCGCCCTTCGTAACGCATTCGCCCCCCATTTCCCTCCGCCCCCGCCCCGTGCACGTCTTGCCCCAAGATTCGCCCGCATTCGCCCCCGCCCCAAGTAACAACATTCGCCCCCGCATTCGCCCTCAGCTCTTGCAAAATGGTAAGTTATTACTGCAGGCCCTTCCTCCTATAGTAGGGTTGACTCTATTTGGGTTTTTTTGGTCAATTCCATTGGATTGTGTTAGGCCGTATGGTTCTCTCTAGATGTCAAGAATCAAGATTCAATACCCTCTATTATCTTCATCACCCAATACAAGATTTAAATTTTTCCCAAAGAAACGCTTATTAATTTGGTAGCCCTTATTTCTCCCTGCTTTAAAAACCCTACATTTAAATGAAAACAAGCATTGCATTTCAACTACAAAAATCTATTAGTGTTCAAATGTACATGTGTGCATCACTTGTGTAGGGTATTCATTTTCCACTTTCACATTATCCAAGAATGTGTGCAGTATAGTTCATATTTTTTGTGATTTAGATTGCCTTGAAAAAGGAAAGGTAAATTATTTCCCATGGAAAAAGAAGGTTTTCCATTTTTATAGGTTGTTTGGACTTACGTGGAAAAATTTATGGTATGCCTTTCATATTATGTAGTTTAAATCCGAATTAACAGATTATTCTACATGAAAATATAATTACCTATGTGATGTCCTTCATCACTAATTAAAATTATAGGCTTTCAATTTCCTAGACTCTAACTCATCCGATGCTAAATTCTAGGTTCTCATTGGTGGATCACTCTTCCATTGATTTCCTTTCCCTCTGGATCTTGTCATACTTTAAAAGTCATCAATGATACATATATTATTTCAGGTATCCCAAAAGGCTTTATAGTAGAACATATTGTGAAGTTTTTTTGACACTTGAGGATTCTTTTTAGAACTGCAACGTGATCTATGCTATCGAGTTATATATTAAGCAACTTGTCCTTAATAACCACACTATGAGGTAGGTTCAACCAGTTTGAACTTGTTGGGACATAGCATATGAAGTTGTGTGATGAGTCCATATCACAGGTCTATTATGGTGAAAAAAGTGAAGACATGTAATGATAGTTATTATGTTAACATTACTAGAAATATTTTCGAAATTATCCATGCTATCAAGATGTCAAAATTCCAGGCATTAGGTGTCAATACTCGTAGCTAATAGATAATAATAATAATAAAAAAAAAATCACATCTTTATTCTTGAAATATGATTGTTACACATTGGTAACCTAGTTCATGAGTTACTATCACCCAAATATTGCAAAACAAACTTAAAATATAAATTAAACCAACATGAGAATCCAACTAAGGGTTTCTCGACAAAATCATGCCATAACCTAGCATTTTGAAACCCAAATTTGAATCCATCATAAGTAATACAATGCAAACTCAGATGGATTTTCAATGCATGTTTGCATGCTACACTTATTCTCTGTCTAGATATCATTTTTTAAATGGAGCCATTAGTAAAGCCCACAGTCCTTTTTATGTGAAAAATTTCAGCTCTATTTGAGCTCCTTTTTGCTCCACCACCTCCATAAACCAGTGTTACATGGGGTCTCGCCCCCCCACCTAGGGGTCTAGATTCCTCGCCCCCTCGCGCTCCGGGGTCTTGGGGACTTCTAGGGGATGTTTCCCTCACGCCCCCTCATGTCCCCTCACCGCCCCTTTTAGTTTATGGTTTCGTGTTAAAAGTTGATGTGCCACTTAGCATATTTTAGAATCCAAGTGATTCTGATTCAGATGGTGACATGGTTGATCTTGATATATTCGTGCAGAAGTTGGATGCAGAGACTAGTGGGGCATTAACTTGAGCATTTATGCTCATTTATCAATATGATGATATCATTTGATATTCATATGTTATGTTTTATGTTTTATGTTTCAGACATAACTTATTTGCGTTTAAGTTTTATGTTTCAGACTTGAGTTGTAAACTTCATTTTAAACTCTATTTTGAATCTTGATATAATATGTCATATGATATCTTAAACTTTATTTTCATTGTACATTGTTAGTAGTTACATTAATGATTATATAGTTACAAACTTACAAACTTACATGCATGATTGTATGATGTATGTTTTAACTTTTAACTTTAAAATTTGTTTCAATTATATGATTCATCATTCATCGATTTGTAATTTTATCATTTATGATTTATCTTTCATGATGCAAGTGTATGATGACTGTATATACATTCCTTGAAAAAATATAGTTACATTTTAAATATTAAATTTTATAATCTTTATGACCCCGACGTCCCCCCACGTTTCCTGAAAATTGGTAGGGAGCTTTTGCATAGGTCGCTCCCGCGCTCCCTCGTCCCCTCGCTCCCACCTCCAGGGGACTTGGTGGAACATTGCCATAAACATATGCAAACATATATCATGATCTTGGAATCCATTACATATGTATGTGCCAATGTTCCATAATCTTGCCCCATCATCAATTTAAGAAATTTCCATTGACTATCAAATTATGGAGGGGGGGGAACTTTTTGCTGCAACATTTGGCTCAAAATCAGGGACCATCTTCGTATGAGGTGAATGAGAACTATAGATATTTGAAGAAGTAGATTAGTGCCTTTTCCTCTGGCCATGGAGTCATATACAGTCATCCATCACAAAAATTTGTCTTTGTTCATTCTCACCTTGAAAGTTGCAAAAATTCATGCCCTAATTGAAACGACACTAAATTTGAAAGATATAATAAAAATGCAAGCTAGAAGTGCCCTATTAATACAAAGGTAAAACCTTCCTACCTACCCTAACTGAGATAAATTTTGATTGAATAGGAAACATGATATTTCCTATGGAGTTGATCCAACAACTTGTTAAATGTATGGGACTAAATCATGCATTTGATTTCCAGGGAAACATGTGCATGAAGAGAAAAAGTGCAGAATTAATGGAAAATCCATACATGCCACTTATAAAAACTACACCGAAAGGTCAAAAATACTTAAGGCCTTAACTTAATTTGAATCCAAAAATGACAAAACAGGATTAGTGAAAACACGAGAGTGGTGTGGGTGAACAACATAAATAAAAAGTGAAGATACCTTTCTCCAAGATGCCTTTGTCACCGTTGTATGAAAACATGTTTTCCTTTCCCTTTATACATGCAAATGAATGCATTATAGGTATGGTGTTTTCCCAGAATAGGAGAAGCCTACTTAAATATATCATTTTTGGATTGAATGTTTGGGTGCCTTAATGTGCAATGACATGTTTCCAGGACTGAATTCAATGCAAGGCATATTTGAAACTCTAACTCTGTCTTCCGGTGTCTTATTAGAAATTATTTCAGTTTTTATTTTGTGTTTTCAAGTTAGATATTGTTTTCAAGTTTCTACATTTATAATTTTATTGCAATGTAGCAGACTGATCAGGGTAGTACAGGAACAACCCCGAGACGGGATGATCGCAGAAAGAGGCCAGCGGAAGAACATGTAAAGTGCCAGCATTGCTCTATCTTCAGGTATTTTAGTTATTTACATAATTGAAATAATATTAATTTTGTTCAAATATGCAGACACCTAGCCATGGTACGCCCGATGATTCCCTCTTTGAGGAAGAGCTTTTTTCATCCCTATCTCCAGTGTTGTTGTTGCAAAAAAAGGCACGAGATGCAACGTCGGAATTTAATGCTTTGATAGATGCGCCTCAAACACCTGAAACAGAAGAGAGGATACAACATCTTATGAGGCAACTAAATAGATATCAGGTAATAATAAAAAGTCAAAAGGATATTTTTTTTGTTCTGCATGAGATGAATTATGATAGTTTGATTTTTAATTTTTACATTGACTAAACTAACAAAAAGTTCTTTTGTATGTAGCGTCTTCTGGCATTTGCTGAACCCGGTGTTGGTGGTAGTGGGACACAAGGGCAAGAGATTTCCCAACAACCCTCTCGTACACCTTCTACTCCTTTAGGTGCTAGCCAAGAAACACACCCTGCCCAAGCAGACACCCAACCAACCGCTGAACATGTTGGCAATGATGAGGCCGATATGGCCAACTACATTATTGCATTTCCTGGAGCTACACGTGTCAGCTCCATAGGGACCATTAATGGCACGTTGTTGGTGAACGATGAGGGTGTCCCTATAAAGCATGTACAACTCCCAGGTAAATTTTAATATTTTAACTATTTCATGTACTTTATCTAAAACATATTTATCATGATTTTTATTTTTAAATTAATGATAATATCTTCTTTTTATTTTGGTTTTATTCTATGTAGGAAACAATGAGTTCTACAGGATTCTGGAGAGCCATGCGTTGGTAATTTTTGGCCCAACCATACGTACAGGGTGGAATTCCCAGAATTCCAACCTGAAAAAAGAACTTTTAGATTATCTAGAAGCCCTTTTGGGGTCGGCACATTTGACAGAAAAGCGGTGGCTCAGGTAGCCGACAAATATTTGAAATATACCAGGGACACCTATAGGACGCAATTGCAATTTAACCCTAGATATGAGCGTCCTCTCGCAGTTTCAGAGAGTGAGTGGAGAGCACTCATCCATGACGAAAAAGAGAAAAGGGCAAAGAAAGAAGGAAAAATGCCAACTGGACCTGCAAGGTAAATTACAACTTTAATTCAATAGCTTTTATTTTCTTTATGTCTAAAATAAAAGTGTGCTACGTCATATCCGACTTCAATCTTTTGATGCTAGGTTGCCTGACACCTCAAAGGCAACCAAAGCTAGGATAGAGAAAAAGGGCCATCACAAGCTCGGCCAGGGTGGCTACTTGAAATTAGCTGCAAGAATTGTAATTAAGTAGCTAAACATCTTATAATTAATTGTATCGCCTTCCGACGTTTTTGTAATCCTATCAGATATGATTAAAAATACACAATCATATATAATGTAGGGTGATGACTTTGGAACAATAACTACAGAGGAAGATAAAAATATTGCTTTCCGTTTTGGCTATCAAGCTGTAGTTGAACGTCGCAGAAGCTTGGGGCAGGTCCCAAGATCTACAATGCCCGATAAGGTAAAACATTAACCTTTCAATATTTTTGTTTTCGTCCATAAATTTAATGTCTAACAACTTTGTTTAAATCAGGGGAGCAACACTACCAACGAGGCAAATAACCCAGTTTTAGAGCCAGATGTAGATGATCCTCTCGTGCAACCCGATCATTGTAGTGGGGACCAGGCCGACAATGCTGCTATCAGTGAGGGCCGTGACGGTAATTAATTTCCACTTATAATTTTTTCTAATTATACCTTGATGGTTGTCCTTATAACGTTGTTTGTTTATATGACAGAGAATGTTTCCCTTGAGGATCTTACCACCAGAGAGGAAGACAGGGCAACAGTCCCAACGGCGACAACTGGTGCACCAGGTAAATATTCTCATTGCAATTTTTTTTATTAATATTACCGAACTAGTTCAATGATATTTAAAAACTGATAATTAAAATTTAATTATTATCTATTTTTGGAGGCGATGCCCCGTCACTGGATGAGACCAGACATCGTGACAATGCAACTAGGTCAGCGGCGACAACTGGTGCACCAGGTAAATAATCTCATTGCAATTTTTTTTATTAATATTACCGAACTAGTTCAATGATATTTAAAAACTGACAATTAAAATTTAATATTATCTGTTTTTGTAGGCGATGTCGCGTCACTGGATGAGCCCAGACATCGTGAATACACAACTAGGTCAGCAGTGCGGGTTGAAAGGCACGAAACAGGAGCAGAGCACGATGATATTGATGATGTAATTAGGAGCTTTAAAAATAGGAAGAAGAAAAAGAAAATTTGACAATGTAAAATATTGTATTATTATAAGATAAACGTTACCATACTTGGAACATTTTTTTGCGTTATATAAAAAACTCATTTATCATACTATTTTTATGTCAAGCATTAATTGCAATGTTTCCTTGCGTACTTTTTGTTGAATTGTTTTTTTACTAGTTATTGAATATTTTTTTTTATGCTCATGAAAGTAAAAATTGAAATATAGATTGGGTATTGGGGAATTAAGAGTGATGTGAGGGGGGGGGAGGGGCCATAAGAGCTTCCACCTTCACATGGTTGGCCCTGTTTAGTAGAGAATAATTTATTGGAGCGATTTAATCTTGGAGCAAACCTCCCTTGATCCAGTGTAGCAACAAAAAAGTCACTGTTGACTTAGTTGCTACTCTTTGAGATCGTGGGAGGCTTGTTCCAAGTTCATGCGACTCCAATAAATTGTTCTTGAAACGAAGAGGAGCTTATTCAGGTATGTTTTGACATTTTCAACATATGTTCTAACATTATCATAAGAATGCATCTTAGAGTATAAAATACTACATCAATTACTTGTATTTATTGTATAGATAATGATGGATTTTGATTGACTTGGCAGTGCAGGTACAAATCCTCTTGCATCATGAGCAATACAACTTGTCAACCAGGTTCATGTCCAGGATATTTTTGCTTGTGCGCTTGACATTTTGTAAGTTCCTTTACAGTTCATAATTCAATATTAAGCTTGTGCACGATTATTATCTAGGTTTTTTGTATGTGTTTTTTCATCTATTTGATTGTAAGCAACTATGCATGTTTTCATCTACCACTTGTACCAATTGGCACATGTCAATCTCTGAGTGGTGCCACATTTCACCTATTTTCAGTGAGAGTTTAGGGTTTCTCTAACATAGCTTCAGAAATCCGATTGAGTGCCTGCTTGAATATTGTCACATAATACTTATGGTTTGGATCGATGAGCATGTTCTGAATGGTTGGTTGATTCATAAGAACCACCCATAAATCTCCCTTCCTCTAACACACAGAAAATAAAAATTTCTTTGACAGGAGACAGAGTTTCAATACTTTGAAAACAAACTTCTATTCCCTTCAATAAATCAAAAAAAAACTATTACACTACTTCCTCACTGAGAGGGATTACAAAATTATGACTGCTACAAAACGCAGTGCATAAAACCAACTCACTGTCTGTTCAAAACAAACATACTCTGTCTCTAAACAACTCTGCTGTGTTTTTCCCTTTCGCACTGCTGTGCATACACACTTAAAAAGTTACACTCAGTATTTCGATTTTTACACACTGCTGTGTAATAAAAAATTTACGTACTGTCTATAAAAAAAACTACCAAGCTTTTTCAACCTTTTTATTTTTATATGCCGTAACATATAAAACATATTATAATAAACCCTCTTTTAAAAAAAATAAAATTAAAACTAAATTCTATGGCCCACCTTTCATTTCGCATATGATATATATATAATATATGTATATATTAAACTATCAAAACATTAAAGAACCCTTTCCGTCGGACTTCAAAAGTCTAAATAGATTGAATTTCAAACCAAATTCGCGTTCCAAAATGGGATGCTGACGTCTGCCTAATTTTAACTCGAATTCTCAATCCAATGTGCCCTATAAAAAATTCGGGTCCGTTTTTCAGGTTTTCAGATTCCCTTCAATTTCATGCGATCCAATATTAATGCTCCACGTGTCCTCCTTTTGAATTTACAAAACTGTCGGGTAAATTTCTGTTTGTTTAATTTTTGGTTGGTGAATTGCGTTAATGATGGTTGTTGTGTTTAAATACAATCCTGTACAGAAATATGGCTGTGGCCGTCTACAAAAAAAACTTGCAGGAATTTTAAATGCTGAATTAAATTTCTGGATGGCATGCAAGCAACCTCCAAAAAAAAAATGTTGCTGCTGCATCCGTCCTTCTGCTGCAGCAGTTGAAGTTAAAATTCAACAACACAGGGTTTAATAAGTGAGGGTGTAAAGGTAACTTTTTGTCGATAGTACTGGATTAAGATCATCTATTCATTTTTGTAGGGTCTTATGGTGTTTGGTTTTTTTAGTTTTGGGTTGGGCTTATTGAGTCTAAGATAGTTTTTGAGTGAAAAAATTGCTATCAGGTATTAAAAAATTTTGGTTCTTTTGTCAAAATTTATGAGCTTGTTAGGAAATACAAAACTCACAATGGTTGTATCTTAAATTTGTGGAAAATAATTTGAAATGAAACCTTTTTGTTTAGGTTGTTGCAGCAGGTGCAAACCCCATTCAAATTACTGGGGGCATTGACAAGACAATAAAGGCCCTTGTTTCGGAACTCAAAATTTTGTCAAAGGAGGTAAACGCTTGCCTTTTGAGTAGGCTGGTTTTCCTTTTTGCCGATGGTTTGGTGTATCTAATTGAATTAGTTGCCTAAGGTATTTTTGGTTGCAAACTCCTTTTCATTTTTCATACAGTATTGGCCTTGTGGAATACATTTGATTGTGTGGTTTTGTTAGATCTACAACATTTGTAGTTGTTTAGTCTTATGGCCGAGGTGCACTTTTATTATGGAAATAGTTGATGCAATATTGTCATTTAATCCTTACCGCAGGGTAGCATGTTGAGAAGTTTCTTGTGAAACATTTGGTATTGAAAATGACACTTGATCCTATACAGCATCATGCACTTGACTTCAAAATTCATATTCAAAGTGTGCCAGACAATTCTTGCAAAATTTCAAATATTTATGTTGTTTTAAACCATTATCTTTTTCATGTATTGGATGCAGAAAATGTGAAAAAGACTTTGGTATGAAACCAACTGGTGAATAATTTCCAGCACAACAACCACTTCCAAGACATGATTTAGAAGTAGAACAAATGTGCTTATGAAGCATAGAAAGATATCCTCGATGCATTGTCAATGTTTGGCTAGGGTTATTTTTGGAGAAAATAACTCCTTATTCCTAGAATAGTGATCTTCAATACAAGTAAATGCCAGAGAAGAGAGATCATCGTGTGACGCAACAAAACTGAAATTGGACCCCCAAGGAGAGCCGGTGTGTCTACAATCGCTCTGTCAGCATTTTCCCTTGGTTTACCCCGTTCTTTTCCTCCAGCCTGAGTCTTAATTGACTTCTTCTTTCTTCGAGTTTATTTATCAAATTCGTAGAATTTGATAAATAAATACTATCCACAATGGTTGGACTTTAATTTATATTCCCGACTTTATATTATCTCCAATCCTTATAACCAATGTTTAACTTTCAACACTTTGTATTTATACTCCACGTTTCTTTTTAAATAAATAACTTGTAGTGAACTTTCGGCTCTATATTTCACCACCCAGCCTTACAACAATCACCCTCCATACTTATGCTAATTATCCGCCAATCTTTTAATTAAAAAATTTCATTATACTCCGGCCCCACCTATATATATCAATAACCAATCAAACACTCGTATCGTACCTGGCTATCCTCCGCACACCTTAGTTAACCTCCGGGCAAGTTCAACGTGCGACCACCGTCCGATGGCCCTTCTCCAAATCAACGACTCTGGGAAATTTCGCTCGGCTTCCAACGTCGGGCTTTAACGTGCGATGGCGTGGGTTAAACGGTTGTTTTCCGGGGTCACTTCGCCACGTGTCGCATTCCCTATGGAATCGCTCGCGAATAGGAAATACCGCCTACTCCGCAAAAGCCGTGCGATATGGGCAACCCGCTTTTGTGATTCCGCTCGTGGTTTTGGTAGAGGGCTTGACCACAGGTGCATGTCTGGTTCCGCTATCCTTTTGTTTGTTAACTCATGTCCAATCCTCGGGTCAAGTTCCGAAAGCACAACAATTTTGTCTCTTTATTAAGCGGGATTTTAATATGTGTATTATCAAAGAAAACCAACACAAATTTTATAAGAAAATTGTTCAAAAGTCAAGCCCGCCGGACTTCAAACGGCGATAAACCATAATTCAAACCAAATTCGCGTTCCAAAATAGCCTGCTAACGTCGGCCAATTTTGTGACGCGAATTTCTTATCAAATTCGCCCTAATATTTTACGGGTCCGGATTTCCACTGCGCGAGCGGCCCAAACAAAGATCCACTCCAATCAATTTTTGCCACGTGTCCTCAATAAAAACTTGCCCTGCTCCCAGCTGCGGGTGCATTCGATGGCGTTTAAGGTGATGGGACATGGATATGGCGATTTCATATCATTCGCATTAACATTTAACGCTGTTCAATTAAGTTTTCACATCAAATCTAGATTAATTAATTTTTAACACTGTTCAAGATCGGACCTCCACTCCTCTGAGCGATTCCGCATGCTCCAATTTGATCCGGCCTTCGGCTCTCATTATTAATGATCAGAGATTCATTATGACGGCCGTCCTTTGATTGCATTGCAGACGGGTCGACATAAAAAATGGCGTTTAGCCATGGTTTTTTCGTACGTTCGCTTGGATTACAATCGGGTTCGGTAACCGTGACGCATAAGGAGAAGTGGCTAGTGAACTTCTCTAGACTTTGGCCGGGCGTGCCTCCATTTCTCTCGGTTCTATCTCTCGTCCGTCTTCCCGCACCAAACCCCGCCGTCTCTCGTGCCCACCGCGCCCGAGATCGCACCTGCGCCCGGCGTGCGTCATAGGATGCGTTGCCGCGAGGGGAGCACCAGAGGTCAATCTCGCGCGTCCTCCATGACCTCAACAGAGATGACTTCCGGCCATCTGATTATTACTTAGGTCGATATCCAAATACTAGAGTGGGGGTGGCCGGCTTGTAGCATCTCGGGCCACCATGCGGATTCCCTCGGCCTCGGCTTCCCCACCTCTAGTTCACCTTCTCCCACGACGCGCACCGCGCAATTTTCCTTGATTGCACTCTCAACCACCCGCGAATCAGCGCCGTAGTCACTGTGTCTTCCGCGAGGAGGCCCAAACGGAGGAAGAATGCACCCGTCCGGGCGGGTCCGAGTTTCGAAAAAGCCGGCCAACATTCGGGCCTTTCAGAGGGGAGCCGTGGCATGCATGTGAGGTAGCACTCTAGCGATCCCGGACCTTCCGGGTTGACAGCCGAATCGTGGAGGAACCAACAGGATTAGTTTGCTAATTTGTTTTTCTTATTAGTGCCAAAGCACTGGGCTGCTTTTAGTTTATTTTACTCTGTATAATCTTAAGTAATATTTTTTGAATTCTCAGAATTAAACGTTCAAGACTGGTTTCCCCGTATGAGGGCACTTTCTTAATTTTTTGATTTTTGATGACAAATTTTCCATGAGTATGGCCAGGCAATGTTTTTTGACTTTGTAATTTTATTCGCAATGTTAATAGATTAACTTTACTTTGAATTCCTCACATGATTAGCGTTTTATCTGCCCAAGGATTTTGGGTACTTAATTTGTATTTGGAACAATGGACGTCGGTAATTTATCTGCTTTACCGTTCTACATACTACTATTTCACTTTTCTTATAGATGCCTCAGTATATTTGAATGCTTTCTCGGGATTGTCGATAATTTCATGGACCAAGCACGGATTTTATATCGCTGTCCCCGTATGTGACATGGGGTATTTTCTATCATTGTCCGGGGGTGGGACTTCCACTTTCGGGATGGATATTTGGGTTCCAATCTTCGTATGTGAAAACAAATTTCAGACTTCATGGACTGTTTTACTTCATATAATATATCTAAAATAGTATTTTTTCTTCGAAAAAAAAATGATTAATGTTTATCATTCTCGTCAAAATCTGAAGGATAAGTCGGTCTATGTTATTTTCTGTGCTGTTTATTGATATCCAGATGTATCTTTATTTTATATATCACACTCCTCACATGATTAGCGTTTTTCCGTCTGGGTCGATTTTGGGTAATTTTTTAATTTGTATTTGGAACATGACGCTCTGTACGTACTCTTATCTCGTTGTTTTACTATTCTACATAACGTTATTTCACTTTTCTTTATAGATGCTCTAAGTATATTTGGATGTTTTCTCTCAGATTGTCGATAATCTCCATGTGGACCGTTACCGGGTTTTATATCAAGTCGCCGTATGATATGGGGTATTTTTCTATCATTGTCCGGTGGGACTTCCACTCTTCTCGATGGATATTTGGGTTCCAATCTTAAGATGTGAAAATGTAATGACTTTATGGACCGTTTTACTTCATACAATATATTGAAAACATCGTTTTTTTCTCTTGTGAAAAAAAATGATTAATGTTTATCACTCGCCTTTCAAAACTAGCGATGCCGGGTTCATGTTGCCGGTTTATTGATATGGTCTCGATGGTCTTTATATTTTGGACATATAACACTCCCTTTGAATATTTAAGCAAGTCACAGGATTTTGTACTTTAATTTGTATTTGGGAAACAATGGACGCCGGTACTCTATCTCAAGGTTTTTACTATCTACATACCGCTATTTCACTTTCATGGACCGTTTTTACTTCACCGTTGGTAGGGTTTTGGGTACTTTAATTTGTATTTGGAACAATGGACGTCGGTACTCTATCCGTTGCTTTACTATTCTACATACTGCTATTTCACTTTCATGGACTGTTTTACTTCATTTAATATCTTCACTTTCATGGACCGTTTTACTTCATATAATATCTTCACTTTCATGGACTCCGTTTACTCTTACCGTTGTAGGGTTTTGGGTACCTTTAATTTGTATTTGGAACAATGGACGTCGGTACTCTATCTCAAGGCTTTACTATTCTGCTACCGCTATTTCACTTTCATGGATCGTTTTACTTACCGTTGTAGGGTTTGGGTACTTTAATTTGTATTTGGAACAATGGACGTTAGACTTATCTGTTGCATTACTATTCTACATACTGCTATTTCACTTTCATGGACTGTTTTACTTCATATAATATCTTCAAAACAGCGTTTCTCGACTTTTAAATTTTTTTTTTTTTTTTTAAATTGAACCCTCCGTCGGTCTACCGACGCCTTGTAGACGTCGGAACTGCGACAACCCAGAAACGTTGGAGGAGAGACAGCATGAAAACGTCGGAAGAGCGACATTTCAAATGTCGGACCACATATCGTCGGAATTACGACATCTTCCAGACGTCGGAAGAGTGACGTCCGAAACGTCGGACCACGTTTAGTCGGAATTGCGACAGTTTATGAGCGTCGGAAGAGCGACGCCAAAACGTCGGACCACGTTTAGTCGGAACTGCGACGGTTTATGAGCGTCGGAAGAACGACGTCAAAAACGTCGAACGACATTTCACTGGAAGTGCGACATTTTTCAAACGTCGGAGGCGCGACGGTTTGTGAGACGTCGGAAGAGTGACGTCGGTTCGTAACGTCGGAAGAGGTGTCGATAGTGCGACAGTTTTTGCTTGCGTCGGAACGGCGACGGCAGGACAAACCACGGTTTTTCCGCCCCCTAACTGTCGCTCTTGCGACGGATATGTGTCGAATAGCGACGACCCGTCGTCGGAATTTCCGCCAAATTCTCTAGTGATATATGCATATTAAGTACATTCTTTGTATGTAATTCCGATTTTCTTTTCTCGTCTTTTCTCGCTTTTGCTATATTCTTATACCTAAATGTTCATTACCTCGTTGCGTAAGTAATTTTCACTTGGGCTTAGCTATATATATATATATATATTAAAATTTTCCATTGTCCTCAAGATTTACGACCTAGAATCTTTACTATTATCAATAATCTGGTTAGTTATCAATTCGAATATTGAATATATTTCATGAGTGTTAACAGGGAATACCCCCTGTGGTGAGAGGGAGACCAACCCTATTCACCTAGAGCACGAAGATTTATTCCTCAACGAATTTTCTCTTAAATTGTTCTCGTCGCTGGAACAATTTGAGAACCAACATCTAGTCAACCCAGACATTCCCAGTGATGCTTATTATGTTCTTCCCAAGATTTAACTGACGAGATACGAAAGTGTCAAGAAAAATCATACGATTCAACCCCACTTTTCCTTTTATTCCTACTTTATCATTGGACAAAGGACATCCCCTAACTACATATGCCTGCTCTTCATCACCCCACCCATTTATAATGCATGAACTTCTTTTTGTTTGGGATTTAACTTCCGGGCAGTCTCAATGCACCCATTCAATGCTCAAATGAATTACCATTGGAACATGATGACTCCCATTACACGTGGAACTCGAGCCTAGTCAGAACATGCATTCCCAATGGTGCTTATTCTGTTCCTCCTTGGATTTAATTGTTGGTATGACGTAACCTCCTATGCCACTTGTAAACTAATGCTTTTGATCAATAAAGCCATGCCAATTGTCATCCGTAAAAAACTGTCACCCCGATATATAAAATTGAAATTTGCACCTATATTTAGTTTTGTACTTACCATTGTTTAATTCAATTTATTTTTGCGTTATTAAATCTTTATGATTCCGGTGAATGATTTAACTTATCATTTTATGCAGTTATTTTCCAGGTTTTAACTACGTTTATATGGTAAAACCCTCTAGTTTTTTATTTTTCTTATAACAACCGAAAACGACATCAATCTATTCTAACTGCAAGAATGGTGAAAGGGAAGAAAAATAATCCTCTACAACAAACCACCAAGCCATTTAAATAAATAATTGATGAAAAAATGCTAAATACTTTTCTCTTCTATGATACTATATGCATGAGGGACTTTGGTCATTCATCTTGGAATGCCATTTATGAAATGTTTGAGGAATAATTCCCAGAGGAAGATGACGAGCCGCCAATGGTAATAATTGTAGACTAGGGTGACAACAAATCCTCTAAAGCAACAATTAGGGACACCTCTAAATCTTTCCTTCAGGAATTTCCGGGAATCCAAGACTTCTTCCTTAAATGTACATGATACATTGCGTAGTGGAGAACACTGATATCATTGAAAGGAAATTCATCACCCCACAGGGAATAATTATTGGTTCTTTCAAGGATAAACACATTCAAGGTATATATAATTTTTCTAAGCCACATATACTGTAAAATTCTTAGTTTGTGGATAGTTTTGTTAAAAAGGAATGTGAGAGTAAATGAGAAGCACTTCCCAAACTGATAAAGGAATGGAAAAGTGACCCGAATAAATTTATAGGAATCTTATGGCCTATATGCCATCCAATCTTTAGCATATCCTTATTGTTTCAGTGCTTCCATGCTTTTTCGATTGTTTGGATTACTAAGTATCTCAAATTTAATATAGACTAGGTTGTTGATGCTTATGTTCTTACTCGGGCCCAAATCCTGTCCAATAACTTGGCTAAGAATATTCTCCATTTTTGCTCTAAAAAAATTACCAGTCACAAGCCTCCATTCTTCATGTACGCTTTATTTGATGGACACCATTTGTTTTTCTTTGGAATTCCTGTACATGGGATGGAAATGGACACTTTCCAACCCTACTCCCATCCACATTTATTATAGTAGACTTTTGGAGGATTTTTATTTTTATTTTTTATTTTATTTTATTTATTTATTTATTTTTATTTTCTACTGCATTTTCCACCTCGTGATGATTCCTTTGTACCAAACCATTTTCAGTTCTATGCTTCCAAGGATGTCTCCCACTACCATGTATTATTTGACTAGTATTGGTAATTATTATGTTGAGGAGATTTTTAATTACATTAGGGTTTAGGGAAGCAATGGATTCCCACATGTTTTACCACTTTATGTCTCGAAAAAGCTATTATATAGAGAAATTTCTTATCAAACTATCAAGATTTGTATAACCCTTGAGCTCAAGAAAGCTTCCAAGAAGCTTTGTCCACCCTTCCCTTTACAAGTTTGTTTATTCACTCTTTAGAATTATCAACATGTTGAGAAGGAAATTCAGGATATGCACAAATTGAATCTTGCTACTATTCCTTCCAAGCCTCATGAACCTTCAAAAGTAGTGGAAAAATTAGCTTAAGAGGCACATATTAAAAGTTATGTCCATGAAATAAACTAATGTGACAATTTGTTTTGCGGATCTTTTTCTTATATTTTAGTTTGCAATAAAGCAGAGAAGTTATCTCTAGATGAATACCAACATTTCATTGTATTTAGAGACACTCAGAGGTTGAAACTGCCCCTCCATTTACTCAAATTACTTGAGGGTGATGGGATCATTGAAAATACTTCCAATTCTTCCACACAGTTCATGCCTCAAATTACTACTCCCATTCATATTTATTTTGGAGATTCACGTTATCAAACCTATTTAGTCAATCCATTGACTAATGAAATTGCAAAAAAATGGGAAACACCTATGGATATTAATTCACCATCGGTACAGTCAGGGAAAGAAACTACAACACCTAAATCATATACAACTGCTAATATTATGTAGCAAATAATTATTGTTTCTCCAAATATTTCAAATTCCGCCCTTGCACAGTTTGATGTTATTTCAAAAACACCTATCAATACTCAGCTCAATGTAGAAATAGTTCCAACACATCCAACCATGGAAATCCAATTTAATTTTAAGGAAATTACACCTATTGAACTATTCTATAGTCCTCAACATAAAGATATTTTAAATAAAAGTAGAAAAGAGGAAAGTTGCTGATACATAGGTTTCTATAACAAGCACTGCATTGAAATCTACTTCATTAGAAATGATCTGGAAAGATGCATCAACCGCTCCTCATGCGGAATTTGAAGAATTATCCCAATATGTAGGGGCCTATGCTTCATCCAGTATAGATAAAGTAGATTGAGTTAAATAATTTATAAAATAAAAGAGTGAGAGGATTCAACAATTAGAACAAGAGGTTTCATTGTTCAACCACAATAGCAACCACAAGATGCTTTGGTCAATAGTTAACATGAGTCTAAAATGAAGCAGAGGGATGGCACAATAAATGAATTTTGGAAGAAGGTAGAACAAGCTGAAGCAAGTGATTTTTACCTTGCTAAATTAAAAAAATGAAGTTAGTGAGTTAAACCTTCAAATTCAACATCAACAACTTCTTTGCAACAATCTAGGTCTGATACAAGATCAAAACATGCTTTTTGATGCATTGGTCGATGAAATGTTTGATATTTATATTCAATATGATGATTCCAAACATAATCTTAGTAAAATCTAAATGATGGTAGGAAAATTATAAGAGATTATATCCCAACTTGTTGAGGATCATTGAGATACAAAAATCCATAGCTCTTCACGCATGGAAAGATAAAATAAATTTGGTGAGGAGATTGGTTAATGATGTTCAAGAGATTTTAAGTTCAGCAATTCAAAATATCACCCAATCACTCATGGAAGAAAATTTGTTATCAAGAAATGAAGATGATGCTTTTATAAGGGAAGTTGTATTAAAATAAAGGTGGCTGAGCAACAGGGCAGAATGCAGTAAACTAATCGAGTAGTTGGTAAAAGTGGATTTTGAATTAAATTAGAAATTTTTGATTAAACCACATGGTTACTTGCACGTAACCAAGACTGTTATTGAACAAGCACATCAACTGCCTCCACCTTTACAAGGTCATGTTTTTTGCTATCAAATGAACATCAAGCCTCATTCTCCTCCTAAGTTGGCACCTCTTCTAGAATTTCATTGTCAATGGAAAACACCTACTAGTTCGTCATCTACAACAACTCAATCACATTGACCATTTTAATTTTCATTTGTAACTAATAGATATTTTATTCTAAGTTGTTTCACTTTGGTCGAGAGAATAACAAAGGCTAAAATTATTATCTTTATTATTTTGAAAAAACATTTAAGAGCCTCCTGAGCTTAGGTTAAGGGGTTCTGAATTTTTGCAAGAAACACTTTGTTACACTTTTGTGCACATCACTTTCTTTAGTATAAGATGAACCATATTTTGATTCCAAAATTTATGAAGAGAGAAGAAGTGGTACTTTTATCATCTGTTTGCCTTTGATTTATATTTGAAATATATATTTTGTTTTATTACTTGTGCTCATGATGAATGAAATGTTATCACTTATGATGTATTTATTTTTCTAATTACGAGTATATGTTTTACGAAAATTGTGTGTGGAAGTGATTATAATTAATTAAATTAACTATTTAATTGAATTAATTACCTTTTAACTATTATAATCAACAATATCATTTGGAGATATACATTTTCATGTTATTCATTATCATTATATTGAATGCAATATTATTATGTAGGAATTAGTTTATATTATATTTCAGTTTATGTTTCTATCTATTATTTTATAAATAATTTCCAATCCCATCTCATTCTTTTTTTTAAATTTTCACCTTTTCTTGGTATCCATCCATTGGAACAACCTTTCTATAGCTTGTTGGGCCCAATTCATAACTAGTGGGAAGCACTATTACAAATGGAAAAGATTCCAATTTGGGACTTTGACTAGGTGGTTTCCTAAATGTTGATGTGTGCAATTATGACCATCAACATTTCAAATAAACTAAAAAAAAGTTCACTTTAAAATATGGTTATTACCTTGTATGTCTCAAGATATTCTATCAATTTATTGATCCTAGCCTCAGTCACAGGACTACTATCCCTATTACAAATCAAATTTTGATGTATTTATTTCTATTGCTCACAAGTATAAGTTTAACAAAATTACATATGAATGTGTTTAATAATTAATTTAATTAACTATTTAATTGAACTAGTTACCTTTTAAATTATACAAATCAAGATAATTGAAGCCACAACCTTATCTAATTTTTATTTAGTCATAAGAATGTTTCTTAATTTAATTTATTATTTTTCTTATTCTTTATATACCTTTAAATTTAAACTTGAAACCAATATGTAGGTCTTCCTTCATGGTTTCAGTTCCAAATGCATCACCCTGCATTGCATAAGATTATTTATTTTTATTATTTGCAAGCGCAATCACCAAAATGTTGGAAGGCGATATAACATATAATATTGTTAATAAGTTTTGGGTACTTACAATTCGTGCTTGTAGCTTCAAACAACCACCCTGACCCAATTTATGCTGCCCATTATTCTCAAGCCTTGCCTTGGTTGCCTTCGAAGTGTCACAGGAGCCTATGAAAAGTTTCAAGTATGTTATATACTACAATTTTATTCAAAACTAAAGAAAATTAATACTATTGATTTCAAGATGTAATTTATACCTTGCTTGACCAGGTGATGTTTTCCCTTATTTTATCATTTGCTTCCTCTTTACGTCCTTGATGAGGCACTTCCATTCCATCTCAGGAATCATGGGAGGGCACTCATACCTAGGGTTATCTATTAATTTTTTCCTATACTAGTCTCGTAAATATTTTTAACTATTTTTTCAGTTGCAGTGATGACCTTGGTTTTATTGAAGGTATCTACCCCAAATAGATCTTCAAGGTAGTCCAACATCTCTTTTTAAGGTTGGAATTTTGGAAATCCAAACTTTCGCATATGGTGGGCCCAAAAATATCTAATGCTTTGTTGTCCATTTTTGTATAAAACAAGTTTCTACCTACATGTAAAAAGATACGATCATTATTTTGAAAATAATAATATATATGACTTATGTTGGATAGAAAACATGAAACAATTAAAACATTAAAAAATACTAGGAAGTTGTGGTTTTTTATTGGAAGTCCTTCATCATTCACCAAAAGGTTTCACATAATTTACCCCGTGCTCTTAACACGTGATGCTCTAGGAAATGAACCCATAATGTCATCAATACTAGGGTCACCTTCGTCATCACCTGATCCAGAGCCTGGTTACGTTTTTGGCTCAGAGGTCATGTTGTCATGGGTCAAAGCCAATGTTCTGGACCCATTGTCAGTATTAGGAGCAAATGTATTCACAGTGTTAGTGCTGACCATACACTCATGTTGTGTCTGGTTAGTTCCACTAGTACCAACACCGAGTTGAGGATCAATTGACTGATGCAGGGGGAAAAGTTCCTCCAAATAATACTACATAAGAAATAGAATACATTTTTGATTAAATAATGTAAAATTTAAAAAACAAGCTTTCAAAATTAAACTTATGACATAAAAAAAACTCACTTTAAAATATGGATATTACTTTGTAAGTCTCAAGATCTTCTCTCAATTTCTTAATCCTAGCGTCAGTTGCAGGACTGTGATCCCTATTGAAAATCAACTAAAAGGGTTGTTTGTTCATTTTCTTCACATACTTTATTATTGTGACCTCAAATTTGGGGGATAAACACAACTATTTCTCATCAAGAACATCATTGTCATGGGGCTTGGACTACATATTTCAACAAAATAAAAGTTATTATTTTAATCATATAAACAAATAATCAAAATTTCGCATTAAATTTAAAGCATAATTGTTATTTTTGTTACTTCTGACTATGCAGGTGCTTTTCCACATAGCTCAAACCTGCCATATAATACTATAATTACAGAAGTGAAATGTTAAAAAATATGTTAAAGAATAGGTATCAACATAAACATTTAATTGATGGAAATATAAACACATACAAACATGATGAATAAAGGACCATGCATGTGAGTAACTATGGCATTTTCAAACCCAAGTTCTCATGGCAAAGACACTACATAAATGGGAATATGAGACAAGAAAAAATGACACAATCCTAAGTTAATTTGAGAATTTTAGCAGTTAATTTCTCAGCTTACCATGCTACTTCTTCTTATTGGTGCAAGGTTCCATTTTTAAACATAACATATAAGAATAATTAATGAGAGGTTACATACCACCCCTATAATGGAAATGTCTATATCTATTCAATTCAAGTTGTAATTGATCAAAAAATCTTCTCTTGCAGCTATTGATCTTATTGCACATACAAATACACAGTTTCCTTCATGTGCCTCACATATGCAATTGGGTTGTTTATTTTTTGTCCCCAGTTGTGTAATGTTTATAAACCTTGCAATATTTCCCGATGCTTTTAGCCTTCCATCAATATAGATAGACACTCCTTTATTTTTTTCATTGTATATTAGCTGTATATAATTTGTAGCCAATCCTCATCTTAGCATATCTAGCATATATTGGACCAACCACATCCAAGATCTGTAATTGTAATAAGTTCCGACACACTCAATCAATTCAGTTAATCCACTGTAAGAAACCTTTTATTCCATCCATGGTAAATAGCCCCAAACCATGTAGCGATGTTGGAGCAATGCGATATATCCTCTCATTGAGACAAAAATATGTGTTTACTTGAGGAAGGTCCTTGGGTACCCATATTTTCACTATATGTTGGCACCTTAAGGGAAATTCGACATCGTCTATGCTCTCAACTTCATAAAAACACGAACCCCCTTCAACAATAAAATATTCCATGCGTTTATGGAATTTTCTTCTGATCTTCTCGCCCCTAGTTGATCTCTGCCTGTTAGACATACTAGATATTTGGACTTCATCCACTCTGCCTGAAATTTCCTCGCTCGACCAAGACATATATGAGAGGTACCTATTTGATTGTACCTTTAATCCATCAAATGTGTCACTATTTAACATTGATATGGAGTGAAGAAAGCAAGAATAAATGCCACCAAGAGAAAATAAAATTTTCCAACTCATTGAAACAATTGATATGGAAATTAGTAATTAATCGACCATTTGTTGGAATTTGTAACTAGGTTCGGTATTCATAATCTACATTGGCTATATTATGCTAAAGCATGTTCATAATTATAGAAGAATTATTTTTTGAATCAAATTTTTTTTTTAATCATGTCCCACTTAGACATTGAAAACAAAAATGAAAATCAAATTTTTCATATGATATTTTTTATCTCCATGTTGGCCAAGTCGACCCTGCTAAATTCAAGTAATCTCATCCCCCTTGTGGCACCCTTTTAGCTCCATTGATGACCATATAAATAAGGCATTCATTCCTACTTAAGGTAGTTCACTCTCATAACATAAAATTCATTAATCTCTGTAATTTATGAAGTATATAAGGACAGAAAAGTACGGAAGCACATAATAACAAGGAGAGATAACTGCAAGTGAGACTTGGTTGCAACTATCTACAGTTGGGTGGAGAGTCATAGTCCTAGACTTAGTTTCCAAAATATTTATAAGATAAGTATCAATATGTAATTTTCATGATAATTAATTTATGTCACGTTTGGTATCAAATGCATGAGACGTGGTTGTGTTAATGGTATTCTACAAGGTTGGATAACATGCTGTGTGATTGCTTAAGGCACTGGAACAACGTGTAATAATGTTGTGATATGTTTAATATGGAATAGTTCTCTTGTAGTAGCATGGTGAATATTTAATCATAATCCCTTAATATTATTATATTTGTTCTTGCACTACGGGATGTGAGGATTTCCTCCTCTTTATCTTTCTTGAAACATTATCTGGTATGAAGGTTTCTTCCAACCATCATAATGTATACCCTAGTGTTGGGTATACTCATTCATTCTGTTAAGGACTTGAACCAAAAACCATATGCTGTGTGGTGTGGAGCATGGCCATGTGATCCAGTTGATATGGTTTTATACCTTGTGCTCTTGGTAATGTTGAACCTCTGTTATGAATGCATTGAGGATCAAATCTTGTAAGGCTAAAAGTCCTAGTTTGCATGTTGTCTCGGTGTTGGAACATCATGGTGATCCTTGCTTGAACGACTGAGTATAACCTTGGTCCTCAACTTGGTTGATGTTTTTGTAGCTAAATTTTACTTATTTATTTAAAAAAAATATATATAAAAAAGAAAAATAAAAAGGGAGTTTTGGTATAGGGACTTTATAATACAAAATATGTATGTATAATTCCTTTATCAAAGTTTTTATTATATGTATATCCAAGCCTAACCCACCAGGTTAAAAAGGTGCTAGCCAAAACTACGTAAAAGTGGGTTAAATAATTTACAAAGATTAATGACTAAACAATGTGAGATTTCGGGTCGGATCATGGTCCATTCAAACCAAGCTGAAGTTTTAATGATTTTTTATGGGTCAATGTGATTAGAGAATAATCTATAGGGACCCGTCGGAAGGTGGAATTTCTAAAAAAATCATCTCCAGATCGGCGACTATGGTTCATTCCAATGGGCCCCACTAAATTTTTATAAACTTCTATGGGGACTCGTTAGAAGCGGTAAATGGTTTTTGTAAACAACCTATTGGAAGTCAATAATAGCTCACTGACCAGTTAGGCGAGCTAGGCAAGCGAGTGTTCCTCCACCTCACCCATCCACCTCACCCATCCACCTCACTTTTGTGTACTCCAAATAATATTTATGAACTCTCTTACATCATTAAACTTTTTCATTTTCCCCACCTAGTACACAAAGGTTAAAAGGTTTTCTTGCATGAAATTTTCTTTATCCTTCAATTTTCAGAGCTACATTAACCATCATCCAGATTATACACCTTCAGTTCTACATCAACATTTTGTACCTCGTCATCTCTTATCATTGACTAATTTATAATTCAACGCTTATTACTATGCTTTTATTTAAACTGTAAACATGGAAAAATCTCAGAAGTCAACCATAAAACCCGCAATTTACATACCATTTTTTCATATTCTACTTATGGATAGAGATGTAGAAGTATATGACTCCCATTTCCCCTTCAACCTCATAGAGATTTGACAAGACATTCTTGATCTCTTCAGTGAATCTAATGATCTTCTTCGAGTTGTTCTATCAGGCCTTTACCATATCATTGTCCCAAGTTTCTATAATTTTCCTGAATTCGTAAGTTGGTTAGCATCTTCCCTTGTCCCACAAAGAAATTTTATTATGTCTTCATGAGGGGAAAATATTCTTGAGGTCATGCCATAATTTATTCACAAAGATTTTATTTTTCCTATGGTTGAGAATACTAAGAGTTTTACAAAGGATTCTTTACTTCTTACCTATTAAAAATCCTTTGTAAAGAAACTAAGGAAAGCCATTTCAAACTCATTCTACCATTAAATTCTCAAATTCTCCACAATCAAAAGAAAGTATCCTACAACCTTGTTTTCTGAAGTCATAAGCCAACATAGTTTAGCTATAATTTTGTCCCTTTTTGGAGAGGATAACACTGATATGGAAAATGAAAAATCCTTGGGGTTTCTAAGCCTAATGCTACAACAAAATTTTGTTTTGGATATTCCTTCTACTTAGCCAAATCCATCAATTTTCAATTTCAGAAATTTCATTGTTGGCTACTTTAGACACCCCTCTATTTTGGTCTATATGTTCCTATATGTACATTCAAATAAGTTTATCCATATTGGTTTGAATATTTCTGGGGACTCAAGCAATCATATGAAATTCATGGTTGAATGGACTGGGACGTTTTCTAGGAGAAAGGAAACAATGATAATTTTTCCTAATACTTATCATCATTCATAGTTATCGTGTATTCTATTTTTTGAACAACCAACTCTCCAAGATTTGTTCTCGAGGGAAAAATAATTGTTACAACTCAAGATAGACGTAAGAGTGGAAATTGGTGGTATTTTTTATCATTACACCGAGATAAGATTGTATGGAGCTGAAGTCCAACCATACCGCTTGCTAACCTTTTTTCCCATGAGAATATTTTCTCTAATGCAAGAGAAGGCAAAGTTTGAAGGTAGATCAGTTAGTTTTTTTCTTCAATGCAAAGGGTATACCTTCAAACTATAAAGGACCGCGTGTCAATTCATTGTGAACAACATATAAGCCCTCATGACAAGTTGAATTTTTTTTGAAAGAGTTTGGCTTTGATAAAAGCAGCAGTATGGCAATACAATCCCCATAATATAATTTTGATAAAAGGATGAAATTAATTCTATAACTTTATGTTCATGAGAGTAAACCGTAACTTGAGAAAATTAGAAAATAAGGAAACATGGATATGTGATAAAATAAAACACAAGGTACATGTTGAAACTTGCGCAAAGAAAGAGAAGTATTTGAAGAGAAATGATCCTGAACATATATACATTGAGATTGAGGACTAACAAACTACAGAAGAGAACAATAATTCAAAGATAGATGAATAAGAGCTACAAGTTAAATTAACTTAGGGGCCCTCAAATTATCCTAGTTTCCAAGTGAAATTGGGAAACCTAAGGTGCACTACTTTCCCGTATTTCACCAATCAACAACATTCTTAATTGTTAGTAGAAATATTGTAAAATAATTATCAAAAAAATTGAAGAAATGAGTTATAAGGTGAGAAGTTAGTGTGGAACAACCAAAACACATGCAAACCTAACCTATCAAATGAGGCTGCTTTATATTATGGCCTTGGAGAGGAATCAACCAATTTAATCTCTAATGATTCCTCAAGTATTAACTATTCCTTTAGTACATGATTTAAAAACATTGGATTTATCTATAAATGTAGCCGACATCCACCGTATGACAAGATAAATTTGCACAGAGCATGGGAAATGCTCTACATTACTATGGAAAATATCATTGATAATTAGTAAGAAGAAAATCTCCAGAAAGTTTCAACCGCCTGAGACAATAAAAAAAAAATTCAAAGTTAAGAAAATTCAAATGAGAATGCAAGAGACTAATCATCAAACTCCGGGAGAATCTCTAGAAGGCAAGGAAGCTATCAAGGACTTCATCAGAGAATATAAAATTAGATATGAAATCATTAAGGAAGAAACTAAAATACTTGGAACCTAAGTATACCAAACAACCGAGCTTGCTCAAGTTGAAAAATAAAAAGAACAATTGATGACAAAATTGACTAGAAACAAAGCATCGTCATTATGCAAGAAAAGGTACACAATTTAATACAATCAATTAAAAGTCATATTTGTCTATTGTGGTCCCAAGTGAATCAAATGAACCTTCAGAAAAACTACCTATGAGTAATGGCAAGAGCTTAGTATTTCAAAAGTGGAACTAAATATAACTAAGGACAACCTAACTCGTATAAAAGGAGAAAACTAAATATCAAAGAGAGAAAATTAAATATATCAAATTAAAATAGTAATAAACTCATCAATAAGCATAAGACAAACAAAATATATGTTGAAAACCTAACAACGAGATTCAAACTGATCTTGCAATGTACTAAAGAAAGATACCGAATCCTTCTATAATTTTTGAAGCAAACATGATTGCACAATCACATATCATGTAAGAGAAAGAGACAATAAATCACACAACAAAATATGTATATGGGGAAATCAATTTCTCAAAACCATGATATTCGTATATTGCATAAATTCAAGATCATAAAAAAATACACGTTGTCTCTCACCGAGAAACCTTCAGACTCTCCCCGATCGTCTCGTCCATCTAGCTCAAGATCCAAGCCAGGATCTAAGCAAATTGGTCAAGTATTTAACATTTTTCTTGCTCGCCTAAACTACCTTCCTTACACATTCTTTGGCTAATTGAGCCCCTATTAATTAGGAAAATTCCACTAATGATTGCACAATCCTTCAAGGCCTTCCTAATGACCTCATGCATGACCTATACAATTTTATAATAAGACAATTGATCGATCTCTTCCCTTTAACATCAATCTCAACTCGGGCCTTCCTTAGAATCGACATGCAACAACTATTTATAGCAAATTATCAAATTAACTGATTGATCACCACTTGTGAAATAAATATAATTTAATCTACTAGACCTCTACTGTGCTCATCTCTCGCTGAACTAGTTAAACCGATTTTAACTCAATTTATTGAGCTAATATTAAATTACAACTCACAAATAAATATAAATGGACCCCCTTAAATCATGGGAGAACTCTACATGTATCCTCTTAGACCTCAACTTGAATTTCCTAAGCTAGCTCTCAAATATTTTGACCTAGTTAACTAATACAAGTTGTCATGAGATGAAATGTAAATTTATATTCCAATTTAATTAAGGTAAATTAAACCGTGTTCTGCTATATGGCACCATTTATGGGTGCCATTTTCTAGATTCGATTTCGGTTTCCAAATTTAATGTTTCTTGTTGCCACTCAACACTCCGGAGATGTCGCATCTCAGCATAGGTCGCGCAGTGCAGGGGCTCCATTAGACACCGCATCTCGCACACCCTCACCTCCTCCAAGACTCCCCTCCGAGGCTTCGCGACCCCGATGCCCATTCCACCGCCTCGTCGGGGTCACCTCCACCGCCTCCGGGTAGCCATGCCCCCTTACCCCCGATTCTTTCCCGGCCCATCCCCATACCTGCTCACCCCATTTTTACCGCCTTCTGGGGTCATCCTACGTTGATGGCTTCCATCATCGTTGTCTTTACTTGACCCCTTGTGCCGTGGCTCCCGGCTCCTGGCAGATGACAGCAAAGATCAAGATGTTCATATTCCGGTGGGCAAAGAGTAGGTATGAAGGTTAATGACAACATGGACTTGAATAATGAGAAGGGCAAGGCCACCTGGCCGAATGCGAGCCAAGGTGAGGCTGTCAACCAGGGTCACCTAATCGCGAGAACCGATGACAATGGTCAAGCTCGGGGCCGAACTCGGACCCCTCCTCCTTTCACCGGGGACTCGATCACTACTACCGATAACCTCTAGCACCGTCGTGGCTTCGCGTGATAGCAAAAGGATGAATACGAGCGAGGCGTTGCATCGCCATGAACAAGTGAGCGTGGTGAAGATTCCTCCAGAATCGGGAAGGTGATTCAGTCTTGCTGAGGACTCCGTACAAGGAGAGGATGGGAACCGGATGATCTCTGCAAGGTGTCTAAGAAGAAGCCCCGATGAGTAGCACCTCCTCTCCTCAATTTGTTTTTTGAACTCCTCTCCGCCCCTTATTTAGGGCATGTTACCGTTTATTATATTGTTCATGTTTTAGTCTCTCGTTAGCTATGATATCACCGAACTTCATGTCTCCCCCGCGTGGGAATGTTTTTTGAAAAACACGCCGTGACCGTTTCCCCTTGGAAGGGCGTGTCAAACATGGGTTTTTTGATCAAAATGCCACTCGTCACGTGCGCGGAACCGGATATGGCCTACCGTACATAATTTTTGTCGTTAATAGAATACGCTTACTTAGAAAAAACACTCCCCTCGCAACAAGAAAGGAATTAAATCTATCCTAATTCGGTATCTTTGGAATTTTCTCGCATGCAACAATTATCTAGTGTTGTTTGCTCCTACAACTCCCGAAAACCGAATAGCCCCCAAAAACTCGAATCAATATGATGCCTCTATCATAAGAGTCTTTGACTACTACTATCTACTAAGCATTGTCTAATGTCCTCGCGCGTCAAGCGCGACTCGCAGACTGCGCTTTATACTACTAAACTCACCACGCCTCCTCCAAGATATGACATATGACACCGTGATTATGTCTTTCCGATATCCGACCGGCATCAATCTTACCGATCCTTCCTACTACCGTGTAATGTGGGCTTCCCGTAGCTAGGCCGATCCATAAGAAAGTGCTTTTCATCTCATGGATCCCCCGCCCAAATTTCTCTTGGGATTATGTATGCACATCGCCCCACCTCTTACCCGAAGTTATAGCAGCATGTGATCCCTCCGCCCATCCGGCTCAAAATCCCCCCCCCCGGAGGTCTCTCGCTGATGGGACACCTACACTTGATCTCCTCGTTTCTCCAATTGTTGTCGCTCCACACAATTTTCCGAGACTTTTTTTAGGCTACAAGTTGAGAGGTAATTTGTGCTCCCTATCAACCACCAAGTCAGTAACCTCTGATTTTATCCTCAAATATTTTCAAGGCATCTTCGACCTCGAGAGAATACATGTCTTCGACTCTTTGAGTCGTGTCTCTGTTTAATTCGTCCCATGAAAATGTGTTTCCGAGGAACAACTTTCATTTTCTAAATATGACATCATAATTAGGGTCTTCCACCGCTATGGAGTATAAATATTATTCTTTAGTCACAAAACATACAAAACATATGTCGCCTTGATAGGGGAACTAGACTCCTCTCGAAAGATAACTCTACCTATGTTGGTCGCGCTATACCTCCCCCGCCATCTCTAAACTCCCTCTATGTTCTCCTAGAGCCTTCTTCTCCAAGTCACTCAAGAGATATTTATTCCCCATCATATGGAATGAGGCACCATTTTTATAGATACCACATGCATACCATTACGTTGTCGGTCTATGCGCGCAATGAGAGCAAAATTGCTTGAACCGTGAAGCTAGCACTTCACCCGCTCGTAACTAAGGTGCTCCTTTCGCTTTTGCCTGACTTCGTGGAAAATTCGAGGCATAGTTCCGTGCTTATGATTGATTTCCCTTGTATTTATTGCATTTTCCGACCAATGAAAATATTCTTCATTGTCTTTGCCGGAGGTCCCGTCTCTAGTGCTCCACCTTTATTCTATTACGAAGTCGAACCACAAATGCTCCCAATTTGGTAATCTTCCCTCCCATTCATAGAGTCTTGTAGCTGCGGACAGATCTTGGGAAGGCCTAGAAGTGCTAGTATCACCAACTATCATCAACAACACCCAGACTTCCAAGCTCATCTGATAGTGAGTGAACTTCTTCAAGTATTTCTCGATCGTTTTTTCCTCCTCCATTCGATCTTTCTAAGCTTTTCTCCCGCTCCCAACTTCCGTGAATGATGCTATTCTAAAAAATATATGTCAAGTCCTTCTACATAGCATAGGGAGTTTTCCTTTCCATGGATAATAGAGATAATATGATCTCAAACTCCTCTAACAAGATCCTTCTTGCCTTTTGCTACCTTCTTCTTCCATGGATCAATAAGTTAAGAATTTGCCGCCGCAACCCGGGAATATCATCGCCTATGAATTCCTTCAGTCCATTGTCTTTGAGAATTGCCTCCATCTTTTCCTTCCATTATATGTAATTTGAATTTCCCCCTCAAGGTAATATTCGAGTCTCAATCCATTGAAATACATCTTGATCCGTTGTCGGATCCCGAAGAATAAATATGCAAATTCAAAAACATATTCAAGGTAAAACTATGTTCTTCTCTTCTATTGTGATTCCTAACGCCTCCGATACCATGTATTAAATATAAAATGGTATTCAAAATGATCTTGTAATGTACTAAAACAAGATATTGAATCCTTTACAATTTGCGGAAACAAAACACAACCGCACGATCACATAACAAGTAAGAGAAAGAGAAAATCAATCGCACAACACAAGATGTATCTCGGGGAAATAAACTCAGCTCAAAACCCCGCTATATGTGTATTTCATAAATTCAAGATCATGAAACAATACAATTCTATTCCTCGATTGAGAAACCCCCGCACTCTCCCCGATCGTCTCACTCGATCTAGCTCCTCGGATCTAGCTTGGTGATTCAAGCAAAATTGGTCAAGTATTTAACCTTTTTCTATTTCCGCATGGCCTCGCCTAATTATGCATTATTGTATTAATTGAGCCCCTATTAATTAGGAAAATACCAATTAATTATTTCACAATCCTTTAAGGACTTACCGATGACTCCCATGCATGACCTCGTACAATTTTCTAATAGTACTACCCATGAGATCTCTTCCTCCCTTAACCTCGCCTCAACTGTCATTCCTTAGAACTACCATGTAACTATTTATAGTGAATTATCATTAACTAATTTATCATTACTTGTGATGTAAACATAATTTCTAATCTACTCGATCTTCACCAACTCATCTCTCGCTAGAACTAGTTAAAATGATTTTAACTCAATTTTCTGAGTTAACTAATTACAACTCACAAATAACCGTAATCGGACCGCATTAAATCATGGGAGAACTCTACATGCATCCTCTTAAACCATCAACTCAAATTTCCTAAGATAAGTTATCCATTCTAACTTAGTTAACTAATACAAGCCGTCATGAGATGAAATTATACTTTCCAATTTAATTATGAAAATTAACCGAAGTCTCATATGGTACCATTTTTGGTCGCTATTTTCCTGATTCCATTTCTATTTTCCTTTTTCAATGTTTCTCATTTCCACTTCAAAAGATAATATCAATGAACCGAAATACAAACTTAATGGTATTATTTCTCTAATTGAGGGTAAACAAATGGTTTGGGATGGTATTATCCAACAAGTTTTTTCTATATGGGAGCATATTCATATAATCGCGAAACAAAAACCATGATAAAAGGATATGAATTGAGCATTGCAACATACAAGAAACATGTAAAAAATAAGAACTCGTGGCAAATAAAATGATCAAATATCTAAATGAGAAATCTTCGACTCAACTCAAAGGAATTGGATATCATAGATAGAACTACAATAATCATGGAGATTATAAAAATGAACGAGAAGAATATACTTCATATTCAAAGCCGAAAACAACCGAAGGAAGTTCTAAGTTCAATTTCTTTATTTGATTCCAAGTTTAATCAAAGAGGATGGAGTAGAGTTAGTTTACCTAATTTTTAGGACCATTAAGGAAACTTTACTTTCTTGGGAATTATATGAAAAAAATTAGTAGTTGCTAAAAGGTGGCATATACAAACCATGAAAAGATTGCAAAATTAAAGGGTATAATTGTGGTGAATATTTGTAGAGGGACTTCCAATTCCTTTGGTTAATGTAGTATTGTTTGTTGCAAATCCTGTGTGTTGGTGTTGGGGTATGAACAAGAATTCACCCCTTTTTCCACATAAATTATCAACTCGAGGGCGTTAGTTATTTCAAGATTAACATGAAGGAATTTAGAGGGTAAGTTCCGTAGATCAAGAACCAAAGGTCACCGTTCACAAACAAACATCACAAATCAGTATGCCAAAGATAATCACATGGTTAAAACCCTCAAAGAGGAAAACAAGCCTCGACCCGAGCCAACGCGGCTCTTTTTAGGAAATTTATTAATTAATATAAAAAGAAAAGTTACATATGCTTCATAAATGGTTACCAGAAAAATGACCCTCCATGTTTTAACAGAGATCATGGACCAATCGGGCGTTAATCCATGGATCAAGTGTCAGCATACCGAGGTGAGAGATAACCGCCTGATCACTACAAATCGTGACCGTCGATTATAAGTTGAAAATGAAGCATGGTAAAGAACACTTACCTAACTCTACACTAGAATATGTTATTCTTAACTATTTTCTATGTGTCGAATATCCTAACATCCTCCCTTAAGAACAACTTGGGATAGGATTGAAGGATTTACAAAGGTGATGGGCTAAAAGGAGCCTATTTCCTATGTGTCAAAATATCCTAACATTCCCCCTTAAGAACAAATTGGGATAGGATTGAAGGATTTACAAAGGTGACACAAAAGGAGAAGGAAGGAGGCATTAAAGCCTATCCCTTGACGATGTCCTTCCCGAACTCCAAAGCATGGATCGAAGTTTGGTACACTTCGCTTCTATGAGAGTCATTGTAAAGATATCTACTAATCGATGATTGGTTGGATAAAGACTGCACTTCAAGAACACGATCATGAATGAGCTTTCGATGAAGTGTATGTGGAGTTTAATGTGTTTCATACGCTGATGCTAAATTGGATATTTACATAGCCGAATGGCACTCCGATTATCACACCAAAGTGTAAAGTTGGATGCCGCCGATGGAGACCAAATTCGAAGCAGATCCGATGAAGCCACATAGCTCTTTGCCGGCTTCAATCGCACCATGATACTTACTTCGTGGAAGAAAGAGAGATGGCACTTTTTGTTTCTTACAAGACCAAGTAATAGGTCCTTTAACCAAGAGTGAATACATATCCCGTAGTAGACTTTCGATCATCGTGTCACCAAATTTCAATCGAATCAAGTGAAACCAATCAACAATGGAGATGATCCTAAATGTAATGAATCCCGAACTGAATCTATACCGAATATATCGAAGTATACTTTTAGATGCTTTCTAGTGACTTTCATGAGGTTGGTTCATAAACCAAGCGACAAGACCAACGACAAAGGAAAGGTCAGATGGGTATGGGTTAGATACAAGTTTACCAACAAGTTGACGATATAAGGTAGCATCAACTTCGGGGTAGTACAAGTGATCCAAAGCTTGACTCCTTTAATGAAAGGGAGAAGGGTTGGCTTGGCGTATTCCAGGAAAGTGGTAGAAGATCACAAGCATATCGGACCGAGAGAGGGGTAATGCCTTCCTTGGATCGCAAGACTTGAAGACCAAGGAAATAGTGCGTCCTAAGTCCGTCATTTCAAACTTCTTTTTTGAGGCTAGGATCTCACATGGTTTATATGGTTTGGATCACTACCAAGAAGGGATAAGAACATCAACATAAAGAACAAGGATGGTGAAGGACTTACCCACTTTCTGGTGTAGATAGTGTTGTCACAATGATACCTAGAAAATCCATTATCTAATAGAAATCTATCCCTTTTGGCATACAGCCCGAGGAGCTTGTTTAAGACCATAGGGAGACTTCCTAAGGCGACAAACAAGGCTGGAGTCTTTTTTGGATATGGCGAGGGGGTTGTTCCATGTATATTTATTCATGCAAATCTCCATGTACAGTGGATTTTACATCCATTTGATGGAATTCCCATTTAAAGGAGGCAGCAAGGGAAAGAACAAGGCGGATAGAATTCATTTTGCAATAGGGAGAAGGTTTTAGTATAGTCAATGCCTTCAATTTGTGAAAATCCTTTAGCAACAAGACGAGCTTTATGTCTATCCACTTTTCCATCCGGGTCCAAAATTGGTTTTGTAAACCCATTTTCATCTTACAAGTTTTCTTCCTTTTGGAAGAGGAACAAGATCCCAAGCATCGTTTTCTTTCCAATAAGGAACGACATACTCTTCATTCATAGCTTCATCCCAATCTGGATGACCTTAGGCTTCTTCAAAGGTTTATGGATCAATTTTTCTAGAACATGAGCCAATAAGGGAGAGGCCTTTTCGAACCGAGAATGTGTACATCGTCGATCGGCAAGGTCACCGACAAGAGAACCCGTCGCATCCCGAGTAGAGCGGACCCATCTTGGAAGTGGTGGATTATAACGAATAATTTCAAGAGGTGGAGGAGGATTTTCATCCTCATTGTCATCATCTGAATCCAGAAGGAATGCTATTAAAAATAGAAGAGAGAGAGAGAGAGGTGGCACATATGCCGAATCGGCTCGCAGCCAAAAGGTGGCACACCCACCGAACTAGGCTCGCAGCCAATATATTTTCATCAAATTTTCGTATCTCTTCTAATGATTATATTTGGATTTTGGTTGAAGAAGTCTATATCCTTTGAGCGTCTTCGAATATCCCAACAAAAATACATTTTTTTCACTTCTTAGGTTCTAAGGCTTTCTTATAAGCTGTGATCTCGAATATGGGTCCAAGCATCACTTCCAAAAACACAAAAAGTGACTTACATCTGGTTTGGATTGATTTCAAGCTTCTTTCCGGAGTTATATTCTTTAAAATGTTAGTAGAGTGCGATTTAGTATGTAATTTTCACAATAATGGCTTCTGCCCAAAAATTGAGGCCAAGTCCTTTAGATTGAAGCATACAATTAGCCATTTATTTTAAGGTGTGATTCTTCCTTTCAGCTACACCATTTTGTTGTGGGAGTATATGTAAAAGTATGTTGCAATTGAATGCCATGCTCAGTGAAAAATTTGATAAATTTGTTGTTAACATATTCTCTCCATTGTTTGATCTTAACTTAATGATTTTATGTCCAGATTGTTTCTCAACAAAGGCCTTAAAGGCAAAGAACATGTTAAAAACTTCACTTTAAGTAGTATACCCAAGTGCGTTTTGGAAAAATCATCAATTAAATTTAGGAGTACTTGCAACCAGAGAAAGAAACAATAGGAAGTGGACCACATAAATCACCGTGCGCAAGCCGCAAAGGGGTTAAGCAAAGCAAGAGGCATGTTTGTCAAAACTATTCCGATGATGTTTCTTCGAGTACACATCCGAGCAACACCATCTTGGCAAGATACCATAGGAAGGCCCGTCACCATATTTTATGTGCATTTTTACATAGAGTTTGAAGAGAGCGATAGTTTAAGTGACCAAATATCTCATGCCAAAGTTTACTCACATCATCATTATGAGCAACAAAACAGGAAGACATGATGACCTAAGAGCTGTCAAACTTTGATACAAAATTGTGGGAATCATCCAATCACAGCTAAAATATGTTTAGGATATTTGAGGTCGTTGATTACAACATCATGAGGTGAGAATTCTACTAATTTCCTTCAGAATGAGTTATCTGATAAAAATGGAGAAGAAGGTAATGACAAGGTAGGAACATATAGTACATCATTAAACTAACCATTATCTAGATGAATGGTTCTAGATCCTACAACACTAAGAGATATATCATCACCAACATAAATATGTTTGGTGTTACAATCATTTAAAGAAGAAAACATGGCTTTATTTTGGCCATGTGATAAGAAGCTCCAGACCGTCAGAGTCAAGCCATGAGAATGAGAAGAGGAAGATACATTTAATGGATGACTTAGATTCTAATGCTTGACAACCAAGGTTAAAAGTTCATCCTGTCAGCTGTGAAGAGTGCTCCAAATTGAAGCTA
Source organism: Pinus albicaulis (assembly GCA_034641835.2). NCBI lineage: Eukaryota > Viridiplantae > Streptophyta > Pinopsida > Pinales > Pinaceae > Pinus > Pinus albicaulis. The sequence goes on along the minus strand of CM076578.1, from coordinate 1,741,351,912 downwards.
TGCTTCTTCATTGTCGTCAGCGAAGGCTTCCATTTTCTCAAAACATTTGGACTCTAAATGGCTATCACGATTGCAAAAGTTGCAATGTATATCTATCTTATTCTCCTTGTTTTTATGCCTTTTATCATTTTGGTGAGTTTATTTTGTCATTAGGCCGAAATTGCTTAGGACTTGTTTGTTTTGACCATACTTAGGATATTTCTTCTGGATTTTGATATGATTATTGTGTTGGCCGCAAAGGCTTTCTAGAATCATTTCTATGATAAGACTTCAAGGTGTAAGATTTTTTTCTTGTTCTCTTAATAAAGAAACACAAAGGCATCAAAAGAGAGGTTCTTGTAGGCGTTCCTTAAGAAATGATGGCTTCTCTAGTGGAATGGAAGGCGTAAACAACAGCGTAGCATATAGGGCTAAGCTTAGCAAGAATGCACAAATGAGGCTACCATCTTCCTTTTTGATCTTACAATCTTCTAAAAGAATTCAAAATGGTCTTGAATTTGGACAAAAAAATATTCAATGGAGGAGAAATTATTGGGTTCCAAAGTAAGCAACTCATTTTCAAGCCGGTGGGCCCCGATTTGATTTTGAATTCAAAAATTGCATTTTTAGCTTTTCCGTGGCTTCATCAAAGGTGTCAATGTCAAGGATATGAAACCAAAGATCTTGAGCAATGGACATTCCTATCAACCTTTGTGCTTGATATTTTTTATTTTTCCCATTTAGCAACTTTATCATCATCAAAAGTTTTAGTTTCTTGTCCCGTGGCTATTCTATAAATCCTTTACTTCTAAGTATATCTACCATGTGAGGTAGCCATTGGAAATAATCGATGTTGTTAAGAATAATCGGGCATGCACTTTCCATTTAAAAACAAAAAATGAAGCCGAGAAAGCTGAAACTAACTACTCTAATGGAAAGATCTCAAAAAATTAGGTCGTTTAAAAAACGGCTCAAAAAACGGCTTCCGGATGAAGAAGTTATGCCTTTTGAAAAATCTAAGTTGTAGATGCCAAATAGTTACGGAACAAAGATGAAGTGCGGCTTTAAAAAAATTCCGCCCTTTGAACAATTTTTTTTTACAAAAGAAGTGCTTGAGAAGGAGATCGGAACCCAAGACATCTGCTCATAAACTAACTCTCACTAAGTGAGATAGTAAAAGGATCACGTTATTGTTTGAAAGGAGGAAGGAGTTTTTTTTTTTTTTTTTTTTTTTTAAACTCTTCGTTGTGAGTACTCTTTTCTTTACACAAAACACAAAAACCAAGCAAAAAAATGAAATGCAAAGCCTTACGACATAATGTTAGATTTTTGATTAGCCTTACTAGCAAGCCTTACGTAGAATGTTAGATTTTGGTTAGCGTTACCAGCAACTATCAAATTTTTCACTATTTCGATTTCCCGACATCGCACAAAGACGTGGGGAAAGAGCATACGTAGCAAAAAAATCCCTTTTCTATTTCTCGTTATTTAGGATCGCATGCAATGCACAAAAGAGCATACACGTAGAAGAGGGTATAGATCCGGAAAATAAATTAAACATAAAAAAATAAACAAGAGGGAACCGAAATAAGCATAACTATTAACAAATATAATCGCAAAACGTATGCTTTATACCTGCATCTAAAACCGTCATAACTTGGAAGCCGAAAACATTTTCGCATGAAACAAAAGGCGTTCCCCACCGTAAATGTATGCTTCGTACACAACTGATCGATATCCAAACCCAAAAAATGTTCAAATAGTATATCTACAAAACGACATTCGCATGCTCAAACCGTTCGGATTTTGATCAACAACGATCGCGTCTCAAAATAGCTTTGATACTGTATTGTAGGAATTTACGTGGCAAGTTTCGTAGATCAAGAACCAAAGGTCACCGTCAAAAACGTATCATAAATAAGTACACCCGCATAATCACGTGGTTAAAACCTCAAAGAGGGAAACAATCCACGAATTCGAGCCAACGCGGCTACTGCAATTTATTAATATAAAAGAAAAGTTACATATGTTTCTCTCATAAACGATTACCGAAAAATGACCCCTCCATGCTCTTTAAATAGAGATCATGGGACTAACGGTGTTAAGCCATAGATCAAGTGTTGTTAATACCGAGGTGAGAGATAACCGCCGATCACTTACAAATCGTGACTATCGCATTATAAGTTACAAGTGTACATGGTAAAAGAAACACACTTTACCTAACTCAACACTAGACTAAGTTATTCTTTAACTATTTCCTATGTGTCGAAATATCCTAACATAACGACAAATTATATGCAGACAAGGACATGACCTATTGTAGATCATAGGTTGAATCCATAACACACAAACTACCGTAACAATTAAATAAATACACTTGAAAGACACATTCACAAAAAATTAAAGATTAACCGTAAATAAATGCTAATAAAATCACACTAAATCATAAAAACAATACAAGAAAGGAAAACACAAAGACTCGATCGTAAGAGTGGGCCCAAATCTCTATTCAAAGGCTGCGTAAAACTCAATGAATTACGTAAGAAACAACAAGATGCCGCACATTCAATTAATGACAAAATATATTTGTTACAATATTTGTATGAAAAAGGGATTAACTCGATTCACAACTCAAGAAATTTTATACAAATTTCAAGGAATCCTCGATTTCCCTCAAGAACTCCATAATCACAAAAATACATTTCACATAACAAAACCTAGTTGCCTATAAGCAAACCGGTAGTAAGGCCTAAAATGGCGCCGGTACAACAGTCCGTTTACGTTAAAAATGAGGAAAGTGTCGAGATAATGGGCCGTTCGATTTATGGCCGCAATGCTCCCGTGCTTTGGCCAAATCAGAGAAATATCGTAAAGTTAATATAAAAAGGTAAAACCTCCATGAAAATTACTTCATTAATCAAATATCCCATGAAAGATAAGGAAAAGGGTTTTGCCTCATGCGTTTAAGAGTAATAATGGTACAAAGAGATAGGAAGATAGGGTAAATGGAAGAAGAAAGTATAAAAATCCGTACCCAACATCTCTCCAACCGGTCTATCCGCATGTCCCCGCGCCCCGTCCTCTCCTCGCATTAGGATTGGACTGATCGTGATCGCATGAAGCCGTGTGAGGTCATACTCTTCAAAGCATTGTCCTTTGGTGGCTTATATCCTCTCACAAAATAACATCCTTCCACCCTCCGCCCGGGGATCAACGTTGTATGTAGGAGTATACCACTCCACCGGCAACCAGAGAAGGGGAAATTTAAACCTAATTCCCATCCATCCGACCCCACAAGTATGAATGCATGCCACGAAACATGGCAATTTTTTCAAAGCCCAAGCAAAGTTAGGTGCCCCAAATGGTTCTTGTTCTCTGATGGCCGAAGATGACAACATCCACCTTTTCCGACAACCGTCCAAAGGCCTTTGCTGCAACACAACTGGCCAACACATAGGTCAACACACCATTTCTAGGTTGCCAACATGTGTTCTCTACGGACCTCAATCTATAAAAATGTATAATGCTTGTTATAATTATTTGAGGACTGGCATGCTCTTTCCTCATCATTAATGGCCTTCCAACTTGGTTTTATTCAAATGTATCCCAATCCTTTCTCCACTTAATCAACATGGTATAAGAGGTGAAAGCTCTTAAATGGATGTCCCCCACAAATGGAATGGGGGTTAAAGGAATAATCATGCCTTATCACCCATGCATGTAGAGTTCGCACATTAAGTGCTATCATATGATATCGTGAAATTTTAAAATACAGAGAAATCGAATGGGGTCCTCGACTGCATCAAATCTCCTTATATATACTTTCAAGACAAAAGAAAAGAAATTTCTCATGAAGGAATAAGGTAGCTAGCTATGTGTGTGAGGTCTCTGTGCCATCACCGTGCCAAGGAGAACATCTTCTCCTTATCTATTTCAGCACTCGCACTTGTTCTTCTAGTTCTTCTATTTTTGCCTTTTTTGTTTTAGTCCTCCGATTCAGCCGTGCCTTATATAACCGATCCATGTACCCCCGTGACGACTCTAGCGTACCTCATTCTCAAACTCAGATGTTTCCTTCTTATGGTCACTCGGCATCGTACTGCCACTTTCTAGATCTCAAATACGTCAATTTCGAGCCTTCAAACAATTCTTTTGATCGGGCCGGGTCTAGATGGTTTAGTAGAGGAGACCTCAAATTTCGGATTTATTGCCCTCCATTTGTAGATCTTTACCTTCTTTTTTTCACTCTCGGGAACTGCCTTTTCAAATCCCGAACCTCCCTTTAGTCTCATGTTTTCAATTTAACTACAACCGATAATTTCGAGAGGTAACCTCTTTTCTCACACTATTCAATCCATTCTTGTTTAACAATAAATTCGCCCTCTGGGCCTATGACAGCTCAGGAGGTATGAATGCTACCACGTCTTAGTGGATTCTCTCGTTAAGCCTTTCCGGCTAGGCCTCTCGTGGGCTTTTCTCTATATTCCTTCGAGGACTCCTACCATCCGGTCAAAATTTTCAATGACCACTCTCGTGCTTTGGTGTCTCCACAAGAATTATATCTTCTAGTTTGCAAGTCAGAGTTATCGTTTAATGAGGAAATAGAACCTCCGTATTTTCCACAAGTATCGATAATAAATGTCAACGTTTCTGACCTCCATGGAGATCCATCTTCGTGGACAAATGAATGAAGCAATGAAAGAAGGACTTGGGTCAAGTTTATAGAGTTTAGCTAATTTTAAGTGTAGAGCTAGCGCAAAAACGACCACATCTCTATCCAAAACGGTGCGTACCCTTTTTAATGTTGCCCTTCTTCAATTTTCATTCTAATTCTTTGACTAAGCTTATCCAAAGTTTTGTCGGCGTACCCTTTTAATTCCACCCTTGTTTCAATCTTCATCCTAATTCTTTCGACCGAGCTTATCCAAAATGACACGTACCCTTTTAATGTTGCCTCTTCTTTCAATCTTCATTCCTACTTTTCGACCAAGCTTATCCAAAAATGACACATACCCTTTTAATGCCGCCTATTTCAATATCATTCTAATTTTTTTCACCAAGCTTATCCAAAATGGCGCGTACCCTCTTTAATGCCGCCCTTCTTTCAATCTTCATTCTATCTCTTTCTACCAAGCTTATCCAAAACAACACGTACCCTTTAATGCCGCCCTTCTTTCAATCTTCTGTTCTAATTCTTTCGACCAAGTTTATCCAAAATGACGGCATCTTTAATGGCGCCTTCTTTCAATTTTCACTCTAATTCTTTCAACTAAGCTTATCCAAAATGACGTGTACCCTTTAATGCCACCCTTATTTCAATCTTCATTCTAATTCTTTCGACCAAGATTATCCAAAATGACGCGTGACTTTTAATGCCACCCTTCTTCAATCGCCATTCTAAATTTTCGACCAAGCTTATCCAAAACGACGCGTACCTTTAATGCCACCCTTATTTCAATCTTCATTCTAATTCTTTCGACCAAGTTTATCCAAAACGGCGCATACCCTTTAATGCCGCTCTTCTTTCAATATTCATTCTAATTCTTCTGACCTGTACGATCCAAAATAGCGCGTACTTTTTAATGCCACCCTTCTTTCAATCTTCATTCTAATTCTTTCGACTAAGCTTATCCAAAATGAAGCGTACCCTTTCTAAGTCCTCCTTTCATTTCTTCATTCATTCATCCCGAAGATGGATCTCCATGGAGATTAGAAATGTTGACATTTATTATTTGACACCGTGGAAAATTTGGGTTCTTCCTCATCAATTCCCATCTTCTTCGCGAGCCTTCAAGTGCTCCAAACGTAGGTTGGGTAGTGACCGGCCATTACATGTTCTAAGAAATGGTGGGACAACTTACTTCCTCTATTAATCATTTGGGCGAGCGAAATCCCCTTGTCCCTCTAGTACTATGGAATGGAACAGAGAGTGGGGACTGCATCATCACCCTCATTTCCTGGCTTGAATCGGAACTTCGCACATTATTACCTCAACCGGGTCAATGTCGGGTTTCGTGGGAACAATTTTGATTCCGCAGTTTGTTTTGTCCTTTCACTTCTTTTTCACCATTTCTTCTTCTAGGGTAGAGAATGGTTCTTTGTGGAATAGTATCGACCTTGTGGTTTATTCCTTATCTTCCTCGTTCTTCATGAACTCGCTTTCTTTTTTCCACAGTTTGGACTGTTCTCGAGGGACAACGCTCATTTCATTGTGGCCGACTCCTCCGTTCTAGTTAAATCGGGGGTGGTTCTTGTGTAGCACCCCCATTTGTATCAATATCCATATTATGTTTCTTGCAAAACAACATCACTTTCCATTCCTCTATGTAGAAATTTCTGTTTTTCCACCCCGGTTTCGCTCACCTTATTACTCCAAAAATAAGCAATGCCCTTTCCCACATCCATACATTTAACAAGCTGAAAATAAATTTTGTCGAAACAAAAATTTTGGAAAAATTACAGACTACTGAAAATGTAAATAAATATCACATTAATACAAAACAACATTCACACATTTTGACACATATATTTTTGGTCAACATGACCTCGAAAACCTTACAATCCCCTTGGGAAAACCAGCTTTGAAAGCTCCTGCCTTCGGAAAATGCGCATAAAGGAGAGAAATATTCAGCAAAAAAATCAGCAAACAGACTTTACACCCCATTCCGTTTCGTGCTTAACCACCACCTCGAAAAATGTGCAAACAACAAAACAACAACAATAAATGTCAGAGTGTCCTCCTCAATTTTCGTGCCTAGAAATCGTGCAACAAATGCAACCGTACGGCCCCCTCAAAATCTCGTGCAAACATCAATAATGCTTTGTCCAAAATCTCGATTTCGTCAAAACACAAGCAGTAATCCTTTGCCAGACGAACAACCTCTACTACCTCGATTTATGTGCCTCCAATATTGCCATATGGCATGCCGTACTACCATCGTACGACCTCCTTTTTCTAGAAAACCGTGCCCAAAAATTCTCGCCTTTCACCGTGCTAACCAAATTTTCGTACGGCTTAATTTCCAAACGCTACCTTGGAAAGTGTGCCAAGCCGCTGCCTCCTTCTCCTCACACGCTCTAAATCTCCTTGCTCTCTCTTGCTCTCCTTCTCTCAATCGCTCATGAAAGAATGAATGACCTTTTCCTCCTTTCCCTCCTTTAACCTAACCCTATGACTTTTTGGGAATCCCTAAATCCAATGGCCGAAATAGATTGAGACGAAATGTAGATTAAAATGCTCATTTAAATCTCACTTTCTATTTTTTAATTCTATCAATTTTTAATAAAGACCCACTAGTCATTTATTTCCAAAGTCACTTTTTCCTTTCTAATTTTACATTGACTTTATTAAAGTCACTTTAAAATTAGACTTTAATAACTTTATCACTTAAAGTCACTTTTAAATTAGATTTGACTTTATAACTTTATAAAGTCACTTTAATAACTTTATCACTTGAAGTCACTTTAAGAAGACTTGACTTTATAAAAATTATAAAGTCACTTTAGAGAAAAATTAAATTCTTTGGACACTTCTTCCTAGGCCAAAGATCAAAGCCTTAAAACTAATTGGCCCCAGAACTAAATTTCAACACTCCCTCTTACCGAAGAAGGTGTTCCTCACCACACCCATCTTGCTCCCCCGAAGTAGAAGTGCTTGCCCCGTGTAAGTGATTTGCAAGAATATCCGCAACTCGCTCATCAAAGGGGAATATACTCAAGCTTCACAAACTCTCCTTCTCGAACATAAAGCCCCGTTGAAGGACATTTGATCCCGATATGCTTTGGACTCCGTCATGGAACACCGGATTCTTGTTAACGTGCAACTGATTATCACAAGAATCAATCGAAGGTCTCAACGGCCGACCAAATAAGCCAAACAACATCTTGCGAAGCGATATTCTGCCAACTAGCTGTGACTGCTGCTATATACTTCGTCTCCACACCCAATGCCACCGACTACCTTCCACGAAACCATGACACAACCGCCGAACCCAACCCAAAACAGCACCCTGAAGTGCTCTTCCTATCAGAAGCACAACCTGCCCAATCCGAATCAGTGTAACCTGCCAATCTCACTCCATCCCCCTGCCTGTAGTCCAGACCATAATCCACTGTCCCCTGCAAGTATCGCAAAATGTGTTTTGCAGCCACCCAGTGAACCTTCCTAGGCTCACACATAAACTGACTCATCGTGTTGACTGCAAAACAAATATCTAGTCTAGTGTTGACCAAATACATCAAGGAACCAATCAGCTGCCTGTACAACGTGGGAACCACCAACTCGGAATCCGAAGCATGAAGCTTCTTCCAGTTGGTGATCATCGGTGTCGACATGGGTCTACAATCCTCCATGTGGAATCTGCCAAGGATGTCCACAATATACTTCCCCTGTCCCATGAAGAAATGCCCCTCCTCCCGCCACACCTCCAAACCCAAAAAGTAATGCATCAAGCCGATGTCCTTCATCTCAAACTCCGCCGCAAGATCTCTCTTGCAGTGCTCTATGAGTCTCTCTGCACCTGTAATGACTAAGTCATCCACATACAACACCAGAATGAGAGGCTCCTCACCTATCACAATATAGTAAAGGTTCGGATCTGCCTCACTCTTTGTGAAACCCATCTTCAGCAAGTAAGTATCTATCCTGGAGTACCAAGCTCTGGGAGCTTGCTTCAGGCCATAAAGGGCCTTCTTCAGTCTGCACACATGGGACTCCTTCCCATGCACCTCAAAGCCCCGTGGCTGCTCAATGTACACCTCCTCCTGTATGAAGCCATTGAGAAATGTGGTCTTCACATCCATCTGGTGGATCTTCCAACCCATCTCTGCTGCTATCGATATAATGGAGCGGATCGAAGTATATCGAGCCACGAGAGCGAAGGTCTCCTCATAATCAACTCCCTCTACTTGGGAGAACCCTCTAGCCACAAACCTCGCTTTGAATTTCTCAATGCTGCCATCTGCAGCATGCTTTACCTTGTAAAGCCATCTGGAAGTAACCACGGATTTGCCCTCAGGCCTCGGCACCACCTCCCAAACATCATTCTTCATGATAGAAGAATACTCCTCCTGCATGGCCTCTCTCCAGACCTGCTGGCTAGCTGCCTCCTCATAGATAGAAGGCTCAGAGTCAAGGATGCTGGTAGCCATTTCCATATAGCTACAAAACCTCTCAGGTGGTCTGCTCTCTCTGACCGGCCTCTTAGGCTCAGCAACAGATGTGGCATCTCTCAAGGTGTCTTGAAGCCACTTGGGCTTCCTCTTCCCTGAGCACACTTCTCCTGCTGGAGAATAAAACTCCTCCTCCTCAACATCAGGAGCCTGAACTCCTGACTGTCTGTCTGCTGTCCTCCTGCCTGCACCTGAACCTGTAGATGTTGAGGTACCGTGTGAACTGTCCATCAGTGGACTCCCCAGTGAACTGCTCTGTGGACTGCTCTGCGTGCTGCCCATAGCACCACCCCTCTGACTCTGCGAGCCCCTCCCCACTGACGGACCTGACATCGTCATAGATGTACCTCCGGATCCTCCTGATCCCTGCCCACTGGATCCCTGCGACTGACTCAACTGCTGCTGAGGGTCTAGCTGATCCAGATACTCTAACTCCCATGACCTCCTAAAGGCCCTGTCCTCCTCGAACTTCACATCCCGCCTGACAACAACTTTCCTCTGCGCAGGAATGTAAATTCGAAAGGCCTTTGAGGTCTCACTGTAGCCCACAAAGATACCCTTCTCTGCGGTGGGCTCTAGTTTGGTCCTCTTCTCCTTGGGTATGTAGGAGTATGTGATGCACCCAAAGATACGAAGATGACCAATATCAAGCTTCTTCCCAGAAAAAGCCTCCTCCGGAGTCATGTGCCCCAAGGCACGATGCGGACTCCTGTTCTGCAAATAAACAGCTGTGTTGCAGGCCTCTGCCCACAAAAACAATGGCAACCCCTAATCATGTAACATGGCTTTGGCAGCCCCTCCAATGGATCTGTTCTTCCTCTTCGCAACCCTGTTTTGCTGGGGGTTGTAAGGAACAGTGAACTCCCTCCTAATGCCTGCCTCCGCACAATAGTCAACAAACTCTCCAAGGGTGTACTCTCCTCCATTGTCCGACCTCAGGGACTTGATCTTCCGACCTGTCTGTGTCTCCACAAGAGCTCTGAACTCCTGAAACCGCTTGAAGACCTCACTCTTGGTCTTCAAGAAATAAATCTAGGTCCTCCTGGAGTGATCATCAATGAATAAAACATAGTACACATATCCACTCAAGGAAACATGAGACATCCGACCGCTCACATCGGAATGAATCAAATCAAGTATCCCAGTCGCTCTGTTGTCACTGCTGGGAAAAGGGGATTTGGCAAACTTGCCCATCGCACATCCTCTGCAAGTATCAAAGTGATCAGTACTGAAATCTGGCACACCTGTAGTGATCTCCCGCAAAGTCCTTAAGGCTCCATGATACATGTGCCCCATCCTACGGTGCCAAATCTCACACAACTAAGAACTGCTAGCTCTGCTGTCGGTACTACTGCTCAATGCCAAAAGGGGTTGGAATGCAAACCTGTACACCTTTGCATGGCGTACACCTATCACTCTAGCTGAATCAGCTGGAGTGCCCCTGGGATACATCAACACCTGTCCTCCCCTGAACAGTACCTCATATCCTCTGTCCTCCAAAGCTGAGATAGATATGAGGTTCTTCCTCATCCCTGGCACATAAAGAACATCTGACACCTTCAAGGGAGGTTTGGACTCCCTCTGAAATGTCAATGTTCCCACACCGACTGCTCTAACAACTATGTCATCACCGAGTACTACCTCTACATCAGTGCCACTCTCTGAAAGCTCTGAGAAGTACTCACGGACTCCTGTGATGTGACGTGAAGCCCCACTGTCCACATACCAGATACCCGAAGATGCTCCGATAATCGAGGGAAATGCATGCTCCCTCTGAACCTCTATGGCAGATAATCCCGCACTAGAGGACTCACACACAGTGAACCCAAACTCCCGGTCAAAACGATCTGCAAAGTCCTCAACCTCTGCTGAAGCTGCCATGCTCTGGTTCTTCCCCTTCTTCTTCTTCTTCTCTGGACACACAACTGCATAGTGTCCCATCTTCTGACAATTCCAACACTTCACTTTGGAATAGTCCTTCTGTGAGTTATCATGTTTACCTTTACCTTTGCCTTTGCCCCCACCATTGCTTGTAGAAGCCTGCTTCTTCCCTTTGCCTTTCTTGCGTCCTGCCAACAGTGCTACATCCTCATCCTGCTCAACTGGCTTGGCTGCCCCAAGCTGACCTTTCCTGATCTCTGTCCGAATGCAATCATCCCAAAACCTCTCCCATGTGGGAAGGGTCTCACGTGCACAAACCCCATCAACAAAGTTCATCCATGAACTGGGGAGGCCATTTACTGCAATCTGCACCAACTCAGTGGGTGGAATGGCCTCTCCAATCGCTGCCAACTCATCTCTCACATTAGTAATCTTTGTGAGATATCCAGCTGCACTATCAGTCTTACCCATCTTAATGTTCTTCAGCTTCTCCTTCAGGACCATTTTCTGGTTCTCATTGGTACTCTGGTAGAGGTTGGTCAATGCTGTCCACATCTCATGAGCATTTCTCTTTCCTTTCACATGAGGAATGCAATGGTCTTTGATTCCATCTAGAATCAGTCTCTTACCCTTTTTGTTCTTTTTATTATATTCTGCCAACTGAGTTGCATCAGTAGGCACATTTACAGGGTTCTGTGCGGTATGCACCATTATGTCCCAGACTTCCGCCTTCAAAGATACTCTGCATTCTCTCCTTCCAAACACTGTAATTGGTATGCCCATCCAACCTATCCTCCACCCTCAGTCCCAAAGACATCCCGCTGTCCTAAAACTGAAAAATAGCACTGCTGTAGTAAAGGTAAAAATTCTGTTTGTGAAAAAATCAGCTTGCTGGAATTTTCTGAGTGAAAAATCAGCAGGCTGTATTTTTCTCCTTGCTGTCCCAAACTGCTCTTTCAGCACTCAAGCTCCGATACCATGTAGAAATTTCTGTTTTCCCACCCCGGTTTTCAGTTTCACCTTATTACTCCAAAATAGTTAAATGCCCTTTCCCACATCCATACATTTAACAAGCTGGAAAATAAATTTTGCTGAAAACACAAATTCTGGAAAAATTACAGAATGCTGGAAAATGCAGAAATAAATAACAGCACACATAAAACAGTCATTCACACATTTTGACACATATTTTTGGTCAACATGACCCTGGAAAAACCCCCTACAACTCTTGGAGAAAAGCAGTTTGAAAGCTCCTCCTTATTTCTGGAAAATGCTTTTTTGCCAAGTGAGAGTATTCAAAGAAATCAGCAAAACAGCATTTACAACTTATCTCTGCTTTTCGTGCTAACCACCGCCTCGTAAAATGTGCAAACAAGAAAAACAGAACAGCAATAAACAAGGTAATGCCCCTTGATTTTTGTGCCCAGCACCGCACAGTACCAGACGGAACCCTCAGACCAGGCAACAACAATAAATGCTGCTGTCCAAAATCTCGATTTTCGTGCCAAAAACACAGCAGAACTTTGCTGTACAGAACAACCCTCTGCTGCCTCAATTTCTGTGCCCAATCTTGCTGTATGGCCTTACTGTACGACCTCCTTTTTCTAGAAAACCGTGCCCAAAAATTCTGCCTTTCACTATGCTAACTCCGCTGTACGGTCTTGCTGAAATGCTGCCTTGGAAAGTGTGCCAAGCTGCTGCCTCCTTCTCCTCACTGCCCAGAAATCTCCCTTGCTCTCTTGCTCTCATTCTCTCAATCTGCTCATGAAAGAATGAATGATCTTTTCCTCCTTTTCCTTCTTTAACCTAACCCTAAGTGACTTTTGGGGAATCCCTAAATCCAATGGCTGAAATAGATTGAGATCTAGGGCCGAGATTAAATGCTCATTTAAATCTCACTTTCTATTTTTTAATTCACCCCACTTTAATAAAGACCCACTTAGTCTTTTATTTCCAAAGTCACTTTTTCCTTTCTAATTTTATATTGACTTTATTAAAGTCACTTTAAAAATTAGACTTTAGTAACTTTATCACTTAAAGTCACTTTTAAATTAGATTTGACTTTATAACTTTATAAAGTCACTTTAGTAACTTTATCACTTAAAGTCACTTTTAAATTAGATTTGACTTTATAACTTTATAAAGTCATTTTAGGAGAAAAATTAAATTCTTTTGGACACTTTTCCCTAGGCCAAAGATCAAAGCCTTAGGGAACCACCTATCCTCCGGTAACCAAATTTTTAATGTCTGTCTGCAGTTTCACTCCCTTGTTCTTCATTGACAAAAGTCAATGGTTGTATGATAGTCTCGACTTCCTACACGATGTCCATAATCTCTTCATCTGTGGGCTCTTCAAGCAAGGTTTGTTCTTGTGTGGCAACCTCATATGTGTCACCGATTACCTCCTCCATTTTCATTTCTTCAGGTTACTCTTGATCCACTTCCATTTCCATTTCTTCGGGTTCCTCTTGATCAATTCCTTCTTTGAAAGTTCTCCGTCGCCAAACTAGTTGGAGAAAATGATTCTCGTTCTCTGTTAAATAATAATGGCTACTACCCTTCTTTTGAGGACTGCACAGAGTTCCACCTGTGAGACCTCAAGCCTCGATGTATTTGCATGCACGATAAGAATAGTTACCAATCCATGGTTGGAAAAAACTGTCGGCATTCGGCGCGAATGCTGAGCGGCCTATGCCATGTGCTGCAGCTGTTTCAATAGGAAGAAGGGCATGTTTAAGGCATGCACTTGAGCCTGTGGAAATCGAAGGTGCGTTAAAATTTTAAAATGGTACTTAAACAGAGTTGTGGCTCAACCCTCACAAGTTATATATTTATTACGATACCTGTAACTTCGTTCCAAGGATACGACACGGTCCTACGTTCGTATCCTCTGCCCATTGGAATGACACTTTCCCCTGCCTGCAAGAACAATTCAGAAAATTACGGGAGAGAAATTCTCCGCGAAAACCATTGCTACCCCTGTTGTCTTAGCCCGCTAACCTCTGCAATTACCTCTTCTGTGACAGGAACTTCCAAACCTCTAACCCGTGAGTTCCTCTCTAAATTGTGATACGAACTTATGCAGAATGTACTGTATCACACACATAACCATAAATACAGACATGCAGCGGAAATAACACTTCATTTCATTAATATCAAAGAACTGAAATTTGCTTACAGACAATGGAAATAAAACTAGCTAGGGTACTGGTAGCTATCTCTCAGAAGAGATGTGGTGGCTACAGACCTCTGAACTGCTTTACAATGAGGCGCGAGGGCCTATTTATTATTGAGAAACAATGGAGAACCCTAAACATCCCAAAAACCTAACCCTAGGAGATGAAGCGCCAAAACCATGGGCCCCGTTTGGGTAAATTGGTGTTTCAACTTCCCAGGGACGTAACTTTGGCATACTATCTCCGTTTGACGCACATGATACATCATTAGAAAGCTCTATCCGAGGACTAGAACTGATATCGCGAATACCAATTATAGAACATAATGATATTCACTAGAGGAGCGATGCCCAAAAACGCGTTTAGGCCTCAAAGGCACTCGAAGTCCAAGACCCGAAAACCGCTAAAAGGCCAGTATGTTGTGCGAAACCGAAAACTCGAGCAGATAATGGTGGGGCTCTGTGTGGAACAGGCGGTGACCACAAATATCCACCCGGATCATTCCTCCCCCCTTAGGAAGCAATGGTCCCCATTGCGTTAAGTTCCTCCATGAGATGAGGAAATTTCTGCTGAACTTGGTCCCTGGTGAACCACTTTCCTTGGTGCAGGAGTTGGCCAGCTTTGACAACCTGATATAGTTGGATCTTCTATTGGCAAGTGTTCTTGATTTGCATGTCCATGATACAATCTGTGGTGGCCTATTCCATGTAGTCTAGGTTTAACTCTGTTGGTGTGAGTTCTTCTGCGATGTCAGAGGTGTCCAGTAGAGGTGGGGAGTAGGGACGAAGGAGGTCTACATTGAATACTAGGTGCAAACCAAGGAATGGTGGAACACTGAGCTCGAAGACATTGTTCCCTACAGCCTTGGTGATAGTGTACGGCCCATATCGGAGCGGTCGAAGCTTGCGGTGGGGTCCAGTGAAGCGCTCCTTCTACAAATGTAGTCACACTTTTTCGCCCACCTGGAAGTTGTGTGGCACCCGATGTTGATCATGATGTTGTTTGTACCTAGTATTGGATCTATCCAATATGTCATGAACCTGTTGCGTATGTGTCAATGCACTGATGAAGCTGTTTGCTTTGTCGCCGTACTGACATGAGCCGACCGACCCGAGTAGCCGCAAATGGCATGGCTATGTCAATGGGACATAGTGGTTGGAATCCCAAGCCCACCTGAAAGGGGCTATGGCCAATTGAACTGTGGAGAGCCCGGTTATAACCGTGTTGTACATAGGGGAGGCTCTCGTCCCATGTGCGTGGATGCTTTGAGTTGTACATGCGCAGAATGTGTACAATCATTCTGTTGACGACCTCTGTCTGGCCATCTGTTTGGGGATGGAAAGCTGTGGACTTGGTGAGCTTTGTGTCCAACATTGACCAGAGGCTGGACCAAAATGTGTTGAGGAACCTGCTATCTCGATCTGATATGATAGATTGTGGGATCCCAAAGTGCACCCACACTCGTTCAAAGAAGAGTTTAGCAGTGGCTTCTGCTGTGATATTCTTCTTGCAGGCCGCCATAATGGCCATCTTCGAGAATCTGTCGACGACCACAAAAACACATTCATTTCCATGCTTAGTAGAAGGCAGGCCCGATATGTAATCCATGGAGATGGATTCCCAAGGTCGACTAGGGGTAGGTAGAGGAGTATATAGGCCTTGCTTCTTGATGGTCGGTTTGGCAATGGCACAAGCAGTGCAGGATCTGATGTGCTTCTCGACATCCTTTCGAAGGTTCGGCCAATAGAAATACTTCTGTAGTATTGCTACTGTTTTCTCGACCTCGAAATGCCCAGCGACTCGACTGTAGTGTGCTTCCCATATCATCTTGGCACGCTCTCTTGAAGGAACACAAAGGTGTCCCAGGTGACATAAAAGTGCATCTTGGAGGTGAAAATTTGGAACTTGCGTGCCCCCCAAGAGTGCCTTGTAAGTGTGGCCGAATTCTGGGTCACTCTCATAGAGAAGCGGCCAATCAGAAGTATCGTGCCCACAAGAGTTGAGCACGGTGGTGAGCGCCACGATCGGTGGTCGGCTGAGGCAGTCTGCAACATTATTGGTGCTACCCTTCTTGTACTTGATTTTCAAATGAAATTGTTGCAGATATGTGGACCACTTCTGATGGCGATCATTCTGCAACTTCCCTTGTGTCTGTATGAACTGCAGGGGCCGGTGGTCTGTGTGGATGATTGTTTCCTTCCCCAAAATGTAATGCTTCCATTGTCGACAAGCTTGCACAATGGAATACATTTCTTTATCATAAGTGGGATACTTGCGAACTGTGTCAGACAATGTCTCACTGTGATATGCCACTAGATGTCCCTGTTGAGTAAGAACTACCCCAATAGCATAGTTAGAGGCATCTGTCTCGATCTCAAATGGTTGTTGCAAGTCTGGTAATATGAGCACTGGGGCAGAACAAAGGCGATTTTTCAATTCTATGAACGCCTTTTGTTGAGATTTGTTGGGTATGTGTTACATTATTTCAATGACTAATCACGCACGGGGTGGGGGGGTACGAGGGGGAGACAGCCCTCCCTTTGCGTTGAGAAAAACAAAGGGGATTGACAGCGTGTAGTCTTCCCCTTTGCGCCGGGCACAATGGTCGGGGTCCAGGCAGCCTCCGGCGAAAATTTTTGGTCCTTAATTTCCGGTGGGTGGTCCGCGCCCATGGTTTTGTGCATGGTTTTGCACATGGTTTTGGGGTACGATGGTTTTTGGCCCCCGGTATTTTTGTAGATCGGGTCAAAGGAACTACGGTTATGTTCTAATACAGGGTTAATGGATTAGGGTTTATGTATGCTTTGGCATGTATATATATGTGTTGTAACACTAAAAGGAATATAATGAAATATCAAGTTGGTCGTCCCGATTTGGGATCCAGGGGAAAATCTCTGTGTTTATCTGTTTTATGTTTTATGCTCTCGCTATTGTTTATTTTCTGTTATAAGATTCGTGTGTAGATAATTTATGTTCATGGTTAAAACCTACATTTGGTATCAGAGCTGTTTTGGCTCTCCAAGGGACGCCTTTGTCAGCCAAGGTTTTTTGCTCGGCCTCGATAGACCCTATTCATGGGAGAGATCTACGAACAACTCTTGTGGTAAAAGAATATGGCGCAGCGCTGAAAGATAGGAGATCGCAGAAATTTAATGGTTAGAGTTTTTGAGTCAGCTCAAGATGGAGGATTTATTGCGGATAAAGACTGCTGATTTGCAGAGATCAAAGTACTAAACCAATGACAATGTCGATGAAGATTTTGGAAGAAATCGGATCGGAAGGCTAAAGAGTTGCATTACTATTGTGTGTCCTATTCAATATCGCTTTCGAATGCATCTAGGGAAGCTACGGTGAATAATTTGTGGGAAAAACTTGGGACTTTGTAAGAGACGCTCGCCTCCCTCTCGAACTTCTCGGTTCCTCCTTCGGATCTTCAAAGGCAACATTGGCGTGGTCTCCGCATCAATAATCTGTTTCCCTTTTTCATTCACCTTTTCAGGTTCTGATTCGGAGTCAGAGCATGCATCTGACTCAGAAGCCCTCATCTCGGCCACTAGCGACTGCTTGGCCCGACACTCACTTGTGTTGTGAGTGGAGCTCTTATGGAACTCACACCACTTTTCCGTGTCCTTCTTTGGCTTTACGGTGTTGTTCTTTTCTTGTGGCTTTGACGGGTTGTCTTTAGCCGCCATGCTCTGTCCTTTGTTCTGCGGTTTGGAAGCACCTTTTCCTTGCTTTTGATTCATAGATCCAAAGTCTCGCTTCTTCTGTTTGAATTTCTGCTCAATCTTGGCAGCATACCGGTATGCCGTACCAAGCGAGGAGATGTCGAGGAACTCCATTTCCTCCTGAATGTATCTGTGCAGACAGCTATGATACTTTAGCACCAAATGTTTCTCTGAATCTTTGATACCCAACTTTGTGCGCAGGGTATGGAACAGATTCGTCAGCTCGTGCACATCTTGATCCCTTTGTTGTCGCAGCGTGGTCCATTGTATGTACTTGTCCTCATAGCTCTCCACGGGATAGTACTGTTCCTTGACGGCGTCTCGGAAAGAATTCCAAGTTGGTACGGCCGAGAACAGAGAGGGTTCTGTCTGGTCCTTGTTCTCACAGTAGGTTTCCCACCAGTCCTTAACATGGGGGGTAGCCTTGAGGAGTGCAAAAATAATCTTCTCCCGGTCTGAAAAGTCATGAACAGAGAAATATCCTTCTAATAGATTCAACCATCTATCTACGACATCTGCATCTATTTGAACCTCAAATATGGGAATGTCAAAATTTACTTGTACCTTAAAGGGAGTCGCAACTCCAGAGTGGCTACTGGATGCAGATGCGCCGCCGGTGGGCAGCCGTTGAAGGATCTGAGCAAAACTATCCATCATCGCGTTCCTTTGTTTTTCGAGGGCCTCCTCGAGCAATATTTTTATAGGATCTCCTGCTCCCTCATCTTTCTTTTCGTCCCCCATGGGCGTCCGTCGAGGTTTGCGAGGCTGATCTTGCAAAGGTTCCACCAAATCGAGCCCTAGCTCCTTATACCCCGACCTCGTTGGGGACATGCAAAGAAGGATCGAGAAAAAGCAGACCGCTCTGATACCACTGATCCGGATTTATGCAGGAACGCAACAGAATAAACATATAAACATGAATACAGAGATGCAGTGGAAATAACACTTCATTTCATTAATATCAAAGAATTGAAATTTACTTACAAACATAATGGAAATAAACTAGCTAGGCCGCTGGTAGCTTATCTCTGAGAAGAGATGTGGCAGCTACAGGCCTTTGAACTGAGTTACAATGAGGCTCGAGGGCCTATTTATTATTTATAAATAGTGGAAAACCCTAAACGTCCAAAAACCTAAACCTAGGAGATGAAGTGCCAAAACTATGGGCCCCGTTTGGGTAAATTGGTGTTTCAACTTCCCGGGGACATAACTTTGGCATACTATCTCTGTTTGATGCACATGATACATCGTTATAAATATATATCCGAGGAATAGAAATCTTGTTGCAAATATTGATTCTAGAATGAAATGATATTCACCAAAAGGAACAATGCCCAAAAAATGCTGCTAGTGGCATTAAACAAAATCTCAAGTTCAAGACCCGAAAACTACTAAAAATAGTAAGTTGTGCCAAACCGAAAAGCCAAAGAGACAATGGTGGGGCCCAAAGTGGAATAGGCGGGTGGCCACCAAGATCCACTCCCGGATCAAATCATAGAATCTACTGATTCCTCCATCAAACCCATGCAATCTGTAAAAGTAGGTATCCCACCTTGCATTGACAAAGACTTGCCATAACTCTGGATTGCTGCGGACTGAAGCTGTGTTTTCAGGTTCATGCCACATAGCCAACCCACCCATACTATGGAGACTTGTAGCAGCACTTCCTGTAACAGCAGACCCTTGGGCGAGGTGGTGGATACCAAATTCGGAGAAACAACATGGTGATGAAAGGTGGTAACGGTAAATACGAATGGTAATTCTTGGAAACCGAGAAAAATCATAAAAGAAATATGGTAAGTGTGATGAATAAAAATAATAATTATTTCGTATGGAGTGGAAAAGACATATTACGGATCCCAATACGTATTGAATGATTATACCAAATGTTGATGGGGATCGTAAGATGTACCTATGCACAGATTGTCATAATGATTTATGAGGTAATTATTACGCCGTCCTTGACTATGACGGCAACCCCCCAACTTAAATTTTTGCCGTCCACGGCATTAAAATCTTTGCATGGGATATTTAATTAAATCGGTAAAAGTCACATGGAGGCGTACCTGACAGCCTACCTGGACGATGTGACGGTTGGTAGGATGACGGCGCAGTAATGATGCGGATGGAGTAACAGCAATACGAGTAGCAGCATCTGGAGTAACAGCATCCGGTGTAACAACATCGAGTAGCAGCATTGGTAGTAACAGCAGTGCGAGTAACAACATCCGGTGTAACAACAGTGTGAGTAACAGCATTGCGAGTAGCAGCAAAACGAGTAGCAGTATCCGGTGTAACAACATATGGAGTAACAGTAGTGCGAGTAGCAGCATCCAAGTAACAGCAGTACGAGTAACAGCATCTGGTGTAGCAACATCTGGAGTAACAGCAGTGCAAGTAGCAACATCGGAGTAACAGCAGTACAAGTAACAGCATCCGGTGTAGCAACAACAATCATGAGGCAACAACATCATGTGTATAAAGCACGAGTAACAACACCATGAGTAGCAAGAATCGAGTAACAACATCGAGTAGGAGCATCCGGTGTAACAGCATCACGAGTAGCAGCACCCGAGTAACAGCACCATGAGTAGCAGCAACCGAGTAACAGCACCATGAGTAGCAGCAACTGAATAACAACAGCAGGAGTAGCAACAACCGAGTAACAACACCATGAGTAGCAGCAGCTGAGTAACAGAAACTAACTGAGTAACAACACCATGAGTAGCAGCAACTCATACTTTGGAAAATTTTCTTTAATTTTTATTCATAGTAACTCCTGCAAAAGACAACAAAATAAAACATAATTCTTTATTCTTTATATATATATATATATATATATATATTAACAAGGGTGCAGAGAAAGAGTTCTTTAAGGATAAAGGCATCCTTAAAGGTCGGGCAGTGGTACAATCTCAGGCGATGTCCATTGACTATAAATGAAGCATGTGTATCATCAATTGTGACTAGCCTGACTAATCCATTATTAAATACAACGTCCACCTCATAAGGTCCCATCCAACGAGTGCAAAGCTTTCCTTTAAAATCCTTAAAGCGGGAGTCATAAAGTAGTGCCCAATCTCCAATTTGAAACACCTTATTTTTAATAAACTTATCATGCCATTTCATTCTCTGTTGTTGAATAGCAGTAGTTCTTTTGACAGCCATTGAACGGATTTCATCTAGTTCATTGAGCTGGGCCAGTTGGTGTTTCTAGGCATCTGACAGATCCAAACCAACTTCAAGAGTTGTTCTGAGCGTACTGATTTCAAATTCTATTGGAAACAATGGGGATTTCCCATAAACCAGCTCGAATGGTGAAAACCCGGTTGTATTTCGCCATGTTGTTATGTACGCCTAGAGAGCTTCAGGCAGCTTCTGAGCCCAATCCCGACAATGGTAAGCCACAATTTTTGTCAAGATGTTTTCCAATGTCTTGTTTGTGCTTTCCACTTGTCCATTCGCCTGGGGGTGGTATGGAGATGTCACTTTGTGCTTAACCCCATATTTCTGCATGAGCTTTGCTATCATGTGTGATGTGAATTGTGCTCCTCCATCTGAAACAATCTCTCTTGGAGTACCGTAACGAGCAAAAATTTCTTCGAATAGAAAATCTGAGACCACCTATTCTGTTGCTTTCACAACAACTTTGGCTTCCACCCACTTAGTCACGTAATTGGTACAGACCAAGATGTGGACTTTTTGTTGGGAGGGCGGGTTAAAGGGTCCAACGAAGTCAATAGCCCATTTCTCAAAAGGCTTGAGGACTACCTATGCCTGCAAAGGCATTTCATCGCCCGAACTAAGTTGTCCCATACGTTGGAAACTATTACACGCAATCGGATTTTATACTTCTTCTCTCATTCTTACCTTACCTTTCTATCTCTTTGTGCTTAATATTTATCTTAAAAGCATGAGGTAAAACCCTTCTTCCTATATTTTATGGGATATTTGATTAATGACATACTTGTCATGGAGGTTTTACCTTTTTATGTATTAAATCCTATATTTCTTCAGATTTGGCTACAATAGGTGTGTTGCGGCCGCAAGTCAAGGCACAACCCATCATTTTCCAGCTTCTCCCTTATTTGCTGCTACAGCGTGATAGCCATGGATGTATCACTGCTATCTTTGGCTTTCTTACGGTTTCTTGCTGGGCAATCCGGTTGCCGTTGTAACAATATGTATTTTTGTAACAATGGAGTCATTGGGAGGAATTGGAGATTTCAGGACTATGGTATAAAGAAGCCTTCGGGCTGTGAATCGGGAGACCCTTACAGAGATGTGGATTTTGTAATTAATATTTTTATTATTAATTGAATATATAGCAGCTCACTGTTTCTCCTATAATATTTGAGTTTCCACAGCCCTGATCCAAGAGTTGGGCCTACTCTTGTGATTAGGTGTTGCGTTCTTCTTTATTTTCTTGTAGTACTGTATTTTGTGTGATTCTTTAATTGCTATTATAGTCATGTTAGTTTTTGTGGGTGTTTTTTTATTTCTGCAGTTCATTTATTGCTATTACAATGATATTTGTGTTATAGATTAAACCTGTGATTTACAGCGGACCATGTGCTTGTATCTGCATATACTTTTCCATTAGTCTTGAAATAACTAACGCCCTCGGGTTGATAGTTTATGTGGAAAAAGGATTGAATCTTGTTCATATCCAGACACCAACAACTATCATGCCTCCTAAAATAATTTTGTGCATCATGAAAGATAGAAGGAAAGTAATATCCCATTTGTAGCACCTTATGGTCTATTCTTTTGTCTACAAAATGCCCTCCACAAGCGCCATCATGAGCAACTTTCAATATCTCATAAATATCATCCTCAGACACACAGCGCCGGATTTTCTTATCCACTCCTATGTGAAAAAGGAATCCTACCATCCAAGAATATCGGGCACTATGATGAATAATTTTATGCTATTCCCTGTATGATAAATGAGGAGGCGCTTTCCCTGTAGCAAGATAGTTAGAAATATCTGCATACCACAGAGGTTTAGTAGAGACTGTAAAAATATGTTCATCGGGAAAAATACCTTCTACAGGTGTGCATTCATCATTGTTATCCATTCTAGATAGGAAATTAGCTACTATATTATCCTTTCCTGGCTTGTCTACTATTGTAATATCAAATTATTGAAGCAATAGGAACCATCTTGTAATACGGCCAGGGGTAATAGATTTATTCACAA
Organism: Pinus albicaulis; assembly: GCA_034641835.2. NCBI lineage: Eukaryota > Viridiplantae > Streptophyta > Pinopsida > Pinales > Pinaceae > Pinus > Pinus albicaulis. Next base: position 1,741,328,774 of record CM076578.1, on the reverse strand, counting down.
AATACCTGATTGTTGCGTGATCAGTATGGACAACAGTAGAATATCCGGTAATGTAGTGCCAAAACTTATTGACAACATAAATGACAGCCAGGAATTATTTTTCTGTCACAATGTAATTTAATTCAGCTGGAATCAAGTTCTCGCTGACATAGTAAATTGCATACGGTGTTTTGTCTACTTGTTGTCCTGAAACAACCCCTACTATTGACTCAGAAGCATTGGTATGTATGTGAAACGGTAATGCCCAATCAGGTCCCCGGAGGATTGGAGCCGTGCACACCAGCCCCTTTATTTTCATGAAAGTTGTCTCACAATCCTCAGTCCACAAGAATTCTGCATCTTTTGTTTGCAATTGAAACAGTGGATGTGCTATTTTAGCAAAATTTCTATAAAGCGTCTGTAATAACTAGAAAAACCAATAAATCTACGTACCTGTGTGGGTGTTTTGGGTGTCGAGAAGTGTAATATTACCTCTAATTTATCTGGATCAACTTGAATTCCAGCAGCTAAGAGCAAATGTCCCAATACTACTCCTTCTTCCCTCATCATATGGCATTTGACTGTACTCAGAGATACATGGGTCTGTTTACATATTTTGAGTACTTTCTCTAAATTTTCCAATCCTTCCTCAAATGTGTTTCCATATGGAGTAAAATCATCCATATAGATTTCAACACTATCATCGACCAAATCAGAAAATATTCCCAAGATTTCCCTCTGGAAGGTAGCAGGAGCATTACACGGGCCAAACAGGAGGACCATGTCTGAAAAGGTTCCACAAGGGCATGTAAAATTTGTTTTATCCTGGTCTTTCGGGGCTATCTGGATCCGGTTATATCCACTGAATCCGTCTAGGAAGGAAAAGAAATTCTTCCCAGCCAAGGTATCCAGGACTTGGTCAATGAATGGAAAAAGAAAATGGTCTTTTTGTGTTGCCTTATTTAGTTCCTTGTAATCTACACAAATCCGCCATTTGCCATTCTTTTTGGGAACAATAACTATCGGGTATACCCATTGGTTATCTGAGCTGGGGTAAATGAATACTACATCCATTAATTTTTGCAATTATTCCTTGACAGTGTTTTTGAGAGCAGGATTCATCCTCCATTAAGGCTATCTTACAGGGCGAAAATATTCTTTAATATAAATATGATGAGTGCATAAGTTAGCAGGGATACCTTTCATATCGGTATAATCTAAGGCAAAAGCTTCCTGATGATATTGAAGGAATTTCAAAAGCTTTTTTGTCTAAGATTCAGACAGGTTTGGTTTGATATTAAGTGTTTTCCCTAGTTCAATCTCAATTGGAGTACTATCATGGGATGATGTTACAGAAATGTCTTCGATGCCATCTTCTGGTTCAATGTTTTCCTGTGTCTCACAACTCATAGTAGATTCTAGAATATGTCGAGTTGAATCGGAAACATAACTAGAATCATTAATTAAAGCGTTAATGGCATCATCCTCAGTTTCTGTTTTGAATTGAAGGGCTTGCCCAATAGTGAGGACTGGTCTAACATCTTCATTTTTGGGTTTAGGCTCTTCTACAGGTAGATATTTTTGACTGGGTAATGATTTTTCAGATGGGATTGGTTCTGCAGGAGGATAAATCTTAAGGTTATTTGTAATTGTCCCATTTAATATAATCATTTGCGCAGATTGACACCCTATATAGGCATCTGTAGTGCAAGATAGGGTCTTCCTAGGATCAATGGGTGACCACCTACTGAAGATCAGGTCTGTAATATAAGGAGGTCCATAGGGTAATTCCATGAGTCTACTGAAATGATCACATCCTCTAAGTTCCCCACTGGTTTAATTGTGGACCTATTTGCAAGTTCTACGATAGTAGGGGTTGGTTTAATGTTTCCAAGTCCTAATGTGTTCATTGTTTCAAAAGGGATAATGTTAATGGCCACTCGCAAATCCACTAGTACATTTGGGATTTCAACCCCATTAATCTGTAGTGTTAGAATCAGGTTCCCAGGGTATTTGTATTTTACAGGTATGATCTTTCCTAACTTGATATTAGAGAGTCTGCCCATTACATGAATGGTTAATGGATCCTTAGGTTTCCTCCCTAGTTTCTTAGAGTAGTATTCCTTCAGAGTTTTTGTGTATATAGGTACATCCCTCATAAATTTTAGCAGCGGTATTTTAATAAAGAGGTTCTACAGTTCCCCTAGGAAGTCAAATTATTCTTGAGGGTTTGGTTTAATTAAGGTCAGTATTTCAGGGTATGGAGGAGAAGTTAAATGACCTTGATTAGGAATAGCTTGGGGAGTTGTTTGATTTATTATGTTTTGGTCTAAATTCTCCCTCACTGTTCTCTGTTCTGGTTCTGTATCTTCACTGTCAAATTGTTCTGTAATAATAGGTGAAGTAGGTGCATTTACTACCCGTCCAAACCATAGATTTATATCATTAAGTCCAATGGTAGAAATGTTGTAAGATAGAAGGTTCAAAGTGTCTGTTTGTTGGACCCCTTTATTTTTAGGATTCAGGTTGGGCTGGATGGGAAGCTGGGGTCTAATGGCTGGGTTTCCTGGGGGTACATTGGAAGGAAACTGAAGTTGCTGTTGAGGCATAGACTGAGGAAACTGTCCAGTAGGTGAGGTTCCATGCCAGGTTTGATTCCATGAAGGATTCAAACTGGCCTAGGGAACCCATTATTGCCAAGGGGGATACTGATATTGAGACCACATGGCTGAAAACGGTGCAGGTTTGGGACCCATATTAAAATTGTTAAAGTATTGAGATGGGTTCTAAAGCATACCTAGATTCATCGCTGGTGGTCAAGATTGCCATGGCTTCTTCTGCCCCATGAGGTACAGCTGGTCTACCACACTTTCTTCACTTGCTCCTTGGAAAACTGCTTTCAGCCCAGGCAAGGAAGGACATGAACTGGTCGCGTGAGTCTGTTCACATATTGCGTAGGCTTCCACCATGTTCAATGGGAATTCCTTCAAAGGGTTATTCTTTATGCACTGTGGGAAGAATATGGCGATGGTTTTTTCCAACTCCATCTGCTTTTTTTTTGCCTGTAGAGAGTCCATCTGCGCTGATAGTGTGCTCAGAATATCAATCCTTATATTTTCTAGTAGATTTTCAATTTCTTCTTTTGTAACCCCTCCATCGGAAGTCCTTGATGATCGAATCCCTTGTCCACTCCTTGCAACCCCCCATGAAAACTTAATACAATAATCATAGAGAGTATCGAAGTCTTCTTTCAAAATATCCCCTTTACCTACTATATTTAGAAGTTGCAGTGAGTCTTCCCTAAGTGCTCGGAGAAGAATGATCTTTAGAATGTCCTTGTCCAGGTCACTATGTCATGAACTCTGCAATATGTATTTAAATAGTTCTACACAGTCCTCCATGTTTTCATCCTCTTTCTGTGCAAATTTAAATATTTCCTCCTTAAAGTCACGGGATTTATAGTAATCTTGGTATTTCTCCAAGAAAACTTCTTTCATCCCTTCCCATGACGTAATCGTACTCCCTGCTAAACCCATGAACCATCTCAGGGATGTCCCCTTTAGGGTAGCAGGAAATATATTCAATTTATGAGCATCAGAAATATAGTCATATCCTCGACAAACAATATCAAATTCAAAGAGGAACATATCAGGGTCTCCAGAAGAAAGCCCATGGAAACTAGGCAAGACTATTAAAGGGATGGGTGTCATTGGTGCATCACTTGTAACATTTCCAATGGGAGAATCAATAGAGGAACTTATAGGTGCCATAAATACCCTCCAATACTCACTTGGAATTTTAACTGGTTCTGTAGCTGGTATTTGGAGTGATTCAACGATAGGAGGTTGCATCGCGCTCCCCTGGTCCCTTGGTGACTCAAAATATTTCAAGAATTCTTTCACCAAATCATAATCGTTTGATTCAGCTACATGAATTTTTACAGCGCTGCCTTGCTCTTGTGGGGATGAAAACCTTGTTAGAGGTTCCCCTTACCAGTTAGAATTTCTCAGCTCTTCTGATCCCTTACTTGCTATTTCTTCCCCTTCTGCTGCTGATAAGGAAGTATATTCCACTGATACCCTATTTATTAAGTATTCTGCCATAGAAAGAACACCTTCTGGTACCGTGGATGGCACTGGTTTCTCCACAGAATGCCCTTTGGATTTCATCTAAACTATAACCCTAACAACAACACGAGATGATGCCTCAGATCTATATTTTTTGATAATTTCCTGAATGTATGTCTTCCTTCTCAGATCCTTTCCTTTCTTTGGGGGTCTTCCTCTGCCCCTCTTATTCAGATCATTGTTCATGCAAATTGTGAGGAGGTTTCATCAAAGTAACAATAATCGCTCAGGACCCAGAGTAGGATAGATAGCTTCCTCCTCGGGACGAGAGAATAGATTCAAACAAACAATAAAAAGAAAAATGAAAATCGGAGTTCAGGACCTGAAGTAGGGTAATCACATACCATCCTTAGGATGAGAAGTTGGACCAAAGAAAAGAAAATAAAAATGAAAGATTGGAAAATATGCCCAGGACTTAGAGCAGGGTTTCAAAATACCCTCCCCAAGATGAGGGGTTAACTTTAACGAAAAAAAAAAAACAAGCAGAAAGAAAAACATCATGCTATTCCCAGGACTTGGGGAAGAGTAATAAATTCCCTCCCCAAGACGAGAGATCGATTCTACAAAAAAGCAATAAAAAACATAAAATAAAAACTCAAAGCACTTACGCTCAGAACTTGAAGCAGGGCAATAAATTCCCTCCCAAAGATGAGAGATTGACCCTTAGATCTATTGCAGATCCTGTTCTTGCACCTGTTAGCCTTCCTCGACAACGACGCCACAATGTTGGTGTCGTGGTATGAACATAATTCACCCCTTTTCCACATAAATTATCAACTCGAGGGCGTTATTTATTTCAAGGCTAACGACAAAGTATATGCAGACACAAGCACATGACCTACTGTAGATCATAGGGTTAAATCCATAACACACAAACTACTGTAATAGCAATTAAATAAACTACCAAATTGAAAGACATTCACAACAATTAAAGATTAACTATAACAGCTATAATAAATCACACTAAATCATAAAAACAATACAAGAAAGGAAAACACAACACCTGATTAGAAGAGTGGGTCCAACTCTCTGATCAGGGCTGTGGTAAACTCACGAATTACAGAAGAAACAGCAAGATGCTGCACATTCAATTAATGAAAAAATAGATTTTTTACAAGATCTTTATGAAAGAGTGCTTAACCCCGATTCACATCCCGCAGGCCTTTTTATACAAATGTCCTGGAATCCCTGATTCCCCTCAGCAACTCCATAATCACAAAAATACATTTTGTTACAACAGAAACCTAGTTGCCCTGAAGGAAACCGTAAAAAGGCCTGGAATGGCGCTGGTACAAACAGAGTATGTTACGCTGTAACAACAAATGAGGAAAGTGCTAGAGATAATGGGATGTTCCTCGACTTATGGCTGAAATGCTCTTGTTTTGGCTGAATCTGTAGAAATATTGGAGTTAATATGTAAAAAGGTAAAACCTCCATGACAATTACTTCATTAATCAAATATCCCATGAAAGATAAGGAAAAGGGTTTTACCTCATGCATTTAAGAGTAATAATGGTACAAAGAGATAGAAAGATAGGGCAAATGGAAGAAGAAAGTATACAAATCCGGTACCCAACACCAAGTACACAAAGCTCTTGAATTTGAAGATCACATTCAAGAAAATGATTCGGTGTAAACTCCTAGATCAAGTACTTTTGAAAAAGAGAAAAATAATGATTATTCCTATTGAAGTCCACATTGTGGAACGATGCACTAATCCTCCAACTTTATGTTCCACTAGTCATACGAGTTCTCAAAAATGATAAAATTTTATTTTTTAATGTTTAGAATACTATTAGTTTAAATATAGTTAAGTAGTTATGGAATTTATCACAATGAGAACCATTGAAAAGGGATTTTGAGTTTTGAAATATTTTAGCACTTGTGTAATTATTTACCTCCTTGGAAAGAATAATAAATTTTTTAGATTGATTCAAAATATTGGTACATTGCAGTCTGTGTAACTTCTCGTATGTTATTTCCATATTTATTTTCTTCCAATGAAGCACATGTATTATTGTAGAAGTTTTATTTGAACTAATTACATATTTATTTATATATCTTTAATAGATACAAGAGATATATGTGAGTTCTATCTAAAGACACTTAATAGGATTTCCTCTATTTATGCACTTCCATTCTCAATCTAAATCACCCAAGTTTTCATCTTATGGTTTTAAATTTGTATTGTTTTTTAAATCCAAAGTTGTAAACCCTAGATTATTTTCAGTTCTTATTTTTATCATAATAAATAAAGTCTGTAATTATTAATATAAGGCCAATCTGGGCATAAAAATTCATCTCCAAGACTAAGTTTTGTTACAGAAGGAAATATAGCATCTATGGGAACATTTAAACAATTTTTTTACACAAGGAAATGTTGCCCTTACTATTATTCTTTGTACTTGCACTTTGGGATGTGAGGATTTCCTCCTCTTTATCTTTATTGATCTGTTATCTGGTATAATGATTTCTTCCGACCATCATAATCCATACCCTGCTGTTGGGTATACACGTTCATTTTGTTATGGTCTTGAACCAAAAACCATGTGCTGTCGGGTGTGGAGCACGACCATGTGAGTTGGTCGATATGGTTTTATACCCTGTGCTCCCGATAATGTTGCACCTCTATTATGAATGCATTGAGGATCAAATCATGCAAGGCTAGGGGTCCTAGTTTACATGTTGTCTTGATATTGTAACATCATGGTGATCCTTGCTTGTACGACTAAGTATAGCCTTGGTGATAAAATTGGTTGGTGCCTTTCTTGAGGGGGATTATTTATGTGTCCTTGCTAATAGCCAAGTTACTAAAAAACCTTTCGCAAGTGTTGCATATTAATTATTCATGCTATTAATAATTGTATAGGTGCATATAACTCCTTGCAGGGCTACAATATTCCCTGGGCTGCACCTTGGGGTGTGGCAGGAGCTTTGGAGTCCCTTCTAGAGTCACCAAGTCAGTGCAAAAGGATATATGATTACCATAAATGTAGACCATGTATGAAATTCTGGTCCATAACAAGGGGATGTTTGTAGGTGTATAGTATTGTTAACCATGTGATGGCATATGTGGCTCAGGCTTATAGTTAAACTTGAAAAGGGATCCTCCTCCTTTTTTGTGGAATGCCAATCTTATTTCTTCCCTTCTTAGCACCATATGATCCTGGTTGTTTCTAAGAACTTACATAGCCTATTAGTTTCCCAATAAAGGCCTCTAGACCTTTGAGTAAGGATAGATCCATTCCTCGTGGGATGTTGAAGGTTTGGGGAATTGTAGGCTTATGAGAGTTTGAATGGATGAAAACCCACTCGTTAACTCTTATCATGGTCACTTTGAGCCTAGAAGAGGAACACCTAGGGTAAGTTGAGGAGGGATAACACTTATGTGTGCTTTATAATGCCCCAATGGAAAGAGTTAGCCTCTGGCACAAATCAAAGTTCTCATAGAACCACCGTAGTCAAGCTATGGACAAACTTATCACAAAAGGGTTAATGTGACTTATGCAACTCATGTTTTAGGAAGAACAACCTTGGCCTCGACCATGAATACTTATTCGTGTGTGAAGGAAAGTCCCTTACCCGATCACAACCTAAACTGATCTCATTATAGCGGGAGAGAAAGTGTGAGATCATACCATATAAGGATCCTTATCATTAACTAAGATCCTTCCTTTCTGCCATCATGATTAGAAATGTGATAAAGAGCGAGTTCCCTCATGATGAGTAGCTAGGATCAAGAACGAAATATGGTTTTCAATGGCTGCGAGGAAGTCCAAGATGACATAAGACTAGAGGTTATGCTCTGAGATTTCATGAAATTTTCATAGAAGGAATAGTTAGGATAATGAGGACCAAAATGAGGTGGCAAATCCAGTAACATGTGATAGGCCGGTGTGATTTATAAGCTATGAATTGGCTAATGGGGAAACCAAATTTTCATGCGAAGAGGGCTTACCGTGATGTGGAGAAGTGGTAAGTGGGTCTCGCTTGATGGGAAATGTTGTGACAGTTAAAAAAGACATCCTTACCCCCAAGTATATCTCTAAGAAATAATAATGTGAAATATCCATGGGAGAGATAGGATGACTCAATGCTAGGTCACCATAATAGAAGCAAGGCTGTCGAAATTTTTAAGTGGGAATGAAAGTTTATGGACCAACCAGAAACAATAATAGTGTGGTAGGTGGACCCGCCAGGATAGGTAAGCCCAGAGGCTATTCCCCGGGAGTACAAGGTGGGATACACCATGAAGAGAAGCAGGATGAAATATTCCTAGGCTGTGGTAGCATACACCTGACCCTGTAGTTTAACCATTAGCGAAAAATGGCAGACCCACCTTCTTGGTCAGCCTTAAAGGATGACCATTGATAAAATCGTGAAGGTTGAAGGCGAGAAGGGCCAAGTAACAGAACCTAGGAAATGAGAATGTAACCATCAATAAAGGACCCAATAATTGAATTCAGACAACTCGAATGTTTGGGAAATCATGAACGAGTCGATGGCTAATGTGCCCAAGACAAGTTCTGTGACATTAATGTTATAAATTAAATTAACAAAGCAATGGAACACATAAAATATTACAAAAAAACAAACAAAAAAAGAATAAAACAAGAGATACACAAATATATGTGTTAATCCAATTTGGGCTATGTATACTAAGAAACAACCATTCCTTCATTTTATATTTATCCAGTAAAATGAAGTGATACAACCTACAAAAAATCCACTATAATTTCTCTTCACTCTCACATAGTCTGTCCTCTTTTCTTCACACACAAGATAATACACAGTCGTAATAAAATTCCCTCATATAAATCAATGGTTGTCTTCTAGGGAAAATATCCCTAAATTATCATAACTTATATCATCAAATATTCTTCCTAATGAACAATTTAGATTGACTATGAAATTACAATACTTTAAAAGGAAAAAAATCTCTAATTTTTCGCTTCCCTCCAGGGGGGATAGGTGGCTGCCAAGACCCTCACCCCCCCCCCCCCCCCCTCGATGATAATAGTGGGGGGGGGGGGGGGAAGAGTGGGAATACACGGAACACCCCACTGTCAGGGTCTGTGGTCCAATTACAGATGAAACATAAAAACCTATGAACAATCAAGAATATAATTAGGCTCCACACCCAAAAATTTACCCTATGGAAATGCAACAAATCCTTGTGACAAGAAATTCCATCAACCCTGACATCCACATGACAAGAAATTCCATCAACCCTGACATCCATGTGAAAAAGTTCACTCAAACATTTTTTCAAATAATTTGGTGACAAACTCAAACAGAACTTGAATTCAAAGTTACAAGGAAAATATTAATTATCTTGGGTGCATGGAGTCCAAGGTGAAAAAATAACAGAATTGTTGTACTAAAATGAAGGTACTCCAGATGTACCTTTAAAGATAAAAACAAACTTATTTCTAGATATCTAAATAACTCATAAAATGTCACGAACAATCATTATGAAAGAGACAAGAAATACAAGACATAAAAGCTAATAAAAATAACTAAATAAGAAAATGCATTGATTACATGAGAAGGAGGACCTGCACATGATTTTTGAATTCGAATTGAATAATTTCAAAGCATGAAGAAACCAGATTTACATTTTCCTGCTTTTTTTCTAAACCTTTCATTTTGGCCCTAGCATATTAATGCCTCCTCTGATGCCACCCTATAAGATCAATGTCTCCTTCGATGTGACCCTAATATATATATATTAATGTCTCAGTGCTTGAAAATGCAGAGTTTACATTGGGGAATAGGTGTAGGTGAAGTCTGGCCATAACTCTATGGTGATTCAAATAATGGATTGATGACATGGTCTCTATGATGATCCAAATCTTAGATTTATGGTGATCCAAATCGAGTATCGATGGTCTGGGCATGGGGGAAGGAGAATAGAGGGTGAAAGAAGATTATGGCACGAAAGAAGCTTTGGTGGGAGATGAAATATAATATATACACTTAGTCCCATATATTATATAATATATACTAGGGGAATAGATAGCCTAGCCAAAGGAAGCCAAATGAAATATCAATTTCGGTTCGCATAGGAGGAGTCAAAATGCTTATATTATGAAACATAACAAATTAAAATTTCCCTAAAGCTAGGTGATCTCGCTTGATTTTCAAATTCTTTTTGAGAGTCATATTTGAGTCTTGAAACCATCCCACACCCTCAATGCATGCATTTACTATAGCCATGTCAAATTTCAGTGTCTACGAACACAACATGAAAAAAATTCAATGTTGGCCCCATTCGCAGTTCACTATCAGTGCAGGGTTGATTAATTAGAGCATAATTTCAGCCACTAATTATTAGTAAATTTTAAGCAGTGGCCATTGGTCCTTAGTCGAGGTAGACAAAAAATTGGTAACAATATGAGATAGGTGCAAATAATTTGTTCCTAACCATAATTTTTCACTTCATGTGGAATGAAATACTTTGAAATTGGAAGCATGACTGTAAGAGAAACATAATGAATTATGTCATGTATTGGTCATGACAACAAGTTTGAGATCAATGAAAATAATGGGATTCTATTGGTTTCAAGAATAATATAATATTCTCTACTGAAAAAGGAAAACAAGGTGAATTTTGAAGTTCATATAGCCTCTCTCCCCCCTCACATCACTCTCAATGTTGAGAAATCAACTCTTAGCGTGTGATTCCTCTTTCTTGATAATTACTTGTGATTTATGTTGTATTTTTTAAATTCTTTATTAGTTTATATTACATCAAGAAATTACCAAATGAGATGTATATGAATATCACAAGAACAAGAGACAAAAGATGTAGGAACTCAGCGAGGGAAAAACCCCTCCAAGGGGAAAAACCAGTCCAAATCTTCCACTAGTAGATTCAAATCAAGATGAGATAATCCAAGACCATTTATACCTAGAAAAATACCTCCTCCAATCACCAAGTCAACCCTTGATTCCAATATATGGTCCCTTTAAAAGTATCCAAGTGATAGCTTCCTAGTAGCATTTATAATCCAAAATTTCAATTCCCAGTTACAAATTTTCGGTCCCCAACAACAAATTTTATACCTGCAGTAGATTCAGAATTTCAGCCCCAACTACAACCCAAAAACTTCACACATGTGATAGAAATATTTCCCAAGAACTCGATTTAGGTCTTCCAACTTCTTCTATCCTTCTCCAACAACTTCACTCTATTTTTCTGCTTCTTCTTCTTATAGATCGAACTTGTTGAGTGAATGTGAAAAATAGGTCAAGTTGACTCTCTATATATAGCCTTTCTGTTGGGTCAAATAGCCCTAATCTAGAATTACTTGGTGTGGAGGTGAAAAATTACCTTTTTGACTCAATTTTTTTTTTACATGATACAAAATCCCAAGAAGGGTCTAATAAAAATTACAATGACTCTATTGACTCAAGAGAAAACCTAGAAGACTTCAATGGAGGAATTTACCTAAAAATTATTGACCCAAGCATGAAACCCATGCTTTAATAACTCATTTTATTTAATAATAATTTTTCTTTTGAAAAATACAAACATGAATACCGACACTAGTTACATTATTCATTACTCCCTCTTAACCATGAAGGTATTAATAACTACATACATACATAGGTACATGGAATATCTCAAAATTATATGAACTATGAAGAGTTCTAGCACAAAAAATGTTATAGATTAGATACCTGACCAGGGTACTCTAAGTGGGTTGGACCAAGGTGTACTGAATATTTAGCCTCTCTAGGTACCATCAATATTTTAAGCTCTAAAACCAACCCAATAATCTAGGTGCGTATCCAAGGTTAGAGCGTCATGACCAACACCAACATACCCCTACTTTTGGGTCTAGACATCAACACATAGGTTGACCATATGTCCTTTCAAGCATATTGTTTCCATAAGATGCTTCATACCTCCCTATCAACTAAATATATAGCACCAACCAATCCAAGTATGCTTATGAAATATTCAAACTTCTTATTTAAAAGAGATTTCGTTAACACATCAGCTACCTATTCATATTTCAGAATATATTGTAGCTTCAAAACCCCATCTTGTACCCAAATCCTAATGTAATGGTAATTTTTATTGACATGCTTCATCCTAGCATGAAATACAAGGTCTTCATACTTCTTTATGATGCTTTGATTATCAAAATTTATCACTTTAGGATCTAGAGGATTTCCAAACAAATCTGACAAGAGTTTTCTTAACAAAACAACTTATTTTCCTACTTCATATGCAACAACATATTATGCTCCAACACTACTTAAAGCAACATGATATTATTTTCTACTCGTCCCTGAAATCATTGCAGATCCAAAACTGAAACAACCTCTGGTAGTTCTTCCATCAGTATCACTTCCATCCCAATCAGAATCGGAAAAACCTATTAACTTAACTTCTTATCCATCATACTTTAGGCAGTGATGAATTGTACCACAAAGGTATCTCAAAATATGCTTGGAAACTATCCAATGGTCATGACGAGGCTCCAAATGAAATTTACTAAGAAAATTTACAACAAATAATATATTAGGTCTCGTATTCACCAAGTACATCAAATATCCCACCAACTTATGATAGTTTGTATGATTGTCGAGACTAGAGTCGGAGCTTCTCAACTTCTTGAGATTTTTGATCATGGGAGTAGTCATAGGATTGGAATTCATCATACTGAACTTTGCAAAATCTTGATTATATATTTATCTTGACCAAGATATTTTTTATCAGGTTTCTGCCAAACTTCCAAGCCCAAGTAATAGTACATGTGTCCTAGATCTTTCATTTCAAAATCTGCTGCAAAAATTTACTTGTATTCTAGAATTTTGTGCTCCACACCTATAATAAATAAATAATCCACTTATAGTAGTATAATTACTAGTTCATTCTTCACTATCTTGATGTAGAGATTTGCATTGATAAAATTTTTTATGAGCCCAATCCTTAAGAGATATGCATACATCCTTGCATACCAAGCCCTGGGAGCTTTGCTTCAAGCCATATAGAGCTTTCTTGAGACTACAAACATGAGTATCCCTACTATTTATCTCAAAGATTTCCAGTTGTTCAATATATACTTCTTCATTAATAGTTCCATTTAGAAATGTTCTTTTGACATCTATTTGATGGATATTCCATCCCATAGTAGCAATTAGCGAAAAAAAAATCTAATAGTAGTATGCTTGGTAGTAGGAGAAAAGGTTTCTTCATAATATATTCCTTCTTTTGTGAGAAATAACTTGAAAAAAATCTAGCTTTGTATTTTTCTATGCTTCCATCAATGACATGTTTGATTTTGTAAATCCGTTTGGCAGTGACAACTGATTTGTCACTAGGCCTAGGAATGATTTCCCAAACCCCATTCTTTATGATGGATTGATATTCTTCCACATCGCTTTCTTCCATTCTTCTTGATCAGTGGCTTATTCAAAGGTAGAAGGATCTACTTCGATTAAATTTGTCATGCATGCTACATATCCTGAGTATCTCTGCGATATTTTTCTTTCTATGAAAGTTCCTTTAGTTGCTCCAAGTCCTTTCACATTTTCAAGTGTATGTTTTAACCAATTTGGCCTCTTCTTTGTTTCAGGAATGATTATAGGTTGAATAGAATCACTTGGTCCTTCTTCTTCTTCTTCTTCTTGGTTTGTAGGTTCCTTTTCATGTTTCTCTTCTTCTTCAAATAGAGGTGCATCTTATTCATTAGATTCAATTGGTATATCCTTAGATATTTTTTAGGCATGGTTTTCATCATATATAACATCCCTGCTAACTTCAGTTTGTCTTCCTTCTGTTATCACTCCAATAATTCTCAAGGGTTGTGTATATTTTGGTTTAAAGAATATTAGAGGTAACCACAAACCTACTTTTAAGCCTTAGGATCTAGCCTTCCTAATGCTCAAATAGTGCTCTCTCTATATGATTTATATTTTTGATTTTAGTTTATTTTATGCCAGTTAAGTAGGATAACTTAGGATTTTGATTTTGGATTTGGTTTGGTGGTGGAATCACTAGTTCAGAAGGATAGATGTAGGTCTAAATTCCATTAGGAAATTGGAGTCAAAGTGTCAAGCAGTCAGATCAGAATCAAGGTTCTAAAGGGAAGTGTTCACAGGGCAAGATAGCTGAGTTACTTCAGATCCTTAGGCTGATGGTGAAAATGATTTCAATCAGGATGAGAGAGAAATTAAGGGTTCTCAGATCTAGATAATGAGTGAACAGAAAAAGGCCAATCGAAACTAGGGAGAAATTAATAATTGCCTAATTTGGATATCAGTAGAAAACATGAAAATGACATAACAGTTCAAGACAAAGTGCTTTTAAACATATTCTGAAATAACATTCCTTTTATACATTTACATTTAGAAAAACATACAAGTATTGTGAAAAATTTAGATAAAAAAAAAGAACAATTGAGAATACTTCACTGAAGTGGGCCAACACATGAATCCTGTAATATAATATCTTTATTGCACAATCCAGTCTGCTGACTTGAAAATGATACAAAGAACCCTTAGGTTTCAGCTCAGTACAACTATAGAAATGTTTAGCAATTCATCCACACTCAATACTTCAAAATGTGAAGTATTTATACAAAAAATCTTACAAAATATCATAAAACAAACTTAGGAATTATTCAAGGAAAAATAAATATCTTCATGCAAGAAGATAGAGACAACTATCTAACTAATGAAAGTTGTCCCTGCTTTTATTGAACTTGCTGTTTGCTGTCTTTGATTTGTTGTTGATTTGTCTCTTTGTTGTTTGCTCAACGAAGGCTGCAGTTGGGTGTCTTTTACGTTGGCTAGCTTTAAATTTCAACTCTGTTTTGACTTTAGGTATTTGAATTCCACTTGATACACTTCAAACTATGATACTCTTTGACTGTAACTGCTATTCTATAACTATAAAACTACCTGCTCTGTTTTATCTTTGACTGATATGTTTTTCATTTGACTGCCTATTTACTGTTTGACCTTTATAGTAAATCAGTCAATTTCTCCCAATTCTCTGCATCTGGTAACTTAATTTTCACCATCGTTCTGAATATATCATCTGCATCTGTATATTTTAAAAATATAGGCTTGTTAATGAACATGTGTTTTACCTCATGTTGCATGATTTTGAAAACTCTTGTAGAGAACTTTCCTTGTTGGAATTCCTTGTGAAGAAGGAAGGTTGGCTTGATCCTTGGTTACTTCTCTCATTTTCTTATCATAATCCTCTTGTTTCATCAATTTTTCATGAATAACCAGAGGATTTCGCAAGCCTTTCTGCCTCAAAATATCAAACTTCATCATGAACCTGGTTATGGCTATCTCCATGTTTTGGCATTTTTCTTCAAGTTAAATCATTAAATTTATTTTTGAAATCACCTTCCTGACTTCAAGAGTAGTATCTGTCTTATCACTAATTCCAATCTCCTCTAGTTATTGCTTATTCTTAGAATTAAGAAATTTGATGATTTCATTATCCTCTTCTAGCTTCTTACCAAGTTCTTCTTTGATTTTATGGATGGCTTCAACTGCTGCTGTGATGAGATATTTTTGTTCATAAATAACCTAGATTGATGGCCAAATATCATTGACAGATTCAATGATATTGGCCCATAGTTTCTTCTTGACTTGTGCCATTGGTTCTTTTAGAGTTAAATCTTTCTCTAATTTCTTTAATTTCTCTGTCAACCTACTTTCTTTTTGTTCTTCATTCTTGTGCATGATCTGAGCAAGTTTCTTCTCATCCTTCAGAATTTTCAGCTTTTCTTTAAGTTATTTGATTTCATTTTTCTGAATGGACATTTCCTACATTGCTTTAACTAACTTTCATCATCAATTGGCTCTACTGTTGATGTAGATGACTCTGTTGCTGAAGTAATTACTGAGGTGACAAGAAGTGCTATCTCCACTGGAACTGAGGGAGATAATGATTCTGCTAATGTAGGAGGAACAACAATAGTGACTACAGGAATAACAGTGACAGGAACTTCTTCTATTTTGGCCTTTTTCTCGCGTATTAATTTGTCCATCTCATTTTCCATTTCTTTTATTTTGGCAGTTAATTCAAGAATGAGATTCACCATCTCATCTTTTTTGTTTGCATCCTGTAACACTTCCTTTGCCTGAGGATGTTCAGTAGGAGGAAATTTTAGTCGCTTCTTTATTACAACAGTGTCTGCATTTTTCTTCTTTATCAATTAATATGCAACTTTGACATTTTTTGGATCATATCTTACTTCAATAATAAAATCTTCCAGTGATTTGATTCTGTTATCCTTAGCCTGTGAGGATGCCTTTTCTAATTTGATAAGATCTATGATGTTCCATAGAGTGTTTTGGAGCTTCTATACACTCATGGATTTATTTGTCATTGTAGAATACAACATTTCACTAGCTTTTTTGTGAAATTATATTTGGTTAATTGGATGAAAATCTGATGCTTGAACTTCATATGATGTATTTTTATAATCAACTGATGATTTGTTAGAAAATTATATATTACAGAGCAATGAAACACATAAAATATGCAGAAAATACAAGCACAAAAAACACATAAAACCAGAGAGACACAGATATACGTGGTTCACCCAGTTTGGGCTACGTCCACCCCGAACAGCCAATCCTTCCTTTCTATTATCCAACAAGAATGAAGAGACACAACCTACAGTAGATCCGCTGTAATATCCTCTATTCTCTCTCATAGTCTCCCTCTCTATTTCTCACTCCGAGAATACACATATAATACACAACCGCAATACAATACCCTCATAAAAGCGAGGGGTTGCCTTCTAGGGAAAAAAACCCTAAACTAAACATAACTTCTACCGTCAGATCATTTGCCTAATGAACGGCCCAGATTGACTAGAAATTACTATACTTTTACATGGCAATTTTACATCTGTTTTTAGCTTCGGGGGCGCTGCCCCCGAAACCCCCTGCCGGGGGGGGGGGCTCCATAAAGTCGCTGCCACCCCCCCTGGACCCCCCACGACAGCGATTAATTTACAGGCAGCGTTGCCGCCCCATTTAAGGTATAGGGGTCCAATGCTGTGATACAAATTAAACAAGATAATCAGGCTCCACACCCAACAATCTCCCACTTGGAGACTGATTGTAGCAACTTCACCGCTGCTTCATTTGCTGAAAAATGAATCCTCTTTAGACCTGGCTGTTTCTCATCTTCATCGTCATCCTTGAAGACCAATTGAAACTGAGCACATTCTTAGTTTCTCCCTAGTTACAACTTTGTTAGCATATCTGCAGGATTCTGGCTAGTGTGTATCTTTTCCATCTTCAAGTATCCATCTTCCAATAATGACCGTATGAAATGGTACTTGAGATGTATGTGTTTAGTCCTGGAATGAAATGTCGAGTTCTTTGCAAGATGAATGGCACTTTGGCTATCACTGTATAACATGCCCATATCATGCTTCTTACCCAATTCATCCATAAACCTTTGTAACCAAATAATTTCCTTACTAGCCTCTGTAGCAATAGCATGCTCTGCTTCTGTTGTTGAAAGTGAAACAACACTCTGGATTTTTGAAACCCAACTGACAGCTGTTCCACCTACAGTAAATACATATCCTGTAGTGCTCCTCCTGTTATCTCTGTCACCTACCATATCTGCATCAACATATCCCTGTAGAGCAATGTTTGAACCACCAAAGCATAATTCTTGATTTGTGGTACCTCTCAAATATATGAGAATCCATTTTACTGCCATCCAATGTTCTTTTCCTGGATTGTTCATGTACATTCTTACAACTCCCACTGCATGTGAAATATCAGGCCTTGTGTAGACCATTGCATACATTAAGCTTCCAATTGCTGATGCATATGGAACTTTAGACATATATTCCATTTCTTCGTGGGTCTTGGGGCACATCTCCTTACTAAGTTTGAAATGGCTAGCAAAAGGTGTACCAACTGGTTTTGCATTCTACATATTAAATCTTTTCAACACCTTTTCTATGTACTCATTCTGAGACAGTTTTAATTTGCGATTTTTCCTGTCTCTAGTTATCCTCATACCAAGGATTTGTTTTGCAGCTCCCAAATCCTTCATTGCAAATGAATTTTCCAATTTTATTTTGAGAACATTTATTTCCTGCATGTTAGACCCTACAACATCATGTCATCTACATACAATAACAATATAATATAGCTGCCATCATTTTTCTTTTTGAAATAAACACAATGATCAGAGTGACATCTAGTATAACCTTGTTCAGACATAAACTTGTCAAATTTTAGATACCACTGCCTTGGAACCTGTTTTAAGCCATACAAGCTCTTCTTTAACCTGCACACCAATTTTTATTTCCCTTTGACCTCATATCCTTCTGGTTGCTCCATATAGATCTCTTCCTCCAAATCTCCATGGAGAAATGCTGTCTTTACATCTAACTGTTCAAGATGTAAATCTTCCGCTGCTACAATACTTAAAATAGTTCTGATTGAAGTCATATTAACAACAGGAGAAAATATTTCATCAAAATCAATACCTTTCTTCTGTGCAAACCCCTTCACCACAAGTCTAGCTTTGTACCTATTTTTTCCTCCATCTTCTTCCTTCAGCTTGTAAACCCATTTATTCTGCAATGTAGTTTTACCTGCAGGCAACCTGACTAAGTCCCAAGTCTAGTTATGCATTAAGGAGTCCATCTCTTCTTCCATGTCTAGCTCCCACTTCTTCCTACTTTCAACCTACATTGCTTCTTCATAACATTCAGGTTCACCAGAATCAGTCAAAAATAAATAATATAATGAAGGAGAGTATCATTCAGGTGGTCTACTTATCCTGGTAGATCTTCTAACACCACTTTTAGGTGTTTGAGGTTCCTGTTGTTGTTGTGGTGGTTGCTGTTGTTGTGGCCGTCGATTATTATTATTTTCAGGCACCTTTACCTTTTCTGTGATCTCATCAAGAACTGTGTATTCTTTGTTTTATTTTTCCTGTTTCTTTTGCTACAACTAATTCTTATACAAGACCTTTTCATTGAATATTACATCTCTGCTCCTAATGATTTTGTGATTTTCATAATCATATAAGCGATAACCAAAATCATTAACACCATATCCAATAAAGGTACATTTCTTTGATTTTTCCTCAAGCTTTGTTCTATTTTCTTTATTAATATGGACAAAGGCCTCACAACCAAAAGGCTTTAAAAGAGAGTAGTTTACCTTTTTACCTGTCCATGCTTCCTCTGGAATACCACCATCCAAGGAAATTGAAGGCCCTCTATTTATTAGATAAACAACAGTATCTACAACATCTGCCCAAAATTTTAAAGGCAATCCCGCATGTAATCTCATGCACCTTGCACGCTCCATGATTGTTTTGTTCATCCTTTCTAACACACCATTTTCTTGTGGTGTTCTTGGAACTGTCTTCTCTCTACGAATTCCATGCTCTGAACAATACCTTTCAAACTTTTTGCTGCAATATTCACCTCCATTTTCTAATCTGAGACACTTCAACTTATTTCCTGTCTCAATCTCAACCAAAGCTTTCCATTTCTTGAAAGTATCAAATACATCAGATTTATTCGGAATACAATAAATCCAGGTTTTTATAGTTGCATCATCAATAAACGTAACATAATAGCGAGAGCCACTGAGAGATGATACCTGAGTAGGTCCCCATACATATGTATGCACAAGCTCCAATTTTTCACTCTTCTTTTCTTTCCCAACTTTGAGAAATTTGACTCTCTTTTGTTTTCCATAAATGCAATTTTCACAAAAATCCAAATCAACATTCTTCAAACCTGGCAACAAATTTCTTGAGTCAAGAATCTTCATCCCCTTCTCACTCATGTGTCCGAGCCTATGATGCCATAATGCTGCATCTGCTCCTTTGGAAGTTAAAGCATTAAAAAAATTAGAAATACCATTGCATAAATACAATGTACCAACCTTTTCGCCTTTTGCTATTACCAGGGCTCCTTTGGTGACCTTCCAAGTTTTATCTGTGAAAGTTGTCACACAACCTTCACCGCCTAACTGCCCTATTGAAATCAGATTTTTCTTCAGATCTGGGACATGCCTTACCTCCTTTAGTAGCCATTGGTTTCCATTCTGTTTTTTTACAAGAAATTTACCCATTCCAACAATTTTACAGGTTTTATCATCACCCAAACGAACTTGTCCAAAATATCCTTGAACATAGTCATGAAAATATTTCTTATCAGGTGTGGCATGGAATGAAGCCCCTGAATCTACAACCCAAGAATCAATAACATTTTCGAAAGAAAGAATCAAATCATCTTGTAACACATCACCTATCACATTTGCTTCATGATTGTTTTCTTGCTGTGTGTCTCCTTCTTTTCCCTTCCGAGATCTACAGTATTTCTTTAGGTGTCCTTTCTTTCCGCATTTCTAGCACACTATCCCCGATCTGGACTTGGATATGCCTTTTCTTGATTTACTATGATATCCTGAGCTCTTTCCTCTTTCCATTCTCCTTCCCCTAGACTCTGCACTCAAAGCATTACTCGATGTCTCACCGGAGCTTTTCCGTCGCATTTCCTCGCTAAGGATAGCATCGACAACATCATCAAACTTTAAAGTACTAGATCCAGAGACAGAATTACTAATGGCCATAAATAAACCATTCTAGCTTTCTGGAAATTAGCACAAAAATAATAGAGCTCTAACTTCATCATCAAAGTTTACCCCTACAGAACTTAATTGACTGGTAATTGTATTAAAATCATTTAAATGGTCTGCAACAGATCCACCTTCCAACATCTTCATATTAAATAATCGTTTCATTAGAAATACCTTGTTTGAGGCCGAGGGTTTTTCATATAGTTTTGCCAACGTCTGCATCAAACCCTCTGTTGTTGTTTCCTTCGAAATATTGAAGGCGACTGACGCTGCAAGGCACAACTGTACTGTTTCGAGCGCCTTTCTATCGAGAATGTTCCATTCCGCGTCTATCATGGCCACCAACTTCTTTGTTTTTCCGCTCAATGGTAGGTACATATCTTTATGATACAGACAATATTCCATCTACATCTTCCACAGCGGGAAGTTTTGGCCATTAAATTTCTCGACCCTAAACTTACCATCTTCCGCCATTGCTCCCACTCGAACTAGGAACCCTTCTTTCCTGCGAGTTTATCAGCCAAATATACCTTTGGCTCTGATACTAGTTGTTAGAAAATTATATATTACAGAGCAATGCAACACATAAAATATGCGGAAAATACAAGCACACAAAACACATAAAACCAGAGAGACACAAATATACGTGGTTCACCCAGTTTGGGCTACGTCCACCCCGAACAACCAGTCCTTCCTTTCTATTATCCAGCAAAAATGAAGAGACACAACCTATAACAGATCCGCTGTAATATCCTCTGTTCTCTCTCACAGTCTCCCTCTCTGTTTCTCACTCCGAGAATACACATATAATACACAGCCGCAATACAATACCCTCATAAAAACGAGGGGTTTCCTTCTAGGGAAAAAAACCCTAAACTAAACATAACTTCTACCGCCAGATCATTTTCCTAATGAACGGCCCAGATTGACTAGAAATTACTATACTTTTACAAGGCAATTTTACATATGTTTTTAGCTTCGGGGGCGCTGCGCCCGAAACCCCCCGCCAGGGGGGGGGGGGGGGGCGCCATAAAGTCGCTGCTGCCCCCCCTGAACCCCCCACGGTAGTGATTAATTTACGGGCGGCGTTGCCGCCCCATTTAAGGTATAGGGGTCCAATGCTGTGATACAAAGTAAACAAGATAATCAGGCTCCACACCCAACATGATTTGGGATGCTTCATTGTAGGCTACAGTAAGGTCATCTGCATCTTCCTGGTCTTATAATCAAATGAAAAAGCAATTTTCTTTGGTCATTGGGTGACTGCTTCCAATATTGGTTATATGTATCAACTTTTAATGTCTCATTTCTTAGCTTGATTTCTTTATATTTTTGCATAATATCCATCTCTTTCTATGTTGGTTTACTGGATGAAGATACTTCAATGCTATGCCGTTTCTGAATAATCTAAGTTTTTGATACTGAAGGCTGATGAGTTTCTTCAGAAACTACAGGAGGTGCATTATCATTTACCACTGTATCTGTGTCAATTACTTCAATTGTTTCCACTTCCTCATTTACCTGATTTAATTTTTTTTTCTTCCTGTACATCAATTTAAATTTTGTTTCAGTGGTAGTTTCTGCAGTGTATGATCCTTCTTCTCTGAATATTTTTGAGTTCCTATCTTCTTAGGCTGGATTCTGCAAGATTTGACTAATATCACCTTGCTTATCTTCCTCTTTCAAAGTGTTTTCCAACCATTCAGATTGATTGGAATAATTATCTATGTCTGGATTTGACTCATGTACATAAGGAGTTAATTTACATTTAACTCTCAATTTGCTTATTACTCCTAAAGGATCATAGTACCATTGAAAACTTTGACTGAATTTTAACTCCTGCAAATATTTTTCTTCCCGTGGACCTGCATCTATACTATTGCAAATAAAAGGGCCAACCTGATTCTTAATTTTAAACTCTGTCTTCTTTTTGGTTGCTAAGAAATTAATTGCATCACAATTAAGGATATGCATAATATACTCAAGTGAAAATAACCTCATTGGGAGGTATTTGGGTAGCTTATATGGAAGAAGATTAGATCCATATACCCTAATTTCTGTGTGATTTTGATAGAGGTACCAATATCCCGTCCTACTGTGTTCAGATAATTGCAGGACCTTTTTAATGTTCTCACCGACTCTTGGTTGAATGTTGTTGTTCAACATATTGACAATAGGATGGATGAAAGAGTCAATGAATTATGTATATGTGAATTGTGTTGAATCCTTCCTGACTAAGGAAGTCCAAAATATTACTAACTGTGGATTACCTTCAACATCAAGTTTCTGAAGGTTGAAGGCAAATTTATCAGACTAGAAATATAGAAACATGTGGAATAGGACTGATGAATACTTGAAAACACCTTCTTCAGGAATTTTAACAAGCTGTTCATGCATTGTGTTAGAAATGTACTGAGAAAAATTGAAAATGGTAGCAGGAGGCTGACTAGGTGTAAAAATTGACAAAAAACCTAATACTGAAGCATCAACATGCTCATCTGTGAAATAACCCAGAATTAAAGACTACATGCTAATGATATGTCTGGTTCTTTCAGAAAATATTGATGTTGGATAAGGAAGATTTTTTTTGGGAGTCTCTATAGATGAAGTAATGAATCTATGAAATATCTGGAACCTCTTGGGGAAGTCCAGATTCAGGTATAACTCTGTAAGAGCCTCAATAGACAGAGGATTTTCATCTGGTCTAGGATGGATTTACAGCATTTGGTTAATTGAATCAACTGTGATAGTGAACATAATTTATTTTCCAGGGGTTATTAGGGCTCTTTGATCAGGGAAATAGCAAGATTGACAAAGTCTAATGACCTCAGGACACTGGAAATTCTGTGGGACTACATACTTTGGAAAATTAGACTCCCAAATGAAAAATTTATCAGATTGGTCAATGGATTTGTCATGGTTCCAACTGTGGAGCTCAAGAAGGTTAAATTCAGTGACATGGTCAATAATTTTAAAATCTCGGTTAGCTAAAGGAGTGTGTTCTACATCTACAATAGGAGGTTGCAGGGGATTGAGAGTTACTATTCCTTGAGAAGCCATTATTTATTTGATTTATCAATTAATTACTCTTTTGACTTAGGAAAATGAGTTTAGGCCTTTAGGAGTGTCTTTGAAAAATTAATACAGTCTGCAGAAGGATTTAGGATGAAACAAGGGTTTATCCTCTGGTATACAATGGTTTAATTGATCAAATTTTACTCTATAAAACCATAAACAGTCTTAGGACATCAGAAATTCTGTGAAAAGAGGACTAGGGTCTGCAGAAAAATGATTGGAAGTAACAAAGGCTTTATTTTGGTTTGCAGAGGCTCCTAAATGATTCAATTACTTATTACTCTCTTGCTGTAAGTACAGGCCTTGATATTTCAGGAATACCCGGAAAAAATGAAGTTTTGTTGATTACAGAAGGGGTTTTGAGGTTGTAGTAGCTTTCTGAGGCTTCACTGGTCTTTATAGTGCTTCAGATGGATTCTGCAGTGGCTGTAGCAGCGAATTTGTTGATTTCTGGTAAAAAGAGCTTGAAATAAGGTCGATAGCAATTTCTTTAGATTAGGAATAGGTTGGCAATGGATTTATATGCGCAAATTGTAACAGAAAATAATGGTAAAAGGCACAAAAGGGAAGTCTAATATGAGTTTTTTAACCAACAATATTTAATCATTAATGCGCGGGCTTAATTCAAATGGAGGTGATTTTTTTGCAACGAGCAAAAATACAACTTGTGGTTTTCGCATCGGCCGAAGGTGGTAGGTGGTAAATTTTCTGAGGATGTGATCGAATGGAATGTTGACACGTTGCAAGGAGCGGGGCTCCGAAAACAACTCATTTCGCAAGGTCGGGGTGTGGTTAAAGATTTGGCTATCGGGGATGCGATAGGAGATATGGGCCATCACATCTAATCAGTTGCGATATGACGGTTGACAAATAGTAGGGATTGATCGGGAATCTGATAGGCGTGGGGTTCAGGATAATTTATGCGATGTGATATGTATGGTTTAATATGTATGGTCGGGATTGATAATGAAACTTTATATTAAATACAATATAAAGGGATGGGAAAATATATATATGAAGGAATTATTTAAATACTGGATTAATATATATAAGGGGAGCTAATATATTAGAGTTAATCATGGGGTTAAATGAATATGTGTGGAATTTATATACTAAGTTTTGATGTTTAAACAAAATATTGGAGATGATTTAGTGCTGGAGCCCAAACCTTTTATTTAATTTTTAGACTTAGTGTTACACCAATTTTTGGTCATCTAACATATTATTATTAGATGAACCCAAGCACACCATGTAAGACCAATTTTACCCTAAGTAAAATTGGTTTCACCACATAAAATAACTTATTTTATATTTCCTGGTCATATTTAACCCAAAACAAGGAACTTAATTAAATAAATCCTTATTTATTTAATTATTCCCTAAGAATAAGTTATTTAAATCATTATTTAAATAATATTCTTAGTTAAATTTGACTAAATCATCCATAAATAATTAAATAAACCATTATTTATTTAATTATATTCCCATCACTTCCCTAAAATGATAAACAAACCATTTATTTATTTATTATTTATAAATAAAGGAATTGACCCAAGTCAAGAACCCTTTTCCCTCCAACAAATATAATAAAATATTCCTAAAGGGTGCTTCTAGAATTCGATTAATAATATTTTATTCATGCACCGATTTCTAGACCGCCCCAATATTTTGTTATAAATAGGGTGATTTTCCCCATTCATTAGTCACCTTCATTGCATTAGATCACTTTGGATCTACTCTTGGTCACCATTTTTCCATTTTTGTTTTATGAACTCCCATTGAGTTCCATGTTTGTTTTTCTACACCAATAAGAGAGAGAAATTCCAGATCTGAAACACTGAGGACTTCCAAGAACCCATCCCACTGAGGAGAACTGGAAAACACCTTTCTTGTTTTCCTCTCAGGTGCCCCATTCTTTAATATAATACAAATCATTCTTTTAAACATTTTTTTCTTGCCTTGTCTATTGGATGCATGGAGCCATACTATATTTTATCTACTTAATGTCTTTTTGTGCTTAGATCTGAATTTATGCAGCAGACGTAAAGATATTTTGCGGCCATAATCGATGTTAGGGCTATTTGTTATGCGTAGCTAAAGGGATCTTTTACGACGAAAGATTCATACTAACACTTAGGATAAGGGGTTTTTTTGAGATTTTTATATAAAAAGGGAGGTTAATAAAAATGATTTTCTTTTTTCCAAAGGAAAATGTGTTTTAAACTAGGGAAAGGGTATTTATGTTGAGAAAATGAGTGAAGTAAGGGGAAAAATATAAATATGAAGGGGAAATGATATTTTTACAAGGGAAATGATTTTGAAAGGAAGTTAGTAATATGAAATAACCAATTTTCTGTTATCCATGCCTTGTGAAACCTGCTTTTACCTACCCATAATCTACTCTAAAATTTTTTTCTTCATTTCTTTGGGTGCATTTGAGCTTGTAGACCCTTATTCACTTTTATTTTAACAACAAACTATCTAATTCTAACCTTATTACTTCCAAGGGATCAGATTAAATTGTTGAGCTCCTTATTATTCTCTACCTAACTACTGATCTGCCAAGATTAAATAGTTTGGCTAGATCTTTATTATTTATCTATCAACATTGAAATTTAAAACATGAAAGGTCAAGGTTAAGCAGTTTGACCTTCATGGATTGTGGCATTTTTGACAAGTTGCACACAATATTATTTTGCAAAGTAAAGTAAAAAGTAGTGGCATTTAAATTTGCATCACTTTCATGATCTATTTTTGTCTCTTTTTTTTGTCAGGGTTCATTTTTTATATTCTTTTTTATCTTTTTTTCTTTCAGTCCTTTGATTTTTCTTTTAGGAATTTTACCCTCTTTACATTTTTTATTTTTAATATGGGAATTTTTTTTTGCAGAAACCAAAGTATGTACATATTACAAGACTAATCAAAGTCAATTCAAAATTATGAATCCTATTATTATAGGACCCTAACAGTGGCTCCACATGATGGGATGGCATTTACTGGTGAAATGTCAAGAACTTTAAGATCAATAGCCTTGAATTTTGACTATGATTTTCCTTGGAAGTGTTTTATGAGCTCTGGATTATTCATACTTATGATATTTTGTCTTTCAAAGCTTAGGCCCTTCTCTCTGGGCTTCAACTTTGCAAGAAAAACATCCAATCAAATCTAAACTCTGTAGTGTTATGTACAATGAGAAAAGTAAACAAAGTGAACTAATGTTATTCTGGGGAATAGTAATGCTTTAGCATCCTACCATTGATAGGTCCACCTGGCAGATTTGATCCATCCAACTCCTTCAAAAATAATGCATTGTTACCTCTGTAACCATAAATGACATAGGGACCTTTCCATAGGAAATCAAATTTACCATGTTTACCTTTTTCCTCTCTTCTTGAATCCCGCTTAAGAACTTTGTCACCTATGTAAAAATCATCTTCCTTTGTCTTTTTGTCAAATTTCTTTTTAATCTTATCTTGGACAACTTGTGACTTGACATAGAATTTTTCCCTAGTTTGCTGCAAGTGTATGGCTTGATTTATCATTCTATGGATATCATTGGTTTCTACCTGTAGTTCTTGGATCATCTTCATCATTGGTACTACTAAAGAGGATGGAAAAAAAAAATCCATCCCATTTACAAGATGATAAGGGGATGTACCAATAAACTTATTTTTGGTGAGTTTGTCTACCCATAAGGTATTAACTAACCTTTTGTTCCAGGTCTTTTTATTTTCTTCTAATAGTTTCTTGATGATATTAACAAGGATTTTATTGGAGGATTCAGCAAGTCCATTACCTTGAGGGTAATATACAGTGGAATGGCTAAGGATAATGTGGTATTTGTTATAGAAGTCAATCATTTTCTTAGACTTGAAAGCAACTGCATTATCAGTAATGAGCATTTGGGGGCATCCAAATATAGACAATATAATGTTTTCTAGGAATGAGATTATGACAAAATGAGTGGCTTGCCTAGAAGGAATGGCTTCTATCCACTTTTTAAAGTAGTCCGTGGTTGTCAAAATCCATTTGTGTTGGGATGAGGAGGGTGGGTGAATTTCACCAATGAATTATAAACCCCATTGCTGAAATGGAATTTCTGTGGAGATGGGTTTAAGGGGTAAAGGTAGTAGTTTTTTCTTCCCTTCAAAGATCTGGCATTTGTGATAGGAGGTCACATATTT
The DNA here is from genome assembly GCA_034641835.2 of Pinus albicaulis. Taxonomy (NCBI): domain Eukaryota; kingdom Viridiplantae; phylum Streptophyta; class Pinopsida; order Pinales; family Pinaceae; genus Pinus; species Pinus albicaulis. Next base: position 1,741,300,789 of record CM076578.1, on the reverse strand, counting down.
TCTTACATCTGCAAAGAGAGTGGGCCAGTAAAAACTAGCCCTCAAGATTTTATCTGCAGTTGATTTCCAGTAAAGGTGTCCTACACAGTCACCTGCATGAAACTCTTCCATAAATTTATTAGCTTCATCTTTAAGTAAACAATTCAATAAAATTCCACCATGATCTTTCCAAAATAGAGCATTATCTATGATAACAAATTTCATTGCCTTTAACTTTAAAAATCTAGCTTTATTTATTGACAATCGAGGAGGAGCTTGTAATTTTAGTAATACAAATATGATATTTGCATACCATGGTGAATCTGAAAAGGCTACACTGATCTATGGAGTCGCCATCTCTTCCTGATCATCTAATTGGGTAATAAAATTTATATCTAAGGCCTGATAGTTTGATTCAACCATGAGTTTTGCTAAACCTTGGCCTTTAATGAGTTTGGTGGGCTTAATTTCCATGTCATATTCCAAAATGGTGGCAATCCACTTGCCTCTCTTGCCATCAAGCCCATTCTGAGTCAGAATGTCCTTCACTACTGAATTTGGAACATATGCTATGATATGTGAATACAAGATGTACACTCTAAAGTCTTTGATGGCCTTCACTAAAGCTAGAGCTTGTTTTTCCATTATGTTATACTTTATTTTGGTATCTCTTAGTGATTTGCTGAGAAAAGAAATGGGTTGTTCATAGCCTTGATCATTCTTCTACAGTAAAACTGCAGCAATGGTATGTTCTGAAGCAAAAGAAAAAATAATGAAATCTTTTTTAAAATCAAGACTTATTAGGACTAGTGTTCTTGTAAGGGCTTGTATGATTGTTTCAAAGGATTTTTTAGCCTCTACTGTCCATTTAAGTGCCGAGTATTTCTTCAACATGTTATTGAATTCTCTAATTAATTATGCTAAATTTGAAATGAATCTTCTGAGAAAATTGATTTTACCTAAGAAATATTGCAATTCCTTAATATTCCTAGGATGAATTATGTTCAAAATGGCCTCTATTCTAGCTGGGTATATCCTAATTCCCTCTTTTGATATTATATGTCCTAATATTTTACCTTCTTCAAGTCCAAAGGTAGTCTTTTTGGGATTCAAAGAAATACCAAATTTCCTACATTTAACAAATACTTGTATGAGATGATCTAGATGTTCATTGTTAGTTTTTGAAAATACAATTATATCATCTAGATAAATTACAAGAAAATCATGAATTTATTTGGAAAAATCTATATCCATAGCTCTATGGAAAGTGGCTCTTGCATTCATTAATCCAAAAGGAATTTTCAAATACATGAAATTACCCCAAGGAGTAGTAAATGTTATCTTTGGTTGGTCTTCTAGCTAAACTAAGATCTAATTATACCTAGAGAATCCATCAAGTATTGAAATCCTGGATGAACCAACCACCCTCTGTGAAATATTATCTATCTTTGGGAGAGGGTAATTATCTTTTGGGGACACTTTGTTTAAATTCCGAAAATCAACACAAAGTCTGATTTCCCCTGTTTTCTTCCTAGTGGGAACTAATTTTGAAACCCAATCAAAATATTTGATAGGTGAAATGATCTGTGCTTCATACATTCTATTTACCTCTTTTTCAATTAAAGACTTAAAACTGGATTGATTCTTCTAAGCTTCTGTTTAAAAGGTTTTTGATCTTCTTTTATAGGTATTTTGTGTTGTATAATGCTAGTGTCATAAGATTTTAAGTCTTCATAACTCCATGCAAATACATCCTGAAATTCCTTAGACAGAGCTATGTATTTCAATTTTTCTTCTTGAGGTAATGCTTTGGAAAGTTTGATAAGCTTATGTTTTTTTTCTATTCCTATATTGCATTCTTCTATGTCTGATCTTAATGGTTCCATATTTGGTTTTCTTGCAACATCATTTGAATCAAAAAGATCTTCTAATGGGGCTAATCCCTTAAGTAAAAAGTTATTCTTAAGGTTTAAAATGTCAGAATCATCATCTGCTAATTCTTCGATTTCTACCTTTTCTAGTTTATCTATTTCTACTTGAGTAAATTTAGTGGGTTCAGTGAAATCTAGATTATTTACATCTATCTCAGTATTTATTTTATCATCTACTGTACAATCTGTATCTATACTACAATTATGGAATTCTTCCTCAGTATTCATAAAGTGATAGATTTGAGTATCCTGTGTGAAAATTTGTCAATATTTTAAGTTGTCTAGTATAGTGGGCCTATGTATTACCTCTGATGTATATTGGTGATTTGGTTAAAAAGGAAAATTGCAGGTACTAGCAAAAGTTGCTAAACTGTGTGCCTGTATGTTCTATTTTCTAGGAATTACAACAAAGTCACATTCAAGCAATTCTTTAATCAGATCTAAAATTGTTTCTCTGTATTGGATTAATCTAGGATTATATACAAAATATTCTCCTCTAATTTGTTTTACAATTAAATCAGGGTCTCCCATGATAGAAACTCTTTTTCCTCCTAAATTTCTAACAATATGTAGTAGTAAAATCAAAGCTTCGTACTCTACCATGTTGTTTGTACATATGAAGTTTAATCTAAAGGCATGAACTTCTAAATGATTGTTTTCCATGTTATGAATCCAAACTCCTGCTACTGCTCCTAATTTGTTCACTGAGCCATCAAAATCTAGGTGCCACGTTGATTCATGAAATATGTTGTCACTGTCCGGTTCTTTATGTTTCTGTTTTAAGGCTTTGTTTTTATTTATGCCAGTTTCAGAATTACATAAAATGAAAGAGTCCATATCAGTATGTATATAATAAATGGGATAGTTTCGAGGTATTTATACACTACTGAACATGTACTTCATTAGAGACTCTCTGTAAAGTTTCTTGGGTTGACCAAATACTGAAATAGTGGCATAAGACATGTCTAATGGTAGAGATCCATGCATTTTTTCTCGCCATGAGCAAGATAACATCATTCCATACTTAGGAGGGATGTCAGCTACTACAATATCCATGAATATACTTTTTCTAGGGTATTGGACTAAAGTGACACATAAATCTTTGATTTTAAGGTCTAGTGATGTCTAAATTCAAATTTTCCATAATGGCTTTTGGCATTAAATTATGCGAGGCTCCTGAATCTAGCATAACATTATGTAAAATTTGATCATGAACAATCAAGCTAATGTAGAAATGAGGAACTCCTCCTTGGTGTTTTCCATTTACCTCAGGACCAAATATTAGTTCTAGTTGGTCATCACTTAAATTAACAGAGTATTCTCCTTCATTCATGTTTAATGTGTTAGTGATCTGTGATTTGTATAAATCATGTTTTACCAATTCTGTTAAAGGAAATTGTATTTTCAGTTTGGATGTTTAATGGTGCTTGTATTTTTCATAATTGAATGAATTCTTCTTTACTAACTGCAGTTTGAGTGTGTTTCTCTTATTTTTCTACAGTTGGTTTTTCATTTTATATTTGTGTTTCCACTATTTTACCGTTTTTATCTTCTTTTCAGGGATAGTTTGAGTTGTAGTGGAAGTTTTGGCAGGTTTTGAAATTTCAACAACTGTTTTGGCAATAGCTATTTTAGGATCATCTGGTTGGTGATCAAAAGCAGATGTTTTTTGATCAGAAATTGTTATTTTAGCAAAAGTTTTTGTCTTAGCAGCAACAGATTTTTGATGATCAGCTGGTGTTTAAACAACACTATTTGTAATGTCTACAATTTTAGGACTGGGTGCAATTCTTGGACTAGAAATTTTCTCATTAGGATTTGAATTTTTCTGATTTGAACTAGAGTTTTGTTGGGTTTCCCTAGGGAGAGTTTTGTAGTACTTTGGTTGTAAGAGCTTCTACTGTTTTCGTAGGCTGATTTTGGGCAGATTTCTTAGTAGGGGCTTCTACATTTTTCTTACTCCTAAGGTTATATTGCTTGTGAATTTCATTAATGAATAATTCATAACCTTGCTTATGATCAAACGACTCTGCAGATTCTAACTATAACTGTTGTAATTCATATAATTCCTGTTCTTATTGTGTCAGAAAATTAGTATTATCATCATTGATTTCCATTAGATTAATCTTCAGCATAGTTCTCTTGGAAAGAAGATCTTATTATTTGATTAGGTGCCGATTCTCTAGATTTACCAGTGTTGGTGTTTTTTTATAAATATGGGATTTCTTAGTTGAGGGCCTTGTTGTTGATTATCCCACTGTGGTTTCCTTTCCATACTTTCTAGTCTATCCATAATTTTCTCCATGGATTTTTCTAAACCATCTATTTTTCTATTTAATGTAGATGTTTCCTCATTTATTGTTACCCTCCTTTCATTTCTCATTCTCGCTCTCTTGGCTAACAAATTGGCTTCTACACTAACTGTTATGTTTTTCATTTGTTCTAGTGTCTTTGGGTTCCTTTCCCCTGGTTGGTATGACATATCCATATCAAAACCATCAAGAAATTTGAGTAAAGCCAGATCTGGTGGTGGTTTAATGTTTACTGGAATAACATTATAGATACTGTTGAATTTAGTACAATAATCCTGAACTGACTCATTAGGTCCTCTTTTTATGTGTTCATATTCAGACAAAATTTGTAAAGGATTCTTATTTTTCTCCCATCTACTGATAAAAAATCTATGGAAGGCTTCTAAATCAACAATATGATTGGCAGGTAAAGCTTTAAACCATTTTTTTACTTCTCCAGCTAAATTTTGGGCAAACAGTCTCATTTGGACATCATATTCATCAATTTCATGCAATTCAAGTAATTAGTCATTTTGTTAACATGTTGATGTGCAGTGTATTGACTAGTTCCATCAAATTGAGGGATTTTTCTTTGATAATCTTAGGGCATGTTATGTAATTGCCCTGGTAGGACCAAAGGAGAATATTTGGCAGCCATAGCTAAGATCTTGGATGGACTAGGAGGTAAATGGGTGGTGCTTGGTGATGAGGTTGAGGTACTTGCAGATGAGGTTGGTACACTAGAAGATGTACTTGGAAATATGGTTAAAGTGCTTGAAAATGCAACATCAGTGCTAGAAGATGAACTTGCAGTATTTGGGGATGGAAATAAAACTCTAGGTTGAAAAGGAAGTTTAGGGATGAATGATTCTGTGAAACGAGGTGTAGTGGAAATAATAGATGAGGTGGTACTAAATAAATTTGAATTTACAGACTCTAAATGACCGGTAGAAGGCTTAGGGGTATAAGAAGATAAAGCAATCAATTCAACTGAATGTTGAAAGTAAGTTTCATCAATTTCCTTAATCAAAGTTGCAATTAAAGCATCAAGTTTATCATAAATTTCTAAGGTTTTTTCATTTGAATCAAGTGAAACAGTTTCCTTCTTAGTTTCAATAAATGAAATGAAATCAAGATCAGTTACACTATCATATATGGCACTTTCTGATTTAGTTCTAAACAAAGATTGCTCAAAAGCTAAATCAAATTCAATATTTTGTAAACTTGATAATTTATTGGGAAGAGAATTTTCCTTGATCAATAGATTTTTGTCGTCTTAATTTTCTACTTTTTTGTTTTTATTTAAAATTATGTCAGGATTATCTACTATTATAGCAGGTTTTGGATCAGGATTAGACATGGTATAGTAAATTCTTCTGGAAGCTAGAATTTAAGTTTTTAATGAAAACTTTACTCACAACCCTTTAAAAAATTCTTAAGGTGAAAACATAAGTAAAAGTAATTAATTTAAGATTTATTTTAAACACCAAGGACTGGTTAGTTCCCTAGTATGGTCGCCAGTATATTATCACTCCAATAACTCTCAAGGGTTGTGTATATTTTTGTTTAAAGAATATTAGAGGTAACCACAAACCTACTTTTAAGCCTTAGGATCTAGCCTTCCTAATGCTCAGAGAGGGATCTCTCTATATGATTTATCTTTGTTGATTTTAGTTGATTTTAGGCTAGTTATGTAGGATAACTTGGGAATTTGATTTTGGATTTGGTTTAGTGGTGGAATCACTAGTTCATATGGATAGATATAGGTCTGAATTCCATTGGGAAATTAGAGTCAAAGTGTCAAGAAGTCAGATTAGAATCAAGGTTCTAAAGGGAAGTGTTCATAGGGCAAGATAGCTGAGTTACTTCAGATACTTAGGCTGATGGTGAAAATGGTTTCAATCGGGATGACAGAGAAATTAAGGGTTCTCAGATCCGGATAATGAGTGAAAAGATAGAGGTCAATCAAAACTAGGGAGAAATTAAGAATTCCCTAATCTGGATATCAGTAAAAAACATGAAAATTACATAACAGTTCAAGGCAGAGTACTTTTAGACATATTTTGAAATAAAATTTAGATAAAAACAAAGAACATTTTAGAATACTTCACTAAAGTGGCCCAACACATGAATCCTGTAATATAATCTCTTTATTTCTTAATCTAGTCCGCTGACTTGAAAATGGTACAAAGAACCCTTAGGTTTCAACTCAATACAACTATAGAAATGTTTACAATTCATCCACACTCAATACTTCAAAATGTGAAATATTTATATAAAAAATCTTACAAAATATCCTAAAACAAACTTAGGAATTATTCAAGGAAAAATAAATATCTTCATGCAAGAAGATAGAGAACTATCTAACTAATGCAAGCTGTCCCTGCTTTTATTGAATTTTCTATCTTTGATTTGTTGTTGATTTGTCTCTTTGTTGTTTGCTCAATGAAGGCTGTAGTTGAGTGTCCTTTACGTTGGCTGGCTTTAACTTTCAACTCTGTTTTGACTTTAGCTATTTGACTTTCACCTGATACACTTTAAACTCTGATACTCTTTGACTATAATTGCTTTGTTACTATTGTTATGTAATTGTAAAATTGCCTGCTCTGTTTTATCTTTGACTGATATATTTTTCATTTGACTGCCTGTTTACTGTTTGACCTTCATAGTAAATCAATCAATTTCTCCCAATTATCTGCATCTAGTAACTTAGTTTTCACCATCCTTATGAATATCTCATCTGCCTCTATATATTTTGAAAATGTAGGCTTGTTAATGAACATGTGTTTTACCTCATGTTGCAAGTAAAAAATATTTTCAAAACTCTTGTAGAGAACTTTCTTGGTTGGAATTCCTTGTGAAGAAGGAAGGTTGGCTTGATCCTTGGCTATTTCTCTCATTTTCTTATCATATTCCTCTCGTTTCATCAATTTTTCATGAATAACTAGAGGATTTGGCAAGCCTTTCTGCCTCAAAATATCAAACTTCATCATGAACTTGGTTATGGATATCTCCATGTTTTGGCATTTTTCTTCAAGTTGAATCATTAAATTTCTTTTTGAAATCACCTTCCTGACTTCAAGAATATTATATGTCCTGTCACTAATTCCAATCTCCTCTAATTCTTGCTTATTCTTGGAATTAATAAATTTGATGATTTCATTAGCCTCTTCTGGCTTCTTACCAAGTTCTTATTTTATTTTATGGATGGCTTCACCTGCTACTTTGATGAGATATTTTTGTTCATAAATAACCTGGATTGATGGCCAAATATTGTTGATAGATTCAATGATATTGGCCCATTGTTGCTGCTTGACTTGTGTTGTTGGTTCTTTTAGAGTTAAATATTTCTCTAATTTATTCAATTTCTCTGTCAACCAGTTTTATTTCTGTTCTTCATTCTTGTGCATGATCTGAGAAAGTTTCTTCTCATCCTCTAGACTTTCCAGCTATTCTTTAAGTTAGTTGATTTCATTTGTCTGAATGGACATTTCCTGCATTTCTTTAACTAACTTGCTTCATCATTTGGCTGTGTTGTTGATGTAGATGACTTTGTTGTTGAAGTAGTTATTGAGGTGACCAGAAGTGATGTAGCCATTGGAACTGAAGGGGCCAATGATTATGCTAATATGGAAGGAACAATAGTGGTGACTACAAGAATAACAGTGACATGAACTTCTTCTGTTTTGGCCCTTTTCTCTTGTATTAATTTTTCCATCTCATTTTCCATTTCTTTTATTTGGGAAGTTAATTGAATAATGAGATTCATAATCTCATATTTTTGGTTTGATCCTGTAACACTTCCTATTCCTAAGGATGTTCATTAGGAGGCAGTTTTAGTTGCTTCTTTATTTCATCAATGTCTGCATTTTTCTTCTTTATCAATTCATCTGCAACTTTGACATTTGTTGGATCATATCCTACTTCAATAATAAAATATTCTAGTGATTTGATTATGTTATCCTTAGCCTGTGAGGATGCCTTTTCTAATTTGAGCTAATCTATGATGTTCTCTCATGGATTTATTTGTCATTGTAGAATACATCATTTCACTAGCTTGTTTGTGAAATTCTATTTGGTCAATTGGATGCAGATCTGATACGTGAACTTCATATGATGTCTTTTTATAATCAGTCGATGATTTGGGATGCTTCACTGTAGGCTTTAGGAAGGTCATCTGCATCTTCCTGGTCTTATAATCAAATGCAGAAAGCAATCTGCTTTCACCGGGTGTCTGCTTCCAATATTGGTTATATGTATCAGCTTTTAATGTCTCATTTCTTAGCTTGATTTCTTTATATTTTTGCCTAATATCCATCTATTTCTCTGATGGTTTATTGGATGAAGATACTTCAATGCTGTGATGTTTCTGAATAATTTGAGTTTTAGATACTGAAGGCTGATGAGTTTCTTTAGAAACTGCAGGAGGTGCATTATCCTTTACCACTGTATCTGTGTCAGTTACTTCAGTTGTTTCCAATTCCTCATTTACCTGATTTAATTTTGGCTTCTTCCTGTACATCAATTTAAATTTTGTTCAGTGGTAGTTTATACAGTGTAGTATCCTTCTTCTTTGACTCTTTTTGAGTTCCTATCTTCTTGGGTTGGAGTCTGCAATATTTTTCTAGTATCACCTTGCTTATCTGCCTCTTTCAAAGTGTTCTCCAACCATTCAGACTGACTGGAGTACTTCTCTATGTCTAGCTTGGACTCATGTACATAAGGAGTTAATTTACATTTAACTGTCAATTTTCTTATTACTCCTAAAGGATCATAGTACCATTGAAAATTTTAATTGAATTTGAACTCCTGCAAATATTTTTCTGCCTATGGACCTGCATCTCTAATTTTGCAAATAAAAGGGCCAACCTGATTCTTAATTTTAAACTGTCTTCTTTTTGGCTGCCAAGAAATTAATTGCATCAGAATTAAGGATTTGCCTAATATACTCAAGTGAAAATAACCTCACTGGGAGGTATTTGGGTAGCTTATATGGAAGAATATTAGATCCATATACCCTAATTTCTGTGTGATTCTGATAGAGGTACCAATATCCTATCCTACTATGTTCAGATAACTATAGGAAATTTTTAATTTCCTCACTGAATCTTGGTTGAATGCTACTGTTCATCATATTGACAATAGTACAGATGAAAGAGTCAATGAATTCTATATATGTGAATTGTGTTGAATCCTTCCCGAGTAAGGAAGTCCAAAATATTACTGATTGTGGATTACCTTCAACATCAAGTTTCTGAAGGTTGAAGGCAAATTTATCAAACTGGAAATATAGAAACATGTGGAACAAAACTGATGAATACTTGAAAACACCTTCTTCAGGAATTTTAACAAGTTGTTCATGCGTTATGTCAACAATGTACTGAGAAAAATTAAAAATGGTAGCAGGAGGTTGACTAGGTGTAAAATTGACAAAAAACCTAAGACTGAAGCATCAACATGCTCATCTGTGAAATAACCCAAAATAAAAGACAACATGCTAATGATATGTCTGTTTCTTTCAGAAAATATTGCTATTGGATAAGGAGGATTTGTTTTGGGAATCTCTATAGATGAAGGAATGAATGTATGAAATATCTGGAACCTCTTAGGGAAGTCCAAATTCAGGTATAACTATGTAAGATCCTCAATAGACAAAGGAGTTTCATCTGGTCTAGGATGGATTTGCAGCATTTGGTTAATTGACTTAGTTGTGATAGTGAACATAATTTATTTTCCAGGGGTTATTAGGGATATTTGATCAGGAAAATAGCAATATTGACAAAGTGTAATGACCTCAGGACACTGGAAAGTCTGTGGGACTACATACTTTGGAAAATTAGACTCCCAAATGAAAAATTCATTAGCTTGGTTAATGGATTTGTCATGGCTCCAATAGTGGAGCTCAAGAAGGTTAAATTCAGTGATAGGGTCACTAATTTTAAAATCTTGGTCAGGTAAAGGAGTGTGTTCTACATCTACAACAGGATGTTGTGGGGGATTGACGGTTACTATTCCTTGAGAAGCCATTATTTGTTTGATTTATCAATTAATTACTCTTTTGACTTAGGAAAACAAGTTAAGGCCTTTAGGAGCGTCTCTGAAAAATCAATAAAGTTTGCAGAAGGATTTAGGATGAAATAGGGGTTTATCCTTTGGTCTACAATGGTTAAATTGATCAAATTGTACTCTTTATAACCATAAATAGTTTTAGGACCTCAAAAATTCTGTGAAAAGAGGACTAGGGTCTGCAGAAAAATGATTTGAAGGTAACAATGGACTTATTTTAGTTTGCAAAGGCTCCTAAATGTTTCAATTACTTATTACTCTCTTGTTGTAAGTACAGGCCTTGGTATTTCAATAATACCTGGAAAAAATGAAGTTTTGCTGATTGCAGAAGGGGTTTTGAGGTTGTGGAAGCTTTCTAAGGCTTCACTAGTCTTATAGTGCTTCAGATGGATTCTGCAGCGGCTGTAGCAACGGATTTGTTGATTTCTTCTAAAAGATCATGAAATAAGGTCGGTAGCAATTTATTTAGATTAGGAATAGGTCGGAAATGGCCTTATATGCATAAATTGTAACAGAAAATAATGGTAAAAGACACAAAAGGGAAGTCTAATTCAATTTTTTAAACCAATAGTAGTTAATCATTAATGCGTGGGGTTAATTCAAATGGAGGTGGTTTTTTGCAACGAGGAAGAATACAACTTGTGGTTTTCGCATCGGTCGAAGGTGGTAAGCGATAAATTTTTTGAGGATGTGATCGAATGGAATGTTGACATGTTGCAAGGAGCGGGGCTTCGAAAAAAACTAATTTCGTAAGGGTGGGGTGTGGTTAAAGATTTGGATATCGGGGATGAAATAGGATATGTGGGCCATCGGATCTGATCAGTTGCGATCTGATGGTTGAAAAATAGAAGGGATTGATTGGGAATTTGATAGGCGTGTGTAGGTTTTAACCCTGAACAGAAATTATCTACTCACGAATCTTATAACAGAAGATAAACAATAGCGAGAGCATAAAACATAAAACAGATAAACATAGAGATTTTCCCTTGGATCCCAAATCGGGACGACCAGCTTGATTTTTCATTATATTCCTTTTAGTGTTACAACACATATATATACATGCCAAAGCATACATAAACCCCAATCCATAAACCCTGGATTAGAACATAACCGTAGTTCCCTTGACCGGATCTACAAAAATACCATGGGCTGAAAACCATCGTGCCCCAATACCATGTGCAAAACCATGGACGCGGACTACCCACCAGAAATTAAGGACCAAAAATTTAGTCGTGGAAAGAATATAACACATACCCAACAGCGTGGGGCCTGGGATAATTTATGCGATGTGATATGTATGGTTTAACATGTATGGTCGGGATTGATAATGAAAATTTATATTAAATACAATATAAAGGGATGGGAAAATATATATACGCGGGAATTATTTAAATATGGGATTAATATATATAAGGGGAGCTAATATATTAAAGTTAATAATGGGATTAAATGAATATGTGTGGAATTTATATACTAACTTTTGATGTTTAAACAAAATGTCGAAGATTATTTAGCGTTGGAGCCCAAAAATTTTATTTAATTTATGGACTTAGGATAAGGGGGTTTTTTGGGATTTTTAAATGAAAAGGGAAGTTAATAAAAAGGATTTTCATTTTTCCAAAGGAAAACGTGTTTTAAACTAGGGAAAGGGTATTTATGTAGGGAAAATGAGTGAAGTAAGGGGAAAAAAATAAATATGAAGGGGAAAGTGTATTTTTACAAGGGGAATGATTTTTAAAGGAAGTTAGTAATATGAAATAACCAATTGTCTACTACCCATGCCTTGTAAAAACTTGTAATATTCCTAATTAGTCATGAGCTAATTGGAATATTCAATTTTGTTTTATTACTTTGTTTAAAGAATAAAAGAGCAAAGGAGGTCTATAATACTCCTTAATAACGAATAAATCAGTGCCAAATGTGAAAAGGATAAATCTTGGATGTTAAATCAAGCACCCTTAGGTGTGAAAGGGGCTGGAACATTTTGACTAGGTCAACCTTGACCAAATCTACAATGCTGTCATGGAGGAGTGGCCATCAATGAGGCATAGTGCAGTTTTAGATGGAGATGCCCTGTGTGAAAGAAGTGATCTCATTGGAAGTGGTTTAGGGTTTGCAAGCTCTTGTCTTATAAAAGGAAGGGGATGGAAGTATTAGAAGGTCGTTGATGTTTATCATATTTTCTGAATATATGGTTTGTTTAGACATATATCTTTCTCTTGCTGTTTAGCTGAGATTGAATGCTGTTTAGCATTGGGTGTTCCTCATCGGGAATCCCACCTCTTCCCATTGAGTAGCTCTTGGGAGAGTTTGTATTGCATTGTCGACTATCTGGCTTAGGTACAAGCTTCTTCTTTCAACTACAACACAGATCCTATTAAGGGTTTGGTTTTTTTTGCAAGCTGTAGCAAGTGGAGACTAGATCATTCAGATCTAGGCCATTTCGGTGCTCATTTTCAGTGGAGGAGGTTTCTACTTCATTGGGAGGACACTATTGAAGGCATTGAGCATCATTTTCAGATCTTGGCATGAGGCCAACCATGTTTTGATCCCCACAGTGCAGTATAGATCCAGATCTATATTATTCCTGTAGGTGCAGTTGCAGGGTGGTTCAACACACCATTTGGAGAGTGATTTTCTAGGTGTTGGGGATTTGCCCTTCACTTCAGAGATCTATTGGTGGAGGCTATTCTATTGTCTATATCAGTTCAGCCACACTTTCCAGATCCAAATATTTCAGTAGATCTGCAGTCTTAGATCTCAGATCTACATCTTATACTTCGTGTTTTGCTGAAAACCCCAAGGGGGTTCTTTAGAGGAGCTTTTATAGTGCATGGATCTGATTTAGATCTAAATTTTTATGCACTTATTTTCTCTAGATCTGATGTGTAATCTACAGTTGTTGTAGAGCCAATAAAATAATCCTATAAGGATTTTCCAGTCCTCATATATGGTTGCAACACCTCATTTTGAGGGATTTCTTTCATTGGAGGCTTTCTTTTCTTGTTATGCATCTTATGGGCCATTTCTTAAACATGTTTTTCTGTTGTAATAACAAATAAAAGGCCTCCATATTGGCCTCTTGATATATCTAAGATGATCTACGTTATTTTCCTATCATTCTACATTATATTTCCGCATTCCCCATTTGGGAATATTACAAAACTGCTTTTACCTACCCATCATCTACCCTAACATTTTTTCTTCATTTATTTGGGTGAATTTGAGCTTGCAGACCCTTATTCATTTTTATTTTAACAAAAAACTATCTAATTCTAACCTTATTACTTCCAATGGCTCAGATTAAATTGTTGAGCTCCTTATTATTCTCTACCTAACTACTGATATGCCAAGATTAAACAATTTGGCTAGATATTTATTATTTATCTATCAACATTGAAATTTAAAAACATGAAAGGTCAAGGTTAAGAAGTTTGACCTTCATGGATTGTGGCATTTTTGACAAGCTGCACACAATCTTATTTTTCAAAGTAAAGTAAAAATTAGTGGCATTTAAATTTGCATCACTTTCATGATCTATTTTTATCTCTTTTTTTTGTTGGGGTTCATATTTTATATTATTTTATATTTTTTTTTCTTTCAATCCTTTGATTTTTATTTTAGGACTTTTACCCTCTTTACATTTTTTATTTTTAATATGGGAAAAAATTTTTGGAGAAAGAAATGTATGTACATATTACAAGACTAATCAAAGTCAATTCAAAATTATGAATCCTATTATTATAGGACCCTAACAGCTTCCTTATGTAGATTCAATAGGCCTTTGATGAAAGGATATAACCAAAAAATATGAATCTGATACTTGTAAAGTCTAAATTATTTCACTTGTATTTTGGAACTTGGATCTATGTAGGACACCCAAATATTTAGAGATGGTCTACACATGGCTTCTTCCTTGTGAATGATTCTTTCAGTGTCATATTATCAAGGATTCTATGAGGAATTATATTTTGTATATATACACTGCTGTCATGGCTGCTTCTCACCATATGAATTTTGGTGGATCTTGATCACATATCATAGTCCTTATGCATTCTTCAATGGTTCTATTCTTCATTTATGCTACTCCATTCTGCTTGGGGTTTTAGGAAAGAATGAGCTCCCTCTTAATACCCGTTTCTTTACAATATGAAAATAGTTCTTTTGAAGTATATTCCCCTCCATTCTTGGATCTCAAAGTATTTATCTTTCTTTCAATTAATGTCTCAACATCAGATCTAAATTCCTTGAAATTTTCAAATACTTCTTCCTTTGTCTCGAGAAGATAGATCCATGTATTTCTAGAGTGATCATCAATGAATTTCATGTAGTAAATCTATCCTCCAAGAGATTTAATAGAAATTGGCCAACACACATCATAATGAATGAGGTCTAATATCTCCTTAGACCTTTTATCACTGCTTGTAAAAGGTTTCCTAGTATTCTTTCCCAAAGCACATCCCCTGCATACTCCATGATCTTCCTTGATGTTGGGAATTCCCTTTACCATTTGAATAAGACAGGGTATTATATTGTAATAAATATGCCCATATCTTCTATGCCAAAGTTCAATATGATTGATCTCCATGTGAACTAGGGCTTAAGGATATGGTGTTATAACTCAGATATAGTCTTCCTTCACAAAATCCAATAAATTTTTCCTTTTCAATACTTGATTTCTTTCCCCAAACCAAAAATTTTGCATCTACAAAATAAACCCTTGTTGGGCCATGAAAATGGTACGTTTTACCCTCATAATTTTCTTGATTTATTATTAAATTTTATGTGTTTACCTTCACTTTGGAAATGAATCTAGAAGAATTAATTGTAAAAAAAGGGTAAAACTAATTATCAACAAACTATGTTATTATGGGCTTAAAAGCTAACTTTCATTATTTTTATGTGCAGGAAATTTGAACCAATTAACCGTTGTTCAAACGACTGAAAAACAATGGCCAAGAAAGGGAAAATATCATGTTTTGTTCATACAAACCAACGAAGAATGAGGAGGATTTCGCCAATTCTATAAGGCAAACTATTGGAAAACTGCGAAATTCTCAGGATCTCCTGATCTTGAGGATTCTCTATTGTGTGTTCTATTTTTCCATAGGATATAAAAGACTAATAGGTGAAATAGAACGAGAGGATTTTGACTTGTATGTTGTAATTGTGTATTAATTACATTGATTCAAAACAAAATATTTCGCGCTCATCAATGTTGTATCTTGACTGTTGAATTTAATGAAATAGATAGTGGATTTTCCATAATCGTGTTCTGAAGATCTTTTGGTAGAGAATTCTAGAGGCTTTGGGTCGAGTCACTAGGAGATCTACTACTTTCTTGTGTTATATTCTTATTTTCCATTTCTGTAATTAATCATTTCTGTGTTTTGTAGAATTATAATTGATTTAAATCTCATCAGCATTCAATGGTTTGCGTTTCCATTGATTTAAAGTCTTAATCGCTTTCATTTTCTGCATGAATGTTATCTCTTGCATTTATGAATGTTATTTGAATATTTTGATTGTTGTTCATTATGAGTGATATTATTTGGTTGATCAATCATTGAGAATTTCAATTGCAGAGCATGACTGTGTTACTCGTTGTTCAGTTACTGCTGTATTCCATGTCTGGTTAAATAGACTGCTATAGATGTGATTAGCAATCCTGGTTAATTGTGAATTATTTTAATCCTTGCATTTCAGTTTGCCTCTTTCATAGAATAAATCAAAATTAAGTTAAGTTAATTGATTAAAGTTATTTAATGATTGCTTTCAAAATTGCTTTGATTGAACTTCAAGAATTAGAATTTACTTCTTGCAACAATTTCAATTTGTTAACCTTTGATTTCACTTGCATAAACTGTGCTAAACACTCTTGAAATAAATAGACTTACCCTGGTTTGATTATTAATGTAGGAATTAGGATTTCTTTTAAATAGTCATCTTAATGCACCAACATTTTGGCGATGTTTCCAGGGAGATTATTTACAAGTGATGTTTTTATTTTATTTTTGCCGAAGAAGAATTGGGTATTAAAAACGAAAGGTAAGAACCTACGTACCATCCAAAATGCTTGTCCATTATCCCGCTTTTTAGCAAAAACAAAGAGGTCAAATAGCCATAGGATTTTTTTTATGAATGACTAGAAATAAAAAGATAGAAACAAGTGTGAACTCCCCATCCAAATACACGAAATATAAGAGACCAGTGACCCGTGGAAGAACCAAATTCATAGACAAAATTATAAGAAAAGCCGAATCTCAGGCATTTGTAGGACCCAAAACCATTTCTGAAAAGAGTCCTACTATAATCCCTCAACCAGTAGGCTCACCATCTGCAGCTTACACTGAGATCCATAGTGAGAAAAAAGGGTCACAACAAAGCTTTTAGGTCACAAAAAATTTGAATCCTGACCCTTTCCAAGAGGGAAATTATTGCAACTTGCAAGAAGGAGAGGGAGAAACCAATGGTGCTGTGAAAACAAACTTAAAATCTCAAGAACCTAGATCTCCTAAGATCTTGGTTGAAGAAGAAACACACGACATCCCATATTGTGGTAGTACTGTAAGACCTTTTCAAGAATAGACTTCTAGTTCGGTCTGAATTAATCTCCTAGACCAAGAAATCCTTGAAGGTTATTGGCACATCTTTGACTAGATGGCACATAATCAACCCTAGGGACAAACATCAACATTGGAGTACCCCATTGTTGACCCAGTCGTTAATGCCCCTATGAAAGCTATTCTGTTGCAAAACATCCCCACTTTCCATGGATTAATTTTGGAAGATCCAAATGCTTTCTTGTTTGAATTTGATGTTTTGTGTAGGGGATATGATTACACCACTAACCCTCATAAATTAAAAATGTTTCCCTCTACATTAAAGGAGGAAGCTTTACATTGGTTTATGGGGCTCGGTGGAGGGAAAATTAATAACCGGGATCAAATGAAAAATTCTTTTCTTGCTAAATATCAAGACTACTGCAGGACTACAGAATTAAAAGATGAAATATTCAACATGATTGCAAAAGATAACAAAACATTAGAAGAATATGTTGAACGGTTCTAATACAATTTGCAAAGGTCCCTTTATGTTGCATTGTCTAAACATGTCTTAAAAGTAACTATGATAAAAGGAATGAAAGATGAATGGATAGAAACATTAATTATAATGTGGAAAGGAGGCATCTATCAGGAAAATTATGATGATATTATTTCATTATGTGTTAGGTGATCTAGAGGCAACATGCGCATTAGGCCAACAGGATGGGATTCGGCTGCCAGGAATAACAGAACTTTAGGCAACAATGTAACACGAACAAAAATCAACAATCTCTTGGAAGACTTCAAGGCCGATATCTTGGGTACCCTCACAACACAATTAGATGTTGTGCATTCCAAGCAGAAGCAAGCATTAGTGAGATAGAACTTGGCCATATTTTTCCCATGTTTTCGAAAGAAGAAAAACAAAAAAGAATGCCCATTTGACATGGTCCAAACATGCACCATCTGCACTAAAGACCACACCACTGAACATTGATCGTCACTTCTAGGATTTAAATAAGTATTCAAAGAAGAAGAAGAAGAAGCATAACCAACATATTTAATGAATCAACGTCAACAATGGCAAGCCTTAGGTATGTCACAAGACCCATCTCAGTTCTTTCCTTCTTCGCAATTTAATCAACAAAAAAACCCTGGAATAACATGGAAAAATCAACCACCTTTTTCCGCCTAGCCATCCCAACCATTCTCCATGCCCCCTTAGCTAACTCAATCCTTTCCAGGAAGCGGTTGGCCAAATTATTCTTTCTCTCCTTCAGTTTTGCAGAACAATCCATATTCATCCTAGTGGCTTGTATCTACCTCAAAAAATCCAAATTGGTCCCAAAACTGGCAGCGAACCTTGGGAATAATCAATTCACCTATGGGAATGGGTCCTCAACCTTAACCCACATTACTAGCTCCATATTCGTTACCACATAATTCTCAGCCTCTGATGCGCCCTCAACTTCTAGCTTAACTGAACCCGAATCCTAACAATAGACCGGTGAATTTGAGACAGATCGTTGAAAATCTAGACCTCGAAATCAAACAAAAAGAATGCAGTGAGCTTAGGCTGAGATCTAGGTGGGTTATTAACCTGGGGGGAATTTTAGACCTGCAACAAGACAAATTAGAACCCCCAACTGAAATTAATCCATCAACTGTGATAAAAAAAGAAACAGAATAGGGAGAAGGCACAATTGAACAAGAATATTCTAGAAAACTTATCAATACCTCTCCCCTGTTCCCAAAAATATTAGTGATACCTAAACCAATTGTCTATCCAGATTTTGATATTTTTGGGGAACTTAAAAATATTTGTATGAAAATTCCTCTCCTCCAGGCCATTCAAGACATTCTTATCTATGCTAAGATAATTAAAGAACTGTGCACCAAAAAACCTATGAGGAAAACAAAAACTTCGCTAACTGTCCATGTCATAGGAACCTTGTCTGATTTATTATTGGGCAGGGAAACACCGATAAAATATGAAGATCCAGGGAGTCCTATAGCTACAGTCCAAATATATGGTCACTCTTTTCCACACACTAGTTGACTTGGGCACAACCATTAATATTTCGACCGCGGAAACTTGTGAAACACTTGGTATCACTGCTTTAGAACCAACCACCACCTTGCTGGAATTTGTTGACTAATCAATTGTTAAACCAAAAGGACCTTTACAGGACATCATCATTTCTGTTGATATCAGTCAGAAAAATATTTATCTACAACCTCTTATATTGACACATATAATGCAATCATCAACCTACAAGAGAACCCTCTTAAGAGGAAAGTCACACAAATCAATATAGAAGAAGTGCCCCTGATTCTGAAGGCTATATGAAGCAATGAGGAAAGGGAAAAATAAGCCATTTATTTTCACAAGGAAAACAATGAGATGTTATAGAAAATTGAACAAACACTAGAAGGTACTAAGACAAAAGATTCAGGTTCAGGTCTCATATGGGTAGATAAATCTGTTACAATAGAAAAGCTGATAGAAACTAATGAGAAGGAGTTAAAGTTAATCATTGACAAATATGTGCATAATATGGGCCCCAAATTTATGTCGACAACTGATTTTGATAATAATATGCTTAATAGGATCATATGTAGGTGCATAGGTGCTTGGTTCAAGGTCCACTTCTATTGATATCAACCTATTAGAGATAAATGATATAGATATAGTTGATTGACACAGACAAAATGGGGAGGTAGTGTTAAGAAGGTTACTGGAGTCATCAACAAAAAATAAGAAATATAAAACGATTATCACCAAGGTACAAGGGCAGTTTAATTATGCTCGAATAACTGTGAGAAAAAGGGTAAATCAAATTAAAGCACTGGAGGAGAAAATAATTAAACAATCCAGGATACCTAAAGATGGTATTGTCACCAAGGAGTCATGACAACTACAGAAAAAAGAAATTAAAAACTTGAAAGCAGGTACAAAAATGCAATACTATTATATGTCTAGTTTGGTGGAAACTTTCCAATAGAATGAAATATAGGAGAAGTAGTTATAGGAGCTAAAGAAGTCTCTGAATATTAATGAAGACAAACGTAGAGAATTGGAAGAAAAACTTAATAAAGCAAATGAAGAACTCAAAAATAAGGAAAAAATACATTCTGAGGAAGTCAACAATTTCGAGAACACTCTGGACGAATCCCTTGATAAATATTCATATGGAAATGTAAACTCCGATGGAGTGAAACTCCTAAGGCCAAAGTGGATGGACTAAAACAAAAAAGTAACGGTGAAAGGTCTAAACTAGAGAATATTATCAAATATAGGAATAAAATAATTTAACACTAACATGTTGTGCTAACACAAAAGGATGAAGAGGTTAAATCCTTGCAAATATTCCTATCAAAATCTACTTTGGAAAAAGAGACCTTATTAGAGGTCAAAGCCAAGATTTGGTCGATGATTAATGAAAATATTCTTTTTCCGAAACCTTACGCTCAAATATTCGCTGATTGTGAGAAGAATATAATTCAAAATTTGAAAAAATAGGTAAAAACAATGATGCGTTTAGCTGAAGAAATATTTAAGTATTTTAACTCCATTTTTTAATCTTTTTGACTCCTTGAATGATGAACGACTATAGTGTCTAAATTTTTCCGATAGGGAGGAATGTATTGTAGCACTCACATTTGTTAAATAATACAGGAGGATACTTGAGGAAACAAACGATGAAGTCGCCAAAGTATGGAGAATATCATGAAATTTAAAACTAAATGGAATCACATTCAAAGATTCGGTTTTCCTTCCCTATGGACTAATGAAGGTTGGCTGACATAACAAAATTTTCATGAATCATTGAACAAACTGAAGTTTGATCGTAAAAACTTCTTATATGATGAATAATGGGATATTTTCATTCAAGAAATATTAAAATATTTCCTCTGGGAATTCAACATTTTGACTCAGCTGGACAAAATGTTTCAATACATCCCAAACACCAAGTATAGGATCAAATCGGATTTGATATCAGTCAAAGGAAAAATTAAGGCAGTTCATTAGCTATCATATCTCGAATGGGAAATATTCTTGAAGTTGAATAAAGGCCTCGAAAGGTCAAATATCTTGGCTTCGGTCATGCAAGCTACTACATCAGTGCCTACGCTACAGTCGAAAAGTGAGAAAGTTGAGGTTTCAGGCACATACACTCCATCCTTTTCACCTAATCCCAGAATAAGGACTGTGCTTATCCCAAAGATCCAAATTCTAGTCACTACTCCAACATGGACTTCGAAAAGAGTGAAGAAATATGTGAAGAAGAAAAATTCTAGTCAACCATCTTTTTAATTACTTTTACTTTAGTTCAGTTACATTTATTAAGAGACATTAAAAAAAATTTAGTTACTTTAATTTTGTATTTAAGACCTCATTTCTGAATTTGAGGGGGTCAACTACATAAGGATATAAATTTTTGTGACTAAACGATCTGAATCTACATATTGCATAGATTGATCATTTGACTTCGATGATTCTCTTATGCAATTTTGGAATGAATGTTCAACTTATTTTAATGTTTTGTGTTTATATGTAGAATAAGATATGATATAATTGTAAACTTGATTTATAGCTTACATTGTGTATACTTTACTCGATTACACTTAATTCTTGATATTATAATGTCGAGGGTGGAGTAATTGAGACATTTTCATTAAGGATTTCCAGGCTGGGAGTTCAACATCCTGACTCTAGGATCTTATTTAGTTCACTGCTGAATTTTTTTATTATCTATTATGTAGTTGTTATTTGTTTTGACACTGTGTTAGTTTAATGTGCTTATGATAAAATGTATGTATACAAGACTATTGTTAGTCTAGTTGATATTAACTTGTTTGTTATAGCATCATTTCTCACCTTGACATGATTCATGATTGCTACATGGCTTTTGGGCACCCATTCCTACAGACTTGGACAAATTCACTTAAAAACAGTGTAAAATCCCTCATACGCGACTATGCCCATACTTTTCCGCGTGTATACGCGAGTACAGCTAGACTTTTCCGCGTATGCCATTAAAATGATTAAAAATATATATAAAAAATCCCTAATTTCACGCTGGGTTGATGGTTACTTAGGTAGTTCAACCACCCCAGCCCGTGGCCAACTGTTTCCAACTGCTGAAACTACTTGGAGGGACTATAAAAAGCCCTCATGTGTATGGCCTAAGGGAGAGAGAGAATTATTGATATTATACTCTGTTGGTTTTCCCTATCCAAGTATGATTCCCCGTGCCTCCTGCACCTTCCCAGTTCATTGTAGGAAACCCTTGTTTCCTTGAGATACACATCCTTTATATGTTATCTCGTATGCACCAGTTTGGAAGGAGTCTTAGCGAGGCAAGGGCTGGACGGATCCGGACGACGGTCTGCGAAGGCCTTGGAAGGATCAGGTGATCTCTCCACTTGATTACTTTTGTACGTACTATTTATAATACAGAAGTATCATGCTGTTCCCGATATAAACGTGTTAGTGTATGCTTTTATGTATGAGAATATTTGTTATACAAGCATTCATTATGATTTATTTAATGTTTTATATGAATCTCACTGACATTTAGAGTAGATATATGCTGTACAACTTGTCCTTTGTGCTGGTTTCTTCTTGTATGTCAGGTTAAGGAGGAAGGACGGTTGCTGGGGGTTTGGACCCTACGTGGATCTACTTCAAATGTAGGACCAACGGGTAAATCTCTCATTCTGCTCTATTTAGTTTTTCTGAACATGCATGGTTGTGTGGGTCTCTGTTAAGTAGTACGCCCCTGCTCTGTGGAGGTTGTATCCCAACCAACCTCTGGTGTTAATTCCACAGCTCATGGCGACTCCAGGATCGAACCCAGAATCTTTGGTTTCGTGGACTGATTTGTTTTCTTACTTGATCGGTAGAAGTCTTGGTATCTTTTTCGGGCTTGTTCTTTGTTTTTGAATGTTTGCTTGCATACGCTGTCAGCTTCTTTTGCACACGATCGCGTATACACGTGGTTGGTATAAAGGGACAGCGTATGGGGATGAGTTTCCCTTAACACGAGATGCATATACAGTTTTGGTATGAGCGCCGTATACTAAGCCCGATTTTGAATTTTGGTCTGGAGTTTCTGGTCCTTTCTGGCTGTGGAGGCCTATGTCTGCAGAGTCTCTGTACTTACTGGAGTGTGAAGCAAGTGGTTTCATGTCTTTTCTCTCTTTTGTTTGAGTGGAAACTAGTCTTTTGGCAAAAGTTTTGTAGAGAGCTTCTGCTCACTAACTCGCTCCTATCTTTATGTTGTGCTTTGCATTGCAATTTTTGCTTCGTTTTCGATTGGTTTTCTTGAGTTCCATAGGCTAGGGTTTTGTTGCAATTTTCGAAGAACTTTTCTTGCTTCTTTGGAGTCTTTTGTTGCAGCGAGTTTGCACTATTTGTCTAGGCTGATTGGCTGAGTTTTTGGTCTTCTGTTGCTCTTATTGATCTTGCTATCATTAGCTTTATAAGGTTTGGGAGCATTGTTGAAGTTTGTGCTTGAAATTCGGTCTCGTTTTGGCTTGGATTGTGAAAGTTGTGCTTGGTCTTTTTGAGCTCTTGCTTTATAAAACTAAAAAGCCCAAAAAACATTTGTTTTGCTTTTTGTTTTTTGCATTTCAAAAACTCAAAAAACATTGTCTCTTGTTTTTGTTTTTGTTGTTGCATTTTCATTTTCGTTTGGCCATATCTTTTGGAGCTTTTGTGAAGTTTCTTGCTTCTAGTTTTCGGCTTGATTTTGAGGAGGAGTTGTCATTTGATTTCTTCTTCTTGTTGTTAAGTATTTTTGGTGTCTTATATTAAGAGTTCTTGTTTTCAAGAATTGACTTTCTGGACAACAAAAGATGAGTTAAAACTGAAGGAGCTTTTTGGGAAATTTCACCTTGTTTCAAGAGACTTTTGCATCTTAGGATTTACATGCTTGTAGTGATTTGCATTAGGTGCATTGAATCATTTAGTTAGCTTCTTAGTTTTTGTGAGTGTGAGTTTGCAATTCGAAAAGAAAAATACAATTTTTAGTCTCGTAGAACCTGTATAGAGATTACTTTTCATCGAAAAACAAAGAACTGCATGTGCATGTAGTTAAGTTTTTATTAATTTCTTTTGCGTCAAAACACCATTGGTTTCATCTCCATATCCTTGTGACTTAATATAACAGCCCTTAAAATAAGCGATTTAATCTAAAATCAACTAGCAAGTTTTACTAAGTGTCAATCACCAACTAGCTAGGTTGTAGGGCCTTGGAATAGGTGAGTGGAGAGTTAACTCTCCAAGGCCGCTCAAACAGACATAGAAGTTGATTAATTGAGCGAAATCCAACTCCGAGAGGTGGACTGGGAAAGCTCTCATCCGAGAGTCAAGCACGAGGGGAAGTGAAGGTTGAGAAGAGGGATACCCCCCCTCCGATTAGCTGAATCTGACCTCAAGACCGTTCCGCCCAGCTTCTGATACGGATTGGTGTCCATAGTTGCCTCTCCTAGGTTCCACACAGGTGACTGCGGGGGGGAATACCCGTGGTACCTGAGGCGGGCGTCGCATCACTTTCAACAGTACTTCTGGGGGGTGCCCTTGCGAAGCTTGGGTGCTTGAGCCGACAAAGGCTGTCGTTAGGAGGTCGGCGTAACTGTTTCTGATACCTTCGCTAGTTGTTCTGGGCCCTAATCATCCCAGACTGCTTTCGGAAGGCCCTATACTTCGCTTTCCTGTATTTTGGTGTCCAGTCCTCATCACCCGGAGCGGAAATACTTGGAGGCTGTTTGCTTGCTGTTTCTCAGGGATTTTTATTTTAGTGAGTGCTCTTTGCTCCTAGCTTGCCTAGCTTTTCACTTTTTGGAGTCTAATATAATAAATCTATAAAAGTGGCTGATCAAGCGCCTCGACGTTCGAGGAGAATCCGGGGGTTATCTCCCGAGAGTGCAGAGCCTTCTTCGAGAAGGCGTAGGAGCGATTTAGTAGGTGGTTACCACCCTGTGGAGTCTGACGCTGTGGAGAGAGATCCTCCACCAAGGTCTGAAGGTTTCGTAGCTGATTCCGGTGTCGGTTCCGAGAGGAGCGTTCCACTCACCTCGCGAGTGTTGTTTCCTCAGGAAGAAGATTTTCAGATAGAAGATATACCTAAGCCTCCTGCTACAGGTCCATCTCCTCTTCCTCCTGATTATCCGTTTGTTGTTCAGTACATCGGACCGGAGTCTGAGAGACCGCCGGATCTTCCATATCATTCTTATCTTTCGATGGCCACGACTGGGAACGCGGCTTCTACCGTGAGTGCTGCAGGCATTCAGACCCCTGTTTCTGTTGAGGCAGGGGGCACTCTTGCTTCATCTTCGATTGTTTCTAGCACTGCTATGTTTGGCTCTGGGTTCACCCAAGCATATGCTTCTCATTCTGGTCCCTTCTGTTCAGGGATGTCCATTAGTGGAAATCCCTCTTTTTCCTTTTCCGCCGGTGCAGCTGGATCTACACCCATGTCTAACATGGCTAGTGGATCAGCTTCGTTTCAGGGTTTCTCCTTTGGGACTGGGCATATTCCCAGTTCCAATCCTTCCTTAGGGTCGTTTCCTTTTACGTCCCAGACCCAGAGTTTCAACCCTTGGTCTGGGGGGCAAAGTTCGACTACTTTTACGGGATGGAATCCTGTGTTTACTACAGCGGGGGCAGGGAATCAGTTTTACGCAGGTCATCAAGGGAATGCTTCTTTCCCTTCATCGAGTGCTTATCAGTCCTTTTCTCCTCTATCTAATGCTTGGAACCCCTACCAGGGGCTTTCCTCTTCAATCAATACTTCAGCGGGGGGAACTGGTCTGGGCTTTGGTAACTCGGCGTGGGGAGGAGGTTCTTCTCCATTTTCTACGAGTCCTTTCTGGCAACCTGGTGCCTCATCAAATCCAGGCTATTCTTTTTAGAATGTTGGGAATCCATCCCATCAAGGATGGAATCCTCAGGCTCCGCCTCGCTTACCTTTTCTGGCAACGTTAAACTTGCCAGATCTGTCGAAGTTGACTAATGACCCGATTCGTTATAGTCCGGGGTGGCCTCCGGTCCCGACCAAACTTCCTTCAGACATTCCAAATTTTGAAGGTAAGAATGGAGAGGATCCGGCGGACCACATCACCACTTTCCACTTATGGTGCTCTTCGAACTCCCTGATCGATGACTCGATTAGGTTGAGATTATTTCAACGCACCCTAACTGGAAATGCTGCCAAATGGTATATAGAGCTCACTGGGGGCAGTTTCGCCACATTTGGAGAACTGGCTGTCACATTTCTTAACCATTTTCAGTTGCCTGTCAGATATGAGGCTGGGACCGAACTCCTGGCTAATTTTAAGCAGGATGAGGCAACTCACATTCCTGATCACATTCAGGAATGGAGGAGAAGGAAGAGGCTTATCAAAGCCCATATTCCAGGTGAGTTCCTTCTTGATTGGTTTTTGAAATCGCTTCAGTCATACATTTCAAAGGATGTATCCCTATCTGGGGTATTTTCCGAGGAGCAGGCCATCTTTAGGGCCCAGCAGTTAGAGTTGATATATTCTCAGTCTGGGGTACTTTATAAGTATTTGCCCAATGCTCCTCGCTCCAAATTGGATTTATCGAAACCCAAACCTGGTCCGCATGGTGACGGGCTTATCGGATCGGTCAATAGTAGTGCAGCCAGCCTGCTTTCTCAATTGCAGCAGTTGTCTTTACAATCTGCTCCTTCTGGTCAGGCTGTGCCTGCTGATTCATCACCTTCCCAGTCCTTGTCCATAAATGCTGTCCAATCTTCTGAACCCAAAGGAAATCAACAATCCGATGGGAAGAAGAAGGGACGTAATAACAAGAAGAAGGGAAAGAATGGGAAGGGCAATGCAAATAAGACCAACGAGCGTGTTGGTGAAGGGCAAAAGGAGAAAAAGAAAGTTAAGTTTCCGTGCAAGCTTTGTGCTGGAGACCATCTCACGCATCTTTGCCCGAAAATTCGGGATGCTCAGCGCCTGTTATCTCAGCAGGGTTCTTCTAGTTCCCAGGCTGTGCTAACAAACCCTTTTCCCCAAGGGCAGCAATTAATTGCTGGCGCGAATCAAAATCCTGGGGCTTCCTCTGGAGGTCCTCAGGAAAGGGAAATTCCATCGAATATCTTTATGATGAGTGCTCACGTGGATGTCGCTACGAGATCCCGTGATTATGGCGGAGAGGAATCTTCGAAAGCTAAGGAAGTTCTTGATGCTACTGAGCCGCTTCACATCACGAAGCCAACTGTCGAGTCTATGCCTCGGATGCCAAAAGCATCTTCTAAGCGGTCAACGATTAATCCGAACGCGAGAGCTGCCCAGAACTACTCGATTGTAGAAGATCTGGCGCAGAGTCCTTGTGCTATGTCTGCTTTAGAGGTACTCCAGTCTTGTCCGGCTCAGCGCAGTGCTTTACTCACTGCCATTGGGGCTATTGATCCGAAAAATTCTCTTCTGATTACTTTCGATATGACTAATTTTAAGAAGATACTTCCTCATCACATGGCATTTCATATTAAATCATCTTATCGAAAGACCAATATCTTTCGAACGGTGGTCGATGAGGGTGCTTCTACTTGCGTGATGTCTCTCGCATGCTGGAAGACACTTGGATCTCCCAAAGCTGTTCCATCTAGCACTGTTCTTACTGCATTCGATGGTCATTCTCACAGACCCCATGGTATTGTCCCGACTTTGCCCATCTGTGTTGGGGGCAAAACCGTTAACATAGAAGTTGAGGTAGTAGATGCAGCCTTGGACTACAACCTTCTGTTGGGGAGGAACTGGATATATGAGATGGATGCCATTGCATCCTCATTATTTCGAATAGTATGTTTCCCCCACGAAGGGAGGATCGTTACAGTGGATCAACTGGACTGTCCTCCGGTAGACCTGGATGCGCCTTCGGACTCATCTGTTCCTAAGTTGGATAATACTAAGGCGCCTGTTGAGAATCTAGGAGTTGGAATGTATTCTTCCCTGATGGGTTCTTTCGATCTTCCTCCTCCTAAGGTGTCTATTAATGCTATTTCATCCTCCAGGGCTCCCCTTCGAAGAGAGTTCTTTCGAACTCATTATTTTTAGGACCCTTGGACCTTACCTTCCCCAACAGCCACATTGGCGAGGTCGAAGTGGTGTTATCCACATTTCCGTTGCATTTGGTGCATATCAGTCTATTGTTGACACTGCAGAATCTGATCCAGCTCCTCTTTCACCGGAAGAGTTGGATAGTGATGTGGCTCCGGCTTGGACGCTTACTTCTTCTTCTGCCCAGGATTGTCTAGATACCACTCTTCCATCTGAAGAGGCCATCCTGGAAGTGATGACAGGTATAGATAGACCGTGGGATGATTTGCATCATCGGTCTTACTTCCTACCTGACTTGAGCGAAGTCGAAACAAGTTTTCCAAGTCCTCAGTCTCCTGGTCCTGTTCACCCAGTCTTGAGCCCTTAAGCACCAGCACAGGTTTATGCTGAAGGGAACATGGCTGTGATCTCTCCTACTATCCCGGTGAACATCTCCAGGAATCCCAACATTATTGAGAACGTTTTCGTTGGAGCTGAATGTTCCCATGAAGAGGTTCAAATCTATACCGAGCTCTTTAAAGAGTATAGGGATGTTTTTGCTTGGTCTTATGAGGAAATGCCTGGCATAGATCCATCTATCGTCCAGCATGAGATCAAGACGTATGAAAACGCTAAGCCGGTCAGGCAAAAACTTCGTCCAGTTAATCCTAGGAAGGCAGCAGCTATCAAAGCTGAAGTTGAAAAGCTGCTTAAGGCGGGATTCATTTTCCCAGTTCCTCTGACTGAATGGGTTTCAAACCCCGTTCCGGTTGATAAAAATCAAGGAACGATTCGAGTGTGCATCGATTTCAGAGACCTGAATAAGGCGTGTCCTAAGGATAATTACCCCACACCTTTCATTGATCAGATTATTGACGAGTGTGCCGGTAACGAGATTTTTTCCTTCATGGACGGTTTTTCTGGTTATAATCAAATTACTATCCGTCCAGAAGATCAACATAAGACTGCATTTATTTGTCCCTGGGGTACGTTTGCATATAAGAAAATGCCTTTTGGTCTTAAAAATGCTGGAGCTACTTTTCAGCGGGCCATGTCTTACGCCTTCCACGACATCAAGAAAATTATCGAGGCATACTTAGATGATCTAGCTGCTCATTCTCGAAAGAGGATGGATCATCCTAGTCACCTCCGGCAAATATTTGAAAGGTGTCGTTTTTATAAAATTCGTTTGAATCCGAACAAGTGCGTTTTCGCGGTAACATCCGGTCGGCTGTTGGGATTTATCGTGTCTAGGGAGGGGATAAGGGTAGATCCCTTCAAGGTTGAGGCAATACTTCGGTTGCCTCCCCCGTCTTCAATCCGTCAGCTTCAAAGTCTCCAAGGGAAGTCTAATTTTCTTCGGAGGTTTATCGTCAACTATGCTGAGATTACAAAGGGATATATGAGACTGTTGAAGAAAGGAGTTCCTTTTCTTTGGGACGACTATGCTCAACGCTCATTCTATGCCCTGAAAAAGGCATTGACCTCTGCTCCTTTACTGAGTCCACCCGATTATAGCAGAGATTTTCTTTTGTACCTGGCTACAGCAGAATCTACCATTGGTATGGTTCTGGTTCAGGAGGATGATGCTCTTGTTGAGCATGTTATTTACTACCTTAGTCGAGGACTAGTAGGGCCTGAACTGCGATACACCCCGATAGAAAAATTAGCCTTAGCAGCAGTCCATGCTGTGCAGCGACTCCGGCATTATATTATTCTTCGCAAAACTTATGTCTTGGCAGTTGCCAATCCATTTCAGTTTGTCCTCAGCAGGCGAGTGATTGGGGGCAAATATAATAGATGGATTGTGATTTTACAAGAATTTGATCTCGAGTTCATGTCTGCCAAATCCAAGAAGTCATTAGTCTTTGCAGAATTGATCTCCGAGTTGCCTTGTGGAGAGGAGATGATCTATGATGAGTCCTTTCCGGATGAACACTTGTTTCTAATCTCTCCACAAGATCCTTGGTATGGGGATATCATTGTGTATCTCCAGACTGCGAAGTTTCCCTCTTCTTTTTCGAAAGATGAGCGTCGTAGGCTGCGTCACTTAGCCAAGAATTATCTGATTATTGGTGATGCTTTGTACCGTCGAGGGGTTGATTCAATCCTAAGACGCTGCTTAACTTTCGAAGAAGCTGAGGCTATGCTCAATGATTCTCACGGTGGAGCTTGTGGGGGTCATTTATCAGGGCTTGCTACAGCCCAAAAGATTTTGCGTGCTGGCTACTTCTGGCCCTCGATTTTCAAAGATTGCATTGAATCGGTCAAGAAGTGTCATCCTTGTCAGGTGTATACTCGAAAAATGCGCGCTCATCCAGCTCCGCTTTTTCCAGTCGTTACTGTTGGACCCTTTACAAAGTGGGGTATGGATTATACTACTTGTAACCCGCCTTCGGCAAAAGGTCACAAGTACATTATCGTAGCAGTAGACTACTTTACGAAGTGGGTCGAGGCTATGCCTACTTTTGGGAACGATGGTGAGGCTGCAGCTCTTTTCTTCTTCAACCAAGTTATTTCTCGTTTCGGTATACCTAGAGAGATTGTCACTGACCATGGCAGTCACTTTCAGAATAGTATGATGGCTGAGTTGGCTCTCAAATTGGGTTTCCGGCAGGAGCATTCATCTCCATATTATCCTCGGGCCAATGGGCAAGTGGAAGCCGTGAATAAATCCTTGAAGACAATTCTTCAACGGACAATTGATAAACATAGATCCAACTGGCACATTATGCTATATCCTGCACTCTGGGCATACAGGACGTCAGTTAAAACTGCAACTGGCTTTACTCCGTTTCAGTTAGTCCACGGGGTGGAATTCGTATTTCCCATTGAATGCGAGATTCCTTCCCTTAAATTAGCTGTTGAGCTTCTTCCTGACACTTCTAGTCTGGCAGAGCGGCTTCTTCATCTGGAACATCTCGATGAGCAGCGTCGGGATGCCGCCACGTTGAATGAAGCGCATAAAAACAGAGTTAAAGTTCAGTACGATAAGGCGGTTAAGCCTAGGGTCTTTTCCGAAGGTGACCTTGTTTTGGTCTATGCCCAAGAAAAAGATGCCTTGGGGGCAGGAAAGTTTAAGTCGATGTGGTATGGCCCCTATATCGTCAAGAAGGTCCTTAAGAAAGGAGCTTATACCTTGGTTGACTTCGAAGGGAACGAGTTGTCGGAGCCCCAAAATGGGCTCTATTTGAAGAAGTATTATGCCTAGGCTTTGGCCTGGCATTTTGCTTTGTATATAGTAGTTTTTTGCTTTGTACATATCTGTTTGATTTTCGATTTTTGATGAGGTGGTGATGTTTTTGATCTGCTTTGGCAGGTTGTGTTGATATCATGAGTCATTTTGGTTTCGCCGATGGTGCTAGTAGACACACCCGGAACTTAGCTTCCGCGGCTTGGGTGCTTCATTATCCTTCCGGTCAGCTGTTGGTATCAAGAGGGGTCTGCATTGGTCCTGCTTCCAATAACGTAGCAGAATACACTGGAGTCATTCATCTACTCTCGGAGGCAATATCTTTGGGTGTTGATTCGTTGGTAGTTTTCTTGGACTCCCAGCTGGTGGTGTCGCAGTTGAACAACACTTATCGGGTACGAGATCCATCTTTATTACGATTGTTCTTGAGGGTACGTTTGTTACAAAGGTCATTTCAATTTTTAACATTCATTCATATTTGTGTTGGTCTATGCCCAAGAAAAAGATGCCTTGGGGGCAGGAAAGTTTAAATCGATGTGGTATGGCCCCTATATCGTTAAAAAAGTCCTTAAGAAAGGAGCGTATACCTTGGTTGACTTCGAAGGGAACGAGTTGCCGGAGCCTCGAAATGGGCTCTATTTGAAGAAGTATTATGCCTAGGCTTTGGCCTGGCATTTTGCTTTGTATATAGTAGTTTTTTGCTTTGTACATATCTGATTGATTTTCGATCTTTGATGAGGCGGTGATGTTTTTTGATCTACTTTGGCAGGTTGTGTTGGATGTCATGAGTCATTTTGGTTTCGCCGATGGTGCTAGTAGACACACCCGGAACTTAGCTTCCGCGGCTTGGGTGCTTCATTATCCTTCCGGTCAGCTGTTGGTATCAAGAGGGGTCTGCATTGGTCCTGCTTCCAATAATGTAGCAGAATACACTGCAGTCATTCATCTACTCTCAAAGGCAATATCTTTGGGTGTTGATTCGTTGGTAGTTTTCTTGGACTCCCAGCTGGTGGTGTCGCAGTTGAACAACACTTATCGGGTACGAGATCCATTTTTATTACGATTGTTCTTGAGGGTATGTTTGTTACAAAGGTCATTTCAATTTTTAACATTCATTCATATTCCTCGAGCTGACAATTGGTTTGCTGACTCATTGGCTAATCAAGCTTTAGATTGGCATATTAATCATTCAATACAATAAATTCTAATCATCAAAAACATCATACATTTGATACATTTATCACATCACATCAAATATCGCTGTATATATCATCGGAGTGTCAAAAAAATTTACAAAATTTGGATCCATAATCTCGTACAAAATTTGGGCTTATGCCCCAATCACATCAAATATCGCTGTATATATATCATCGGAGTGTCAAAAAACTTTACAAAATTTGGATCCATAATCTCGTACAAAACTTGGGCTTATGCCCCATCATGTTCAGTCTCAAAAAAGAATATACAGTCATCTAATATATAAAATCTGTCTACTCCTGAGGACCCTGCCCAGAAGTCATGTTCCTATAGAACATAACTGCAGTGGCCACTCGGCGGAATAATCTAACCCAGTCCCGGGGTACTCCTACAACCCGTCTCTGGACGGCTTCCGGCAAGTCCTCCACGGCAGCCATAGGGATTTGGCGGGTCAGTCCCTCCAAGTTTCTTTGCACGGCCTAGAGAGTCCTGTCGGAATCCACTGTCTCTGCCTCACCTCTGCGGCGCTTATGGCGCGGTAGGCCCTCAGGACGAACTGGTCCAAAATCTGAAACATGATCATTTTTAATTGTTAGTCATTATGAATCCAATCAAAAACATGTTTGTTTTCATTTTTTCATACATATTTGAAAAAAAAAGAAATCCAAAAAATCAAATATAACAAAAAGAGCGGGAACGGGATGTATCTTCGTTATTTTGATGGCAGTACAGAGTCAGTTTTGTCGCCCTTGAACAAAGCACATATACTTATATATATCTCCTTCATTTGGGATGGTTTTAGTTTTGACCTAGGTTCAGCCTTTACCATGTTTCACTTGTCAGTTCTCCCCCGGTTGGTTATCTCTTCCAATCATATGGAGAGTTTGTTCTGCTCCTGCATGACAGACTTATACAGTGTCACTTTTTACTGCCATGGTCATCACGAGTCATGCTTTTGTTCAAGGGAAGTCTAGCCTGAGTCGGCCATTCTGCGGTGTCTCTTGACTTATTATTCAGTCGGCCTTCCCGGTCTTGTCAGTATCATGTTCTATCACATCAGATGTTTTGGTCTTCCGCTCGTGCTGGTTTGAGAGGGTCCCCATTGACTTCTTGCCGGCGGGTTTGTCTCTTATCGACTACGACATATTGCTCTGAGAGCAAACCTAGAGCCGCACCTTGGGCCTATTTCCATTATTGATAGGTGACCTCGTGCTCAGCATTTGATCATCATCATGGGTCTTTGACTGAGTGGTTTCCCCTGTGTTCGACGTCAGCACACATTATCACACTTGGGATTCGTGCAGTACCTGGTTTTCCATTTGACCCTATCGGTGGATTTCTCGCCTCTGTGTCATCTTTCATTATTGGTTGGTTCAGAGGGTTTCTTCCTTGCGCTAGCTTCATCTTGTGCACGTCGGAAACGTACTTCGGTTTTGGTTCCATCACTCTACTTCGTCCGATTCCTTCCAAATCTTGGCCTGCGGGTTACACTCGCGCTGGACTGATGTGGGATGCCTTAATGCCTTCCTTCCAGCGGATCTTTTCCCATCGACTCCGACTCATTGCTCTGGGAATAAGGTCTAGAGTCTTTTTGTCAGTACCTTAGGGTTTGCAGTCATCAGTGGCAGACTCTTCGCTATCGACAGTGGGGATTCATCATTGCCTCCTGATTGGTAGATTCTTTTAAGTGTTCGACTTCAACTCATTCATTCACACTTGTCAGATTGTACTGGGGCACCTTGACACTCATTATCATTATCGGTGGGTTGTCTCGCGTTGGTTAACGGGATACATCATTGCCCAGTAATCCAACGATTTCTCACATGGTCGACTTCAGCTCATTTATTCCCATTGTGTAGAATTGTGCCATAGTGATCGGTGAAGACCTCGGGTTGCATTAGCATGTTTCGGTTCACTTTTGACAGTCCTTTCAGTATCTGCCAGTGATGCCGTTCACCCTTATATGTTGCAGTTCAGTACAACAGCATCCTATATGTTGGTCCCCGAGTTGCGTGATTGTACCATTTGATCCACCTCTTATGATCCGATACTTGGAGATTCAGTTACTTATTTGATCAGACATCCAGTTGCACCATCTTTGATCAGCTTTCTATATGTGATACTTGGACATTGATTCAGACTTGTATTTCCGGGCCATGCGCAGATGATTCATTGTGTACTTTCAGTTCAGCTATACTTGTATACATGTTGGAACTATTTCAGTACTTTCTATATGATGTATTTTTGACTGAGCATGGGTATGCCCGCCTCAGCATGAGTTGACTCTCTAGTTTCTTTCATTGGTTTTTGGCAGGCTGAAATCTGGTGAAGTCCTCTCTTGTCCTTGCGAAGTTATTTCTATGTGCATAATACATTTCGGCCATCATGTACCCCTTCTGAAACATAGGCTCTTTAGGAATTTGGTCATAGACAGTTAAGGCATGTCCTGTCCCTAGATCAGCTCCTAGGTGGTCACCTTGGAAGGTTTCATTGTCATTCACCTTCATTCCTTATCATTTCATGCCACACTATCATCTTAAAAATATCCTCTGTTT
The DNA here is from genome assembly GCA_034641835.2 of Pinus albicaulis. Classification (NCBI taxonomy): domain Eukaryota; kingdom Viridiplantae; phylum Streptophyta; class Pinopsida; order Pinales; family Pinaceae; genus Pinus; species Pinus albicaulis. The sequence continues at coordinate 1,741,265,953 of CM076578.1, read as the reverse complement.
TAGATGACTAGCCCATTTGAAAGCCTTGGATATTGAATTGCAAGTAAACCCTTTTATGACTCCATTACCCAATGGTCTCAAGTGTTCTTTGAATTATCTCCCCATTGCCAAAATCCTCTCTACCCATTTCTTTGTCTTACATTGAACCCTTCCTTCATGTTTCCCAACAACCAAACAAACAAACAAACAATAACCCTTGTGCCTTATAACTAGCCTAATACCTTAAAACTGAACCTCAAAGACATATATATATTTTCCTTTTATAGAGAGATCCCTTTCTGGACCCAAGAGGGCTAGATCCTGAGGTTTCAAAGTGGTTTTGATGTTGTCTTGTCTTTTAGTAGAGCCAAACCTTCCAAAACACAGGAACCCCAACCATCTATAACTAAGGATGTAGCTAAAGGTGGCATCGTCAGAGAAGAGCAAGTTATCGCTCGTGCCCAATATTTCAACTTGATTTATACTCAGTCCGACACACTCTATGAAAAAATCCCTAATGCACCGTGATCTAATTTTAATGTTCCTCCTCAAATAAAGGACTCTCATGCCGGAGACGGCTTGATAGGCACTGTAAACACACACCACGCTACTGCATCTAATCCTACTCCTACTTCCAAAATTATCGCCCTGTCATTTGACAAAGGAAAAAGTGACAAGCAACCAAGAAGTAAGAAAAAGGGGAAATCAAAGAAAAAGCAAACTTCTAACCCATAGGAAATATCATCTGCTCAACCATTAGGACCACAGAAATCTCACTATCCATGCATAATCTGTAACGAGGAACATTTGTTAGGGATTTTCCTCACCATGTTGAAGTATCAAAAATCATCAAGACATTCCATGCATCAGTTGTGTTGACAAACCCATTTCCAAATCTGAACGCTAATTTGGTTGCTACGAATCTAGCTCCTAGTTCCCAAGTGTTAATGTTATCCACCACAAAACCTTCACAAGATATTTTTGTGTCAACGTGTAATAAATACTATGGTAGTCCGGCCACTGATCAACCTACTACCTCAAAAAAAAATCCATCTAATGAATCAGTACCACCTATTGTTATTCCCGAATTGAAAATTAAGCCACCGAAGGGAGTAATTCATAAATCGACATATAATCCTCAAGCAAGAGCTGCACAAAATTATAATATAGTTGAAGATTTGGCTCAATCCCCTTCAGTTATGTCTGCTCTTGAGGTATTAAAAAAATTTCCCTCCCAGAAGCAGGCTTTATTGTCGACCATTGGTGGAATTGATCCGACTGATTCTAGTCTTGTCGTCTTTAATCATACGGGCTATATGCTGCAATTACCAGTAGAATTGGCATTCTCCATACAAGTAAATTTTCTCAATCACCTTGTTCATCACACTATTATTGATCAGGGAGCATCTACGTGCATTATGTCTCTAAACTGTTGGAATTCACTTGGCTCGTCGTAATTATCACAATCATCAACGATGTTGAAGGCTTTTGATGGGCATACATATAAACCTTGTGGTATTATCAATAACCTGCATGTTGAACTGGGGGGAAAAATAGTGAATATTGATGTCTAGGTTCTTGACGGACCACTTTGCTATAATATTTTACTTGGAATACCATGGGTATATGCAATGACTGCCATTGTTTCTACATACTTCAGAATGATTGCCTTTCCACATAAAGGTACAATCACAGTCATTAATCAATTATCCTTTTTTTCCTCCACTTCGCAGGTAACTAGAGGCATTCCGTTTGTTCACTTACCCCAACTAGAAATCCAGAACATTGGTGTAGTACTCTTAAAGGATTCCACTCTTATAGGAACCTTTGCATTACCGCCGCCTGCGACGTTGGCAGAAATTGCAGGTATAGAGACCTAATACATGATCTCTTCCACTCTATCTGGCTTAAGGGAGAGTACGGGTGATTCTGATATTTATAAGTTGGATGATGTTTTACCACCCATCCCTATTGAGCTGGCATAGCAATCAATCTATTTGGCTTGGGTGGAAAATCCGAAATCACCATCGCCGAGTGTTTTGGGTTGATCGTTCCTTAGATTTTGGTACTCCATCTGATCCATTTACCTCAAAGTTTTTGACAGATGAAAATATTTTGGAAGATATTATGTCAAAAGGAGAACCATGGGAATATTATCATCATCGTTCCCATCTTCATGATTATGAAGAAAAAAATATTAGTGAATTATATCACCCATCCATCAAAAATTTATTTTCGAATTCTTTACCGATTAATGCAATTGAATTTGAGAGAAATTTATCAAATATCAAAGAAATTATTTCTATCGATATTTCGACCAAACTGGGTGTTGTAGAAAATATTCATGTCGATGTATCTTGTTCTCCATCAAAACTTGATTCATATCGTTCTCGTTTTCGTGAATTTCGTGACGTATTCGCTTGGTCTTATGAGGAAATGCCAGGCATAGATACTAGTATAGTTGAACACACTATTAATATGTATCCTGATGTCAAACTAGTGTGTCAACGGCTTCTTCCTGTTCATCCAAAGAAAGCCACTGCCATCAAAGCAGAACTTGAAAAACTTTTGCGTGCTGATTTCATTTACCCTGTTCCACTGACTGAATGGGTTTCCAATATCATTCCTATCATGAAAAAACAAGGAAACATTAGAGTATGCGTCGATTATTGGGATGTTAATCATTCTTGTCCAAAATAAAACTATCCTACTCCCTTTATTGACCATATTAGTGACGATTGTGCTGGATGCGAAATATTCTCATTCATCGATGGATTTTCCGGCTACAATCAAATCAATATCCACCCAGATGACCAACATAAGACAACATTCATCTATCCCTGGGGCACATTCACATATAGGAAACTTCCATTTGGTTTAAATAATGCTAGGGAAACTTTTCATAGACTAATGGATTATGATTTCAACGACATCAAGCACATTTTTCAACCATATCTATATGATTTACTAGTGCATTCACGGAATTAGACTGATCACCCGATGCAGTTGAGAGCCATTTTCTTACACTTTCGACACTACAAGATACACCTCAATCCACATAAATGTGTGTTTTGTGTTGGTTCTGGTCGATTGCTCCGATTCGTAGTCTCAAAATAAGAAATTCAAATAGACCCACTGAAATTTTAGGCCATTCTTGATTTTCCTGCACCATCAAAATTATTTCAGATACAAAAACTTCAAGGAAAGGCTAACTTCCTGAGAAGGTTCATTCCAAACTATGCCGAAATTTCTAAAGGATTTACTCGATTATTGAAAAATAAGGTTCCCTTCCATTGGGATCAAGTTGTGCAAGCTTCTTTTGATGCTGTCAAGGACACTCTTGTCTGAGCGTCATTAATGTATCCTCCTAATTATCAAAATGATTATTTCCTATATATCACTGCAGCTGAAACAACCATCGCTATGGTTTTTGTCCAAGTAGAAGATGGAATTTAACATCCGATCTATTATTTGAGTCGTAATATCAATGATACGGAAGTTAATTACTTGTACGTGAAAATCTTGCCTTGGCAGCTATTCAAGCTGTCCAAAGATTTTTCCATTATATCCTACTAAAAAAAAAAACAATATTTTCGGATTACAACCCCATGACCTATATCTTATCACGTCAATTGCTGGGGGGAAAATATTCAAAATTGATTTTCATTTTGCAAGAATTTGATTTGGAATTCATCGAATCCAAGTCAAAGGAGTCTTTAGTTTTGGCTAAGCTTCTTTGTGACCTTCCCTTCGATAGTACTACTACTATGCGGAACCATATATTCCAGACGAGTCTCTGTTTCTGATCGGATCATTTGATCCTTGGTATTGGGATTTCATCATTTATCTCCAAACCCAAAATTTTTGACCTAATACCTCTCGCTCTGAACAACGACGTATTCGGTACCAAGCTAAAGATTATCTGATCGTCGGTGATAGAATTTATCGTCATGGTGTCGATAACATTTTAAGGAGGTGCCTCATTCATGAGGAGGCCGAAAAAGTGTTAAATGATTGTCATGTTGCGGCTTGTGGTGGACACTTATCTGGATATGCTACCTCGTGGAAGATACTCCATGCTATTTAATTTTGGTGTACTATTTTTCAAGATTGCATCCTTGCAGTCAGAAGTTGTCATCCATGCCAGATTTTTTATCATAAAATCTGCAAACCACCAGCGCCAATACATCATGTTGTCTTTGCTGGACCATTTATGAAATGAGGTATTGAATTCATGACCTATAACCCTCCTTCGTCCGGGGGGCATCGTCATATTATTTTCGTAGTCGACTATTTTACCAAATGGGCCGAAGCGATGCCTACATTCAATAACACAGGACAAACAACTGCATTGTTTTTAGTCAACCACGTTATTACACGGTTTGGGGTCCCACAGGCTATATTTACGGATCATGGGAAGAATTTTTGCAACCATATGATGTCTGAATTGACTACCAAGTTAGGATTGTCGAATGATAATTCTACTCCTTATTATCCATAATCAAATGGACAAGTTGAGGCTATTAACAAAATTCTTAAACGAATGCTTCAACGAATGATAGGAGTCTGTAAAAAGAACTGGCACTTGATCCTATACTCCGCTTTGTGTGCATATCAAACTTCGGTGAGAAATGCAACTGGATTTACTCCTTTCCAATTGGTGTATGGTCTGGAAGCTATCTTACCAATCCAATGCGAAATATTATCATTAAAACTCGTGATAGACTTGTTAACTAACACCTCAGAAGAAGAAGCGTGTCTCCTTAACCTCATCCATCTAGATGAAATGCGTCGTGAAGCCCAATTGGCCAACGAAGCGCATAAGAGACGTATAAAGGCACAATATGACAAAAATATTCAGCCTCGCATCTACTCAAAGCACGACTTGGTCCTTCTTTACGATCAAGAAGATGATGTAATAGGTACATGGAAATTTGAGCCATTGTGGCATGGCCCCTATATTTTCAAAAGAGTTCTAGCTAGGGTGCCTATGAGTTAGTTGATTACGATGGAATTCCATTGGCACAGCCTAGAAATGGGTTGTATTTGAAACGTTACTATGCTTAATCATGAGCGTAGTAATTTTTTGTATTATATTGAATATATGTTGTTGATTTTCATTCACTATATTAATTTATTTTTAGAGTTTTCTTGACATTAGTAATCCGCTTTACATTTTATCGGAGATGTCTAAATCTTCAGAACCATTTGTTTAATATGCCAATGGTGCTAGTCGTAGTACGCAGAATCTATCCTCTGCAGTGTGGGCCATTTTTGCTCCAAACGGTGAGTTAGTGAGTTTTCAAGGGATTTGTATTGGTAGATCGACGAACAATATCCTTGAGTATAGCGCATTGATCAAACTTCTCTCTGATTCCATTTCAGTTGGTATTAACCACATAATCATAAGGTTAGACTCGCAACTGATGGTATTACAACTTACTAGTTTTTATATTGTTAGAAATCCAACACTTCTTAGATTTTTCCTAAGAGTCCAACTTTTGGAAAGACATTTTGATTTTGTTCAATATCAACACATTTCCAAAAATTTGAACACTCTGAATGATTCATTAGCTAATCAATTTTTAGACAGACATTTGCGACATGGATAAAGAAAACATTCACATCATTGAATAGGATTGCGCATTAAACATAGGAAAAAATCAAAAATCATATAGATAGATAGTTATAGGTTTTTACAAAATTTGTGCCTAAGACACATTGGTCATCTGACCTCAAAATGTATGAAAATGTCACAAGTAAACTAGTAGTGCTCATGGTAACATGCTATAGATATAGCAATCCTATGGAGCAACTGCATCCAACAGTTAGGAACCCCAATAGTCTGTCGTTTCAGTCACATAGGAAGCTCTTTGATCCGGCAATCCAGTATCCCAAAGTTCAACCCCTCTATGTGCTGTTGAAGCTCATCCAAAGTCTTAGCCATATCAAGGTCCTGAAGGACTTTTCTCCCAACAGCCCTCTCTGTTGGCACATCTGCTTCACGCTCTGGTTCCTTTACTAGTTGAACACGACCAATATCTGCATTACAATAAACATTTAGTTTAGTCTTGGAAAGAAATAAAAACAAAAAAAAATTGTATAAACCTTAGAAAAATAAAAAAACATGGTCAAATCATTCTTAACTATTGCACCCCACTGAGCGCCTTTTCGTAATACTAAATCTGGATCTCCTCGGAAGTCGACGCTTGCGTATGCGTACTCATCAATGGCGACGATCTGTCAGCGGAACTAGGTGAAGAATGCAGTAGATAACACAATGGTTGATAAGCCTGCATGTCGACCCATGAGTTCTACCCATCTCTACATTCGAGGATCTCTAGGACTAGATATATCCAGTGTTACATGTTGTGGCTGCATCAGTGGAATCCGTTCCAAAGCGAAGGAGATAAGGATTGAACCATAACTGAAATTTTTCTTGCTTCCTCCCTTTGCTTTATTCATTTGTTCCTTTATCTGAGATATAACAACTTCAGACCAGTTGAATACTGTTGGCTCTAAGCACTCTAGCGCATACTGCATATACGAACTGTTCACTACATGTAGTGTAACGGTGCCAACAAGTTTAGCGATTTTGAAAAGGATGGTTCTCAAAGGAAAATCCCTGACATCCTGGATGTTTATTTTTCCATCTTTGCTAGGTTCTGCCCCTAGATAACAATACTGCATAACATAATCCCTCACTATCTCTACTCCAACGGTAGACCCTGTGAGAGAAATGGGCAAAAATCTCCTCAACAAACATGTGAGAAAATACACGTCCTCAACTGTTATGGATACCACTTGATTTTTAATGTGAAATGCCTCTATCGCCGGATCCCATGCTCGAACTAAGAACTCCAAGAGTTCTATTTGTTGCCTCATTCTCGACAATTTGAATTAATTAAGTAGTCCATAATCTCTTAGGGCTCTTACAGTACCCGGATCATTCAAGGTAATCATATCATTTTCTTCATGTTCTCTTTCCCTCCATGTAATCGTCATTATAATCTGATGGAAACCTGAAATTCAACCATAAGATCCATTAAATTCCATTCATTGCAAAAAACTAGGCAAATTTTGGGCACAACATGAAAATCAAAAACTTGAACTGTGCCCAACTCACTCCCTGGGCTGAGACAGTGCATTTCACATGTAGATACCCTTCACTATACCTTCTATGCAACGTAGGTTTCGAAATTTAGGGGTGCGTTGCCCTCATTTTGGGAAGAATTTACCTTAAGGGCCTTAAAACCTTAAAAACCTACAAAGAATGGAAATGAAATGAATACCAAAGGGAAGAGGAGGTTCATGGTACTAACCTAGATCAAACAGCGATGAAATTTGTCCACAGAAACAACTGCAATCAACGACTAAAATTTGGGGGAAAAATCAGGTTCAGAGCTCCATAATGCTAATGGTAACTATGGAATGGTAAAAATGAATAGTGAAACTAATTTTTATAGTCATTTAATTGTTTGCAGGTTAAATTTATTGCTATGACTATAGTTTTATTATGTTTTTATCATGAAACCGGTATTTTTAATCCATTTGATGTTGTTATGAACAGGAAATACAACTGATGAACATATTAGTTGTGCAGATTTATTCAAGGAATGACTTGACCACAAAGCATACTTTTTCTCCTTATTTTTCGAGCTTTGTGAAAAACGAAAAAGGATTTGAAGCGCACTTTTATATCTTTTTCTAGCTTTGATAACATCGAAAAAGGAACCCCTGGAGTCTTCTTTCAACTCTTTTCAGACTCTGATAATGTGAAAATATTGCCGAGCTCTTGTATTTTTGAGCTCGTCAAAGTAAAAGAATTGATATCTACCCAGTATAATTTTAACCCTTTTCCGGACTGAGATAGATTATTTACGAAAAAGGAATACCTTCATTAAACATGACCAAATAGGTTCTCTCAGATATTATTTTACACTTTTTCGGGTTTGAGTGCAAATTTACCAAAAAGTACTTTTGGAGTTCTCTTTCATCCTTTTTTTCAGACTCTCTAAATATGAAAAAGGATCAAGCTATCACTGTCATTAAGCTCGTTAAAACATAAAATAACGACGGGCTTGTCAATCATGACAAGAATCGAGTTTCATTCATTACTAGACTTGTTAAATTATTAAATAGTGATACTTTATTCGCCCGAAGGGTTGAATTATAGATCAAGAAAATGTTATCCTCCTCAAGCTTGTTAAAAAAGAAAGAGGTATTGGTCGACAAATGACCAGGGAAAATTTGGGAAAAATAAGCAAATTTTCTTTTTGGTAGCAAGTCGCTCTTGAACATGACACTTATTTCACTCCATGTCTGTGATTGTTTGGGTTGGGTAATCATATTGACGGTTCATTCACACCTATGGTTCATCATACCTTCACTTCGGTTTTGGGCAAATGCTGCCAACTCATCACAGTGTCGCTGATATGTTCAAGAGAATTCATCCAGTGATTAAAAACTCATCCTCCTGCAATACTCATAAACCTTCATTTTCATGACCGTCATCCCTGAAAATTTCTATATCAAGTCATACCCTTGTCTCTGAAATCAATAACTCTAGTTTTACAATAAGGTGACTTCCTGTCGACAACAAATCAATATCCAGGAAGTTCACTTAGAAACATCAGATTCCAGTACCATGAGGCTTGTTACAGCATCGACAAGATCCTCGCTTCCGGACCTTTGATCGAAAGATCTTGTTTGGCGTTCGACATGAAATCATCTATTCACGCCTTACGAAATGTAATGTAGTACCTTGAGGTCCATTGACATTAATGGTGGTTCTCCCACAATTTTTAACAGTTCACATCATTGGTTGGTAATCAAACGATGTCTTTCCATGTTAGACTACAAATAATATATTCGCATGGCTATACTTGTACCTGAATGAGCAAGTGAATGAGATAAGAAGACCCTGAATCTAGTTTCATCCATCCAAGCTGCGATTTCAGGATTTTTGTACACATCATCTGTACGGTGACCTTACATACAGATTGTCATCCAAACATGGGTCTATATCTGTAGGCATGTCTACATCTGGGCAACATTCCAGTGAATACGACTTTCCGAATTATGTACATGTTATTAGATTGTTTATGTGCTGAACATGGGAATGCCTACCCTCAGAATTTATGATCAATTAGGATATATCATGATGTAATGTATTGTAATATTGATGCAGGTGACCACTTTGCTTCATTTCCAGGCTCATCATGGTGTAAAGCATCTCAATCAAATGTTTTTATTATTTGGATCTCATGCTTTAGGGGGAAATTGTTATAGGTCAACTTGGGCATCATTCCCAATGACCTGGTTAACTTGACATCATCTCTAGGACCAATTATCAAGGGTATATCATTCCCTATCATTTCAATTGCTACATTCCCTAAGACAAGAAATAAGACAAATCAAGAAATATTTTCATCAAGAAAAGGTTTCCATGGTTTGAAGCTTATTATATAGCATATGAGAGCTCACCAACACAAGCTCTAAGGGGCCTAAGTGCATTGCATATGCAGGTAGCCCCATGCAAGGCTGCTCTACAAAGCACTTCCCAACATTCATAGGTGCGTTGGTCACATTGGGAGCGAAATTCTCATTGTTCTGGAATCTCCACTTGGCCAGTGCCTTCTAGAAGAGTTCACATGTGTCAAGCTTCGGATCCAAGTGTCCATTTGACATCTACATGAATGGAAACATGTATTGCCTATTATTGGAAAGTCATTGATTGCAAAACTACCTACAGTTCATCTATAAATTGAGCACAGATTTAAGTGCTTGAAGAGGAAGAATTTGAGTAGAGAAATGATGGAGAATTTTCAATTGAGAGCTAGATTTGTGTAGCTGCTGCTGGAGAGATTTATACTGTGATGAGGCTTGGGAATGTTACTGGAAGGTCACTTCAAATCAGTCATTAGGTTGTAACCTCTCCTTCTATCATCAATAAAGAGTACTGCTCATTTTTCCCTATATGCATCTGTATTGGCTTTGATTTTGTATATTGCAAGATCTTCATTGATGTGTATGGTTTATGCTTTACTAATTTATCTCACTAGCTTGAATAGATATCTATATTATTGCATCTTTTTTTGTTTCATTGTTCTTTCTTGCAGGAAGCATTCAACCCACAAACCGCTTGAATTTGAAGCTGCGATAGAAGCGAAAAAAGGAGCCATTTGGAAGCAACTGATCAAGTAAGCCTCCAATCCTCCCTGTTTATATATTATGAGTTAGGATAAATATTCGTATAGTCTTTCACCTGTTGTTCTAGACTAGCACCTTTCTAGGGAAGCGTGATTTATCCGTACTTCACAATTCTGGCCCAACAGTGGGACCTTCTGAGTCAATGAAAAACTAAGTACACCTTGGGACTCCAGAAACCATTATCAATCATAGAAAACTCAACTGATGGCCATAGAGTAGACTTTGTTTCTTTCACCATCCTAGCTAAATGATGATTTAGGTATAGAAAACTCTTACAAACCTTAGAACAATAGAAAAGAAACTCAGAAAACCCAAAAAAATCTCTAGATTGGTTTTTTGTCAATTATTGATGGTGGACCATTATACATTTACCTTCAAAAATAGCTAAAAATATCCACCTGGCGACTCCACTAGCCCAGTAGGCCTATTACTTCACTATTTCTTTTTAGAATTCCTTAGGATTGTATCACATCAGTCCTAAGAAGTTTAGAAGCCTAGTCCCATATCTAGAAGTTTACTAAACACTGTGAGAGGTTAACCTTTTGAAAACAGTCCTAAAACTTTCAGCCTCTCCAAGTTTTGAGTTTGAAATCTAGCTTCACATAGGATCAATACCAGATCTCATCGAGACCCTAATCCTCCTACTATAGTCGATGATCCAGAAAATATTTTGTGGCAAACTTCTAGAGCTGGAAATTTAACTACTGATAGGATTATCCAAAGAACAAGATTTGTCCCTAAAAACTTTATAGCCTTGAAATATCTTCACTTTGACTTGTACCATTCAAAGAAATTATTTAGAACCAAGTCACATAGTGATATTGACCAATTTGACCTTGAGCCCATAGATCTGCAGCAAAATTTCAGCAGAGAAGCATCTCCTTCCACTCCTCCTGATTTTTAGCTTCTCCACCACTTCAACTCTTTCCATAGAAAATCTGATAATAATCAGTTTGCTGGTCCAAGTACTTCCACCACACCCATCCACACATCCACTGTTCAAAACATTCCATTTCATCCCACTTTCCCTTCCACAAATCCACCTCTTCTAAATCTCCCATTTACTCCTATCATGGCAACATGGTATGTTAGGCTTAGTATTACCAGAACCTTTGGTTCCTTTACCAAATGATTATCAATCTAGAATTCCCCATTTCACTGGAACTGAATCTACTACTACCCAACATCATGTAGATAAAATGGATGATGCCTTTGATTACATGGAAATAGAAGAAGAGACCATTAAGATGAGAATCTTTTCCCAGAGTTTAGGAGGATTAGCTAAAAAATGGTTTAAAATCTTGACTCCTAATAGCATAAATGATCTCCCTTATTTATACCAAACATTCATAAACAAATGGGAAATTAAAAAGAACCCTCTCCAAATCCTTTCAGAATATATAACAACCTCAAAATAAATGATGGGGAAAGTGTCCAATATTATTGCACTAGATTCAATAGTATTTACAATGCACTTTCCCCAAACATGAAACCTCCACTACGCTTAGCTTTAGCAAAATTTCCAGAAGGTTTTGACCCAGATATGGCCTATCAGCTTAGAGAAAGAGACCCCTTAACTTTAGAAGATATGCATAGGGGAGCGATAAGTGTAGAAGAAAATATGATTGAGAAAAGAGCTAGGTTGAAATTAGAAACAATAGTTACATACAAAGACGAAACAATGGCATCAACCTCATCATCTGATGTCAAAATTGATAACTTAGTAAGGGTACTGGAAAGAATGCTGGAAAATATAAACTTAACTGATAGAGTGCCTCCTAGAGAGAAACAAGGGAATCCCGAAAACAAAAATAGAAATCCAAATTTCAGAAGAGATCCTATTCAAAATAGACTAAGAGATAATGACCAACAAATTAGGCCTCCTTTCCAAGAAAAATATGTAAATGAAGAAGAATAAAGGGAGACAGAAAGGTTGGAAGAAAATCATGTGAATTTAATAGGATCTGACAGTGAGGGTGATGCTTTCCTCACTGAAGAAGAACAAGGATTCTTCTCCTCATAACAAACTGAAAACAATCATGAGGATTCTGAGGATTACCAATTGGGATTTGAAAATGCTATAATGGAGGTACACATGCAATATGATCTTAGGAGCAAAAAGAACCAAGAGACCTCCAAGAATAAAAACATAGAAACTACTGTTATGAATACCTCAGAAAATATTCCTAAAAATACATAAAACAGTTCTAACACTATGGCTAGAAAAACTAATCTAAAGAAAGACAAACCAGTCAGCCAAGTGTTGACCCAAGATGCCCTAGTACTTTTGCTAGTGGCCCTGAGAAATCTATCCAAAATAATAGTCCTAATAAAACTCAGCAAATAAGAATTGTTAAAAAGACTATGTTTGACAAATGAGATGTAAATATGTCCAAAACGCTAGTCCCTTTCAGCCTTGAGGGATAAATTTCCAAGATCAAAATTAGCATTCCCTTAGTTGAACTAGTAACCCAAGATGTATATAAAAATCAAGTTTTTAAAGCTTTGAATATAGGAAATGACAGTGATACTTTAAACTTGATAGATGATAAACCATATTTGTTGTTTTGTCCTGAAGTAGAAGGAAAATACCAAGAAGGAGCCATCCCTCCATTTTATGTCAGCCTAAATATACATGATAAGATCTTACACAATGCCATGCTAGACTCTGGTGCCTCTCACAATCTCATGCCAAAAGTAGTGATGGAGAGATTATGCTTAGAAATTATCAAACCTTACAAAGACCTGTATTCCTTTGATTCAAACAGAGTCAAATGTAATCAAGGATTTATGTGTCAATCTGGCACAAATTTCTGCTAAGGGTCTAGTTATGGACATAGCTATTGTTCACATTCCCCCAAAGTATGGCATGCTTCTATCCAGACCATGGGGAGCCAAATTTCAAGGGAGCCTTCAAATGGACATGTCTTATGCTACCATTTCAGTCTTTAACCAAACAAGAAGGTTATACAGGGAATATCATATGAAATATATGGTAAGAAACATATATAGGCCAAACAACACTCCTCTTTATTCCATTCATTCAGATCTTGATTCATTTATCTTATTTAATGAAGAGGAAATCAACACACAATAAAATGAAAATAAAAAGGAATTAAGCCCACTTAAACAGCCAAATTGGCCCTCAAATGAAAAACATAGCAGCCCAAACTTTAGCAGCCTTGAAAAGTAAAATGAGGATGAATATGAGAAAGAAACACTCTGGAACATGAGCTTTGATGGCTCTTATGGAAAAGCTGGTTCTGGAGCTGGTGTATGGATACATAATACAAACCAAGGAAATTCCTACAAACTTGATTTCCAATGAACTAATAACATTGCAGAATATGAAGCTCTCCTCCTTGGCCTACATTTGCTCAAAGATTTAGGACCCAATAAAATATTAGTCCAAGGAGATTTAGAGTTGATTATTAGGAAAATAAAAGGGGAGTATTCAGCCAAAAACCCAAGATTAAGATAATATAGGAATGCTGCCCTAGATCTCCTGAAAACTCCTGAAAAATATGAACTCACTTTCATCCCTAGAGCTCAAAATAACCTTGCAAATGAGCTTGCCTTTGCTGCCAAAAATTTTCAAGTACCGCATATAAATGAACTATTCACTGTCAAAATAAAAAATAGGCCTACAATCCCTGACAATGAAAAATATTGGCAAGTGTTTGAGGGAGATAAACACATTGATAATTTTCTACAGTCTAAAAATAATTTTGTTGTAACAACTTCTAGCTCAAGCCATAAAGAAGATTGTTTTGATGACAAACAAGCCCCTAAAACAGATTTGTCCTCTATTGCTGATATAAACCAATTTGAACATATTTATAAAGAAAAATTACTTGACTACCTAGACCAAAAGGACCTTGAGGTTTTACAATGCGAAAATGATTCAATACCAAGGGGCCTTACATCATTAGAAGAGCTTTTTGACTTAAATGATGTAGCTAAAAAACCAAATATGGAGCCTACAGAAACAAATGTAGAAGAACATAACATAGGCAGCATGAATGAACCCAAAATGATCAAATTATCTAGCACTTTTCCGACTCATATAAAACAACAATATATTGAACTTTTCAAAGAGTTTGGAGATGTGTTTGCATGGGGATACAAAGATCTGAAATTATATGATACCAGCATTATTCAACACAAAATTCCTCTTAATGAAAATTAGAAACCTTTCATACAAATACTAAGAAGAATAAACCCTATTTTATTACCTTTGGTTGAGAAAGAGATCAAAAATATGTATGATGCTGGGATTATAGTCCCCCTTAGATATTCACAGTGGGTTTCCAACATTTTATCTGTTAGGAAGAAGACCGGGGAAATTAGGCTTTGCATTGACTTTAGAAATATGAACAAAGCTTCCCTGAAAGATAATTACCCCTTGCCTAAAATGGATCACATACTCCAAAAGGTGGTTGGATCTAAGAGAATATCACTCTTGGATGGTTTTTCACGCTACAACCAAGTGCTAGTACTCCCAAGTGATTAACACAAAAATGCTTTCACCAAACCTTGGGGTACATTAATATATGTTAAAATGTCATTTGGTTTGATGAATGCGGGGGCCACCTTCCAAAGGGCCATGAAAATAGATTTTTTAGAAGAAATAGGCTATTTCATAATAATTTACCTTGATGACATCACTTTTTTCTCCAAAACTGAAAAATAACACTTAGTCCATTTAAGAAAAGTTTTTGAGAAATGTAGGAAATATGGATTGTCTTTGAATCCCAAGAAAACACTCTTTGGACTCCACGAAGGAGAGCTCCTAGGCCACATAATCTCTAAATAAGGAATAAAAGTAGATCCCAAAAGGATTGAAGGCATATTGAACATCATCCATCCTAGAAACCTCAAAGAATTGCAATCTTTCGTTGCGAAGATCAACTTTTTAATAAGGTTCATCCCTAACCTTTCTGAACTTTTGAGAAATATCACAAACATGCTCAAAAAGAAAATAGGAGTTAAATGGACCTTAGAATCCAAACAGTCATTTGAACTAGTAAAACAAGCTCTCACTCAAACACCAGTTCTTATCAGTCCTAATTTCACCAAGGATTTATACATTTTTTCATTTACATTTGAACACACCATTGTTGCAGTGTTGTTGCAAAAGAATAACATGGGCCAAGAACAACCAATATCCTTTTCCAGTAGAGCCTTAAGAGATTCTCCACTCAAATATAACATCATGGAGAAACAATCCTTAATCTTGATAAAAGCATTGAAAGATTTCTGAGTCTACATTTTACACTAATATATCATTGCTTTTGTCCCACATATAGTTGTCAATGACATTCTAAACCAAAACCCTCATGGTAAAAAGGGAAAATGGATTGTAATTATTTTATAATATGATTTAGAAATCAGGCCTACCAAGCTGACTAAAGGACAGGGATTAGCAAAACTCATGGCAGAATCAAATTTCCAAGAATTACATATAAATGTGGTTGAAATTTTATAAGAAATAGAAGAATTCACAGCGCCATACATTGAAGAAAATTTTCTAAATTTATCTTGGTATGCTGATATCGTTTATGTGATTATTTATCTCAATACCCCTCCCTCTTTATCAAAGACTAAAGCTAGATTCTTGAAACAAAAATATTTAAATTACTGCATTTTAGATGGAGTGTTGTATTGGAAAAATGTTGTTGGCATATCCCTTAAATGTTTTCTTGAGAATGATGCATGAAATATCATGCATGAATTACATGAGGGAGAGTGTGGAGGATAAATTTACTGGAAAACAACAACAAACAAGATCCTTAGAGATGGCTATTACTAGACCACCCTTTTCCCTGATACTAAAAAACTAGTCATGACTTGCCATAAGTGCGAAATTTTTGATGGCAAGAGAAAACTCCTACCTTTACCTTTGCATCGCATCAGTATTGAAGCTCCCTTTCAAAAATGGGGTTTAGAGTTTATTGGAGAAATTCACACAACCTCATCTTTCCAGCATAAGTGGATCCTTACTGCCATGGATTATTTTACCAAGTGGATAGAGGCCATCCCTTCTAGGAATGCTACTGACTCAGTCATTATTAAGTTCATTGAGACCAACATATTATCTAGAGTTGGTTGTCCTAGAAAGATCATTACAGATAATGCTACTGCCTTCAAATCCAAAAGATTGGTTGATTTCTGCTATAAATATCATATCATATTGGGGCATTCCATGGCTTACTACCCTCAGGGAAATGGACTTGTTGAATCCTCCAACAAAATCCTGATCAACATTATCAAAAGACTGTTGGAACAAAATTATAAATAATGGCATAGTAAGCTAGTTCATGCTTTATGGGCTGACAGGCTAACCACTAGGAAATCAATAAATATGTCCCCCTATCAGCTGGTATATGGCATGGATGAAGTCTTCCCAACATCCTTGGGAGTCCCAGTCATGAAAATTCTCCAAGAAGTGCAATTAGAAGAAAATGACATCCAAAGAAGGCTTAATTAGACCATTCATTTGTAGCAGACAAGAGATGAAGTGTGCAAAAGGACACAAACAGTTCAAAAGAGCATAAAGAAAATATTTGACAGGCGAACTAAAGCTAATAATTTCCAAGTTGGAGATACAATTTTGAAATGGGATTCTAGAAGGGAAGACAGAGGTAAGCATGGAAATTTTGAAAATTTGTGGAAAGGGCCCTATATCATTCATTCAATTAGGGCTCATAATGCTTTCTTTTTACAAGGGCTAAATGGAGAAGAATTATTTGGAGGTCCTATCAATGGTAGGATTCTCAAACACTACTTCTGTCAAGAGTCTTAGCTTCAAAGCTTTCATTCGTTGTACATAAACATTGCATGAGAAAATCTTGAGAACAAAAATACAAAAACACTGAAAGAAATAAAAGAAGGGCAGATTCAAAAGAGGTATAGCCCCATATGAAAAAAATAGTACTATTGAAAGTGTGCAAGCCTAAATGCCATTACTGATTCAAAATGATATCTTGTTCAATCATCTAGCCTAATCATGGCTGAACATGCTTTAAATTTATGTTGATAAGTTAGTGAAAACAATGGTTGTCAAGATTATTTCAAACATGGCTTATCAAGAAAGATTGATTAGGAAATATCAGATACTGGTTCCACATGCTCAAAACAAAACCAAAGAGGAAGATAATGATGCATTACAAATGATATATCACAGCCTTATCTTTATAAGTTACTTTTATGCAAAATAATGTTTGTGTGCAGCTTGTTCCAATTCCACAACCATGGTAAGTCATATTGCTTAATCCTAATTTGAACCATGCCTTAAATTTCATGTCAATAGTTTAGAGAATCAAGACTCCCAAATAGCTTAATCTTGGTAGTCAAGTAGTTTAGGTAGAGAATAAAAAGAGTTCACTAGTTTAATCTAAACCCTTGGAAGAAATAAGGATAGAAGTATATATTTTATTTATGTTTTCAAAAAATAAAATTTCAGGAGTTTTCCAATTCAAGTGCACTCAAAGAAGAAAAAATGTTAGGACAAGTAGGATTGGGTAGGTTGAAATATTGTTGAAGGAATCATATGTTGCAGATTGATAAATATCATCACTTCAAAAGAAATATCAGCAAGTGAAAAAGGAGAGAAAAATCTTCCCAATGGAAAGGCCCTGGTCTACAAAAACTCAGAGATTTGATAAACTCAAAGTTCGGGACACCTCCACGAAAGGAGCTGCCCTCCCCAAGTGGAGCCACTGTTAGTCATCGGTAATTTTTGTTGATATCAAAATATGACTAAATTATTATCTTGTATTTCTAGAAACAAGATTTGAGAAATATTGTGAGTTCTAGAAATGTCACTGCCTTCAGTATCCTAAAGACCTAACTGTTTCACTAAATTTCTTCATCTTTCCCTTCTAAAAATTTACCCTACTACTCCAAGAAGGCTTCATTTTTGGGCCTACTGATCTCATTTGATTACCCTCCTAACACTCTCATTCATCCCCTTTCTTTCCTCTGAAAAACCCAATTTATTTTCTCCTAAACCCTCATAAACCGCTTCATTCATTGTCTTCCTTCTATAAATATTAAACAATGTAAAAAATTCCCTTTTTACATTGTTTTAACCAAAACTATAGGCCTTCGGGTATCCCTCTTTTTACATAAAAAACCTTGTTTTTATGTTAAAACCCACCCCTTTTCAAAATACAGGCCTTAAGCCCTTTTTCTTATAAACCCCCAGCCCTTTTCCCCATGAGACCTCGGCCTCCGCTTATTCTTAGCCCTTTCCTCATTTAAATAAAACTCCACCCCTTTTCATTTTATTTAACCCCCCTCAACCTTATTATAAACGCCCCAAACCTTCCAAATATTAAAGGGCGAGCCCGCCTCTCATTAACACCCAACATCCCTCCCATAAACCTTAAACATGATCGCATTTCGTTAATATTTCAAAACCCCGGGCCCTACTTTCGACTCACCCCTCAATCCAACCACAGCCCCACACCTATCTTCCACTCTTCTCCCACCACTTTCTCACCGCTCTCCCAAATCATTCAACATCGTAGATCTCATTCCCCAAGATCCGATGGCCCAGGATGTATATCGCATAAAATGTTGTGATGGGTTTAATGATTCATGACTCACACGAAGTAAGCGGTTTCCGCCTGCCACACGTCAATCGCCGAGTGGTATTGCGTGATGATCGCCTTAAACCACTTATTTCCTTCTACCCACATGATAAACCACTCGATTTTATCAAAACCACTTTTTCACCTCCGCACCAAATTCAAAGTTCTTCCTGCCTCCATTTGAATCTCCCAGTTCTGCCTCCGCAACCTTGCCTCTGCTCCATTTATCCCTCTGTAAACACCTTCTGACCACCCAAAACCCCTAATAATGTAGTCAAGCCTGCTCCTGCATGGTTTTAAACTAAATTTTTTTGTTTTGTGTAGGTTTTAATGGCGAAAAAGGGCCACCATACCCTCCCATAGTACAAAAAGTTGGGTGACGATCCAGTTGTTTTATTCAAAACAAAAGCGATAGAGGCCCTACATCAAGATCAATCATTGATGAAACATGATCATTGCTGGATCGAATGAGCCTCCAGCTACAAATAGCAGCCTCCCTTGCACACAAAAAACACAAACAGTGAAAGAACCAATAAAGGAAGAAAGCAGAAGAGTTAAAAGGGCTAATCCTAATTAAAAAAGAAAACAAAATGGTTAGCTAATTAAAATAGAAGATTAAAGAAAGGGCAGATTGATGACGGTCAAAAAGAGGTAAAGACAGTCAGAGGAATGTGATCAAACAAAAATAATAAAGGAAATGGATCAAAAGAATAAAGGCAAAGGATCCAAGGAAACAAGTCAAAGATCAAAGGAATAGAACAGAAAGATCAAACAGATTGAAGAAAAAATGATAAAAAATAAACAGTAAAAGATAAAGATAGATTTTTAAAAGCCTAGATGACAAATATTAAAGATGAAACAAAGGGTAGATTACCCAAGACAAATTCGAATGACTCAGCCTATGGCAGTTACTCCTCTCAAAGGATATTTTTGCCACCTAATAATTTGTTCCTTCAATAAAGCATTAGGCGGTTATTAAACTGAGTGAGAGATATTTATATCTACCAGACATTATTGTAATAGTTATGAAAGAGCCTTAAAGTCAAACATTTCACCTGTTTTTCCTTAGGATTTAAGATAGAATTTATTATTCAGAGAAATATCTACAGATATTCCTGCCTTGAGCCTTGCATGGCCTTCAAGGTTAGAAACTCATTGACTCTATAATAAATGAAATTCAAACCCTAGATTAAATTTCACCTCCTCATTTGCAGCATTAATATTGCATCTGAAATCATTATCTTGTTGGAATTTGATGACTCTTTGAAGTAATACATAGTCTCTTGGAAGTTGAAAAGAAATTGAAGTTTTGGAACTTGTGGATGCCCTAATTTGTTTGTTGATGGAGGAGGCTAGATCACTGGATCCCTGAGCTTGGTCGTTGGTGAAGTGCTTCTAATCTGTTATTGTTATTTCATGTTTTCATGATGTTTCCACCTTTCTATGTTGCAGTAGAATAAAATTTTTAGGCTAAGAAATGTCTTTTGAAAGCACCTTAGCTCTTTTTATTCTTCACTGTCTTAATGTTTTCTTCTTCTAGGACATTTTAGAGAATTTTTAATTGCTCTCTAGACCCCCTAAGATTGTTTATTTCATAAATATTTGAATAAAGTTGGTGTCAAGCTTGATTTATAGTTTTCCCCACTTACTTGCTGCCACTTAAACACTGTCTTTTGAAGTCTCTCTCTAAAGTACCATTCTTTAAAGTTTGCCAAAGAGGTTTTGTTTCGATCATACCCTTTATACTTGCTCAACTAATTTTTTTAGAGATCTTCATAACTATAATCAAGGATATTTAGGAGTTCCCTCTTCTCTTATTACAGTTATATGTGTGTCTTAAGTGTTTTCTGTCCTTGAAGGTGAAATCTCTAGAAGTTAAATGAGTTTCTCACCTTCTATATTTCATTGGAAAAGTTTGTCTTGAATTATCATTTGCTAAAGTGTGGATTGTAGAGTTTATCATTTTCCCTGTGTATTGATTGCCTCTTAATTTTTTGTGATATTTGAAGTCCCTTTGTTGAGAAGTACATATGATAAAGGATTCTTAATTTCCCTTTACCCTACTTTTCATTCTTACAATTGATGTCCATCTCATTACCCTTAAAAATTGAAAGTTCCACTAGCCAAGTTAGATTTACCCTATGATACTCCCCGATCCATTGGTGAACTTATCATGAATTCCATTTGACTCCATTGCCCAATGACTTAGAGATTTCCTCATTCTATCTATGCTTCTTGATCATTATACCCAGCCAAAACAAACAACAAAACCTCACACTTAATAACTACCCTAAAATCAACCATATAAAGCAAACAAGTTCATATCCTTTGCAAAAAAATAGAGAGATCCCTCTCTGAGTCTAGGAAGGTTAGGTCCTCGGGCTCCAAATATTGGTTCCACATTGTCTTGTCATTTTTTATACCAACTTTCCAAATCACATGATGCCAACAATATTTCTGGCGATCACGGTGGGACCTTCTGAGTAAATTCATGCTTGAATATCCCTTAAAAGATTCAGAAACCCTTGACAAATAGTATATGGTGGAATTTTCCACGTAATCGCCATAACCAACATTCTGGTGATCACAATGAGACCTTTTGAGTCAGTGAAAAACTAACTATACCTTAGGACTCCAGAAATCATTATGAATCATAGAAAACTCAGTTGATGGCCATAGACTAGACTTTGTTTGTTTCACCGTCTTAGCTAAATTATGATTTAGGTGTAGAAAATTTTTACAAACCTTATAACAATAGAAAATAAACTCATAAAACCCCAAAAACATCTCTAGATCATCTCAACACGAAATCAGATCATCCAAATCTGCTAGTACAATGACAGATCAAATCAAGCTGCAACGGACTTCTAAAGAATAGGGCCGGATGTCAAATTATTTCATCGTGTCCATTTCGTGGTCACACTAGTCAAATTTTTATTATTATTGTAATTAATAATAGATTTCCTATGTGGATATGGAAATCATTATAGAGTTTAGTTAAATCCAACATTTCTTTTGAGTATTAGGGGTTTAACCCCAGATTGTAAAATTTTTCTTTTGGAGCATTGTATTTTTGGAGCTGGAGCATCAATAATAAAATACCTTTTGCAAGATACTTGAGCTATGTTTACCTGGTGATGTTGTTTCTTTGTTGTTTTTAATGTTTTCCATTGTTTCTGATCTTAGTGCATCATTTAAATCTGATTGTAAAGTGGAAATTTGAAGATTAATATTTGTTGTTAGAGCACCTTATTTCTAGCTGTGTTTACAATATAAATTTTTTTCTTCTGAAGTCTGGTTACAAAATTCTTAATTTATTTTTAACCATTACTGAAATCACTATTTATTTCTTCTCATAATTCGTTATGTTTTAAGATCTAGTAAGTGTAGTTAGCTTGCCTTGTGAATGCTCTTGAAAATTTGATGCAACAACCCAGCCTTTTAGGACTCCATAGCCCAATGGAATTAGTCTAATAATATCTTCTAATCCAACCCAAAAATTAATCAAAAAACAACCCCTATAATCATTATAACTAGCCTAATATCAGAAATAATAAAACAAATCTAAATCTAAAAGAGAGATCCCTCTTTGAGTCTAGGAGGGCTAGATCCTAGGCTCCAAAGTGGTTTTGATGTTGTCCTATATAATTATTCTTTCCAATCCTAAAATTATAGAATGATAACACGACATACCATTGGTATTCCATAAACAACATCAATTGCACCCATCTAAGGTAGAAGCAATTAAGTGAGAAATCGACAAGCTTTAACAGGCCGGGTTTATCTACCCCATAGGTTACACATCATGGGTTTCCAATCCATTCCTGTCATGAAAAAACAAGGCAACATTCGCGTCTATACTGATTTCTAAGATTTGAACAAAGCTTGTCCAAAAGACAACTAACCGACCCCTTTCATTGACCAAGTCATTGACGCTTGCACTACACACGAGGCCCTCTCCTTCATGGAAGGCTTCTCAGGGTATAACCAAATTCAAATTCAGCATATCGGTCGATAAAAGACTGCATTCACCACCGCATGGGGCACTTTTGCATATCAAGTTATGCCATTCGGTCTTGAAAATGTTGGAGCCACTTTCCAGTGGGCCATGAACTATATCTTCCATGACCCAGCCCATCTTATCCTTGCTTACTTAGACAACCTCACTGTTTGATCCAAGAAGAGAAGTGATCATATAGAATATTTACGGTTGGTATTTCAAATATGTTGACACTAGAACCTATGCTTGAACCCTCTCAAGTTTGTCTTTTGTGTCAACGCAGGTCGAATTTTAGGTTTTATAGTATCCCAACAAGGGATTAGAGTGGAACCCATCAAATTCTAGGTTATCAAAGAGGTTCCACCACCACAAACCCTCAAGAAACTCAAAAGCTTGTAGGGGAAAGCCAATTTTGTGAGATGCATTATCCAAAATTACGCCAATTGCATGCAGGGATTCCTACGCCTTCTCCATCAGGATATCCTGTTCAAGTGGGAGGATCAAACCCAAAAATGGTTTGAGGCACTAAAAGATGCATTATGTTTAGCCCCATTGATCAGCCCACCAAATTACAACAAATATTACACCTATATTTATCAGCATTAGAAACCACCTTAGCTGGGGTTCTAATCCAAGATGAACCTGATGATAAAGAACACATAATTGATTACGTCAATAAAAACTTATCAGGCCCCACATTAAGGTATGAACCCAAAGAAAAAACTGCCCTAGCCCTAATACACATAGTCCAGAAGCTTCGGCACTACATTATCTTGCGAACTACAATGGTCATCACAGATATCAACCCCATGAGATACCTGATGATCCATCATTTGGTGAACCAAAAATATGCTTGCTGGGTAGTCATACTGTAGGAGTTTTCCTTGCAGTTCAACTCCCCCAAGAGAAAGAAAGATTTGATCTTAGTTGATTTCATCACTGACCTCCCAAATCAAACTAAAGGATCCTCAGTCAATGACTCACTACCAGATGCACACCTTTTTCTAGTGACTACAAGCAATCCTTGGTACGGTGATATCCTCTTATTTCTACGAACCCAAAATTTCAATCCAAAGCTCTCACATGAAGATTGAAGGTGCATACGCCACTAGGCCCCCTGATACCTCCTCATGGAATATGTCCTTTATCAGTGAGTCATTGATACCATCATATGTTGATGCCTCATGCATGACCAAGATGAGTAAGTCCTCAATGACTATCATAGTGGATCTTGCGGTGGTCACCTCTCCGGAATGGATACAACCCAAAAATTTATGCAGACAGGATATTTTTGGTGCACCTTATTCCGCGATTGCATCACAATATTCAAAAATTGCAAGCGATATCAATGCTTTTCTCACAAGGCAAGATCACCTCCCGCTCCTCTGCACCCAGTCATTGTAGTCGGTCCCTTCTGTAAATGGGGGATCAACTTCATGACTTGCAACCCTGCATCATTTGGAAACCACAAATACATCATTATCGTGATCGACTATTTCACCAAATGGGCAGAAGCCATGCCCACATATGACAACATGGAAAAACTTGTGGGATTGTTTCTGTTCAACCATGTCATCACCTGGTTCGGTGTGACGAAATATTTAGTCTTTGATAATGGAAAGAATTTTGAAAACTAAATATTCGAGGAGTTGTCTCACCACCTAGGATTCACACAAAAATCTAAATCACCATACTATCATCAGTCCAATGGATAGGTAGAAGTTGTCAACAAAGTGCTCAAAACAATGTTACATCGTATTGTGAATAAACATAAGACACACTACCACCATATGGTTTTCTTCTCCTTGTGGGCATACCACATGATAGTTAAAAAATCAACAGGATTCACACCCTTCCAACTAGGGTACAGGGTCAAAGCCATGATTCCCACTGAACGTGAAATCCCCAACTTGCACGCTGCCATTGAACTCCTCGATGATACCCAACATTTATAACAATGATTGGTACAACTAAGTGAGCGATTAAAATTAACGGCAGTCACTCCAAGATAAAGAGGCCCATAAAAAACGGGTACAAGCATCATTTGATTGCAACATCACCCTTCTCTCATTTACCTAGGGAGAGTTAAACCTCCACTATGATGTCGCGAAAGAGGCCCTAGGACCTGGGAAGTCCAAAACACTATGGAAAGGTTCATACATCATAAAACATTGGCTCCTCAAGGGGGCATACATCATGTCAAGCCCGACATTACATGCCCAGCTAACCCTGTCAATGGGCTCTACCTCAAAAAAATTTACCCATAAGGGGTAGGAGGCCCCAACCCTAGAGATAATATGCATGTAGAAAAATATGTTTTTTGATGATTACAATCATCAAAAACTTGTTCTAACAAAGTGCTCTGGTGTCACAGATGGATTGTTCCCCCCTCCATTATTTTGGTTCACTGATGGAGCATCACGATGGTCTCAAAATCTAGCAGCAGCCGTCTAGGCCATGTACTATCCTGACCGATTTCCATTCTTCACCAATAGAGTATGCATCAGATCAAAAACCAATAATTAGGTATAATATGATGCAGTCATCAGGCTGATGTGCGAAACCATACACCAATTCATTCACCATCTACATATCTACCTTGATTCCTAGCTAGTGGTTTCATAGTTAAACGAAGAATTTAAAATACATGATTCTAAACTATTAAGAAATTATTTGCATGAACGAAGATTAAATCACCAGTTTGATCATATTACATTCACACATATACCAAGAAATCAAAAACAAACAACTGATCACATAACTAATCACATTATAGACTGGAATGCATCTCGTATAAACCATCATTCATAGAAAAGAAAAAAACATAACATGTAGAAATTTGCTGAATAATAATTAATTATCCACCAAGACTATCCTGGTCACATACTATTTGAACTTCATACACAACACATAATCTCTTCCACTCAACTCAACTCAGATCATCAAGCATGTGGAAATAAAATCAAGCGATAACACATCAAATCATCATACACATTAACACAGTATGTATGGGAAAACTTATAGCTGAAAACCCTGTAGCTATTGTGTATATTATAATGGAGAAATCATGTAACAACTCAGTACAATACTCCTCACAAGTACTCAGTACTATCTCATGAAGTTACACACAAACTAGCTTGGTTTTGAACATGTTACTGGTTCAAAACTCACCGCCAATTGCCTTGCCTCTATTGCGTGTTTCAATGCTATGGGATGGCCTCTTTATATAGATAAACCACCAGCCTGAACTGCGCAATCCTCATGGGCTTACTCCACCTATCCGTGTGTTGCAAATAGCAACAGTATAGTCACAACTGATAGCTAACTCCACCCTTTCATCTACCTCTTTCACTGGTCTCCACTGAACTGATCATGCACTGTAGTGAACTGATGTGTTCTTGAGTTGAATAATGAGTTACTAATTAATGAATTAAATAATATTTAATTCACTCCACTCATAACTAATTGATTAGCTAGTTAAACTAATCTCAATTAGTTCAACTAAAATAAACAGAACACAACTCCACTATCTGTCTCATTAACTCCTCCAAACTTCTGCCACTGAAGTCCAACTGAATTCAACCATGCATGATGCCATCAAACCCTTGGGAACCACGTGATTCCTCTGTCAGTTGCATGAGCCACTTCTGTAGCTCGAACTGAAGTGCTCCAAGAGAGTAAATTGAAGTTTATAGTCCAAATATTATTAAGGGTAAATAATATTTGACTTCCATATTTTTAGGAGAGGCAGTCTAAAAATAGCCTTCGACCTCTTCGACCTAAAAAATAGAGTCTCATCTATTTTTACCAACATGACCAATGCTCCAAGAATTTCAAACTGGAATCCCCGAACCATGCTCCATATGTCTAAAAATAGACATAGTCTAAAAATAGATTTTGCGCCAGAATTTGCCTGCGGGCCCACTTAGTGAAGGCGACTTCATTTCACTAAGCTCCATCATCTTGCTGCATTCTCAACACTCCCTCTCAACAAGATATGGATTATCTGCAACCCCTATCCTTCCTCTGTGGAATTCGAACTTGCTCCTGGTGAGCGCCTTCGTCAAGATGTCGGCATCCTGATCCTCCGTGGGAACATATGAAAGCATCATGATTCTCCGCTGAACACAATCTCTGATATGATGGTACCTGATGTCGATGTGTTTGGATATATCATGAAATACTGGATTAGCCGAGAGTTTAATGCAACTCTGGTTATCACAGTAAATCACCGTAGGCTCCAAATGCAACCCGAACAATCCAACGAGGATCTTCCTCATCCAAATAGCCTCGCATGCAGCCAAGCTAGCTGCCATGTACTCGACCTCTGCTGAACTAAGTGCCACGGATCTCTGCTTCCTGCTGTACCAGGAAACTGCTGTCGACCCAATGCTGAAAACTCCTCCAGATGTGCTCTTCCGGTCTGTTGGGCTCCCTGCCCAATCTGCATCAGTGAAGCCAGAAAGCTTCGCTCCATCCTCCTGTCTATACCATAGACCATATCCCGATGTGCCTCTGATATAGCGCAATACATGCTTTCCTGCCTTCCAAAAGAGCTTGGTAGGCTTAACCATAGCTTGCGAAAGCTGGTTAACCGCATAGCATATATCGGGTCATGTATTGACCAGATACATAAGCGACCCCACCAACTGTCGATAGACAGTGGCATCCACTACCTCCGCTGAAGTAGCATCCTCCTTCCTCCAACCACCAAGAAGAGGAGTGTCAACAGGCTTGCAGCCTTGCATGTTGAACCTCTCCAGAATCTCCCGGGCATACTTGCCCTGAGAAACAAACAGTCCTCCACTGCGCCGCCAAATCTCCAATCCCAGGAAATAATGAAGGATGCCCAGGTCCTTCATCTCAAACTCTCGTGCAAGATCCTCCTTGCATGAAAGTATCAACTGCTCGTCGCCAGTCAAAATCAGATCATCTACATACAGTACGATGATCAACGGCTTCCCCTCCACCACAATCTGGTACAGGTTTGGATCCGCCTCACTCTTGGAGAATCCAAGCCCGGTGAAGTAGCTGTCTATCCGAGTGTACCAAGCACGAGGTGCTTGCTTCAGCCCGTACAGTGCTCTCTTGAGTCGGCACACATGCGACTCACTGCCGAAGATCTCAAAACCTTCAGGCTGCTCTATGTACACCTCCTCCTCAATAACTCCATTGAGGAACGCAGTCTTCACATCCATCTGATGAATGTGCCACCCCATCTGTGCTGAGAGAGCAAGGATCGTCCGTATGGAAGAGTACCTTGCGATAGGTGCAAAAGTCTCCTCATAATCGATCCCCTCGATCTGTGAAAAGCCACGGGCGACAAATCTCGCCTTGTACTTCTCCACACTCCCGTCAGCCGCCTGCTTCACTTTGTAGATCCATCGCGAACCCACCACCGATTTCCCCTCCGGTCTTGGGACAATCTCCCATGCACTGTTTCTGACGATCGAATCATATTCTTCGATCATGGCATCTACCCATGCGGGTTCCTCCACAGCTTCCTTAAAAGAGGATGGCTCCGTCACGACACATTGACTCACAAGAGCCATGTATCCAGTGTACCGATCCGGTGACTGCCTCTGTCTGCGCTGTGCTGTAGGTGGTCCTACAACCTTCTCTGCATCTCGAGCCAGTCGCTCAGCTTCTGTAGTGCGCATGCACCCTTTGATGGTTGGCGCTGCATGGGTGGTTTCTTCCACCTCCTGAACTTCCTCTTGTGGTTGATCCACATCCGGAAGCTCCTCTCAGAACTACCGCCTCATCCGCATGCAAGGCCCTCTTCAAGCGAATACCTGGCATGGCTTTCCCCCCGAAATTTATGGTTCGAGCCGCACACGCTCTTGTGCGATCGGATGGTAGGTA
This sequence comes from Pinus albicaulis, assembly GCA_034641835.2. Classification (NCBI taxonomy): domain Eukaryota; kingdom Viridiplantae; phylum Streptophyta; class Pinopsida; order Pinales; family Pinaceae; genus Pinus; species Pinus albicaulis. The sequence continues at coordinate 1,741,237,300 of CM076578.1, read as the reverse complement.
CACCCGATAGTTGTGAGGTGTATCAGTGTACCCCACAAATATTCCAACCTCAGCAGTTGGATCCAGCCTCCTTCTCGCATCCTTCGTCACATGCATGTAGACAGGAGAACCAAAAATCCGCAAATGGGAAATATCAGGCCTCTTGCCAGAATAAGCCTCCTCTGGTGTACTCATGCCAAGAACCTTGTGAGGACAACGGTTCTGCACATACACTGTTGTATTGCATGCCTCAACCCACAAGTGAAGGGGTAGGCCCTGATCATGCAACATCGCCCGTGCAGCACCCACGATCGTTCTGTTCTTCCGCTCAACCACCCCATTCTGCTGTGGGTTATGGGGTGCGATGAGCTCTCTCCGAATCCCTTCTGCGCTGCAGAACTCCTTGAATTCAGCCGAGATGAATTCACCACCGTTATCACTCCTTAGAGCAATCACCTTCTTCCCTGATTCCTTCTCGACCAGTGCTTTAAACTCACAGAACTTCGCGAATGTATCGCTCTTCTTCTGCATGAAGAATATCCAGCACTTTCGAGAGAAATCATCAACAAAGATCACGTAGTACTTGTGATTTTCTGTCGAAGCAACTGAGAAAGGACCACACACGTCTGTGTGAACTCTCTCAAGGATCTTCGTGGCGCGACTATCCTTCTTGTGAAAGGTGGCTTTCACATACTTCCCCAAAGTACACCCCTTGCACTGATCTGACTGCGCAAGAGTGCCCTTAGGAAGCCCAGTAGAAATCTGCTGCAGGATCTTCAAAGCTCCATGGTGAAGGTGGCCCAATCTCCTGTGCCACAGTTCGCCCTCATCATCCCCGCTCACCACTTCTCCCGCCTTGCATGCCATTGCTGCGCAGCCATCTACTTGCAACTGATAAAGGTTCTTGGTTCGAACCCCTATCTTCCGGGTCTCTCCAGTAGTCTTACTGCGCAGGAAGGCTTTTCCTTCGCTGAAGACCACATCATACCCCTTATCCTCCAACATCGCCACAGAGATCAAGTTCTTCTTCAATCCAGGTACATGCATGACATCCTTCAACACAAAGGGTTTACCAGACTCCCTCTGAAAGGATATGGTACCTATACCAGTCACACTGTATCTACCATCATCGTCGTTTGGTCAATTTAGTGTGTCCTAAATTGCTGCATTTAATTTGTCAATCCGGAAATCATAAGCTGATGAAGTGCGGCGCACTATATGTGCAAGATAACCTATTTCTTAACTTTTGTCGTTTTTGGTCTTTCTAAGGTGAAATGGAAATTCTAAAATGAAAACAAGTTTGGTTATATTTGTTCAAGGAAGTGATATCCCTTATAATGATTTACCAACTTGAAACTTTAAAAGCAAATTGAAAATTACAATGACAAGACTTGAAAGAAAGTAAAAGTGTACTGCTGAAATGAAAAGGTGCTGCTAATCTAATGAATCAAAACAAGAAACTAGTGAACATGAAAACCAAACTATTCTTGCTGCCAACTAAACACAAAAGAAACTACGCTTATGGAAATTCAAAATTGCAATGAAATAAATCTAAATCAGATTACATCAATTCATTTTCTGACCCTTCATCATTAGACCAGCTATGACTTGCGGAAGTAATCATAAACAACTTATGTAACTGATATTTAATTAGTAAAGTAAAATAATACTAAACCATACACACATGATTCAATCCCTCGCCATCAGTCCAGCTGTGGCTTTCGGAGGCAACTGAAGATGTCATACATGATTTAATATATCTAAATTTGCAGAAAAGAAACTAATACTAAACTACACATTTCATAATGCAATCCCTCACCATCACTCCAGCTGTGGCTTTCGGAGGCAACTGAAGATGCTATGAGCAGCTTAATATATCTAAATTTGCAGAAAAGAAACTAATACTAAACTACACATTTCATAATGCAGTCCCTCACCATCAGTCCAGCTGTGGCTTTCGGAGGCAACTGAAGATGCTATGAGCAGCTTAGTATATCTAAATTTAATCATCAAGGTAAAAACAAAACTGAAATGTACAAAGCAAGACTGAAGTTAAACAAAAGCTATGAAAAGCAAACTAGTTGGTATTCCCTATCCAAGTTTGATTCCCCGTGCCTCCTGCACTTTCCCAGTTCATTGTAGGAAACCCTCGTTTCCTTGAGATATACATCCCTTTATATGTTATCTCGTATGCACCAGTTTGGAAGGAGTCTTAGCGAGGCAAGGGCTGGACGGATCCGAACGACGGTCTGCGAAGACCTTGGAAGGATCAGGTGATCTCTCCACTTGATTACTTTTGTACGTACTATTTATAATACAGAAGTATCATGCTGTTCCCGAAATAAACGTGTTAGTGTATGCTTTTATGTATGAGAATATTTGTTATACAAGCATTCATTATGATTTATTTAATGTTTTACATGAATCTCACTAACATTTAGAGTAGATATATGCTGTACAACTTGTTCTTTGTGCTGGTTTCTTCTTGTATTTCAGGTTAAGGAGGAAGGACGGTTGCTGGGGGTTTGGACCCCACGTGGATCTACTTCAAACGTAGGACCAACGGGTAAATCTCTCATTCTGCTCTATTTAGTTTTTCTGAACGTGCATGATTGTGTGAGTCTTTGTTAAGTAGTATGCCCCTGCTCTGTGGAGGTTGTATCCCAACCAACCTCTAGGGTGTTAATTCCCCGAAATAGAACTGGCGACTCCGCTGGGGATCACATTCTTGTGATTCACCTGTTGGGTTGTTTCAGCTGTTTGGTAGGTTGCCAACAGTTTTTTCTATCTTTTGCAGTCCAGTTTGTTTTCTTGCAGTCAGTCTGAAGTCTTGGTATCTTTTCCAGGCTTGTTCTTTTGTTTTTTTTCAATATTTACCTTTGCATACACTTCTTCTTTTGCACACAGTCGCGTATACACGCGAGTTTGTCTGAAGGAAACCACGTATACGCGAGTTTCCCTTAGAACAGACGCGTATACACGCTGGTTGCACAGCTGTGAAGTCGCGTATACCTAGGCAGATTTTGAATTTATAGGATTCTGGAGTTTTTGGTCCTTTCTGGCTGTGGAGGCCTGTGTCTGCAGAGTCTCTGTACTTACTGGAGTGTGAAGGAAGTGGTTTCATGTCTTTTCTCTCTTTCGTTTGAGTGGAAACTAGTCTTTTGGCAAAAGTTTTGTTTTTAGTGCTGGCACTTCTGGATTGAGTTCCAAGATCGCTTTCTGAGCATTCTTGGTTGTTCTGCTTTATCAGAACAGAGAGCTTCTGCTCACTGACTCGCTCCTATATTTGTGTTGTGCTTCGCATTGCGATTTTTGCTTCGTTTTTTATTGGTTTTCTTGAGTTCCATAGGCTAGGGTTTTGTTGCAATTTTCGAAGAACTTTTCTTGCTTCTTTGGAGTCTTTTGTTGCAGCGAGTTTGCACTATTTGTCTAGGCTGATTGGCTGAGTTTTTGGTCTTCCGTTGCTCGTATTGATCTTGCTGTTATTAGCTTTATAAGGTTTGGGAGCATTGTGCTTGAAATTCGGTCTCGTTTTGGCTTGGATTGTGATAGTCGTGCTTGGTCTTTTCGAGCTCTTGCTTTATAAAACTAAAAAGCCCAAAAAACATTTGTTTTGCTTTTTGTTTTTTGCATTTCAAAAACTCAAAAAACATTGTCTCTTGTTTTTGTTTTTGTTGTTGCATTTTCATTTTCGTTTGGCCATATCTTTTGGAGCTTTTGTGAAGTTTCTTGCTTCTAGTTTTCGGCTTGATTTTGAGGAGAAGTTGTCATTTGATTTCTTCTTCTTGTTGTTAAGTATTTTTGGTGTCTTATATTAAGAGTTCTTGTTTTCAAGAATTGGCTTTCTGGACAACAAAAGATGAGTTAAAACTGAACGAGTTTTTTGGGAAATTTCACTTTGTTTTAAGAGATTTTTGCATCTTAGGATTTACATGCTTGTAGTGATTTGCATTAGGTGCATTGAATCATTTAGTTAGCTTCTTAGTTTTTGTGAGTGTGAGTTTGCAATTCGAAAAGAAAAATACAATTTTTTTAGTCTCGTAGAACCTGTATAGAGATTACTTTTCATCGAAAGACAAAGAACTGCATGTGCATGTAGTTAAGTTTTTATTAATTTCTTTTGCGTCAAAACACCATTGGTTTCATCTCCATATCCTTGTGACTTAATATAACAGCCCTTAAAATAAGCGATTTAATCTAAAATCAACTAGCAAGTTTTACTAAGTGTCAATCACCAACTAGCTAGCTTGTAGGGCCTTGGAATAGGTGAGTGGAGAGTTAACTCTCCAAGGCCGCTCAAACAAACATAGAAGTTGATTAATTGAGTGAAATCCAACTCCGTGAGGTGGACTGGGAAAGCTCTCATCCGAGAGTCAAGTGCGAGGGGAAGTGAAGGTTGAGAAGAGGGATACCCCCCCTCCGATTAGCTGAATCTGACCTCAAGACCGTTCCGCCCAGCTTCTGATACGGATTGGTGTCCATAGTTTCCTCTCCTAGGTTCCACACAGGTGACTGCGGGGGGGAATACCCGTGGTACCTGAGGCAGACGTCGCATCACTTTCAGCAGTACTTCTGGGGGGTGCCCTTGCGAAGCTTGGGTGCTTGAGCCGGCAAAGGCTGTCGTTAGGAGGTCGGCGTAACTGTTTCTTATACCTTCGCTAGTTGTTCTGGGCCCTAATCATCCCAGACTGCTTTCGGAAGGCCCTATACTTCGCTTTCTTGTATTTTGGTGTCCGGTCCTCATCACCCGGAGCGGAAATACTTGGAGGTTGTTTGCTTGCTGTTTCTCAGGGATTTTATTTTAGTGAGTGCTCTTTGCTCCTACCTTGCCTAGCTTTTCACTTTTTTGAGTCTAATATAATAAATCTATAAAAGTGGCTGATCAAGCGCCTCGACGTTCGAGGAGAATCCGGGGGTTATCTCCCGAGAGTGCAGAGCCTTCTTCAAGAAGGCGTAGGAGCGATTTAGCAGGTGGTTACCACCCTGTGGAGTCTGACGCTGTGGAGAGAGATCCTCCACCAAGGTCTGAAGGTTTCGTAGCTGATTCCGGTGTCGGTTCCGAGAGGAGCATTCCGCTCACCTCGCGAGTGTTGTTTCCTCAGGAAGAAGATTTTCAGATAGAAGATATACCTGAGCCTCCAGCTACAGGTCCATCTCCTCTTCCTCCTGATCATCCGTTTGTTATTCAGTACATCATACCGGAGTCTGAGAGACCGCCGGATCTTCCATATCATTCTTATCTTTCGATGGCCACGACTGGGAACGCGGCTTCTACCGTGAGTGCTGCAGGCATTCAGACCCCTGTTTCTGTTGAGGCAGGGGGCACTCTTGCTTCATCTTCGATTGTTTCTAGCACTGCTATGTTTGGCTCTGGGTTCACCCAAGCATATGCTTCTCATTCTGGTCCCTTCTGTTCAGGGATGTCCATTAGTGGAAATCCCTCTTTTTCCTTTTCCGCCGGTGCAGCTGGATCTACACCCATGTCTAACATGGCTAGTGGATCAACTTCGTTTCAGGGTTTCCCCTTTGGGACTGGGCACATTCCCAGTTCCAATCCTTCTTTAGGGTCGTTTCCGTTTACGTCCCAGACCCAGAGTTTCAACCCTTGGTCTGGGGGGCAAAGTTCGACTACTTTTACGGGATGGAATCCTGTGTTTACAACGGCTGGGGCAGGGAACTAGTTCTTCGCAAGTCATCAAGGGAATGCTTCTTTCCTTCTTCGAGTGCTTATCAGACCTTTTCTCCTCTGTCTAATGCTTGGAACCCCTATCAGGGGCTCTCCTCTTCATTTAACACTTCAGCGGGGGGAACTGGTCTAGGCTTTGGTAACTCGGCGTGGGGAGGAGGTTCTTCTCCGTTTTCTACGAGTCCTTTCTGGAAGCCTGGTGCCTCATCAAATCTAGGCTATTCTTTTCAGAATGTTGGAAATCCATCCCATCAAGGATGGAATTCTCAGGCTCTGCCTCGATTACCATTTCTGGCAACGTTAAACTTGCCAGACTTGTCGAAGTTAACTAATGACCCGATTCGGTATAGTCCGGGGTGGCCTCCGGTCCCGACCAAACTTCCTTCAGACATTCCAAAGTTTGAAGGTGAGAATGGAGAGGATCCGGCGGACCACATCACCACTTTCCACTTATGGTGTTCATCGAACTCCCTGATCGATGACTCGATTAGGCTGAGATTATTTCAGCGCACCTTAACTGGAAATGCCGCCAAATGGTATATAGAGCTCACTGGGGCAGTTTCGCCACATTTGGAGAACTGGCTGTCACATTTCTTAACCATTTTCAGTTTCCTGTTAGATATGAGGCTGGGACCGAACTCCTGGCTAATTTTAAGCAGGATGAGGCAACTCACATTTCTGATCACATTCAGGAATGGAGGAGAAGGAAGAGGCTTATCAAAGCCCATATTCCAGGTGAGTTCCTTCTCGAGTGGTTTTTAAAATCTCTGCAGTTAGACATTTCAAAGGATGTATCCCTATCTGGGGTATTTTCCGAGGAGCAGGCCATCTTTAGGGCCCAGCAGTTAGAGTTGATCTATTCTCAGTCTGGGATGCTTTATAAGTATTTACCCAATGCTCCTCGCTCCAAATTGGATTTATCGAAACCCAAACCTGGTCTGCATGGTGACGGGCTTGTCGGATCGGTCAATAGTAGTGCAGCCAGCCTGCTTTCTCAATTGTAGCAGTTGTCTTTACAATCTGCTCCTTCTGGTCAGGCTGTGCCTGCTGATTCATCACCTTCCCAGTCTTTGTCCATAAATGTTGTCCAAGCTTCCGATCCCAAAGGAAATCAACAATCCGATGGGAAGAAGAAGGGACGAAATAACAAGAAGAAGGGCAAGAACGGGAAGGGTAATGCGAATAAAACCAACGAGCATGTTGGTGAGGGTCCAAAGGAGAAAAAGAAAGTGAAGTTTCCATGCTTCTAGCCGGGAGACCACTTCACACTCGTCTTAAAATTCAGATGCTCAGCTACTGCTATCTCAAGAGAGCTCTCTGGTCTCAGATGTGCTAACAAACCCTTTTCCTGAAGGCGCAATTATTTTTGGCGCGAACTAAAATCCGGGTTTCCTCCTGAGGCAAACAGAAGGGAAATTCACCGAATATCTTGAGGATGAGTGCTCACGTGGAGCTTACCTCATGAGATCCTTGTGATTGCAGCAAGAGAATCTTGGAAGTTGGAGAAGCCCTATGTTAATGAGCCGCCTCACATCACGAAGCCAACTCGTTAGAGTCTATACCTGATTCCAAAGCATCTTCAAGCGGCTAACGACAATCCCAACGCAAGAGGCTGCCTGACTGACCATCGTATGAAGATCTCGGGCGTTTGCAGTCCTTGTGCGCTCAGTCCCGCTTTTAGGCATCACTTTGTCTGCACAGTCAAGAAGGTTTTTGCTCACTGCCATTGGGGCTGTTGATCCGAAAAATTCTCTTCTGATTACTTTTGATATGACTAATTTTAAGAAGAGACTTCCTCATCACATGGCTTTTCATATTAAATCATCGTATTGAAAGACCAATATCTTTCGAACGGTGGTCGATGAGGGTGCTTCTACATGCGTGATGTCTCTCGCATGTTGGAAGACACTTGGATCTCCCAAAGCTGTTCCATCTAGCACTGTTCTTACTGCATTCGATGGTCATTCTCACAGAACCCATGGTATTGTCCCGGCTTTGCCCATCTGTGTTGGGGGAAAAACCGTTAACATAGAGGTTGAGGTAGTGGATGCAGCCTTGGACTACAACCTTCTGTTGGGGAGGAACTGGATTTATGAAATGGATGCTATTGCATCTTCATTATTTCGAATAGTATGTTTCCCCCACGAAGGGAGGATCGTTACAGTGGATCAATTGGACTGTCCTCCTGTAGACCTGGATGCGCCTTCTGACTCATCTGTGCCTAAGTTGGATAATACTAAGGCGCCTGTCGAGAATCTAGGAGTTGGAATGTACTCTTCCCTGATGGGTTCTTTTGATCTTCCTCCTCCTAAGGTGTCTATTAATGCTATTTCATCCTCCAAGGCTCCCCTTCGAAGAGAGTTCTTTCGAACTCATTATTTTTTGGACCCTTGGACCTTACCTTCCCCAACAGCCACATTGGAGGAAGGGCAAGTGGGTGGAATGGCATTCCCGATTTCTGCAGCTGAGATTGCATATCAGTCTATTGTTGACACTGCAGAATCTGATCCAGCTCCTCTTTCACCGGAAGAGTTGGATGCTAATGTGGCTCCGGCTTGGACGTTTACTTCTTCTTCTGCCCAGGATTGTCTAGATACCACTCTTCCATCTGAAGAGGCCATCCTGGAAGCGATGACAGGTATAGATAGACCGTGGGATGATTTGCATCATCGGTCTTACTTCCTACCTGACTTGAGCGAAGTCGAAACAAGTTTTCCAAGTCCCCAGTCTCCTGGACCTGTTCACCCAGTCTTGAGCCCCTTAGCACCAGCACAGGTTTATGCTGAAGGGAACATGGCTGTGATCTCTCCTACTATCCCGGTGAACATCTCCAGGAATCCCAATATTGTCGAGAATGTCTTCATTGGAGCTGAATGTTCCCGTGAAGAGATTCAAATCTATACCGAGCTTTTCAAAGAGTATAGGGATGTTTTTGCTTGGTCTTATGAGGAAATGCCTGGCATAGACCCATCTATCGTCCAGCATGAGATCAAGACGTATGAAAACGCTAATCCGGTCAGGCAAAAACTTCGTCCGGTTAATCCTAGGAAGGCAGCAGCTATCAAAGCTGAAGTTGAAAAGCTGCTTAAGGCGGGATTCATTTTCCCAGTTCCTCTGACTGAATGGGTTTCAAACCCCGTTCCGGTAGATAAAAAGCAAGGAACGATTCGAGTATGCATCGATTTCAGAGACCTGAATAAGGTGTGTCCTAAAGATAATTACCCCACACCTTTCATCGATCAGATTATTGACGAGTGTGCCGGTAACGAGATTTTCTCCTTCATGGACGGTTTCTCTGGTTATAATCAAATTACTATCCGTCCAGAAGATCAACATAAGACCGTATTTATTTGTCCCTGGGGTACGTTTGCATATAAGAAAATGCCTTTTGGTCTTAAAAATGCTGGAGCTACCTTTCAGCGGGCCATGTCTTACGCCTTCCATGACATCAAGAAAATTATCGAGGCATACTTAGATGATCTAGCTGCTCATTCTCGAAAGAGGATGGATCATCCTGGTCACCTCTGGCAAATATTTGAAAGATGTCGTTTTTATAAAATTCGATTGAATCCGAACAAGTGCGTTTTCGCGGTTACATCCGGTCGGCTGTTGGGATTTATCATGTCTAGGGAAGGGATAAGGGTAGATCCCTTCAAGGTTGAGGCAATACTTCGGTTGCCTCCCCCGTCTTCAATCCGTCAACTTCAAAGTCTCCAAGGGAAGTCTAACTTTCTTCGGAGGTTTATCGTTAACTATGCTGAGATTACAAAAGGATATATGAGACTGTTGAAGAAAGGAGTCCCTTTTCTTTGGGACGACTATGCTCAACGCTCATTCGATGCCTTGAAAAAGGCATTGACCTCTGCTCCTTTACTGAGTCCACCCGATTATATCAGAGATTTTCTTTTGTATCTGGCTACAGCAGAATCTACCATTGGTATGGTTCTGGTTCAGGAGGATGATGCTCTGGCTGAGCATGTTATTTACTACCTTAGTCGAGGACTGGTAGGACCTGAACTGCGATACACCCGATAGAAAAATTAGCCTTAGCAGCAGTCCATGCTGTGCAGCGACTCCGACATTATATTATTCTTCGCAAAACTTATGTCTTGGCAGCTGCCAATCCATTTCAGTTTGTCCTCAGCAGGCGAGTGATTGGGGGCAAATATAATAGATGGATTGTGATATTACAGGAATTTGATCTAGAGTTCATGTCCGCCAAATCCAAGAAGTCATTAGTCTTTGCGGAATTGATCTCCGAGTTTCCTTGTGGAGAGGAGATGATCTATGATGAGTCCTTTCCGGACGAACACTTGTTTCTAATCTCTCCACAAGATCCTTGGTATGGGGATATCATTGTGTATCTCCAGACTGCAAAGTTTCCCTCTTCTTTTTCGAAAGATGAGCGTCGTAAGTTGCGTCACTTGGCCAAGAATTATCTGATTATTGGTGATGCTTTGTACCGTCGAGGGGTTGATTCAATCCTAAGACGCTGCTTAACTTTCGAAGAAGCTGAGGCTGTGCTCAATGATTCTCACGGTGGAGCTTGTGGGGGTCATTTATCAGGGCTTGCTACAGCCCAAAGGATTTTGCGTGCTGGCTACTTCTGGCCCTCGATTTTCAAAGATTGTATTGAATCGGTCAAGAAGTGTCATCCTTGTCAAGTGTATACTCGAAAAATGCGCGCTCATCCAGCTCCGCTTTTTCCAGTCGTTACTGTCGGACCCTTTACAAAGTGGGGTATGAATTATACTACTTGTAACCCGCCTTCGGCAAAAGGTCACAAGTACATTATCGTAGCAGTAGACTACTTTACGAAGTGGGTCGAAGCTATGCCTACTTTTGGGAACGATGGTGAGACTGCAGCTCTTTTCTTCTTCAACCAAGTCATCGCTCGTTTCGGTATACCTAGAGAGATTGTCACCGACCATGGTAGTCACTTTCAGAACAGTATGATGGCTGAGTTGGCTCTTAAATTGGGTTTCCGGCAAGAGCATTCATCTCCATATTATCCTCAGGCCAATGGGCAAGTGGAAGCCGTGAATAAATCCTTGAAGACAATTCTTCAACGGACAATTGATAAACATAGATCCAACTGGCACATTATGCTATATCCTGCACTCTGGGCATACAGGACGTCAGTTAAAACTGCAACTGGCTTTACTCCGTTTCAGTTAGTCCACGGGGTGGAATCCGTATTTCCTATCGAATGCGAGATTCCTTCCCTTAAATTAGCTGTTGAGCTTCTTCCTGACACTTCTAGTCTGGCAGAGCGGCTTCTTCATCTGGAACATCTTGATGAGCAGCGTCGAGATGCCGCCACGTTGAATGAAGCGCATAAAAACCGAGTCAAAGTCCAGTACGATAAGGCGGTTAAGCCTAGGGTCTTTTCCGAAGGCGACCTTGTTTTGGTCTATGCCCAAGAAAAGGATGCCTTGGGGGCAGGAAAGTTTAAGTCGATGTGGTATGGCCCCTATATCGTCAAAAAGGTCCTTAAGAAAGGAGCGTATACCTTTGGTTGACTTCGAAGGAAACGAGTTGTCGGAGCCCCGAAATGGGCTCTATCTGAAGAAGTATTATGCCTAGGCTTTGGCCTGGCATTTTGCTTTGTATATAGTAGTTTTTTGTCTTGTACATATCTGTTTGATTTTCGATTTTTGATGAGGTGGTGATGTTTTTGATCTGCTTTGGCAGGTTGTGTTGATGTCATGACTCATTTTGGTTTCGCCGATGGTGCTAGTAGACACACCCGAAACTTAGCTTCCGCTGCTTGGGTGCTTCATTATCCTTCCGGTCAGCTGTTGGTATCAAGAGGAGTCTGCATTGGTCCTGCTTCCAATAATGTAGCAGAATACACTGCAGTCATTCATCTACTCTCGGAGGCAATATCTTTGGGTGTTGATTCGTTGGTAGTTTTCTTGGACTCTCAGCTGGTGGTGTCGCAGTTGAACAACACTTATCGGTACGAGATCCATTTTTATTACGATTATTCTTGAGGGTACGTTTGTTACAAAGGTCATTTCAATTTTTAACATTTATTCATATTCCTCGAGCTGACAATTGGTTTGCTGACTCATTAGCTAATCAAGCTTTAGATTGGCATATTAATCATTCAATACAATAAATTTTAATCATCAAAAACATCATACATTTGATACATTTATCACATCACATCAAATATCGCTGTATATATATCATCTGAGTGTCAAAAAACTTTACAAAATTTGGATCCATAATCTCGTACAAAACTTGGGCTTATGCCCCATCATGTTCAGTCTCAAAAAAGAATATACAGTCATCTAATATATAAAATCTGTCTACTCCTGAGGACCCTGCCCAGAAGTCGTGTTCCTATAGAACATAACTGCAGTGGCCACACGGCGGAATAGTCTAACCCAGTCCCGGGGTACTCCTACAACCTGTCTCTGGACGGTTTCCGGCAAGTCCTCCACGGCAGCCATAGGGATTTGGTGGGTCAGTCCCTCCAAGTTTCTCTGCACGGCCTGGAGAGTCCTGTCGGAATCCACTGTCTCCGCCTCACCTCTGCGGCGCTTGTGGCGCGGTAGGCCCTCAGGACGAACTGGTCCAACATCTGAAACATGATCATTTTTTATTGTCAGTCATTATGAATCCAATCAAAAACATGTTTGTTTTTCATTTTTTCATACATATTTGAAAAAATCCAAAAAATCATATAAGTCAAAAAAATTTGCAAAAACTTACCGACTGCTCCCCATGCTGCGCCGGGTGGAAGTACTAGATCTGGATCTCCTCGGAAGTCCATCCCAGCATAGGGATAGTCATCCACTGCGATGATCTGTTCTCCCCACCACAGGAAGAACTCATCGTCCCACGTGGTCCGGGGTACCTCGCTGCCCCCCAGTCTCTTCATTATGTCTGCCCAACGAGCAATTATTGGGTCCCGCGGGCTGCTGATAGTCGAGAGGACTCTGGGTCTCAAAGCTGGAACCCTCTCGAAGAAGAATGTTGTCAAAATGGTACCATAGCCAAAGTGTTTAGTTTTTACCTGGCGAATAGAGGTCAGTTGTTGTTTCATGTTCTGTAGCAGGGCTGTGCACTAGTCGTAGACGTGAATCAAACACTCTACAGCTATACTCATTTGCGTCCTGGACGCCTGATGTAGTGAGGCAGATCCTGCCACTCTACCGATGGTGAAAAGGAGGATCTTCATGTGCAAATCCCTGATATCTCTAATTGCAATCTGTGTTCCAACCTTTCTGGAATTATCTACGCAATATAAGTGGACATAATCTTCCACAGTTAACCCTCCCAGGGGTTTTCCGTGAAGTTCTACTGGGTCTCCCCTCTTAGAGAGTCCAGTGATGAAATATATATCCTCCACTTCTATGCATAGTGGCATCTGATCAATTATGAAGCAATCCTGATCTGGTTCCCAGTAATTTACGAGCATTTCAAGCAATCGCACATTACTTTTCATATTGGGCATTTTAAATAATTTCAACAATCCGCAATTTCGGAGGATGTTTTGCGCTGCGCGGTCCTGCATGACCTCTTGGTCTACTGCGCTATGCTCACGTTCCCTCCATGAGATGGTCATCCTGAGAAATTTCAATAAAATTTGCATTAGCCACGCTTTTTTGGTTACGGCCTTGCGCATACGCGGTTTTCCCTGTACACAGTCGCGTGTATACGCGGGTTTCCTTCATTAAACCCGCGTATGCGCAGATACGCAATTTTTAGCAAGGGTTTCTAAGCAAAAAATTACTTAATTTTAATTTTCAAATGGACAAAATGAATAAACAGGATGATTAAGGAGCCTACCTGAAGTTTCGCTGAATTCCGACGGTCGGTTGTTCCTGATTTGACGAAACAAGTTTTTAGCTCCAGAGCTCTTTTTCCAAATCAGCTATGCAATAATGAACCAATTGAGAGTTAATTTGTGTATTTATGGCTAAAAATTGAAAATTTTCGCAAAAATTTCCTTATGCTTATTTTTTCGATCTATCTTATGCTGTATAACTCGATTGCTTGGAAGTGCCCAGTTTGGTATGTTTTCAGGTACATTTTGACAATTTTGAGATTTTTCCCAGTTTTTGATCCATGATTTCAGACTCTTCACGGCAGGTATATGATCTTCACTGGCATATAGGTTAGGGAATCACTTTCCGTTGCATCTTGCATTCTAGCCTCCATACTGATCACTTGCCTTAGGGTCGATCCCATCAGGTCATGAGCATTACACCCATTTCACTCGCCGATTTTTAAATCATGACCTGATGGTAGAGCCTTCCTTTACATGGGCTTCCTAGTTAGTTCCTCGCTATCACTTGTTGCCCATGCTGCTTTTTATGTAGGCTCGGGAGTCCTCTTTAGTCCCGCCATGTCTTCTGTGCTGAAGCTTCATTCTTCTTCTTCATCACTTATCATTTTTTCTGGCTTTTACCCTAGAGGCTCCCCGGTGTCGTTAAGTTGTATTACTGCATTGCATATTGGCTACTTGTTTATCCTGGCCTTTAGCCGGCTTCATTTGGACTCGATGTTTAAGCCAACTTTTGACCTTGACTTTCTGTACAAGTTAACCATTGCATGCACTTAGCTATCTCGACTTGACACCTTTGTACCCATGGATGGAACGTTCCTCTGAGTATCACTGACCAGTTTTCGCCACCTTGCATTGAGCATAGGATTGTTCCAATCCCAGGAACTAGTGCATCTGATTTCTTGATACTCGTTCTGTCCATTGTACCATAGCATTCTTTTATTCTTTTTCAGGCTTATTATATGAAAAAGACAAAAAAATCAAATATAACAAAAAAGAGCGGGAACGGGATGTATCTTCGTTATTTTGATGGCAGTACAGAGTCAGTTTGTCGCCCTTGAACAAAGCACATATACTTATATATATTTCCTTCATTTGGGATGGTTCTAGTTTTGACCTAGGTTCAGCTTTTACCATGTTTCACTTGTCAGTTCTCCCCCGGTTGGTTATCTCTTCCAATCATATGGAGAGTTTGTTTTGCCTCCTGCATGACAGACTTATACAGTGTCACTTTTTACTGCCATGGTCATCACGAGTCGTGCTTTTGTTCAAGGGAAGTTTAACCTGAGTCGGCCATTCTACGGTGTCTCTCGACTCATTATTCAGTCGGCCTTCCCGGTCTTGTCAGTATCATGTTCTATCACATCAGATGTTTTGGTCTTCTGCTCGTGCTGGTTTGAGAAGGTCCCCATTGACTTCTTGCCGGCGGGTTTGTCTCTTATCGACTACGACACATTGCTTTGAGAGCAAACCTAGAGCCGCACCTTGGGCCTATTTCCATCATTGATAGGTGACCTCGTGCTCAGCATTTGATCATCATCATCATGGGTCTTTGACTGAGTGGTTTCCCCTGTGTTCGACGTCAGCACACATTATCACGCTTGGGATTCGTGCAGTACCTTGATTTCCATTTGACCCTATCGGTGGATTTCTCGCCTCTGTGTCAGCTTTCATTATTGGTTGGTTCAGAAGGTTTCTTCCGTGCGCTAGCTTCATCTTGTGCACGTTCGAAACGTACTTCGGTTTTTGGTTCCATCACTCTACTTCGTCCGATTCCTTCCAAATCTTGGCATGCGGGTTACACTCGCGCTGGACTGATGTGGGATGCCTTAATGCCTTCCTTCCAGCAGATCTTTTCCCATCGACTCCGACTCATTGCTCTGGGAATAAGGTCTAGAGTCTTTTTGTCAGTACCTTAGGGTTTGCAGTCATCAGTGGCAGACTCTTCGCTATCGACAGTTGGGATTCATCATTGCCTCCCGATTGGTAGATTATTTCAAGTGTTCGACTTCAACTCATTCATTCGCACTTGTCAGATTGTACTGGGGCACCTTGACACTCATTATCATTATCGGTGGGTTGTCTCGCATTGGTTAACGGGATACATCAATGCCCGGTAATCCAACGATTTCTCACATGGTCGACTTCAGCTCATTTATTCCCAGTGTGTAGAATTGTGCCGTTGTGATCGGTGAAGACCTCGGGTTGTATCAGCATTTCTCGGTTCACTGTTGACAGTCCTTTCAGTTTCTGCCAGTGTTGCCGTCCACCCTTATATGTTGCAGTTCAGCACATCAGCATCTTATATG